>CM063109.1:2762820-3962820 GCA_031841125.1 Acanthococcus lagerstroemiae
TTTCACGCTCTTTCCAACCAAGCTTTCCAACTAACTCATTTTGTCAACAAATGTCGCTTGGTCAGTTTTTGCTTAAAAGCGTTCAACTACTGCTATGCTTGTCAAGTACGCGAGCGCTAAAGTATTGCCAGAATTACAAAGTAAGTTCCTTATGCTAAATTTACATTCAAGTCGGCGACATGTCGCCGACTTACTTTTCAATGCTAAAAGTGTGTCCGTGACATGTCGCCGACTCGAATGTAAATATCCACCTTTAGGTACAAACATCGTGTTGTATTATGTAGGTACAACAGTCGCCTACGTACGGGAAAATGTTTAATGGCCTTTTGTTTTGCGCCATTTCCTAAAAATAGGAGCAACGTTTGTACCTATTTAGAATTTATCAGTTAGGTATACTGACCGTGTTTATATATAAAAGGATGATGTAAAGATTACAAACACGTGAGATATTTCCAAGTTTTTCATTGTACAAAATATTTATTACAATTCAAATAATTTAACAAATATTCATTCACACAAGTAGAAAGAAACAAAAGAAAATAGATAGATATGAAAGTCTACACTGCCTCGTTTACGCAAGCCATTTATATACGAGATTTATGTAAGGAGGATATCATTTCGTCGAATGTGGGTGTTATCTGCTGCTGTTGTATACACTGCATAATCGATTTTTTCGTTTTAGCCGACTCATATAACGCTTTCCGTACCCCATTTGTATCTACAGTTCGGAGATCATACGCCCAGCCAAGAGCAGCAAATACACGCAGCGCCGTATTGCAGAAACCGTCGCTATAATTTCCATATTCACCAGTTTGATAGTCCCAGGGAAGTAAGTAGTGGTAATGAGGCCACAGGCTCTTGTTAACAACGAAGATCAAGTTGGTATCAGCTGAACGTCTGCACAATATTAACTTAATATCTTTAAGTCATGAAGATTTTAAAACGTGAACAAATCAGAGTGGCATGCTAATTTGAAGCCTCTGTATACCTGTCTAGAGGATCCAATCCCCACAGAATTGTCGCACTGTGGATTAGCCAAGCATAATGCAACGACACAGCAATTCTTAGAAATCCAACAATAAAGATAGAAACCACGACAGACTCTCCGAAGTATTCAACTGGTACATTTATTGGCAGCAACAGAGCGATAACAGGCATTATAAACCAATATAAACTGAAATGCAAGGACAAGGAGAAAAAAATATTAGGTAATGTTTTCCTTATTGATGGCAGCGGTATATGCAATATAGGGACACCAGGGAGTTCAAAACCAAAATCTACCGTTAATACTCGTACGTTTTTTGCCACATTACTAAACTATCTGCTTCTATGTCAGCCATATCAATGTCACGTTTGACCTTTTCCAGTTCCGGATGTGGCGTCATTAACCTGCAGACAATCTGCGAGTACAAAAAACCCTGCTTGTAATTGTACGGATCTAGCTCGGTGCCATGATATTTGTGATGTATCCTGTGATCCAATACCCAATCGTACACCGGACCCTGTACATAAAAGAAAAATAAATATTCCGACATAACGTACAGGCCAGCAACTAAAACGGGGAAACAAGAACAGCGGTACACCAGGCCCTTGGGTCGGCACTGTACATACATAGTAAGATGGAAGTACCTGACATGTCAGAGTGTGTCCTACGATGAAAAACAGCCGGAGAAGGAAATTCGCTTCGTATGCCTTGTGGGCCCACAGTCGATGGCAACCAAGGGTAACTGACACGGTGGAGATGAATACTAATGCGAATGCTAAAATAAAATACATTCATCGCTGATTTACATACGTGACCTGTCATGAGACCCCTGTTACTGTCCTTGGACAATAAAGGGTTTTTCTCGTGATAAGTCACATACATTACACGCAAAAAAGTCTTCAATTTAAGCCTGTACCATTATTATCAGAAACACTTTTCCAGCCTAGGCTCCTATAAATTCAGACATATGTATGACTGAAAAGTCGCTTTCCAAAACTAAATTGAATTTTAAAATTAAATTTTTTAGGAAAAACAAAACATGTTTTCCACGTTGTACTTAATTCAATATACTTAATAAGTATACTACAGATACTGTTGATCGCAGATTGTCGGTCACAGATGGAATAATTGATATAAATCCCTTTAGAGATCAGACTCTGCTGCGAAGAACGTCAAATCATTTCTTTTGTTACACCTATGCACGCAAATCTTGAATGTTTCGGCTGTTACTGCTATAGTCAGGTGGAAAGGGGTAAGTCTCTCCTTAAAGTTCGTTTTTGATAATATTAGTTTTATAGTCACTGTCTTACAATAAAAAACATAAATAAAAATGTTTAAAGGTTTACATTAACAAAGATAATACGTCAAGAACGAGCCAACTCCAAAGAACCAACTCACAGATTCCCGACAGAATTAAGAAGTACCCTATACTTGAGAAAAGTTACTCCACTGATGATGGCATAGCAGCCCAAAGCGCTCTGGACTACAGAACGAAGAAATACTTGTAAAATGGCACACCCTACATAAATAGAATTTAAAAAGTAATTGAGTTTCAAGTTAGCATTTGTAAGTAGGTAAGTATATCAGTTAGCCATATTCAATTTTACAGATATAGTACCTATCTGTTAATCAAAATTTCTGATTTTAAACCTTATGTGAGTCCTGGAGAGAGACCCTTACATGAATTAAAGAATGGTGTGGTGAGACGTATGGCGATACACGCATGCCAAAGTTGCCCCTTTGACACCGCACCTCCGGTCCCGGAAACTACCCTTTCGAGTATCACATCAGTGACCGGAGGGATGAATTAAAGGATATAAGTAGAGGTCTATGTGCGGTAAAATACGATAGTAAGCTTTTCATGTACTTTTCCTCGTATAGGCTTGTAGATTTATGAGAAATTAATATGGGTAACTAAACTACGAATAATAGATAGTTTATAATTGCGAGAAGAAATCAAGAGGCATTTCTTGAATGTAATTCGGAGTTATTAGTTCTCGCTCGCGTGCAGTATGGTGGCAAACATATTGTATAGGTACCTTAATGTCGCACGGAAGCTCGAGCAACACCCCAGAATCATTCTAAATGAAATATTCTATAGGTATCGAAGTCAAACAGCTTTTGCATTCATATGTTATACTAAAGTTCGGTGACTGTTCATTTTCCTTTAATTTAATTGGTTTGTCGACATTTTATTGGGGAGTCAGTAATGAATCTTACGATAATTTATTTAGAGCAACATATACAGGAAAATGTCAAGATTCCGCCCCCATGCCCCGCGTGCTGCGATGTTTTTGCTAATAGCTAAAACATTTTTGCCGCACGACGAAACACCATATAATTCGTGTTTTGATTAAGGTACCTTCATGAATTTAATGCATAATGAGCTAAACGAAGCTCGATAAAACGTTTCTACATTTATCCTTATAAACTAGATAGTTGACTTTAAATAAGGAATCCTTGAAACGTATGTAAAGTCCGATGTTATGAAAGTGTAGTCTAATTACGTTTTTCTACTTTCTAGACTTTGGTGCTAGGTATATATCTTAATTTGTTTTTGTACAATTTTGAACCCTTAGAATTTACGACGTTAATTGGAGCAGGGGATATGTACTGACCAGAGGTAGGGTTAAATTTTTAACCCACCCTCCCTCACTTGAGGCGATAAAGTGTATTTTTTTGATAATTTTTCGTCAGATTTTAAAGAGAAGTCGTTCGTGACCATAAGTACCCTTTTTATCACACTTGTACCTGGGTTAACCCCTTCTTTCGAAAATTTCTGGTTACGCCACTGAGTAGCAAAGTTTTCTCCTAATCGACGAAGTGTTGCCGATGATTTTGACATTTATGAACTGAGATAACCTTTAGTTATTTCATTCTTAACTAAATAATATCACGTGTACATATGAAGGCACAATTAAACTAACAATCTGAGCAAAAAGAATTTTTCAGTGTGATTAGTAGTTCTCGTAGTGTGTTTACAAGTACAGCCACAAAAAATTGAACAAAAAAAAATATCAGTTTAGAATTAAGCTATCTTCAATTAAAACTTGTTCACGTACACGCTGAATTTTACATTTTATAGTTTGTTTACAAGTCAAATAGTAGTAGGTACCTAGGTATATATACATGTGTATACAAGCATTGGCAGTGATAATCATCCAGGGAGCAGAGAAGTACTCTACCACCCATCTGAAAAATTGAGCGACTATTCCTCCTCTATAAAAACTGCTGCTCAATACGATTATTTCCATTATAGTGAGAAATACCTACCTATTTTTTCCAAACGCGAACAAAAATGTTGGAAAATAATATCATCAAAAATGTTCTGATTCCCTCCCCCCTCCCCTGGGGAAATGACCAGATTACTAATATTGGCACAATCGAAAGTTCATGATTTGGTTAAGAACTATAGTTAATCCTTTCCTAATTCAAAATATTTCACGTGACATCGTGAAAATAAATTTTAACCTCTTCTACTTTTCAACTTAATACCTATACATATATACGTCATCGTCTACTTGACGAAAAATTATACTTGTAACTTGAAGTGCTTTTGTAGGTAGTGCAAACAACCGATGTTCATCCTAGACATTTACTGGATTGATGATCAAAAAGTAATGTAATTAATAAACTACGTACATACATAATATTACGTAGGTAGTAGGTAGGTACTACGTAATTCCCTTCCCGATCACCGAAGTAGATATGTAAGATGAAGACGTTCGCAGGACACGATAGAAAGTTCAGAAAATACTGCACGTTTCATCTTTTGATGGGTAGCGATCTTTTTACCCAATCTGCAATCTCTTTTACTACACACTCCAGTAGATAATTTAATTCCTCTACTTCCATAAAATAAATAAAATAGAGCTTACTAAACACAGCGGTCGCGAATTGAGCTTGGCTAAAAATCAAGAATATCCCGTACACGGCGGACATATGAAGATAAATGTATAAGAGCACATTCTGCCAAATCACTTCTCGTTTTACCCGAACTGGTGTCACTTCTTGTTCATCTTCCATTTGACCTGTTCATAAATCGTAATTTACCGACCGGAGCAATACTTTTAAAAAAGAATTTGTGAATTTTCACCGGCACGTTCTAACATCAAGCCTTCAGCTGTTATATAATTACGTTCACGCCAAAAAAAAATGTTTACAAAACGTACTCACCGTCGATATGGACTTGATTTGAACACGAGTTTCATTTAACCAGGCTGCCAGCTAATTGAGGCCCTAAGACAATCGAATCATATTCGGCGAAATTTTCTTTCGATCCTAATTAAAATACGCTGACCTTTGTTTAATATGAAGTCTATACACAGCAGCGGAACGATTTGTAGTCATACTTGTGACTTCAGCGTTCTGAAAGTGGCTGGTTCTCTGGGCACAGCAGCTACACCAACAGGAAGTTGAATGGACTTTTAAATTCAAAATTGTCGCGCTGATTTACATATTTTATCAATCGTAATTATCATAATTGAATTATTAGGTATATGAGAAAACGACAATTAAACCTGGTTTAATTTTCAACTATGTAATAGCACATATGTACCTATATTATAACGTATTTGTGTTAGTTTGTTTGTCATTAAAGTTTGCCGCATATGGATCTTAGGTTAAAATTTATTAATGTGTTGCATCAGTATATTGTTTTTTTTTGTGAGTTCCGTTGTGTTGAAACGCCAGTTCTGTATCTGAAGCCCCAACATGACTACACAGACCAATACTTAATCCTTAGTATACTTTTGATCATATATAGTTTTGAAATTCAAAAAGTGCTAGTTCCAAAAGTGATCTACATGCGAGACATCAGGAGAGACTCACGCATAGTACGAGAGCAAGTGACGTGAGGGACAAAATGAGAGTAGGTACCTATTAACACATAACGTCCAATCCACAAGTGATATAGTCAGCAGCGGCTGAACACTTCATAAATTTACTCATGTAAACCAAACGTCAATTGGATGGAAATGAGTTCGTCACGTTGCTGAAACTCCCGAAGTGCCATCAAACAAATGAAGTACGACGTGATAAAATAATATATTCCGTCATTCAATAAAGAAAATACAGCTACATAGGTACGAGTAAATACGCGAATATTAGAATTAATATCACATCTGGAAATCATTTTTTCTTCTTACGTTTTTTCTTTTTGATTGGTTCTTCACTAACCTCAGGTGATTCAATAGTTTTGGCCTGTATGGGTTCAACTGTGTCATATGTGTATGCACCTCCTACTCCAGTTTTTCTCTTTTTACTTTTATAATTTTCAGTAACAATGACCTCTTGATTTGCAACAACCAAAACGTCTTCATTTTCGGTTTCCATCTGGCGTTTTTTCCGTTTTTTTTGTTTCCGGTCTATATCTACTCCTACGTTACCATTTCGCACACCACTTCGTTCAGGTTGTGTAATGCTCGCAACAATGTTAACCTTGTCTGGATCGGTCGAATCCGAATTGCAATTGGCATTCACAAAAGACGAACAACTGGGCACTGTTTCTGATTCTTGCTTCCTGATTCGTTGAAGCTTGCCATTCAGTCCAAGTCCATGTCGAGCAGCTCTGTAATGAAGATAATAACGTTTAAGTATGTTAGACAATAAATGATATCACAGGAAACTTAGTTATTTTGCTCATATATGTCGTATCAAATTCCCCACATAGCTCCTAATCGAAACAAATTATTTCCCATAAGCTACATTGAATACATATTCCATCAAATTTGAATCGTGCAAGGTTTCTTAAATGTGTTCAACTTCCCAAAATATGAAATACTATCAATGGAAAAAGATGGCTCAACGTCTCAACTCTTTTGACATTGTACTCGCAAAGAGCCAAAATAAGTTAATCGATATAATGTCACCCATTCGAGAAACCATACCGATGAGCCGTACGACCACCACATGCTTTGAATAACTCTTCATCTGTTAACAGATTGTTCGGTACATGAGTCTCCTTAACTGCGGATTCCTGTAAAAAATAATTATTTATCAAATTAATAAATTCGATCTTTCACCCTAATTTCAATATATTTCATTCCTACATTTTACCAAAGGTGGTACTCCTCTGTACCCAACCTCCTATTTACTATCTCCTCCCATTTCTAATTATACAAATGAAGTTCTGGGAAAACGGTAAAGAATGGTACTTTACGGAGAGTAAGCTGATAGTACTATAGTATACGAGCGAAAGAATTTTCAGCGTTAGCACTTGTCAGCCCTCCCAAACACTCCAAGAAGCGGGAATGCTCCTTCGATGATCATTACTCATCAGACTCCGTCAGTAAGCGACCCCGATCAGCAGACGAAAACCGAAACTCTTCTCATTTGAACTTTGGTCTCATTTCCTAACCAAATATTTAAAAATCCTTCAAACATCGCTGAATACAAAGAGAGAAAAGAATGAAAAAGCGAAAGAATCTTTACCGGAGAACGTATTTTTGAGGCAGTTTTGTCGTACACTTGTTCCCACCATCGCGTGGATTCCTCTTTGCTCATCTTTTCATTGTATCCGATACCTGCTTTGTCGAACTTCAGTCCGCATCTGATTGGTTTCGATATGCCTTTTTCTTCTTTACCAAGTCCCTTTCCTAGTTGCACACAGACATGTACATCAGTTGAATTACTCAAGTACAAGTTAATTTTACTGGACTAATTATTATTGCGTGTGTGAGCAAAGTGACAAAATTGTTCTTTTACAGCACGTACGTACTACGTACTCAGCCAGTGCATGCAAAGGCACACCCATCTTTCTACATAGAATGTAATTTTGCAATTTTATTGTACAGTATTACTACTCACCCCAAAAAGTCGGTAAATCCCAGGAACTAGTTGGGAAGATTTGTGAATGAGGGTTGACGATTTTTTGCCAACTAAAATTTTCCGGCTTTACATTATTTCTTTATACCTACGTTAAGTAGCCACAAAGAATTGAATAACTGGGTTACGCCGGTCTTTAATTCTTTTGAGTGCCAGAACAAACTTTGGATGAAAGGGTTTTAGTTCTTTGCGCCTTTTTTGTTATTCCATTTTGCTCGAAGTAACTGGGCCACGGCTTCAAGACGCCTCAAAGGAATGTTCAACTTAATAAATTTTTAGAGTAATCTTCCTCATGGTTTTTATAAGAAAAGCAGGATTAATGTGTTAAAATTAAGTTCAGGCTACGGCCCAAAGATGACATAGTGCAAACATATTAATTCATCCGATCTTCGTTGTTCAATATTCTAAAAAAAAAAGCCCGTCATCCGTCCATAATTTTCAGTCTTAATCTCTTCGTACCTCAGAAAGGATGAAAAAATAAAAAACGAAACCAAAATCTGGTTTACACGAAATATTAAGTCGTAACCGCACTGAAACAATTTATTCAGTAACAATGTCACAAATTAGTATTCCAATATACAAGTAAAACAAAAGGACCTCTACATACAAATAAAACAGAATGGTATTGCGAACACGCGGTAAAATATACGAGAATGGTGAAATAATCCGAACGTTTCAATTTCGATATAAGTTTTAAATAGGTAATTATACTTAATTACACTCGAGCTTTATCGAGCAAAGAAATTATTTCAAATGTTCATCCATCAAAATAAACGTTATAGTTTTACAGCGCTCAAATTAAAATAATACAAATATAAGAAATAGGTTTCCAAAAAATCAACTTTTTGTTCTTACTTTTTTTATTAATTTAATTTTACTTTATTTTTGCCTCTAATTTACGTACTTGTTTTTAACACGTGACTGAAGAATAAATAAATATAAAACAAATTAGGCCTTTGTACACGAAAATTGACACTTCCGTAAATTAGTGACACTGTTATGTATCTGCGTACAAATAACAACTGTATCGCAACACAAATTGCGCACAAATCTCAAAATAAAAATAAAGAACAAATCGATTCGAGACACTGTACAATTAAATGAACGTCTCTTTTCACAATTACATATTACGGGTGGGGGGGGGGGAGAACGTATTAAATTCAATTGACCGAAACCACCATTTCGTCCATCAAGTTCTAAAGTTCCAGTTACATTAACGATTAATTTTATACACAATAGATATATTACACAATTACATCGTTAATAATAAACAAACTGATAATCTCCTACAGAAAGCATGATTTCCAAAATTCGAATAGAGACAGAATTAATAGTAGAAAAATACACCGCTAATAAACAAATAAAAACCGTATTTACAATGACTTAAACATTACATTATTTAATTTTATGAACCTATCAATAAATATCACATACAAATTTCGTATAAAATGGTGGAGTTAACAATGGCAAAATTGTATCTGTCTACATCAAATACAGAAAAAGAAAAACCTGCGAATACTGTATCATATTCATTCCTGAATTTATTCCAAAAGCCGTGGAACCTGTATTGGCTCTTGACTAACTTGCCTAATTTACCCATTTAGATTAATGCACAAGGTGTTCCAGGACGATTACAAAAAATTTCACTACATGATACGTTAGACACGTACATCAAAAGCTGTGAGGGTAGCACGTTACCTACCTTCGAAAATTAAAGGGGCAAATCTCACATTGGAAATAGGAAGATTTTCGAAATTCAAGTAGTTCTACCCTTTTCTCAAAATCAGCCCATATTTTCCTTAGCTGGACGTTTTGAGTTATAATAGAAGATGACAACTGACTCCTCGGGACTCACACGAAAATTGGTTGAGAAAACATTTCACCCATCCAGTGAATGATAGAGTGAGTGCGATACCCACATTTAATATTTTGAACCAACATGAAAAATGGCAGAAAAATATGGAATTCTGTTACTATAAGCGGTGAAATAACACTTTTTGATTTGATTTCAACGATTTTGACGATAATCTAACCTAATATAAAGTACAGCACACCATGAGTATCCTTCCAAATTGAATAAGAAATTCTATCCTTCAATTCTTCGTGATAAGTATATATATTTCTGAGATAAGTTCTATTGTACAATGATCATTCTCTCAAAGACTGGTATAAAACTTAAATGTTTCAATAACAAAAAGGACCAACGCACGAAACCAACTTCACCTCATTCAAGTTTCTAGATCCGTCCGCTAGTGTCATTTTCAAAAATCACGACAAAATTTTACTGGAGCACCACTCTGAATTCCATTATTTTCTTATTTTATTTTCGAAGGGAATTTAACGCAAGACCGGAGTTACACAGGATTTCAAGTTGATATTCATCGTATACCTCACATTCATGAACTTTACGTAAATACACGCTGCCGAACATCCCATCATTAAATTTAGTAAGCTCACACAGTCGAGACACAATGGAAGCAACCATTAACAATAAGCAGGAAGGAAAATCCTGAACGAAAACATAAGTATACGACTAAAACGCAATTTAGTAACAACGTGCTCTCAAATTACCATTTCAACGAATGCCAACTCCCCAACAGAATGAAAAAACTACAGTAAGTAGCTGAATGTGGAAAATGAACTTCAGTATAACAACTTTAATACTTAAAAACCAATATCTAATGGTACGCCCAAATTCATAGAATTTAATAATATTTCTAAAAGAAATACGCTTACAAGAAAGTGAAAACATAATTACAATGAGGTTATCACCTAAAAGAAAAAGTTATTGGTTACAGGTTACCCCACACCTCTTCAACATTCAATTCAAAAGGAAAAAAAGGAGACTAGAAAGATAGTAGATAAAATGAAAAAAGTACAACAAACTGAAATATCAGTCACACAAACTCAGAATTTGAACACTATTATTTCTCAGTTGCTAGAAATTCACGGGCAATGAACCCATTTACTTGGTTACTGTTAGCAAAAATATTCTTCATTTGACCAACGAACGTATTGACTCCTACAAGAAAACCTCGAAGAGCAAAGATCATTATGTCACTACATGAGAATAAGAAATTTGTAAGAAACAAGAAGTTTATTATCGAATGCTAAGAACCCTTCGTATTAAAAGTATATACCTTTGATTTCCTAATTATTTCTCATTTTAAAGTATTTACATAATGATCTTTGCTTCGTGTTTTTCTCATGGGAGTCAATACGTTCGTTGATCAAACGATGGGTATTTTTGCTAACAGTAACTCACTATGTCGACATCACCGTAAATCTGTCCATTCTTCTTTTAAATTACAAGATTCGAAACTGATTACAATGATTTCTCAGAAAAGCTCCTGTTTTCAAAATACGAAATCAATTTTGATTTCATTACGCCGAATAACTAAGTACAAGAGTGAATAACAAGTAATTTCTTAACGTACGTAATTAGCGAGGTTTGACGTGTTTCCACAATTTTTTTTTTTTTTTGGGGGGGGGGGGGTGTCATGTCCATTGACATATACGCGCACACTCACAAGAATCTATAATAAGTTAACTATATAATCGCGAAGTCATGCTTTCCACGAAGATGTATCACTATAACTGCTGACAAAAAATAAAAAATCGTTTTCAATGTACAAAAATCATAAAACAAGAGAAACATATTAGATTACATTATAACGCTTAAATTACTTCGTTTATCACAATATATGAAGGAATCGAGACATAAAAAAATATTATTATCGTCGTTATTAAATAATTTAGAAAAGAAGAGACACAAAATGCTTTATACTATAATTACATTTGATACCCCTTGACAGCGAGTCTGTTTGTCGTTTCAAAACTTCATGACGGTTGCTCGAAATATAAACTCGAATTATGAGATATATGTTCACGTTACATCATTGAAAATGCCGGTAGTGAGAGAGCCTTTCAACGGGCATTTAAGCATTTGACGGTAGACTAATTCGCAACTTAAACTGTCTAACTTCTCTTAGGGTCAGTATTATAAAAAACTTATGGTTAACCGTCGATTATTTTTAACCAAGTTTTAGAATGCTGGCCCTTAGATGGTCAACAGGACAGGGAGAGTTAAGGGAAACAGTACCTCACCTCCACCCCCGTTTGCTATAGGAGGTTTCTAATAGAAATTATGACTATATCTGACTGCAGATTTGAAATTTAGCAGCGTCGAAGGAAGAATTTTTCTGGAGAAATTGTACAAATTCAATAATAATCTGTACACAGGATAGTCAATTTCAATGTAATGAGTAAGGTTGACTTGAAGGACTACTTCAAACTTTCAAGAATCATAAATTGAACTATTCTTGTTCCAAAATCTCGAGGATGCAACCGTTACTTTATGCTGAGAACTAATAGAATAGTTAGACAGAATTCTTCGTATCACAACCAACGCATGTAACCATGAACTCCTTCTACTGCCGTAAGTATTAATTCTGTTTCAATATTTTAAAGAATAATCAAGCTGTATCGCCAAAATTGTAAACTCAAAAAAACAAACAACTATCAGCCTACAGCGATCGGCCAGGAAGAAGTTAAAAGTTTAAAAGCTACTAGGCACTCAGTCAGCAATATTTGCTGAAAGTTCAGAAAAAATTTAAAAAAAAAAAACCTTCCTCACATTATCGGTCAAGTAAACAAACATTGTACGTTTATTCTTACTCATAGAGAAGAATGCCAACAATAAAGTTTTCCACAACCATTTACGGGTCATTCTCCGAAAAGTGAGCATTCTGGGTCACGGGAATACGAGTATTACGACACCAATTCGCAATATTCTCAATATTTTAATTTTTTCTTTATTCTGTACCTGGTTTTGACTATAAATTGATTCAGCTGACAGAACCCCACATCCCTCCTACCGCAATATATAAATAAATAAAACTGAACACTTCATTTTCCTAGCCTGTTGGCATGTCACTGTATCATACTTTTTAGACACACGTTTGACTAAAGGAACATGCCCTGGAAGTAATTTTTCACGAATCCGGGAAATCGAGTACAGCTTCACACCATCACGAAAAAGAAATATTCTTATTTGTAGAGAAAAAAGGCTGGCCGAAAAGTTCATCAGTTTCATAACTTTTCTACCTCATCTCATTATCATTCCTGTTACACTTAGGCGTCAAAAAGAGACGGCCGTTTCAAATTTGATACTGACAAGCTGGTAGCGTAGTTACCATTTACTGATGATGATTCTTTGATAAGAATCTCTATACCGTGGCAAGATTACACGCGGAATCACGACATTTTTACCGAAATAATTTCATTCTCCAGGCTTAAGGGCTAAAAGGAATTTCATGTGTTCGAGCGTTGTAAAAGTCGAAATATGTGCCAAATCGAGATTTTGATATCGGAGTAAGAAAAAGTAAAACACTTGACGAATGTTCATAAATATTCGACAGAAATGAATGTCGCCTTAGAATGCCATAACTGTTTGAGAATTTCAAGCGATATTAACTATTGGGTTTAGTTGTGTTGTGTTGTGTAGAATAAAGCTAGTTATTCCATTAATTGCGCATATTCTATGTCAATATCGTTATGATACTTGGAAAAATAAATTTAAAAATTGCAAAGGATAAAAAGAAAGGCCAAAATTCTAAGCTCAAATGGCCCACTTTTTGAAAAATTAGTGTTAAAAAAGTTGTTCGGACTGACACGATTATCTTCGAAATTGGTTCTAGCATCCCAGGAATCAGTAGTGTCCTTGACTGAACAAGCTTCTCTTCCTCCTCTAAAATTGAACACCACCGCTTTGCTCTTCGTCAGCCGAAACATCCATAAATTAATCTCCTTTTTTCATCAGAAATTACCAGATTTATTCGATTGGTAAACCTGGGGATATCATCTGCTCAGTCTTCAACAACTACTGTGTTTCTATAAGGACACTGCAACCTTGTTTACTTGACCGATATGGGTATTTTCAATCCGGCTGCACTGACAAGATTTCTGTTTACTGCAACACTTTTTTTTCTCATTCTCTTGTGTTCGGCAGGAAGTAGTTCAAGTTTTAAAATGAGCTGAGAGGTCTCCAACGATTTGGTGGAGCTCTGTAAAACTTGAACTTGAAGGAGGACCGAGCTACGGACCTGAGCCGTTACAATAATTCAATGATAAAAATTATTATAAGTGTAACAGATATCTGCTTTGCAAAGACCGATAGGTATCTCTAAAAGAGGCATGCAATTGTTTTTTCACACGATAACTACTGCTGATTGTTCTTTGTTTGTAATTAAAGAGCACTACTGGTAAAGTCTATAACAAATTATCGACAGTCGAGTATGTGGTTTTCAGTAATTCTTTTTACTGATAAGAATCGAAAAACTCACGTAGCAGCCAGAACAGTCAGCAGTTTTCATCAAGTAAACAAACGCTCTCAGTTGAGGAGTTAGGTTACAAATACCGCTAAATCTCAAACTCAAGTTGATACAATGATTACAGGTAATTTTTCTGGCAACATCCATTAGGTACCAGAGATAGCCATCGTTACGGCTGCCTACAAATTTGACGGACTAATTTGATTTTTGCATAAACGTGTACGAAAATTTACACAAGGGTGCTTCCAAATCACGAATAATTTCAGATTTCAATAAATTTTTAAGCCAGACGATAAGTACGAAGATGATTCTGAGATGCAGGATCGACAAGACGGTAGTGCCCGGTAAACACACCGACAACTTCCAGGTAGAACTTAGTAACCCACACGATTGAGATATACTGGTTATAAGGCTCTACCCCCGAGTAAGTGTCCTTGTGCCAAGATCGTACACACCTACTAAACCTGAAACTTATTCAATTTGGACAGAGAAATCCCATGCATACTTTCACGGCTACATCCATTATCTCCTCTTCACTTTCCTGTTCATTGTTCTAACGGAAGACATGATGGTACGTCCAAATCGCCGGAGCACATCAACTGTCTATGAAATCTTTTTTAATTTTCATCGAAAAATCTCGTAAGTACTTTTACGGTTACATCTATTAGAAGCTCCCCATGGTATACTTATTCAACAGTAAATACTTGAGCTTTTCTCCTTCTTATCTTACTCTTCTCCTTTTTAATAACCGCATTCTACAAACGTCGAACATGTCTTTAGAACAAACAATTTCAAAAATCTGTCTGAATTCCAACACAGGAATGGCATCTGATGAGCGTAATGTATGCACATTCGGCAGCTCAGATGATTTTAAAATACTCTTTCTTCCTATTTTTGCCTCTGCACCACACTGTCACAGGAGAACCTTGCAAATCGACACAATCAACACTCGTATTTACCCAGATGTTACTGCACATTTATGCTATCCACTGAGGGGTAGGTAAATCAGATGGATGAAAGTTTAAAAGCAAGCAAATTCAAGCTCAAAGACATGTAAAGCTATCACAACCTTATTTTACAGGCTTCTTCTCCATTACTCAAGAAGATACATATATTTTTGAGCCAATTAACGCTAACTATTTGCCATTAACAGCAGTTTCTCAATATTGCAAATAGCTTCTGCTCACTATATTACCTACAACGAAGTTCACAATTCGCAGCATTACTCGTGGCTTCCTTCAACAAGAAAAGGGCCAAAGAAAAAAGAAAACTAACATTACCGGTTAAAGTTATATCAATGTGATAAAAAGGCAAACTCTCTTTTACTACGATCCAGTGTAGGGTATAAAAACGAGCATGTAGCTCTTAAGCAGTTTGAATTTGAAATTTATCGAACTCAGCGCGCTAGTACTGGATCCAGAACTACTTTCCAAGCGAACTCAAAAATTAACATAGTGACACCAAATGCAAAAGACTAATAACATTTACAACATAAACCTTGCAGCGGCTACGCCTTTTTTAGCTGCCACAAAGCCACCATCAATGATCTACACGAACGAGTGTAAATAATAGAGAGCTACGAAAACTAATAACCAGCAAAATTCTTCGAGACCATGACTCATCGCCATCCTCCCCAGACTCTCTCACTCATCACAACCCAAACCCTGAAACGACTTGACAAATCTCATGATACCGCATTTTAGTTTCACACTTCGAGCTAATCGACAACAGTACCCGAAAATCAACGCGACTTCCTACGAGTAGACAACGATGAAAAACAAGGAGGAAGAAAAGGGAAACACAGTCGAGTATAAAAATATAAAAATGATAAAAGAAACAAAAACCTGGCCGTTGCTCCTTAGGTCGCCTCCTTCCGGTTCAGTAGCCATTATGCGAGTCGGGACCGTTGTACGCGAACTTCTTGGACACCTCCTCGTGGTCGGTAGACTCACGATTCCGCTTGCGCGACTTGAGCTTATCCTTACTAATCTTAAGCTTGAATTCGGGCGCTGGCGCGGTCGTCGCGACCACGACGCTTTCTTCGGTAACAGAAGACGCTATCTGATCTTTGCTCAGCTTGATCTTCAACCTGACCGAGCCGTCCTTCTCGTTCTTGGCCGGCGGTATGTCGACCAACGTCTCCGGAGTGATCAGTTCCCGCGGTATGGTTATCTTGATAGGACTAATTGGACCCGGTTCTTTCAGCGAATCTCTCTCTTTGTGCTCCTTACGGTGCTTCTCCTCTTTATGTCGTTTCTTCTCCTTGTGACGGTGTTTCTCCTTATCATGCCGCTTGTCTTTTTCTTTATGCTTCTTTTTCTTCTTGTGCGAGTGCGACGTACACTCGCCGGAGTCGGTCGTCGTCCTATCCAAGGCGGGGTGCTCATCCGGTTGCTGACTGGCAGTACAGGATTTCTGGTAGTCGTAAGAATCGGCGGGCTCCTCCTTCATCGACACGTTAGGCGCTATCGTCGGCGCCACGTTATTTTTCTTCTCTTTGAACTCGATTTTCGGCGAAAGCAGACTAGCCGAGGGTATCGACACGACGCTCTTCGTGAATATGTCTTCGTAGCCGGCCACCGTCTCCACCTTCTTCACGATTGGTATCAGTTCCGGCTCGCCGCTGCTCGAGCTCAGGCTGCGGTTTCGCCTCCTGGCAACGTCATAATGCGGCTCGGTCTTGACCACCACTTCGTGCGAGCGCTCCTCCAGCGGGCTCGACTTCACGCTCTCGTTATGGCCGATCGGCGAAGGGCTGAAGATTGAGTGACTTTTATGTGTTTTGGGCACGTCAGCCAGCGTGTCCGCGATGGACGGCTTCACGTCCTCGTCGACCGGTTCCGTCTTCACGGTCGAGATCAATCGCTGCTTCTCGTTTTGCTTGGCCACTTCCTTGACCACGTTCGAAATGATTTCCGAGTGCGATGATGACGACGCCGCCGCCAGAAAGCTGCCAGCGCTCGGCCTGACTTCTTGGGGCAGTCCGTTGTCCTTCTTATGAGCGCTGCTACTGCTGCTGCTCCTTACGTGATGATTGTTACTGACTGTGGATGAGGTCACTGCCGATACGTAGCTCGGCTCTTGTTTCACCTCTGGCAGCTTCCTCGTTTGCTCAATCCGCGGCGCAGCTTCTTTGGGCAACACGCTGTGCCCGGACACGGCAGCCGGACGAGTTTTGACGGCGGCGTTTGAGTGTGACGGCGGCGGTGGGTTCGCTAAGTTGCCGGTGTTGCTGACGGCCGCTTTGTGCGGATGGTGCGAACTGAAGGACGACGGTGGCGGCAGAGTATGGTTCGTACTCGATCGGGCCGCCTGCGACGGAATCACAGAGTTCGTTAGGTTTGGTAACTTGCTCGGTAGGTTATTATCGTGAGCGTTCGATGACGATAATAGCGCAGCCGTGCTGGTACCGTTGACAACGGACGAGGGTACTGTTGTGACCGCAGGTTTGGCGACGGCCGGCGAGTGGTGAGTCAGGTGATTAGCAGCAGCGGGCACGACGTTACTCAAGCTCCTCGCCTCGATCGAAAACAGGTGTTTACCGTGTCCCGAAGGATGTTGCTGGCCCTGATCGTCGGACGCTTTAGATAGCGGGAAGCTGGCGGCATTCGCACTACTAGACGATGCTTGACCGTGGCTGCTGCTCGAGTTCGGTTTGCGCGAGTCCATGTCAAACGGATAACTGGACATCGACGGATTTTGACTGCTGAGCTGCGAATTTTGTATCTTCTTTTTCAGTCTGGACGGACATTTGTCGAAAATGACGAGGAACTCGTTGGTCAGCTGCTCCAGCAACTCTTCGGTCACGCTCTGGTCGATGTACGAGTACCACGGCAGATTCTCTTTGCTTTTCGGAATCTGCCAGTTGGACCACTTGCACACCAGGTGTATGCAGAAGCAGGCGACCACAGTTGGTTTATACTGCAGACACATGGTAGTCAGGTGCAGACTGTTAGACGCCATGAAGTAGGATGTCTGCGAGAGATCTTTGCTGGCATTCACAATATGGCAGAATTTCACGATGAATGCGTGCGGATGTTCGATGGCGACGTCGAAGCCCAACGTCATCAGTAGGATGTTCTCGTTTTGAACGAGATCTTGAGCTTCCTTCAGGTACACTTCAGACCGACGATCTGGGTTCGGCTGCGGCGGTTGACCCTTCTGCAGGCACATTTGCGCCACTTTGATAATGTGCTCGAGCTTACGCGGCTGTTCCTCCACTTTCGCGGCCAAGAACAGTGCGGCGGAGGCGATCGCGTTGCGGTGGAATGCCGTGAACGAGTGAAAACAGTAGAACCGATGCATGTACACGATGGCCGTGTTGATGCACAGCTGGGTCACCTGTAGTCGCTGGCCCATGTCCTGAATAAAGTTGGCCGCCTGTTGACGCTGCGACAGCTCCTTGTCCGCGTCGATACCGCATCGTCGGCTAGGCGAGTTTTCCAACTGCTCTTTTGTGAAGTACCACCGTTCTTCCGACATGGCGTCATTAACGGTCGGCTGTGGCACGAAGATGAAAATTCATTAGGCTGAGAACAGAAAGAAAAAAGGCAAAACGTCGGTCAGTTTTGTGAAATAACAACGTGAACACAAAAAATTGTACCATGACACATTGTTTATTCCAAGTTTTATGGGGTATCTTCGGAAAGAATTATGGACGGCTCAAGTTGATCGCTAATGAGAATTCGAGTTCATTGGCAGTAGTATGAAATAATGCATGCGAATGTGTACATGTAACATGAAGAGCGAAGTCACCAATTAACCGTACGACTACCTCGCATAGGTGGTAAGGTTATATAAACAAACTTCTCATCTAGGGTCATCAGTCGGTCAGGATTAGGGGTAAGGAAGGAAGCGTTTTGGGTCTCCGATTTCGCTACATTCAGGATTCGGAAAGATCAACCCGGCTTTAGGGAAAAAAAAAAAAAAAAAAAAAACTATTCCTGAACCGGTTAAGATGACCTGTAGTAGTTGAATTAACCTAACGGGATTCTCCTCCCGGTCGCTTTATGGAGCACTTCCCCCACCCATGCTGATGAGAACGTCCGAATAACAGTAGTCCAAGATATCGAACACCCGAAAACATGAGCATTACCGGAAAAGTATGGGACATTATTGGAAAGCGAAGACGCTGCGAGAGTACCTGAGTCAATAAAACATGCGTAAGAGCGATACTATAGATTCCCGAATTTATGACATCGCATTCCCTTTTCTGAAAATGGAACTGACCGAGTAAATGCAAATATAAACAAAGAGAAAGGAGACTGGAACATGTAAGATATACATATATGAAGAACTTGAGGTATCTTGACTGGACAATGGGAGAAGAAGCGGAGGCCAAATCACATGAGCAGACAAAATGCATCTAGATAAATGAATATTTTAAGGAAATTCGACTCTACTCCGTTTCTCCTGGTAGACTTCCAGCACAAGAACTAGTTTTAAAACTCCCTAACTCGGCACGGAATTGTTTAAAACTAGGAAAACTATCTGAAGCATGCTATAACTTCTTAATGCTACTGAAAACTAGTCAAGACTCATTACTTTACCAGGAGTTACCAAGATTCATTCACTCAATTAAGACTCACTAAGGTTCATCACGACTCGGCCAAGACAAATTAGACATTGTCGAAATATATCTCGACAAACTCTAAGGCCGGATCTATCGACTAAAAACTAGAGATAAGTTTGGTGTTATCTTCACAATTCTCTTCGATGTAGTCAGGTTATATTACGACTATTTTGCCGAAGCTAATACGCAGCATTTATTCTCAACGAACGGCTAAAAAGGGCCCCGGAAGATAGGTCTTACGATGTTTTTAAACACGGCGTTTGCAATAATAGTGTAAATGCGAGAAACCAATAACGCTAAAGAAAACTGGGCAACAACTACTGTGCTTTTGCTTGTGCAAATAAGGAGACATTCGAGAGATTCTGAACATTCTCAAACTCGTTCAAAAGATGCTCGAAGCTCTCCAAAGTTAATACCATCGTTTGTCCTCACGATAGAGTACCGAAATATACCTATACAGTAATAGCTCACGTTGGTACATCTACCCCCGATAACTTCATCGATACGACTCAATCCAACTAATGTACTATAGTCCACAAGTGCCAAACGAATGAAAAATAGTGCCATTCTTTTACTCTTTTCACATTCGCGAATGAACATACGGGAATAATTCGTTGTGAAAAAGAGAATGAGAACAAATGCACTCCTCCATTCGGCAACTGTGCTACAACCCTTTCGATGTTTCAACAATTTATTGCCGTTTACAGAGCATTACATACGCCTATTCGAAGGCCGTACGTTCCACTCTCTGTAAATAACTCATTATCATTAGATTACGATTGTCGTACGTAGGTATACACGTAAATGTATACAGACGAAATCATATACGTTCAAGTTCAAGTAACTTGGCGTTCTTGACACGCTTCATAATATATAGAACACAAGACTATTAAGTTATTATAATAACGATAAGGACCCATTTCTACGGTTATAGTAATTGTCACCGGCGACAAAAAAGGCGCAGCATTAAAACGTACATACTGAAACGACTAAAAGCAAAAAATAATAATTTCCTCAAAAACTCCAACAACCTAAGCATCCGTGAAAATGTTTTTTCACTGTCACGGATGAAGGTCATTTGGATGTGTCTGCCCCAACTCAGAAGGTTATTTTAGAACTTGAATTGATACCACAAACGATAGGTTTGCACCGAAGATCTTAATAACGATTTTAGAACTTACAGAGAAATTGAAAAATCATTTCAACGAGGTCACAAATGAAAAATGCAGGACATCGAAACACGTGGTAGAAATTTAATCATTTCGTAGAACATTTGACTTGAATTGTCGAAAGAGAGAGTTCACCTTCGATTAATCAGAAAATATGAACCTCGGATTTTAAAAGACCGGCAACCTCGAGAAAGAATACTGTGAAAAAAGTCTGCAAGAAATTTGGCCCAACTTCCCTTTTTTCCGATCGGTTTTTCTGGAACTAATTTACATTGTAACACAAATAACGATAGAAGGAAATTAACTCCCGGTTTTGATCTTGCTGACTTCAGTCGCTGGAAATGAAGTTTATAATTATGATGTAGGAAATAGAAGAAAAAACAGAAATAAATAAATAAAAAAAGAACATTAATTCGGTCGATAATTGTTTGAGGTGCATTTGGATGTAACCTCCAATGCGTTTGGTAGTTTTGCACCTGTAACAACGTTGCCTTATTAGTAAGATCTGTAACAATCTACCACCACACTTTGCTATCGAAAACACATGCAATGTACTTGGTGCCTGGTTGATGGAATATCTGACTTTACTTGCATCGCAGACGAACAATCAATGTTAATTTATCACTAAAGAAATTTCTCTCACTATCATAATCATAAACCTTTAGTTGTGGTAGTTTCTCCAAGTTAGACTTGTAGTTTCATGAAGTACGAGTACATGGTCAATCTTTCCTTATGAAGGAATGAAAGTTCCATCAGAGTACTGAGATTCGGATGCGTGTCTACATGAGTATCTATTGGCTGACAGGGACAGTCATTCATGCTAGTTGTGAAGTTGATAAGACTCGTAAGTGAGATACATGGAGAAAACATTTTCTTTCATAAGATATCATTTATAAGACAGGATTTTTAACAATGCCCAGCTTATACGACATTCAAACCAGATGCATCCAGTTAACCTCAGACAGTCACTTACAGCCGAGGGATCCCTTCAATTTCCCCTTCGACTTAACACCTACTACGTAAAAATACGCTTCTAACGCTACGGTTCTAAACCTTTTATACCTTTTTTGAACTTAAAAAAAAAAGAACACTGATGCACTTCAGTAATGTTCAAGCTCCACCGAGAATAAACATGTTAGCTCACACATGTAATAAAGTGTTGACTCTTTCAACAGCAATACCGATATGGACACTTTACAGCTTGTCTGTGATGCAGTAAAATTAAATAAACAATTACGTAAATTGGAGGGGAAAAAAGAGTAACAAGTAATTATTATTGGTATAACTTACTCGATGGGGCATACCGCGCGCAGTCAGACACACCGTTCTTAAGGATACGCTGTCGAGAAAATGCTAAAACCGGTCATCTACCTCGCAACCCTATTTCATAAACCAAAATCTTCATTTTAGTTATCGCTTCGAATACGCAAAGGTACCTTCGAACACTGTCCGAAAACTATGTTACGGTTCAACAATTTGTGGAGTTAAAGAACTACATCGTATGAGAGGGGTTATTCCTTATTTCACATGAAAAAGTAATTCAGTAAACAATTCTAATAAATTCACATGCGAGCAATTTCAAAAAAGAACTCGATGAGCAGGGCGAGAAAAGATGACTAGGTACGTCAACTTCTCAACTTAGTAAGCAACAAAAAAAGTACTTCGATTTTTGCTCCCAAGTTTGAAAAAAAAAAAAATCAAATTTTTCAAAGGGAACAAGAAGCATGCTTTTGAGGAAGTCTCAACTGAAATTTCGAAACATTAAAACGCTACATTTTAAAACAACAAAAGAAAATGCGGCTTCTGTGAAGATTATTTCATCAATTTTGCGAGAGCAATTTTCAACCCGAGCATTTGCAGGGAAATATCATTTTTTAGAGGAAGGATTCTAAAAACATGCGTCATTTATTATACGGGACCGAAAGGGTAATTTTTACCCATAAATTAATTCGGGTACTTATAGAACCACTTTAGAACGCGCGACGTCATCAGATTTATGTGATGGTGGGTGGGAAGAGCCGTACTATCTAAAGAATATAAATATGTTTACTATTTTAAAACACAAGACTTATATTTATTCTGAATAAGTCACAATTTTGTTGACTTCAAGATGAGCTTCTGAAACGGAGGACAGCCTCAAGCTAGAATTCGAAGGAGACAGGTGCATTTCAGGATCGATCTATAGTTGTGCTAGGTCTTGTCTTCCCCCAGAATTCAAGTTCATCTCTTTTTTGATACAAACTTCTTTACGAAAGCCTCCACTTTGACAAATGCATATATAGAGAGGAGAAAGGGAGGGGATTTGCGAGGGACCAAATTCTTGAGATCACCCGTAGTCCCTCAAAATTTTCACTTGCTCTAAGGGTGATTACAAGACAATCTACACTTATTTTCAACCTCGTAGCGTTTTCTTTTTTTTTTTTGCGTCTTTTTCCCCATAGTAATGGATATTTTTTCAAAGTATGTATTATTTCTTTTTTAAATGAAATATTACTTTCGCCGAAATCTAATCAGAAATTGGAAAAATCTGTCGCTATAATCTGTGAAAAATGTTACCAAATTCAGGTCAGGCACAAGTATTTTGGAAACTATAGATACCAGATCTGAAATTTTCCCAAAATTGAAAAAAGAAACTCTTATTCTAAAACAAAAAATATGATTTTGGATAGCTCGGCCTGCACAATAAGACCTCAAACCGTTAGACAGCTACATTCTGTCACGAGGAATACAGAAAAATCAATCGGGTATTTTGAAAGTAGATATTTTTATAAAACATCGAAAACCCGAGGCTGGATTAATATTTTGTCAAACAGTTTCGCAGCCATAAACTAGTTAAGGATCAAAGTGCCGTTTCTTAGTTGAACTGACGAGGAATAACTCCTCTCCACTTTTGAGAAAATAAGCTCGTGTTAAGGGTCAGTTTGCAAAAACATGTTTAGAAACTGCAAAGACGATTCCCAACGTACGATGTACTTACATCAAGACTGTTTCCAGACTTCTGTAGTTCTGTTCCCCGCTTTTTATGACATTATATTCATTCGAATCAGCTTGTCGGTTATTTGTCTCTCTCTACTTGCATTTTTACGCACATGGGAGACATCTGCCTAATCTAAACTGAAGCTCATCTCATCTTCCATCAAATGTTTTACGTTATCTTCGTTTTTGAAAAGACGATCTGATTCCCACAAATTCGTCGAGGTTTTCACAGTCAAGTCAAACTGGAGGACTCAGAGCGAATCCATATATTATTTTTTTTTTTTTTCTTTTTTTCCCCCCAGTAACGAAGTACGCTAATCGAGATCCTGTTAGACGTTCGTCAATATATATGTCACTACAGAAGGATAGAATTCTTGCATTGAGCCCTCCAGCTAAGCCTACTAATGATTTCGGTATTTTTTCTCCTCCAACCCTGAGTAAAGATTTAAAAAAATTAAAAAATTCTGGAATCAAAGACCTGAAAGGCAACCAACCCACCAACTCTCCATTCGTATCACATCCTTCTAAAGCCGAACAATGAAATTCTAAACATTGGTTGTAAGTACCTGAGGACCGGACGTTTTAGCACTCACGACAGCGGCATACCATAGGTATATCTAATTCTAATTTTTCTCTCCGGTATTCATTTTCCAATTTCCGTCACTGATGTTAGCTTCTTCATAATCGCGATCTCAGCAATTTTTCTTGATCCATTATGCTCCATTCTAGTTTCACATCATCATAAAATCGTTAGGTCGTTTCGCACATTATCACCAGTTCTGAACGATTCTCTAAACAATAGCAAATCAAATTTATTCTTCCCGAAAGTATAATAAAATTTAAACAAACTTGAAATCAATAATACTCGATACAAGCATGTGGTTGAGTTCTAGCAGGTTATAGAATGATACAGATACAATTTGTTTACAAAGAAAAATTCGATTGGTTGACTAAGAAATATTTATCATTTTAGAAAAGGATCGTGAAAGTGATCATCTTTTTGATTGGCAAACATATAACTCTTCTCAATCAATATGAATAGCAGACGATCAATTTTAATAATTACAAGAGTTGGAATACGCCCGAAATCAAACCTACTATGCACTCATTCCATAGTAAATTATTAGATTCGTCGCCAAATTCAAAAAATTATGTAATCAAAACTTTTCAAGCCGAGACTCCAGTTTTGAAAACACGTTCAGCTACAGTATTTCAAAAGCAAGGCAAATCTTCGACATACCACGCATACCAGTTTAGAACTCAACCACCGCCTTAATGTGTACTGTAACATCTTAATGTGTATACGTATTACTAGAGTAAAATAATATCAGAACAGGCACAACATTTTCTTTACTGCGAGTTTAGAACGCGTAAACGAATTCCCCAGCTAATAAGCAAACTGATTGAGACGGGCTCTTACAAAATCGTATTTCAAATGTATGAACTGCCAAAAAGTATCTTTTTTTTTATTTATCATTTTCATTTGATACGAAAATCGTGCCACCAGTAAAGGAAAATTACGGAAATTAGAACACGACAAGCCCCGATCATTTTTGCCCTGAAGTGCTCTGTTTACTGAAACAAACTAAAAATTATCAGATTAAAAGAAAATGCGCAGTAAAACGTCCGACAGCGCCACGAGCTACATAAATATCATACGGCGCCGAATGAACGAGTAAAGATCAACAATTAGTTTCACAGAGTAAAACAGATGTAGCCTACTGACATGAAAGTTGACAAAAAATATCCGATTCGATACCATCAAACCTGGGAACTGAGATCACGTTTAGTTAGACTTACGGTTCTATATGCAAGATCCAATTCACCTACAAGCAAATAACGGTTATTACTACGTTCGAGTACAAAAATATTTCATTATACACTACAACCGATCGTCACTAAATTCGTTTAACACTTACCACTGGAAAGTTGTAATCAAATCAACACCGACTTTCAACATGAACTGATACAATGAACCACTCAATTCACAGATCACAGCCGGATAATAAATTTCAACTATCGTCATAGTTAAACTACAGGCACACGAAGTATGGTGACAGGACAGGGAAAATACCCCAATACTCCTTACTTGAGCATTTCGTTTCCATTTACATTCACTGCTGTCATCAAACCTTACTGGATGTTCCAGTTTTGAAGCGTCATCAAAACTTCAATTATGTTAACAATATGAACATTAATCAAGTTGAGAATAGTTTTACAATGGAATTTCTATCAAGAACTACAATTAAATGGAGAGAACACGCGCCACTGTCAACCGCATGTATGGAGACTCAGGCATTTATCATAACCGACATAAACATTCTTATCAGTAATCATGTATACTTTCTTCGAATGTATGAATTATTCTCTTCAAGTATATCACCGACAAATTATCCCAATTTTCAAAAAGAGAGAAAAGAAATTAAAGAATGAAACAAAGATTTGACTGAAAACTCATTCAAACTTCAAGGATACTTCTCAAAATCAGCCTTGCATAACGAAGTCGTTCCTTTTCTACATCAATTCATACAACTTCAAAATAGAATATGTCAACGAATAATTCACATGATTTCGTGCATATAGCACTCATTAATTCACGGTATCCTCAAACTGGGATCTAGATAGATGACAGAATGACAGATAAGACTGGTGCCCTCGCTATTCCCAATGAACTACAGATCAAGTGATAATATTTGTATCATCTCAAACATGATGAAGTTATGTCACTTTATTCCGCATTTCAACGAATAAACATCGCCTAGCTCATCTTCTAAGAGCTCTAATATTCGTTCACAGCAACTTGAACAAGCTAATACTTTCTCAATGTCGCGACTAATGTGATGTTCTCAATACCCTCGCAATTGTATTACGGAGAATTTAGCGTGAATTCATAAAATACGAGCCGTATATAAGATACGAAATTGTAATTTCGTAAATTTGACATAGTCACGGACATCAAAAATGTATATTTAGCTACAAACTTATTATTTTCTAGAACGGTAAAACGGTAAAATGCTTTACCTTTTTGCCATCCGTACTTTCTCAAAATTTTTTCAGCGTAATCCATGCTACGACTTACAACTGTAGGACTGTACACTTGATTCGTCAATATTTAACACGAATATAAATTAATATTTTAATAACAATTTTCGCGGAAATAAATTTCGAGAAAATACTTATTCTACAGAATTCCGAAAAATATTATTTTCAACTTCCGAAACCTGGCGAAAAGAACAGCAAAACACGATTTTCAAGTCATCGTTGAGAACGAGGCATAGACCTTCTAATAATTTAGATTGAGCTTACAAACAATGCTAACTGCTATAGGCGATAAAACATGCACTAGAGAGCGCTACAAAATCACTTGCGCGGGTGAAACTGAAAGGGTGATCATGCATGGATAATTTTAATTTAAATGGAAATACTGCTATCTTTAGGAAGGCAAAAAACAGCCCAAAATTATTCCACCCACTTGCGTTGCTGTAATTCTATTGTTTAGTAACAATACAACAAAATGTAGGACAAGATTTTTCTTAATACATTCACGAGTTCAATTTTGCAACCAATCAGGATTTACCCAGTTGCCCGCGGAAAAGATATCCATTTGTTACCCTCGGGTTACCCTCAGACAGTAGCGAAACTAGCTGTTTTTTCTAGTGGGGTGACAACTGAAAATTTGCGGAATAAAATGAATTGAAAATGAATATTTTGTCGAGTGGCCAGTAAACTTTATTACATTATTTATCGTTCACCAACTGCCGATTTGCCGAATTTTCCAACTGCACTGACGACCCGGGGGTGTAACCCCCCCCTTCGTTTCGTCCCTGCCCTCAGATTACCCTTGTTCCCCATTAGTTACCCGGGTAACTGGCGGAATACTACACCAACCTCTGTAATTACCCGCGGTGGAAAAGTTACCCATTTGTTACCCTCAGATTACCCTTGTTGCTTGTTCCCCTTTAGTTACCCAGATGTAACTGGTGGAATTTTGCGCATCGGGAAGGAGGAGACCAAGATTTTCGGCATGAGTCGGAAATGTATACAAAGACTACTTCATTAAAACATGCATCACAAACCTAGGGTCGAATATGCTGTCATTTGATACACAAATGAAGCTTTCTAATTTCAGACAGATGTCCACGAGACCTTGAGATGGTGTCTTTAAGCCTCCATTGTTTTTTACTTCTATTAATAAACATTCACCTTCTTCGCCTAATAAAGAAAGTTGACAATGGGGGCAAATTTTTGCACATTTATTTTTCAGGATTTTAAATAGTATATAATTAACAAGTTTTCGCCAATTGATTGGGGTCGCACTGAAATTTGTTCCAATGGACTTCGAAATTCGCCATAAAAGATTTGAGCTCAATCAAAGGTCATTAACCTGTGCCGCTTTGACCTTGAATTTATGTGTAATATTGAGATTTAAAAAAAAAAACGCGAATATTTCAGAACATATCAACTTCAGGACCAAAATGTATACAACATAAAATGTTTTCTGTTAAATTTCCTATAAAAAATATCCTATACAACTTTTCTCTAAAATGCATATTATACCGAGATAATTACAATAATGTGTAAAAGTTTCGAGGAACATGGATTTTGTTATTTTTTCTTTCTCTTCACTCGCTACGTTGTAGTTATCTACAAAGTGCAAAGAAACGGAAACAAATACTAACGTAAAATATTTGAGTGAAAAATTAAACAAGAAAAAACAACAACAACTATATATCACATTATTACACATTTTGCAACCATTCCATAATAAAACTCGATCCCTTATCCCATTATGTTTAATCATGTTGCCTTCAACACGCTTCATTCTGACAATATTGCTAAGCTCAAGTCTATTCTATATAGGAAGTAGAAGTAGTGTATAGTCAAAGTGTTGTACAAAATATTCAAAATTTAGGGAAAAAGCCGAAAATCAAAAGCGGAAAGCAGAAATCTTATGAATTTTGCGTTGAAAAGCAAAAGCCAAAAGGGAAATATGAAAAAATTTGAAAAGCGAAAGCTCAAGTTGTATTTTCCAAGTTCAGAAGCTAAAGCCGTAAGCAAAAGTTTTATTATATGGCTTTCCATCTCTGCCTAACCCTACTCCTACTCGCAACCAGCTCGCATCAGGGCTCTTCGTCTTTCCTCGTTCGTTTGACCAATATCGGAACTCTCTTTAGTGTAACCCGAATGGATCGGCTCCAAAAACTGCCTCACAAATTATACGTCAATTACTTCGAGAACCTATACATTGAATTCAATTTCAATATACAGTGGAGCCTTGCTAATTCGAATCGCTGGGGTCAACGAATTATTTGCCGAACAAACAAAGCCCATTCGCGAACGGGGTTTTGAAGAACGCGGTCTTCGTTCTCTGTTCTCTCATTCAGCGTTCGCCCACAGAAAGTGTAAGAATGCCGCTTGCAATTTGCATTCATGAACAAGAAGGACTAGGCCAACTAGTAGTATCGCAGTGGCGTATAGGGATGTTAACGGAGCGGAGTTTTTCACATCCGGATGCATTCCGGTTGTAGTTTTTAACATCCAGAGCAGCTCGAACGTTCTCAGGAGCTCTGACCGGAACTCCGTCGCAAACGAAGCCTCATCGGAGCTCCGTCGGATATCCGAATTTTTTCCAGAGCTCCGGCGAATATCCGCATCGAACTTCATTCTTTGTCTTTATCTTTACATCAATTTCACAGAACACAGAACGCAGATCAAATAATCACAGAGACAAAACCGATATTCGCGTTAATTTTTCAATTTTTTTTTTGGCTTCGGAGTTTTTTCGGAATTCCGATTGATAATCCGGATTTTCTCCAGCAGCAGTTTCTAAGCTCCGGATGTGGTTTTTGGCCGAAAAAATCCGGATAAACCCCGGAGGAGGAGCTCCTTTTAACATCACTAGTGGCGTAGCCAGACTGGGTATGGGGGGGGGGGTTCATTTCACGTTTACAACATTACAGGTATAAATTACTTACTATTACAAGAATTAATTTTAATTTTTTCACATTGTGGGCCGATGCCAAGGCGGGGGTCTAGACTCCCCCTCCTGTAGCTACGCTCCTGGTAGTATATAGTTCCTTAACGAAGTCTGCTGACAAAATACGGGTGAGATCTGGGATATCCTCAAGGCACTTCAAGCTGTAGGAAATTATAGAGTATAATACGACCCCAGTATGTGTAGCTCCAATTTTTATCCTTCCAGGCCACGTGCAATACTGATGACTCGATGTCATCACGTCCTGAATTCTCGATCGTGGTGATGGTAAAATGCTTGAGCATCATATGCACATTATGTTTGAACTGTTCAGCATTTACTAACTGAATGGATGCTCGAGTATTTATTATTGACGAGCTATTCATTGAAATGTTCGAGCAAATGCTCAACATTTGAGCACAACTCACTTCAAACTGAGATAAATCATGACTCGGTCAAGGCAGAACTAAAAATAAACTTACTTTTCAAGAGTCGAATCCGACTCAGATGTCTATTCATTTTAAGAAAACTTCCAAATTCGCGGAAAGAAAAGTAGGAATGGATTTGTATGTTTATTTCATTCGTCCAACCGATATGAATAATTTACAAAATAGAGTAAAAAACAAAGTTACAATCTACGTCCTCGTCTACCACCTTTCCTTCTAGTAGCATCAGACGGGATTGGTGTTACATCTTCGATGCGACCAATCCGCATTCCTGAACGAGCTAATGCTCTCAAAGCAGATTGGGCACCTGGGCCTGGTGTTTTTGTTTTATTACCACCTGTAGCGCGAAGTTTAATGTGTAACGCGTTGATCTTTAATAATTTACATTTTTCGGCAACATCCTGGAATTAAATAATCAAAATAATTATGTAACTGAAAACGACAATGTAGTATCAATATAAGTACCTAATCTTCATTTCTGATACTAATTTCGAGTTCATATTTCAGATTTTCAGATGCAAGATAGAATCATTACTTGAGCAGCCAACATCGCAGCGTAGGGCGAAGCTTCGTCACGATCTGCTTTCACCTTCATACCGCCAGTAACACGAGCAATGGTTTCTCTAAAGGAAACAAATGCATGCATTTAGTTACCTGAAGAACACTGGCAAGACATTTATACACAAGTAAAACACATATTCAAATTAATACGTAAACCTCATAACATCTATACGCCAATAAAGGCACTAGTTATGCTTTTTCAACAAAAACAGTACTCTTCGCATAAAACGCAGTTTATCATGGAAGTACAAATTTCGTACCTTAGTTCGCGGAAAATTTGACGTATGGACTTTCCATGTGGGCATTCATGAGTTCTTTCGAACTCATTGAAAAAATGGAATGAAATGTATTTTTTCAACGGACTTCTTACCTTCATTACTAGAGCTCGGATTTTTATGATTTGTCATGTTTTCCTACATTGGAGAAGATCGCGCATATCGTGTAGATCTTTACGAATCATGACATTTTGAGTAAAATGAGCCCAATTTGATAGTGCACAGTTTGCATATTTCGGGTATAAATACATGTTCTTGCATGTTTTAGACGTTTTAAGCGCATATTCGTAATATTCTAACTTTTTTTTTTCATTTTGGAAATTTTGGCCAAATTTTTTTTTTCTGTTTCTTTTTACTGAAACCGGCAAACCTAAAAAAACCAAGAAATTCTAGGGAAAAAACATGATTTTCGGAGCTTAATTCTGAAGTACCTGAAAAGTCATCTGATGATAAAATTGTTCCAGCGAAATTAAGAAATAAAATCGAAAACATTCAACCTCTTTCTTTTCATCTGCACACTTCTGTTTTAAAAAGTGACTTTCAAATCAAAAAATCCTTTCAAAAGATACCCATATCGATGTTGCATAAAAGTGCATTTTTGCCAGATAAGTGCATATTTTGTCACATTTTGACGAAAATAAATGCATGTTTTATGCGCATAAAACAATTTTTTAAACGCATGAAAATCTGAGCTCTATTAATTACAAACCACTTTACTTCGGAAGGCAATAACGGCAGACGATTACAATTTTCAAACAATTTACAGACAACAGCACTACAAACGCCTTCTCCAGTTCATGTTATCGCGTGATTATGCAAACAAAATACAAAAATAGTTTTCCACTCAGTTTTCAAATCCCCCCCCCCCTCCAATCATACTGCTGAAAAATCTTCGGAAGCCTTGTCGTAGCGCATCGAGGAATCTGAGATCAATCGGAATAATACCAAGGCCAGGTGTGGATAAGATACGACGACTATAGACTTCCACGGAGCAATTTTAACAATACTGAACCAAATTCACATTTCATATCAAAAAAGTGGATGAGAAATAATCCACAGGTTCTCGCTGAGTACATCTTTGGCTATAATATTGTAGCTTCTTGATGTGGGACTGGGATTCCGCATTATGAATATTCATCGTAACTTTATGGAACAAGTAATATGCTCAACTTACCGTCCTGATAAATCAGTAACGTGAACAAACGTATCGTTAAAACTAGCGAAGATGTGGGCTACACCAAACACATCTTTACCGGTTTCCACTTGCGGGCCCAAAGATACTTGAACCTGTTCCTGCTGTACTTTTCCTTTTCTAGGAGCCATGGTCAACTGTAGGGCAGAAAAACAGTTATGATAGAGTAGGGAAATAGAATAGTCCCGTAACATATGCATTTGAAATCCATCCTTAAAATAAGGTAACCAGGTTAAACTGTTCAACAGGGCAGAACAACCGGAGTAATCAATTATGTTTCATTGGTGACACAGTGGCGGGTGGCTCATGAGTATTCTTCAACACCCAGTTTGCAAACTTCTAATTCCTAAACTCCGTTACACTAGTTACTGTTAATTTACAGACAATATATAAAGTGAAATAAGTATACTTACAAGCAAATATCACGCAGAATGACCGAAAATTGTACAAACACAAATCGAATAATTCAACAACGCTGGCTACAGAACACGTTGGACATCTGGACATAACAGAATAAGAAACTGAGAAAATTTTTTTGTTGGCATCCGTAACATTATGGCTTACAGATGATAGAGAGCTATAGTTTCACACGGGTATGCCAGGTTGCCATTTTCTTACCAGAGCGCGTGAAGCAGCAGAACGCTGCTCGTCTCTCATTTGATCGTGAAAACAACGCGCCGACGGCGCCGACACTCAACCAATGGAGGGACAGAATTGCGTGTTTACTGTACATTCCGCCACAGTAAAACAGAGAGCGCTGCGTGATACTTTTACAGCCATATAAATCAAATTATATGGGAGTGTTGTCTTCTTATCAGCGAGATACCGGCTGTTCCTAGCCTGGATCGTGTCAATATTATTTTATATTTTTATTTTATTGCAAAAATTTTCGATATCTTCCACTTTACAATGAAAGTGGAAAAGTGCATTGTGTGTGGTTCGAAAGTTGGACCTCTGTTTCGATTTCCGACACAGTTACCTAAACGTCAAGAATGGGTAAATGCCATCAATGTTCGGTTAGCCCCCCTAGTAGTCTCCTGATCAAGATTAAAAATAGAGGTGGACTGATATTTCCATCGCGTGACGTTCTTCAGATATGTTCAACTGTTGAGAAGTTGTTTCGGCAAAATCTGAATATGTTACACGAATGTAAATTTCCACTTCGTATATCAACACTTGTTTTTCGAAGAATTGGTCAGTCTGCATTCCAGTCATCAGAGATGGACGCTCATGTCAAATCTCAGGCTATTCTGGATGACCACCGAAATGAACTGATACAAATTATAATAAAATTATACTTGAAGATTCGTATGAAATATGAAGGAAAAGTATTGGCCCAGCCAAAATATTACATTCGCCGAACCATGCACAAACTTATTCATTTTAAAGAGTCTTTGTCAAAGAAATATGTAAAATAAACCTTCTTCAAACGGCATTTTTCTACTTCATTTTGGTTTCAAAGAAAAAGTTTATACTAATTTTCCTCCGACTTATTAAAGAAACAAATTTGAAAGGGTTTTCTGCCTTTCTGTATCTTATTCCCCTGTACAACTTCTTACATTTTGAAGCTTTCACTTGAAAAATGTCAAACTTGCATGAATTAAATTTGTAATAATGTTGATTTTATTGCGAACTATTTTTACACACAAGTAATATAGACACTTACATGTTCGCAGAATCCATCTTAGAAAATCAAAAAAATTAAATCAAAATGTAATGTCCGCAACCACCGGATCAGCGCTACCCACATGATATTTGTTTTATATGTCCGAAATTCCTGGCCCTGCGCGCTCTATCTTACTTTCCACGGAACTACAGTTTTTATCCCTCCATCACGTTGTGGTTGCCCCCAAGGTGATTATAAAGGGTGGTGGGTTCACTCCGCTAGGCGCAACAACACCAGTGATGTCACTGGTGTAAGACTGCCTCTGATTTATATACAGGATACAGGAATACACTTTTTGCGACCTTTGCTCACAATTGATGCCCTCAACATATTTTTCTATTATTTTGGGTTGCCCTGGAAACTTTTGACCTTCAAAAATACGGATTCGGCTTTCTGCTTTCGGCTTTTCTCTTATCAGTAAAAATTCGGCTGAATTTGGTTTTCGGCTTTCAGCTTTTGGCAGGCTGCAATTCGGACTTCCCAGACCGATGGCGCGCTAGCATCGAGCCTTCCTCCCTTTCCGCACTTCAGGAAATAGTGCCATCGAATTCTTATCAACGTTAGGATACACTGTATGTAAACAATGCCTAGCATCTCATGTAATCCTAATGTTGATAAGGTTCTGTTGAATCTTGGGAAGTCCGAATACACTGCTGAAATTGCCGTCAACTAACACCTAAGCTGATGTCTTGAGGTTTAAGGAAGGAAAAAAATTCAGTTCTCAAAAATATCACACACAAGGAAGATTGCTGAAAGCTCAATAAGGTCAATGTTAACACATTGAGTGCCATGCATAATTTTAAAACTTTTATCCTGTGCCCAAAAAAAAATTTCAAATTTTTACGTAATTTAGTGCTGGCCAACATTGACCAACATGGCCCTGCGAGAAAGTTATGTGTTGGTCAGCATTGACCAACATGGCGCTGTTAATAAATGACAGTATACAAGATTATTTTTAACCCCCTTCGCGGAATTTTTTGGGGCAAATAAGATAAAATTGTAAGAGGACTATTTTGTGACGACTGACGAATCTAAAGAGCTTCAACTTTTGTAATTACCATTCACCATTTTACGTTTCAAACACTTGGGCTAGTTATAACCTGAACTCCGATTTTGGCTCCCTCTTTTTCCACAATTCCGGACCGAGGCAGCTCACGAATTTATAGATTTTTGAGAAGCCAAAAGAAAGCTGGAAAAATTTGGCTTCCTTTGGCTTTTGGCTTGTGAAGGTACAAATAAAGCTGGCTTTCAGCTTTTCTCTTATCAGTAAAAATTCGGCTGAATTTGGCTTTTGGCTTTCAGCTTTCGGTTGTCTGCAATCGGCAATACACTGGTATCTAGACTAAGATTATTTTAAGAAAAGGTTCACTCATTTGGGTAGGCAGCTCGCAAGATTTCTTCCCGTCTCACCCGCGCCAGAGTTCACTTCATAAGAAAGTAATGGGAAAATTGAATTTTGCGGTGGTGTTTTTTTTTTTTTTTTTTTTTGAAACAGTAGCCAATTGAATATTGTGTGTCGTAAAAATAATATAAAAATATGTTGAGGGCATCAATTATGAGTAAAGATAAAAGAAAGAATCCGGCCAACCTTCTAGTCTAATCTCTAATGTAAAGTCTGGTCCAGTTAAGAAACATAACTGGCTACCCGCAATACACATTGATATATAGGTGTTTTGAAGTTGGAGGAGAAGGATGAGTTCAACAACACGTTATCAGCGCCGTGAAAAAATTATGTTTCTTAAAGAGCTCTATAACTTCGTGTGAGCACAATCACGGCCACAATCGTCTGCCATTTTGACGCCAACCTTACGCGTGAATGTCGAATTGACTACGCGGTAGGCTCCGCATAGTCGGATTAGGCATCCACAGGCGTGGTTGGAGTCAAAATATGGCGAACGATTGTACTCACACAAAGTTATAAAGCTCCAACTTTAGTAATCTTGGAGAGAGTTGCCTGCATAATTACTGTTAGCCAGAGATGGGCAAGATCTAGATCAATAATGATCTTAGATTACAGATCACATAAAATTTTGATCTTTGATCTTTTTTCAGATCTTTTTTTTTTATATATATAGAAAATACCAGATCAGATAATTAGATTCTTTTTCTGAGATTTTTTTGAAAAATCAAATTAGTCCCAGGAAGTATCAAGTTTTAGGTCTTCTCTTGTTATTTCTTTGTGAATTGTGAGATAAATCCCTGAAAAACGTACGGTTCAATATCGATTATGATTATGAATTAGAAGAAAGAGAATTATATTCTGATATAATATTATGATCTGATCTCTTCGCCAAAAAAACTTATTAGAGATCAGATATTTTTCGCTTGGAGATCTGATCTGATCTTTCTGGAAAAGATCAGTTCATTTAGAATGTGATCTGATCTTAGATCCATTTCCTGTTGGTGATCTTGATCTGATCTGAGATCATAGTTTGTGATCTTGCGTTGCCCATCTCTGCTGTTAGCAAACATACCCATCTTGGTTCTCCCCGTTTCACGTTTCACAATGCCGTGCCTCCGGAATAAAGCGCTATAACAGTACGAGTGTTGACATACGCCATTTTCTATCCAGTTCAGTTCCAAGAAAAGAAAATCGGCTTTAGCGCTGCTGCGCGGGAGCGGGAACGACCGCATGGCCGATTTTCGTTTTACGGAACAAGCTGGATAGAAAATGGCGTATGTCAACACTTGGGTGTTCTAGTGCTCTACACCTGAGAACGGCAGCCGCGAAGGTGTTGAGTGCGTTTAGTGTTGGTATTGGTGTTGACGAACCCGGTAAGGCTTTTACTGAATACTGGATAAGCCTTGTGGCTTATGGCCTGTGGCGCCCTAAAGTCAGGTCCAGAGCTAAGGAACTAATCTGAGCCGGGTCAGAAAGTAGTTGAGAGAACTTGACGACTTCTGAGAATTTATTTCGATCTAATTAATCTCGTATTGTGTGTTTCATAGTCAGCATGGAATCTACGGCACCCATTGATACAGAAGATCCGTTGGATGACATTTCTTTGACACATGAAGAACTGCTGAAAGTTACTAAATCAACATTGAACGAATTACTCATAAGGGATCCTGTCTTGAATGATTTACCCCCTGATGTCACTTTGGAAGAAGTAGAAGCTCAAATTGCTGTTCTGTATGGTCAGTCTATCACCGTAACAGTGAAGCGAGGTGAAAATGATGATGTCCCTGTGATTGTAAGTACAGTTTAATAAATACCGCTGGTGCTGGTTCTTTTCACTTCATGGAAGGAATATCTTACAAATTTATAGTTCAACTTCCTAGATTTGTTTCAAGTACGAATTCTACGCTACCTAAAAATAGTGTATCGGTATACGGATTATCGAGTGCTTTCTCCATCTCTTCACTGCTTCTTATATCTTGACCATTAACTGCTTGCAAACAAGAATATACCATTCCACCTGACAGTAGTTGCTAAGTTCCGAACATAGTTCGTTGGTTTTTATTTGAAATGAACTGAAAATATAACTTCAACAATCCGAATTTATCTAGTTCAGTAAGATTATGAAAATATTGGTTTTAGGTTAAGCAAAAGAACTCGACTGTTTCCGATTTGAAACGAGCATTTCAAAGAGCAGTGATCCTGAAATTACGTAGAAAAGGTGAGCCGTGTAAAATTAGCTGGAAGCATGTTTGGCGCGTCTATTATCTCGCGTGCAATGGCTGCAAACTGGATTCAGACCATGGTCTACTCAAAGATTATGGCGTTATTAATAAATCCAAAGTCACTTTTGTTCCAAAGTTGAAAGAAAAAATAAGACCTCACCGAAATCATTAGCTTTCAAGGAAATAATCAGGCTGTGATGTACGTAATATTTTTTATTTATGAATAGGTCTTATACAAAAATGGGAAATTTTTTGTTATTTACATCGTTAAATGCAATTAATAAATACTTTTTTTTTTTTTTTTGATTAATTAGTTTTATGAAGAAACATGAGATCCATCTCCTCGTTTTTTGATCGCCTGAAGAACAAGTTCTTTCGTTGGACTTTTCAAGTCGTAAGCCCATCCAATCTTGGCAAAGATATCCAACCAGAAGGTCGTTACGTTGAATGAGTAGTTACCCAACTCAGCAGCTTTATAATCCCATGGAAAGACGTGGTGATAGTTGTGAAAACCTTCTCCCATAGCCATGACAGAAACAGCTAGGTTTTGTGTCGGCTTTATATTCCTGTAAATGGGAATTATGAATAGCTGATCGAATAGCATAACCGAGCGTCCTGATGGTAAATTTGTAAAACTTACTTATCATATGGTTTCTTTCCCCAGGTGTGTGCTATGCTGTTGACGGACCATGTAAAGTTGAGGTTTGTAACATAACGTACGAACACTTGAGAAACAATGGCGATATTCCAGCTTTCGTTCCAGCAGTAAACCGGTATCATAGTAGGTAAAATGAAACAGAGTAGCACTTTGAAGTACAGGAAATATCTGTGAAGTATGTGTTATGTAATATCGTGAGACATGTGAGCTTTAAATTCTAAAAAATGATGAATTACCTGGTGTGAAATGTGATGAGAGGATCATTCATAATATCACTCATATCGACAGTTTTGCCCTTTATGGTTACTTCGGGGTGTTTCCGTTGCATGAGCCAACCGACATGAGCGAAGAACACGCCCCTGTTGGAATTATGAGGATCTGCATCGGTTTCGCTGAATTTGTGGTGAACTCTGTGATCTCGTACCCATTCGCGTACATCATTCTGTGTCCATCGAACGAATAATGAAATTACTGTGGTATGGTTACACGTTACGAGTGAAGTAAACTAAAGGGAGTTGAGAACTGGACATTCTGTTACATAATACCTTTGAAAAAATACTCTATCCATTCAGCCCTCATGTGTAAGGGTCTACTTTTTACCCTTAAATTATTGGTGAATTGACTAACCTGGCCAGCGATGGTGTAACATATTAGCAGAATAATTTGTAGCGGTAATTTAGCTTTATACGAGCGATGTGCCCATAGTCTATGAACCCCAGCTGTGATGCCAAATCCACCAATACCTCCGACAGTGACCGCTGTTGACAAAAAGAAATCTTATCACTTGGGATCATAGAGTTCAAGTGCACAACTTACAGTTAGATGGAACGCAATAAATGAAGACAGTAATAAATTGTAAATGTGACGTTTTCGCATTACCCCAAAGAATAGAAAGTAGTTTTGTCTCCCATATTTTGAAAATTAACGAGTAAAGAGCGATCACATGAAACAGCGTGATGAAAAATACGTTCAGCCATAAGATCTCTTGTTTAAATGATTGTTGTATCTTCTTCGTTTCGTATGACACGTCCGTTTGAATTTCATTATTATTCTCATCCCTGTTCTCGATCACATCTGATCTGAACTTTGGTTTCAAGTATGTGCCGTGGTCCCAACGTGTCCGTGATTTGAGAGCTGCTTTTTTACCTAAAATATATTTGATATTCTTGAATGTTTTATTATAAACCTTAGATAAGTATCTCTGCAGATCTATCAACCGTAGACGGCACTTTGTGCCCACTGCCAATTAATTGAAAACCAACACTGAAAGAGTTCGAATGGCAAATTCAGTAACAATAGACAAGAACATGGACTTAATGTAAATTTGTTCGGGCCATTTTCCTGGATGCATCCGGTCAAAATCCTGTGCTTTATGCCGAGTTTTGAAAATTCAGTTTTACAACCTCACAACTTCTACATTTAATGTCAGAGTTAAAGTTATAGTAACGTATCTACTGTTCTTGAATGTATAGTGAAAATGAATTCGAACATCTGAATTCTATAAATTAGAAAGGAAGTAAGAAAAGTCGGGGAGAACCTTATATAGCTTTTTGAATGTTAATAAATTAAGATTCTCCTACTAATTTTAGCTAGTATTGTGAATTATGAGGTATTTTTCCTGAGTTTCAAGTTCTGCAACTTTCTTTTGTGAATTGTGCGGTATTACGTTTGGTAGGGCGATATTAAAATAATTTGATTCTGTTTTTCAAACTAATCTGTAGTCTCGTATCTTTGTGGTATTAGTGATCTTGATCTTGACCAATATACTCCCTATCACTGATATTGAAGGTTTAACTAATATGGCATCACAATCCTATTGTATTATCCATTTTTTGTATTCTTGAGTCAGTATATTTTACGGATTGTTGATTAGTGAACTTCATATTCGTGAAAAGTTGTCTGAATGGTAGAAGTCTTAAGATCTATCACACAGCATGTATAATTCAATGATCTATTCATATGAGAGTCCTAACCTTGCGCATCAACTTCAAAACCTGCAGAACTATAGTTATAAGATACACATCGGCTATAATTTACGGCCAAGTACCTCTCATACTGATCAGAAATAGAATACAATAGGTATTTCTCTCGTTTATATGCTTCAGAATCAGATATTCGGTTTAACCATTAGTCATGACAAAACATATACCTACAATGTAGATAATTTGTTAGTTGTTTAATACGTATAGTTTTTTTCGACATATTGTTGACAATAAAAAGCATCAATATAGTCTGATAAACTTATAAGTACTCACATACGTATATTTGTGGAGTAGTAACTATGACCTTACACATAAATTGATTTATCTATCTGCCTTACCGCACCTCTGTGAATATAGTAGATACAGTATTCAGGTTCTTATTTCATTACGTTCAAATAACTACCGAGGTTATAGTTTATACGATATTATTTATAATCGAATAGAACTTCTTAAAAGTGTAGGTACAAACCTTTTACAAGATGCCAAGCCGGGTTAAAGAAACTCATGTCTAATTGGCTGTTCGGTCAACGTTGAACTTCATTCACTTCTAAGTAATGAAAATTTGCAGACAGAACAGGTACCGTGGAATGGATGTAGCTTGTAATTTTCATTTCTTCTACACTTAACAAAACTAAGCGATATGTTAATAGGGTTAAATAGTGAAAGCTTTGCTCCTGACCTAAATTTTGGGGCCGAAATTCGTGGCTGATCAGTTGCCAAAAGTCGAATTCATATGCAAAGTTTTCATTGTTCATTTATGAGATGTAATTAGATTACACGCCGAATGTTTGTCGTTCATCAACCAAAAATGGTAATGAATAAGTGTATTCGATTTTTCGTTAGAAGCTGAAGAGGATACAAAAATGCATCGATGATGTTATTGATAGCTTTTCACTTTCTTAGGTCACTTGTCACTTGTTTAGTTATGTTGATTTGTTATTTGTGTGAAGAGTTCAGTGTTTGAAATATATACCTCACTACATGAGTTATACATATAAGATTCCAAAAAAATGAGTATTCACACTCAGTCATTCCTTATTAAAGTACTCTCTATTATGGTCTGTGCTGAAATATTCTGAATGTGCGTAGTTATGAATTCTGTTTTTTTTTTTTTTTTTTTTTAAGAGTCTATATAATAACTAAGAAAAACGAAGGCGCTGGCTATTTTTTAAACAACGTTTCAGATAAACTTATAATTTTATTATATGATACAGTCAATAAATAAGTCTATTTTAATGTTTAATATACAAATGTATTTATTAATGCAACTCGCAGTAAGTACGCTTCCATGTAACCAGATGTTTCATTTTGACTTTTTAATGCTCTCTTGAGATATCTCAGGCATGTAGCTGCCGTCTCCATATTTTTCAATTACTGTTCTCACCAGCTTGGCCGATGGGGTTTTACAGTCGTATGCCCAACCTATTCGAGCAAAAAAATCTAGTAGCATAGTGGTAACATTCACTTTATAGTTACCCAGTTCGGCTGCTTTGTAATCCCACGGAAACACATGATGATAGTTATGCCAGCCTTCACCTAATGCTACGATAGCCACACCGATATTTTCAACAGGCCTGATGCGACTGAAAATGAAATTCGAATAAATATAGTGACCTTTTTTTTTACCCCCTCTTGAGATATCGTATTGTACTCACTTATCGTAAGGCCGTTTACCCCAAATGTGAGCAAAACTGTTGACTGACCACGTCATGTTAAGTACACCCATATAACGGACTAAGGATTGTGAACAGAATGAACAAAGCCACGTTTCTTGCCACAGATAGACGGGTATTACCGTCGGTATAACAACGCAGAGAAGAATTTTGAAAAATAGAAAATATCTGTAAAAAAAAAAAAAGTGGTGCAAAGAGAAAAACGTTGGTGAGCGAACTGAGTAAAGAATTGAATACACATAAATACTGAATCGAAAGATCTCACTATTATAATATGTCCTATGCTTTTTAATTTTTTTTTTTTTGTTCTATATTCGTGGGAACAACAGACTACTGAAGCGATTTCCATAACTTATATAATAGGCGATCAAACTGAGAGTTTCCGAAGTTGGTAGCCCTGCGCTGCAAGGGTGATCATAGACGTTATCACCATTAGAATGCATATAACTTGAATTAGCTTTTCCAATAAAATGTTTTCTTGCGGCTTATAATAGATGAATTTAGAGATTGAGGTCTCCAGTTTTCCTTTATGAACTTGAAACGGCTCCATTTTTCATGTATTAGTTGTTTACAAGCGCATTTTGTACCAGTGGTAAACTTCCATAAGAAAAACAGTAGTTTGGAAATCAACTTATTCGTCTAACTAGAGCGATTGAAGTGCCTTACATTACCTTTCATCAACTAGAGACTTCAAGCTTTAATTTGACATGTTATACGACTCAAGAAAACCTATTTTCAGCAATTATGGAAGCTTTAAAGTCGACCAACTTTACACGTCTTCTTATGGGAACATCAACCTTGATCACCTTTGCAGGCGGTCGACACTAGCGAACCTGGTTACGGTTTGATCGCCTATTCAAATGCTGTGGAAATGGAAACCGCGCTGATGGCATAGTTTTGATTAGGCAAGAGTATAAAATCAACGTTATTTTCCTTTTATTCTAGTTCCAAATTTCGCCACCAATTTTAGATAATTCATCGAATGGAACGTTACACACTCTTGTAGTCTAGGGGTCTGGTTGGCCGAGTGGAAAGCACGCTGGTCTCGGAATCCAGAGGTCCCGAGTTCGAGCCCACGTAGCAACTTGCTACATTTCTGCCTAGGCCGGTTTTTCAGCAAGAAGAGAAGAAGGCTAAGCCCTGACAGTCTCCCCGCCGTCTCTGATGCAATGCTCGAAAGGGCGGATTCCAGGGCTCGGATTGAGAGCAAAAATGAAAAATAGCTCTCTTGTAGTCTATACTTCTGGTTTAATTACAAGCACCTAGTGATTATATAGGTACGATGCATTTGAATAATTAAAATATTACTTATTATAAAACTTCAGTAATGGATCCTCAGTTATATCAGTCATGTCCAAAGCTCGTCCTCGTCGTATAACTTCAGGATGCTTACGCTGCATCAGCCAACCTACGTGCGCAAAAAAGAACCCACGTTTTGAGTTATGTGGGTCCGCGTCTGTCTCACTGTATTTGTGGTGCACCCGATGATCGCGTACCCAGTCATATAATGAATTCTGAAATTTACAATAATCGCTTTGAATAGGTTTAAAATAAAGTAATAGTAGTACACAAAAACTCGAATTAGCTAATTACCATTCCAGCTGCTGCGTAACAGGTGAGAAGAATTATTTGTAAAGGTAATTTGGCTTTATAAGCTCGATGCGACCACAGTCTGTGAGCTCCAGCGGTAACACCAAAACCAGCAAAACCTCCGTACAAGAACACTGAAAAAATAATAATAAAACGTTACACATAATGTTCTTACCTCATTGATATTAATTTAATTTTCGTATTTATTTAAAATTTCAAACTAAATTCCACCAGTTTGTCTCCTAAATATAAGTTACTATTGCACATGCGTTTAGCGGACAGTTTTGATAATTAGTTTTGAATAGCTACTGAGTAATGACGTTATAAGATTAAGAACTTGGTACATTTGATATTTGTGAGGACTTACTCCATATGAAGGTCAGTATTTTCATTTTGAATACAATGAAGAAAAATGAGATCGTCGCGATAATATGGAACAAAGAAATAGCGATCGTGTTGACCCAGATAATCTCTTGTCCACTTTTGATTTTGTTTTCCAGCTTTTCAGCCGCCAGGCTTTGTTCGGAGTAGTCATCGCACTGCGTTCTTATCAAGTTTATCGTTTGGTTGGGTGGCATTGGGATATCTGAAATTATAGTAGTATTTTATTTATTCATTTTATTTTGAAAATAATATCTTTAACTTCCCCTTGCAACAGCTAAGCGCCAATAAAAGTGAAGCGCGTGTGACTTTGGGGGAAGTAAATGTGATAATTATTTATAAAGTTGAACTCCCATCAAAAATGAAAACAGTTTGTAGAGTGCAATGCAGTGGAAAATGAAACTAAATGATGTGAATGTATTGAGAACTGATGTCTAATATATCTGATTATAAGTATAGCGCGTAGATGGCTAAACTAAAGGAAGGGAGCCTTGGAGTAATGATCGTAACAAGATTGCGCATTTTCCTTAACCCTATCGTAAGCCCAAATAGAAGAAGGCTTTTGGAATGTTTATTCTCTCGTCCCAGATTCCTAAATAGCGCCCTCAGATTTTGTGAAAAATAACTTTTTTTTAAACCCGTGAATCATCAAAACAGTGAAAGGGATACAGACTTTTAAACCAAAACAGTCCTTTGTTGCATAAAATATTCATTGGAACTCTAATCTCGCTCGCGATGGGTTTCTCGTAATAATAATACTGCTTTCTGTTTTACCAACTTTTTTTTTACTTTATGGCTTCTATATTCTCTCTCCCCTGTCGAATAATATGTATTTGCGCTTATATCAGCTAAAAAAAATCATCGGAGGTTGACGACAATGACGAACAGTTTATTTATAAAAGCATTTTTCATAATTTTGATACTTAGCGTATGGAAAAAACTCAATAATCCGAAAGGGTTACATGGTATGTATCTGAATCGTCGATGGGGCAAGAAAGTAGAGAAACATTGACCTAGGGATGAGAAGGAGACTAACCGGATGACATTGTTCACCTGAGTCAATAAATCCAAAAAGACTAGTTGAAAAATCAATTTAATCATACGACAAGAATGAGGTACGAATTACCAATTCGTTTACTACTTAACTTGCAATTAGGAAAATATGACCATAGCTTCTCCTGATGGTGTTTCGCTACGTCCCTTAAGGAAGAAATTTCAGAATATCTTCAAACCACTCTGAAGGTCTTCAAAGTGGAATGAAAATAATATAAAAAACGAACTGTGGCACCTTGAAACCTTAATATAGTCTCTGTGTAGTACTTTATGACATTTCTTGTACTCCACCCACGCATCCTTCTTGACATGTCCTACTTTTCCGTACTGATACTAGAATTTGTAATTTCGAAAAACTAACAGTCGGCATAACGTTTTGATTCTTTATACTCTTATAAGATCGAAAAAATGTTTGGCCCTCCCTTGAAACGAATGAGCCGCAGACATTCTCTGTTTGTAATAAATCTGCATGAAGAAAGCAGAGATAAAAAAGTTTTCAAGTAGAGAACACATTGTTGATAGGTGAGTGATTGGAACGTCAAGGTACTTACTCGAAGGGTAATCTGAAAGAAGACCCCCCCCCCCCCAATTAAGTCAGTGTTCTTATTATAAATGTTAATATTGAACTGCCTGCATATGGCATTACTGGTCAATTCTGAAATAATGATAACTGTAGACAATCATTTTATAGAATATTATGATGGAAACATCATACTTCAAGTTCACGGTTTTACCATTTACCTAAAACATTTGAGAGCAGAAAAAGATTCGCAGAAACTTTTAAGATAGATACTACAACTGAAGTAAAGTCGGATGGACTTTTTTTTTCTTAACATTTGAAAACCTATTCTTGGAAAGAGGAAATTCTTATGAATTTTTCTATTTTGGAACCAATTTATGATGATTATCCAATTTTTGATGATAAAATTAAAAATTTTAAAAAATTGATTTTTAAATGTAGCGTAAGCCTAGATACCTTTTTATTTTAGAGCGAGAAAAAGGAACTGGGAAGCATTTTCTTTCTTTTCAAGTACTCTAAAATGTCTTGCTTTATCTAGTACCAGTAATTTCATCCCCCGGAGTTGAAAATTCCACCGCCCCTCTCTATCTCAAAAAGTTTTATAACACTACACAACAGCATAAAAAGTCATGGGATGAGATTATATATTTTTCTCAAGAAACTCCCGTTTTCCATATTCAAAATTTAAGTTTTATCAAATTTTTCTCGTTTTATTCCTTTTTTGTCGTCTACGAGTAGCTACACTGATACTGATAACAATACTGAACGCGCGTAGTTGTCAGATGCGCTTAGCTAGCCATTAGCTGTTAGCCGTTAGCTTGCAGATTTTGGGAGATTTTTAGCCAGCCGTTAGCTAGCCGATTGAAAATTTTTTAGCCATTAGCTAGTCGTAAGCCAATGAAAATTCGGAAGCTAACGGCTGATTTCATTTTGATAATTTCTTGCATTTCTCTTTTGACTACATTCAAACTGAATTTTTTTCCTGTTCCTTTTCGGTGGATTTTCGTTTTTTGAATTGAAACTGCAAACTCGGTCGAAGTCAGACTCAGAATTGGGGAAAAGAAAAATAATTGGAACCAAGTTACCACTTCACCTATTTTATTTTTACCAGTGAAAAGTGCGAGTTCATTAAGGTGGACAGTAGAGAGCTAAGAAGAATGTAAGGTGTAACTGAAAATATTGGATTAGTCTTTACCCGTTAGCTAGCCAATCAGCGTCCTGTAGCCATTAGTCGCTAGCCGAAGCCAATTAATTACAAAAAATTAGTTTCAGCTATTAGTTTTAGCCAATCTGACTGGCTAAGCACCTCTGGTATAGTTTGATCAGTGGTATTATCTTGATGATACTAAAATCCTCGTTGAAAATACTTATATAGAATCATATTATGTTCTCATGTCATTGTTGTTTTTTTACAAAATTTCAAATTGTTGAGTAGTGTATAGTATAAATAATGTAGGACGTTTTTCATCAGTTTTCATACCGAAAAATCGTACAAAAATAGTAATTATTATACTTCTTACTTCAACATTACCCCCTCCCTATCTTGATTCCCTCAAGTATACAAATTTGTGTCGATTTCACTACAACTCGTATGTACTCCGCCTGCTCTTATTTCTGGATCTGGCAGTTCCTTTACATTAAATTGTGCCTGAGGAATATTGAAGTTTTCGATATGAGGGAAAATGAATTTATCAGGAGAGCTCTTATAAGGATGCATAAATTTAATGAAAAATTTTCTTTTTGAATATTATCAAAAATTTCAATTATTTGTCTAAAAAAAGTAAGATTTTTTTTCTGTGTATCTACTTTAGGTATGTGCATATCGAACAAAAACAAATTATTTATTCAATTGAAAAGGCACAGGCTGAAGTTCAAGGTCATGAAATGTGAGCTTTTCCTTGTTCATCTATAAAATCGTTTGCTACTCTACCTCGCAACTGTGCGTCATATCTTCTAACAACTGCATGCATCATCTTATTTTAGTATTTCTGTACCCTGTAGAACTTCAGATTCAAGCAATTTCCTATTCTACAATGTGAAAACTAATAAAATTCTCCATCAGATATCTTGCATTATTACTTATTCAATAACTTCATCTTTTTTTTAGGATTTAATTTTCAACGCTGCAGTGTCGCTATATTTTCAATACCACAAATAGCAGGAGGAAAATATTCGAAAAATTATAATGGTTTAAAAGAGTAAACTCTCTAGCAGGGGCGGAAATAGAGTGAAAACTTTGAAGGGCTGAAACCCCAGCGCCTAAAATAACTTTATAAAAATCCAAAAATCATAGCCCCCCCCCCTCCAAAAAAAAACTATAAAAATGTATTTTTCCTCTGTGATACTTCCTTTGTAAAAAAAAAGAAAGAAAAAAAGACGAACTATATTAAGATTAATTTACAAAATAAAATTTAGGGGGCTAATTTTGAGACCAGGAAGCTTAGCCCCCCCCCTCTATCCCCTCCTATTTCTACCGCTGTCTCTAGTTGCCTGTAATTAAAGTAAAATAAATCATTTTTCATTTAGGACGGAGTTACAGCAATTATTTAAAGATTAAAAAACAGTTGACTGTCCGACTTCACCCCAGTGTCCGACTTTTCCTCAGTTTATGGGTAGTTAGTAAGTAAGCTGGGGTGTAAATGTTGTATACTCGTAGAGTAAAAATCGGTTATAATGACGCCGGCGCTTATAACGATATGTGTTTCTTAAGTCCGGCCAAAGGTAATAAAGAGAAACAATATTGGTTTCAGCGCTATACTGGTTTTAACAATGGAAAACTGCGTTCCCTTTACATTGTTATAAGCTATTTCTGCTGTACATACAACAATTTTTGCCTAGCTAAGCATATTTTTCTCCATTTGGAATCCTAACAAAATTACTAACTAAAAATATCGATTCTTGCATTAAGTGCTACAGTTAGTTTCTCGATAGTTGAGTTGCTACAAAGAGTTCGTTCGCTTTCCTTGCGAATTTGTATAGCATGGCTCATCTAAATGTGACACAATATATCACTTTAAATAGACGAAGTGTATGTTTGAACAGTGTTGTCCATATTATCGCCCCCTCCCCTCGTTTATATCTTAATGATTTCTCGGGCAATTACGAACTACATCACTTTCTATAGATACGAATAGCTTACCTTGTTTTAGCGGTGGAGACCACTTGCAATTTTTCTGATCTTTCGTTTTCAGAAACTGCACCTGTTGAATGTCCACTATACTCACATCATCTGTCAAGTCAGCTGAAGATCTTGAGAACTCGCGCGATTTCGATGCACGGAGCTTCGTTTTAGATCTCGAGCACTGAGAAAGCTCGCGAAAAATGGACACCAACAACGTTTTGCATAATCGTTCGAAATGCACTGCGGATAATTTGATCACAAAACACGAAAATCGACGAAGATATTGAAAATTTTTGTGTACGACCTTATGTAAACATACATACTTATAAAATTAATTAATTAGTCTCAACTGGTTCCGCGAATATTTCACTAGCCGATTGTCCAATACATTTCGACATTATAGTCAAAACAATTACAGTCATACGGGTAGTTGAAAACAATTAATATTTCTCGATATTGATACGATTAATTAATAACTTGGATAGTAAAATTGATAATTAGAGGTTTAAAGCAGTTTTAGCGTCGGTTCGTGTCTTCGATTGAATGTAAACTACGTACATTCGATCTTAGTTCTTTTTTTTTTTCGGTGCGAATGACAAGACTTACGAAATTGTATTTGTTTTTCAATCATTGAGAAAGTGTTAAAATATTAATTTTTCTGCAGCGGGAAGATCAGGGTTTGCTAACATCATCGAGCTATCTTCACGCCGTAGGTAGGTAGGTAGGTACACTGTTGAAAACGTAGAATTGGAGAAACGGAATCAGGATCTGCATACCGAGTTCCGGCGCTAAGTACATAAATGACACGTACGGCTTGTTCGTCAGTAAACATTGAAAGCAGCTTTGTGTAATTTATTAGCGAATTCCTCGAAAGCAAATGGATATTCCGCCTGCAACTTCGGTTGGAAAAAGTACTTTGATATCGTTTTACGAACTTGTTGATGGCGTATATTCAATATTCGTATATTACAATATCTGCAGTCATATGTGCAAATATAAGACAATTACCTAGTCCAGTTTGTGGAGAAAAAAAAACAAACATGTTCTGCACTGCATGTATTCGTATACCTACTGAACTTATACCTTCATTATTTAGTCCTTCCATTGTTACTTTCACAAACCTAAATAACTAACTGACCCGCTTCGCGGATCGTCTTATTGAACTATTAGCAGAAGTAAAGTTGATAAAAGTAAAGTGGCAACTGTAATCTGGCAATTATTATGTTCCAGTAGCTGATTTTTCTGTGCATATCAAATGATGAAATGGACGTTGTTAAGCGCGAGGAAACCAACCAGCAAAATCTGTTTTTTGAGAACACGTGATTCGAAGTTCAAGAGCCATGTAGAAACTATATGACATAGCATTTACTAATAAGCTTTTTTCAGGGTGAGTACGCATTTTTGAATCGGGGCCCAATTTTGAAAAATTCTACTTTTTACGCTCTTTCCAACGATATATACTAATAACTTATTTTGTTTACAAATGTCGGTGGATTCCCTTACGCTTAACAACGTCCAAATGATGAAACCTGAAAATTTTTAAACCTAACCAAACTCAATAGAAATATTGGCAATTTAATAGAAACTTTTTAAAATGAGCTGAACTCGGCCTTAAAGCAGTGATTAAAATGTTGAAAATCCCATAGAAATTTTTGGGATCCATTTATCGGCCCACAATGGTAATGTTGAATTCACGAAAGAAATATGCTGTTTGCACGAAATATATAAATGACAAGCGCAGTAACAGGTACGAAACAGAAAAAGAAAGAGTTTGAAGAAAAAATTAAACTTCAGAACGTAATATAATTCACTTACACGATAAAATAAAATACGTCCGGAATTTTAATACCTTCTACACACAATGAAAAAAAAAGACACGATATTACTGCGCCCGAAATAAAAAGTTTAAATTCTCGGCCTCCATCATACTTGCCACAAATTTACAATTGCGCACAAATTAATGTCAGAATCAAGTTTTTGAGCAATAAAAATCTATGAATCGATTCTCCCCCTCCTCAGGAGCCACAAATTTAGATTAAGAGCCAAACCGATATCAAAAACGAATTCGTTGAGTTCGAAACCCCTCGATGATCTCGATGAGGTCATTCGTATAAATAATAGGTCTAAAAATTCCTAATGTACTGTAATAAAGGGTAATTTTTACATGCCCACTCTTTTTTTGTTCTCTCAACCCGAGCCCTGAAATTCGTCCTTTCGAGCATTACCTCAGAGCTCCCCTCTATGGCGTTTCTAGAGTACTTAAGAAAAAATTCTTAATGACCGTTTTTATAGAAAATTGGATCCCTCTTAAACTCATTGATCTCCTATCTCCACAAGTATGTACGTTATCCGCGATGACGTATAATTTTTGGGTTTAAAAAACATAATATACCGTATGCAAGTCATTTCGTGATATCGATTTTAAAACTCGTCATTCAAACTTTTTGTTTCGTGGCTTCACATTTCGTTCAATCACACTTTTTATTTCGTGCTATTTAATACTTCCCGAAATTTTTCAACATGGTCAAACCGACTCTACCCTAATTTGACCTTAAAACGACGTTATAAATGTTAGAAATCCGATAGAAACTTTTGAAAATCACCGAACCTATATAACCAACGCTAACATGACTCTAAAGCGGCGTGTTAAAATGGTAGCCATTTATTCGAAATTGAAAATGGTCAAACTTGACTGAGAATTTAACTTGACCTCACAGCCGTAATAAAAACGTGGTTGATACTCTCGTAAACCCTTTTCAAAATAGTCAAACGTAATCGACCTTAACTTGACCTTAAAGCGGCAATACAAACATTAGCGATCTCAGAAAAACATTTCGAAATGGTCAAACCTATTACCTAAGTAAAATACATGTACACTAATATTAGGTATTGTTTGGTGCACAATATGAAGGGTAAAGAATCAAAACTCACATTTGCGATTTTACTCCAAGGGCGCAAATAGGCAAAATACTATACACGGGTGCAGGAATATCTTTGCTACGCCTGTGAATGTGCGATATGTATGACATACTCCACGTTCACAGACAAAGCAAAGATATACTTGTACCCGTGTACAGTATCTTGCCTATTTGCGCCCTTGAAGTAAAATAGCAAATGTGAGTTTTCATTCTTTACCCTTCAATTCCCCTTACATTTTTCATTTTCATAGCTTGCTTTCATGGAATCGTTGGATATTTCTTATAGTTTTTCAAAACAATCATGATATCCTTCTCTGATTAATCTTAAAAAAGTCAATAAACTATGGTAGCTATCCCATATAAATATAGTTTTATTAGCCTTACGCACCCTTATTTCCTGAGCCTGGCTTATAATAGAGCAACAGAATCGTTTCATATCCCGTTTGAATTATATTCAATTATCATACGTAACACGATGTGCAGCGACCAAAAATTGGCTATATTGAATGAAGTTCTCACAACAATATTCGTAGGTATTACGTATCCGAACTGAAGGTGTGATGAGAGGCACGTAACCAGACTGAATATTCAAGAGGGCCAAACTGCAGACGAGGGAAGGCAAGATTTTTTCATACATTTTAAATACTTCTAATTGTAATTTTTCTCAGCCCCCTCCCCCCCCCAAAAAAAAAATCATTTCGAATACTAGAACTCTTATTGGTATCATTTAGATGTTTCCTTTCGAAACTTAATAAAGTTAGAGCAAACTTAGGCGGTTAAAAGTCATACATTGTCGAAATGGGGTGGACACGCTTTGTGAGACATCTAAAAAAAAAAGAGAGAAAACAGGCAAATTTTTTGCCGGGGGAGGGGGCAAAGAGCGTAGCCAGGGGGACGTCGCTTCCTGCCTTCCCCCAACCCTGTCGAGTGGGAGGGGGAAAGGAGGTAACACCCCGGACCCCGGGCTCGGACTTTCAGGAGGGCTCGATATTTTTAAAAGACCTGAATTTCAACGCTTACGGCTACATCATACTCTACATCAAATCAGCAATCACTCCTTACACCATGGAAGAAACTTTTTATCCCGTAGCTTATGAACTGGAAGAAGAGGGGCCCGTGGAAATTCCCCCTAGGCCCTCTTCTTCTCTCTACGGGACTGCCTCCCCCTGGTTACTGGCCTGTGTGATGAAGATACTGGCTACATTGACTCGAGTAAATCCATTACGCTGGGAAAATTATTTCGGGAACGTTGACTGGTTACTATAAAGCGCTATAAACACGAGTGAGGAAATAGTCAATTATTTATCCAACCGCGCCCATTGATGCCGAATTGACTAAGCGGTACGCTCCGCATAGTCGGAATGGCCCTCAACATATTTTTCTATTATTTTCACCACATACACATTCAATTAGCGACCGTCTTTTTTTATTTGAATAAAGAGCCCTCTACGACAAAAATTCAATTTTCCCATTAGTTTCTTATGAAGTGAAATTCGACGGATGAGGCGGAAAGAATTGTGGCGGGTTGCATACCCAAGTGAGCCCGCCAAGACTGATAGAATTACAAGGTTGGCCCACTTGGGTAGCCAACCCGCAACAATTCTTCCCGTCTCGCCCGCACCGAGATTCACTTCATAAGAAAGTAATGAGAAAATTGAATTTTTCTGTAGAGGGCTCTTCTTTTTTTTAACCGGTAGCCAATTGAATGTTGTGTGTGGTAAAAATGATAGAAAAATATGTTGAGGACATCAAATATGAGTAAATATTGAAAAAAGCTGTATTCCTGTAGACGGCCAATGTGAGTTTCAGTACAGTGACGTCATTGACATGTTTGCTCCTGGCGAAGTGGGCCAACCTTGTAATTCTATCAGTCTTGGAGTGAGCCCACCTCCCTTTATAATCACCTTGGATTGACTGTAGATAGTAGAATCCAATAGCGAACTGTACAGTTGCAACGTTGCATATTGATCAGCAGATAACATTAGAATGATGAAAGTGAGATAGGTAAGGTATACCTAATCACTGTGATATAATATAACTGTGCTGATATTTTTAGGACGCTGTTAAGCGTAAGGGAACCAACCGACATTTAGACGCTGTTAAGCATAAGGGAACCAACCAACATTTGTAAACAAACTGAATAATTAGTATCGTTGGAAAGGGCGTAAAAAGTAGAATTCTTCAAAATTGGGCCCCCGATTCAAAAATGTGTACTCACGTTGAAAAAAGCTTATCAGTAAACGCTATGTCATATAGTTTCTACGTGGCTCTTGAACTTCATATCGCGGGTTCTCAAAGACAGATTTTGCTGGTTGGTTCCCTTACGCTTAACAGCGTCCATTTGTTCTTAATTCACTAATTTCTCATCCAACCTGGAAGCCCTACGCAGCTGTGTTGAAATCTTGAAATAACAAAAATGATTAGGTATGTACTTATTTATATGCTCTGAAATAGTGAACAAAATAGGTATTGATAATAATTGGCGTGTGTATTGTTGTTCGTTTGCAGACACCGAAATAGGACGCTGTTAAACATAACAGAACTAACCAACATTTGTTGACAAAATGAGTTATCAGTATCGTTGGAAAGAACGTAAAGAGTAGAGTTTTTCAAAATTGGGCCCCCGTCCACAGGTACAACAAAGATATTTCTGCACCCGTGTACAGTATTTTGCCTGTTTGCGCCCTTGAAGTGAAATGGCAAATGTGAGTTTTGATTCTGAGCTCCTCAATTGGACGTTGTTAAGCGTAACAGAATCAACCAACAAAATTTGTTTTTTGAGAACACGTGATTCGAAGTTCAAGAGCCATGTAGAAACTATATGACATAGCGTTTACTGATAAGCTTTTGCAACGTGAGTACACATTTTTGAATCGTGGAGTTATATGTTATACATATCGCACATTCACAGGCGCAGCAAAGGTATTCCTGCACCCGTACTCAGTATTTTGCCTATTTGCGCCCTTGAAGTGAAATGGCAAATGTGAGTTTTGATTCTGAGCTCCTCAATTAATCAAGCGTATTCTACTTTTCATTGATGTTTACAATCAGGAATCTTAACCCACACCATACCTGTCTCTCGCAGTGGCAGTTAACTGGAGTGAAATGTCATGAAATTTTGAAATTCTACGTGTAACTTATGGTAGTGGTTAACCTGAACTTTGTTTTAAATCAGATTCAGAGCTGAGAATACGTTTATGTCGGATCCCCATCTCATTCCACGTAAGTAAGATAATTTGAAATTGAAACTCTTCTTTACATAACAATTAGGGTCGAATAATGCTTGAATTATATTTATCTGGGAATATTTTTTGAGGAATGTTCATATGCGTGCTTCGCATAGCCTATATTTTTTGCCCGAAAATACGCTCTGTTATAATAACCATAGGTAACAATAAAAAGGTACCAATTTCTTCAATTTTTCTCATCTGTTTCATTCTGTCAACTTCATCGTTGTTATATAATAATTATCTACTCTGTTTTTATGAACTAATTTTATTATTTACAAACAATGAAAAAAAAAAGTATGTTCTATGTTCACTCGCTTTTATTACCTGCTAGTCCATTTTCACTTCGCTTTACTATCATAGTTTTCGTCGAATTCTTTTTCAGATACCTCACATACATGGCTACCATCTCCGTACTTCTGGATGACCGTTTTCACGAGCTCACTCGAGGGCGTCTTCAAATCATACGCCCAACCTATTTTGGCGAAGAAATCTAACAACATTGTTGTCAAGTTCAGAGTGTAATGTCCCAATTCAGCCGCTTTATAGTCCCAAGGAAACGTGTGATGATAGTTGTGCCACCCTTCGCCCAGTGTGAGGATAGAGACACTGATATTCTCAACTGGCCGAATCCGTCTGCGAAGTGGAAGACTGGTAAGTAAAAGTTTCGTATCCTTCGATATTAAAGCAGTATATTTTGGCGTACTTACCTATCGTACGGACGTATGCCCCAAATGTGAGCGAAACTATTGACCGAAAATGTTAAATTTAGTACAATCACGTAACGAATAATTGATTGTGAAACGAACGCACATGACCACGTTTCTTGCCATAGGTAGACTGGTACAAGACTGGGTATAATGAAACAGAATAGTGCATAGAAACCCCAAAAAAATCTGGAAAACAAAACGTATGTTCAGTTAACTTCATAGAACGTATAAAAGAAGAATATTTCTTTGTGTAAGAAAAGGTAGAGTAAATACACCTCTATTTCAAAAGCAACGATTTAAGTCAGTGTCGGATCCACGGGGGGGCATGGGGTACATGCCCCCCCTGGTTGAATATTTTTAACGCAATAATAGGGAAAAAAGGAATAAACATGAAGAATTGTACGCCCATTACACGCCACGAAGGTCACCGCCACTACTGTACCCCCTCCCATCTCCTCTTTCTAAATCCGCGTCTGATCTAAGTACACTCAGGTTGACTATCTTTTTGATTCTTAGGCGACAGAGAGAGTTGTCTGAATCAAAACCACATTACCCACATTCTCCCAATGTTATTATTTCATTTTGGAACTATTTTTGACTTTTGTAATAGGTACCTATAGTTTTTGTTACTCGTTGCCGATTTCTTAAAACCTGGCATTATCATTCAAAAAATGTAAATAAGTAGATACATTTTCAAATTCGAGCACCCGCCTCTGTTATGTACGTATTCATTAATTTTTTTATTTAAAAGAAATTAAGCCTCTTGAGAGATGAAAGAGTTCGGTGAAAGAGAGAATGCAGCTCGAGATTAGAAGTACATATAATAACAAGGTAAAAATGGACATTAATTAAATAAACGTGGATGCATGAGTAATAAAAAGAATAATAATATTTTAAATAACATCTAAAAAAAAATAAACAGAATTTCTTAGGAAAAAAGAAACCCTGTGGAAGAAAGGAAGCAGACTTTGGCCACAGAATACTCTGCTCAGCGACAACAGAGACTCGACACAGCACTATAAATGATGATTAACCGTCATTCTTGCACCGGTGTAAAAGTAGTCGTTTTCAAATTGGTTTTTCGAACTTCTGCGTGTCTTTTGAGCATGAAAGTACACGCGAAATTATTGGAAAATCACTCTTGATTCGATTTTGAATCATATATGGACGCTGTTAAGCAAAAAGTGCTCCGTAAAAAGTAGAATTTTTTAAAATTGGATCCCCGATATAAACAGTGCATCCACGTTGAAAAAAGCTTAGCAGTAAACGCTATGTCCATAAATCGGCATTATTCATCAACTCTTAATGTTACGTTTTCTAAATAAAAAAAAACAGATTTTGTCGCTTGGGTGTTCTTTGCTTAACAGCGTCCATATGTGCGTGCATCCAAATCAAAATTAACTATCTAAGTGATCGAATAATGAGAACGTGCAACTAGAGTGTAGTAAGTGGGCAGGTCTATCCCAATCACACCTATAATTATGTATCATTTAAATTACCTCATTATCTGTATTAAAATACATGTCAAGAACGTTCAAACAGATCCTGGACCGAGATTCCTTTTTCTATCTTGAAAAAATCTGGCAATTTTCAAAGATTTTACCTGTTCTTTCTAAGCGTTCTTAAAGTGTGCTAAAGATACATCACTTATCCAATATTAATGACAGTAAGATTCAACGCTTTACTATTACATAAGAAGATCCTTTGATTGTACAATTAAATCGTTCCCGATTACAGTCTCTTTTTATTTTGCTCACAGGGCCTCTGATCTCACACGCCGGAAAAAGAACAATTTCTATCATTTTTCTCGAAATTCTTGATTCCTGTATAAATTATTAAATTTGAGCATGGAAATCGAGAATTCTCGATGTAGAATAATGAATTAAGAAAAATTTTAGGATCCCTCAGCAACCACTAAATTTTTTTTTTTAAATCAGCAATTAAGTATTCTTATTTGCAAACTGAATCACGAAAAGGGAATTCTTGAATAAAAATGGTCAAGATTTGAAGAAATACAGAATTAGAATTTTCTTAGAAAACACCTCTGATGTTTAGATGTCGGAGTAGTAGTCTGGAAGAAAATCTAATTTTTGTGGTTTGCGCAGAGACGGAACTTGACTTTCAGTTGGGGAAGGGGGTGGAGAAGAAAAATTGGCCGACAAATATTTTTTGAGAATTGAAAATTCACTGACAAAATTTATAAAAAATTGAAAATTTGCTTCAATTGAAAAAAACAAAACAAACAAACAAACGTTCTTAAAAAATGAAAAATTCAAATGAATAGTTTCAAAATTACCCAACTGTCAAATTATTTTGCCCCCGAATAGTTTCGTCCCTGGATTTGCGTGAAAAATATTGACTGAAGATGACTAATTGTGTAGCGAGTAACATTTTTTACCTCATTACAATTAGCTGTAGTTGGGCGCATGTCGATTCCGTAGGAATTATACCTTGGGGCCCAGAGTTAAATTCATAGTACTGGCGAACAAAATCTAAAGGCTTATCGAACTAAGAAAAGATAATAATAATAATAGTGGTGTGGTGGGACATGTGGCGATGGACGCATGCCAAAGTGGCTCCATAACACCGCACCCCCGGCCCCGGAACTAGCCTTTCGAGTATCGCATCAGTGGCCGGAAGGACGCTTTGAGGCCGGCCCGAGCTCCTATTTCACCGATCCGTCTCTGGTGTGCGCGTCCTGCCAGAGCCACCATGGATTTTTCTACTGACCGAGGTTCGCGCTCCCCGAACACTAGCCTGGAATTCAGGTCCCCCACAGCCGGACACGCTTTCTCTTCACTCACCCCTCACCTCCTCGTCTTGGTACGTGTGGCGACGCAGGCAGGTGGCGGCAGCGGGGGAGCCCTGCCGGGGGTCCGCAGCAGCTCTTCTAGGATGGTACAGAGTTGTCCTGTTCGATGGTGTGGGCCGAGCTTAGTCCGTCGGCCCTCTGCCTCGACCATTCCGTCTTCATCTTCCTCTTCGTGATGGCCGAGACAAAGGCCGGCATCCGGTTTCATCCGCTTCGACTCTTCATCATTTCCGGAACCAAGGTGTCCGGCCCGAGACACCTAATTACGCCGTCGTCGTTGTCGCTTCTGCCCTCGGGATCGATCGCTGTTGCCGTCCCACGCCTCTCCTATTCCGAGGCTTCACAACTCGAACAGGGTGTGCCAAGGTGTGTCCTCCACCCCTTGATCATAGTGCGTGCACACGGGGCTCGACGTTATCGCCATCCGATGTAGGTACGCGCCGGAGTACCCGTGGCCGCTCAGGACTTGAGTCAGGTGGAAGTTCAGCTCTCCGTGAGATCTTCCTGCCCATACATCGAGGTTGCGTATTAGCGCTCGGGTCCACTTACACTTGGTCGAATAGGGAGCGCGTCTTTCCACTTCCGAAGCGTATCCTGCTGGATGACTCGCTTGACTCGAAGTGCTTCCCGTTCCGTCTTCGTTCTCTTTTTCACACCTTATACTTCCGCTATTTCGCCGACCTTGAGTTCGATCGGCGGTATATACATACTAACACGCCTACTGCTTCCGAAGAAACAGTGCGGTACGCACTGACAATAATAATAATAATAAGAAGAAGAAGAAGAAGAATTGCCAAGCCAGCGCAAAGCTCCCCATCGTCTCGTAGTTACGGCTGTGTATAAAATGTGAAGATTGAAAAACTTTTTAAAATATAAGATTAACAGCAATTTAAATATGTTACTGTTTACTTGTCGTGAAATTTGAGTAACGGATCGTCGGTCAGGTCTTTCATATCTAGTTGCTGTCTTTTACGAGTTACTTCTGGATGCTCACGTTGCAGTAACCAGCCCACGTGCGAGAAAAAGAAACCACGTTTTGAATTGTGCGGATCGGCATCAGTTTCGCTATATTTATGATGTAGCCTATGATTCTGTGTCCAGCGAAATAGCCGTTGCTGGAAACGCAGATTATAATAGATTATAGTTCACAATTCACATTATTGGATTTTACAACGTGCATTCAAAGACAGTCGCGTACCTGTCCAGATGCTGAAAAAGCGATGAGTAGAATTATCTGCAGAGGTAACTTAGCCTTGTAACATTTATGCGACCATAGTCGATGTGCTCCACCAGTGAGACCGAACATGGCAAAATAGGTGTACACGATTACTGAAATAAGCAGAATATTATACTTGATATTTGATCATTTACAACCCCGATCAGTGCCATCCTCATTGAAACGATATTAAGCTTTTCCCTGATGGTCAACCCACAACCCTAACCGACTAAGATCGTCATTGAAAATAAACCTACCAAAGGGATCTGCCTAACATTTCGTCTAACAATGTACCAAAAATCTCGGCGAATGCGGCAAAAACAACGAATATATTACAGTTGAAGACTATAGTAAACAATTTCCACAATATGGCCGCATGCCAATGTCTCGTTAATATGAGATTTGATTACACTGCCAATAACCGAAAACAAATGGCGATCCCCGATTGACAATTCATTCCACGCATACTTGAAGGTGATGAAAAAAATGACTGATCGCAATTTGGTCATGCAGTTAGTGATAAATCTGCCACATGAATGTGATTGCCATTTTTCAATGAAAGTTTCACAAATGTGATTAATATGTGACTATAAAGTGATTGGAAACTTTCTCAATTGAAGCCTTTCGCGTCAAAGGAGTGGGGAAAAATCTGAAATTTTCAACACATTAGTGATATAAGTCACTTTACATGTGAATCGGGTCATACCAAACTGCCAGTCAACTGCTAATAAACTACAGCACAAAAAAGGCCCAATGGTTTGTTTTTCGGAAACCGCTTCGTCGATGAGACTGGTCAGTCTGTCGATTTGGAGAAGACTGTACAGTGGCGAATCCTTCGGTACATCTAGTCACTCGGCGATGTACCAAGAAAATGGAGGGAAAAGAGAAATTTTATAATTTTGTACAAGTATCAAAATTCCATTTTTTCGCATTAATTTCTGCAAAAATTTTCGTTTTTTTTCTTACTGCGTCGTCAGTATGCAGCGGCATCCTACATGTAGAAACTTCGTGTACCCGCTTCTCAAAAACTATCCTCAGGGAGTACATCTATGAAAAAAGAGATTGACTAGGGTACATAAAAAACAGGTTTCACATATGCACACAAGAATATCTGGTGAGTGTGTGGTAGCGTATTTCGCCGGCCAGGTCCATCGCCACGTTGAGCGATTCCCACTGCCTGGCGTTCTGTTGTTTACTGTGCCCATGTCGTTTTTATTTGACGAAAATTAGGTTTTTACGAAAAAGTAATTAAATTTGTTCAGCTTAGAGAGAGATGGATTGATTTTATTATTCATAAATACTTGTGGGTTTTTATAATAATAATCATTATACACTCGCTTTATTATTCTAATTTTTATTTTCTGCAATTACTCAATCAAAATCCTGTTCCATTCTTTTGAGGAGAAAGAAAAAAATGGGAGGGGGCATAGGCGGATCCAAAATTTTCTCAAGTGGGGGGAGGGGGTTGAGAGAAAAAATGAATGTGAGGTATTTGTATTTTTAAATTTAAAAATTAAGTTCGAAGAAGGGGGAAGGGAGGTTTAACTTCCCTGGGTCCGTCTATGAGAGGAGGTGTAATGAAGAGGTGCTACTGAAACTTGGAGATGTACCTTAAAAAATAGCAGGATTCGCCACTGTGCGGCACGCTGATTGGTGTATTTAGACGAAAAGATGATCAGGGACAAAAATGTTCTGCAAAAAAACTCAAGTTGGGCTCATCTAAGAGCATAGGTGCTGACTTGGCGCCTTTTTTGGGGGGCTCCCCCCATAAAAACTTTGGAAGGGTGGTGCCCTCCCCCCAATATTTTCAACTCAAAAATGGAAAAAGTACAACAAATTTTACCATCAATGTTTAAATTTTCCAAAAAAGAAGGAAAAGAGAAAACAAATAAGAATAAAATCGATAATACCGAAATATCAGACGCGTCTCAATAAAACAATCAAAGAAAACACCGCGCTCTGACTGTTTCTGCCCCCCCCCCCAATATTTTCCGTAAGTCGGCGCTTATGTCTGAAAGGAAATGATAAAGGCTGACACTTTAGTTCTCTTCAATACTGAAAATGCTAGAGCTCATTTCACCTAAAAGAAACCATTCGCGAAAGAGGCACATGAAAAAATCGTTTACCTTCTGCCGGAGAGCGATAATGAAAACTTATTGATGGTGGCACTGATTGCGATGCGTTATATTTAATTTACTCGTAAACTAATCAGAAATTCTCGCAGTAAACTCACTCCACATGAAAGTCAGTATCTTCATCTTGAATACCGTTGCATACAATGCATAGGGGGCTATGATATGTATTAAAACGACTGCTATGGGAGTGATGTGAATGCGAAAGTTCCTTATTCCCGTTCTAGGTTTGGTTCCAAATTTCGCCGCTTCATGGTCCTCGTTTAAGATTTCGACGAATTGAGTTGTTAATGGATTCGTCAACATTACGCTACCTGAAACATCGCCCGAGTCAGAAAGTCTGTTTTTATACATATTGGGTCATCCAAAAGAGTGGACCGTTTGTGTGGTGATGGAATAAAATTAATTTATTCGAACTTCCAAAATCACTACCTATTATTCCTTATCTTCGGACTTGATTTGTTTGTTTAGAATAACCGTAAGGAAACAAATAGGTAGGTGCATTCCAGAATGAACTCAATCGACTAGTAGATTACCTCATTTAAGACATCGCCTCATCTTCAGAAGCTATCTGGTCATGATCATGTTGTTACCGACAATGCTGAAATATTTTAGCCTGAACTTCGAAAATTTGTAGTAGTTTTAAAAAATCAGCGAGCAGTAGGTACATAAGGTTGAAGTAGCTTAATAAATTTTTCAATGTTTATAATAATAAGAAAGATGCTTTTCCATAACACAGCAAGTCAACTTTTTTGTTTTTCTGTTATTTCTGAGTCGGGTGATAGAACGCCAAACTCATCAACCGAAATTTTAGGCCGTATCTGTTAAAGTTGAGGCTAGCAGCTTTTGTCAAAAATTGGTTAGAAAAAAAAACAAAATTGACGTTCATGGGATTGCTGCGTTTCAGAATACCATTTCTCATAATATTTATTTAACTAAAGCTGAATTTGAAATATCGCTCTTTAATTTATGTAACACCTACTAACAGACATTTGATTTTCGAGTATGATGTTGAGAACGGATCCATGTTTTCAACCTCACGCCCTTGTAATTTCAACACCATTTTGCATGTGGGAAAGGTAGGCGTACCAGAGGTGTCTCAGAAGCGATATGTACTGACTATCACGTATGAAAATAATATGTACTTCGTGTCATACCTATTTATTTCATAACCTGAATGCACACATCTCCTTTACTGTCCCTATAGTTAGTAAAGTAATAAGTCTCACCTGAAACCAAATACACATATCGGTATTGTACCCAATCGAATGCGTTTCGAAACTGTGAAGCCAATGATAAATTATTTGTGTTCAAATTTGAAAGCAAGTGTAGGTAACCTATAAGTGGCGTTAATTACAAATACGACAATTTATTCCTGAAAATAGTAAAAATGACTATTTCCGTGTGAAGAAACACCTGATCTTGAAATCGCTCTCTTATCCTAGCAGTCGGCCTTTACTATACAGTTAATGGCCAAGAATTATCCGAATGTAATTTATTTTCATTGTACATAGGTAAAATACGCTTGTATTTACGCATTACCTTGAAAGGAGGGAAAACTGCTGAATTTGCGGGATGTAAATTATTCTCAACAATTTTCCGTCAGGTGAGGCGTCACAATACTGGCATGCCTTCAAAAGTGCAAGCTAATACACGCTGCTTACCATTTGTAGATATAATTGCGTTCTGGCTAATGAATGTCAGGGTTCTACGTAAAAATTATCCGGTCACAATAGTTTCTAGGAACCCAATCAGTGCATATCTATTTGTCTCATTTCATTTAAAGTGAAGGATACGTGAAAACAAGATCCTCCGCTTTATTTCTGCAGGAAAACTGATGAATCGAGAGCCAGGATCCAGGGGCCAAAATCTCATCAGCTGTCTGTATTTTACATCAAATAATGTGCCTCTGTCTTAATGGAGCTTCTCGCTTCCCCAGGAAAAAAAAATCCAAGGCCCAAAACGGGACAGAGAGACTGCCAGCGTGAAATTCAGGCTAACTTCAGACAAACTAATAAAATAAAGACACTGGAGTAAATGCCAACGAGGCAATTCTGCGAAAAAGCTTCTCGATCAACTTTCTTAGTTTATTTTAAAAGGCAATTTTTGGCACTTTTTAAATTCATGTTTCTCAGTTTGATCGGAAGAAGTCTATGTCTTGAATCAGCAATAAATTATTTTAAATAAAAATAAGTCGGACATTTCACGGATGAGGGCTACAAAATTAATCAAGAGAGGCGTATCGCTTGAACTCCAGTTGTTTTCATTTTCAAAATTTCGTACTGAGATCCACGATCTCGATAACGTGAGCTTACCAGTGTAATTTGGAGGATGATGATTAGGGTGGTCTTAGTTTAAACTTCTTGAAATTGTGATAAGAATCGCCAGCAATGGTGTTTTTTTTTTGTTTTTTTTTTTGGATAACGTGAAAATGTCATTTCTAATAATTCAGCAAAACTTCAATTTTTTCGGAAAGATTAACCCGTGTCTTAAGGACTTTGAAATTCAATACAAAATCTACGTAAGGGATTTTTCAATTCCTTTATTTCTCGAACATCTCTCGCCAAAAAGAAATTGAAATAATTTTGATTGAAGTGTTGATGATTTTTATAAATTGGGGTATCAAAATACTGAATAGTTAATGGAAAAATGCCCATTTTCAAAAATGATACAACTTTTGTTCGTGGAATTTGTATATCAATTCAAAATACATGCATTAAATTCGCTCCCTCTGATACTTCTCACATAAGTAGCATACAGCGTCGCACAAACTATAATTGTAGGCATTTTCCTAGAATCATTTAACGTGGTAGTCGATTTATAGGTTTGCGAAATTAGTTACAAATTGCTCGTTCCCCTTAATTGCACGAAGTTATGTTCACAAAATTACTGTTAACAATAATCGTAGCACACTCACCTTCCTCCTCAAAAAAAAAAACAAAAAACTCCGCATTGAATTGTGAAGATTTCTATAAAATACATTCATAATTGTTTTCAGAGGCCTCGAAAGGGAGGGGGGGGAGGCGAAAAAATTAGTTGTGGAGCGGAGATTGAAAGAAAAGTCACCCAAAACGGCAGCCGCCTATTTATATGTTTTCGAGGTCACTAAAGTCGACTCTCATAATAGTTTTTAGATCAGAGGAGAGCTATTCTAGAAAGGCGCACAGGGCGTATCAAGCGTTCATACGCCTGGCGTATCAGGCGTTCCGCTATTTTCAAATTGCTTTGAAGTTCGAAGAGTTTCGTGACTTTGGAACGCTCCTTGAGCTAGGCCTCGAACGACACCTCGGGAGGTGTCGTACAGCGCGTTCGGCACTTTCATACAACACATTTCTCTGAATTCCTCCGCAAAATATTCCTGTTAAAAGTAGGGTTTTTTTTTTCTAGTATTATCATGAGAGTTTTTGTATGTTGAAATTTGAATTATGGAATGGAGTGATGAATTATATTAAATTTTTGGTTTAATCGGTCACTTGTTTTACTGCCCAAACAACTTAATTCATTTTTATTGGCAATTGAAAGTTTTCAATGAATATCATTCCGGACTACACACTTCAACTTCAAATTGATATTCATGATCGTGCTGATTTGGAAAATGACCAAAGAGTAAGGCAAGTCAATTTGAAAATCGAAAGAATTCGTTCACGATCATTAAATGTCTACAGATTCACTGATACCCAATTTAAAGATCAGTTTCGAGTGAATAAAAATACATTTTGCCAAATTGTAGAAGAATTAACCCCGTTTTTGAAAGAAACATTATAACATAGATAATATTTATCAACTCGCTGCACGTGGCCTGGGTGGTGCGTTCAATGCTTTCGTCTCCTCTTTTGAGAATCACATTTTAGTGAAAGAGGCGTTCGTTGGTTTTTACAAAATGCGCACAGAGCGTAGGTTTGCGCCTTACGCATTTCAAGAATAGGTCTCTTACCTTCTTGTGGTCCACCACCAAAAGGAATTTTGACTAAAACAATGTTTATTAGACAAAGATATTGATTTGAATGTATGATGAGATTGTACTATCAGGTATAAGTCAGAGGGTATAGATTACGCGGGAGAGTGAAAAATAGGATGTCCGTTCCCTGTTCACTATGTAACACGGTCCAGAGCCCCCTCGAGACGTTTTGAAATGCATTTTAGTCGGAACCCCATTTGGTAGATGTTTCCACGTAGTTGTACTCGTATCTAAAAATTACTATCGAAAATCAATTACCTCTCAACATTAATAAGTGCGTAAAAATCATATTCACTCGCAAAAGGAATCCCATACAAAACACATACACCATCAAGGGGACGGCCTTCCAAATTCTCACCTTTCCATGTAAACCGTTTTGTAAAAATAGGTTTCAAAATTTGGACACCCCCCTTAAGAAATTCCTGGCTACGCCATTGGCTGGTCGGTTTCCTTATGCTTGACGCCGAACTCAGTGATTTCGCAACTACAAATCGACAATTATATTGAATGACGCTAGGAAAATAACTAAAATAATAGTTTTAGCGACTACGTTGTCGGCTAGCATAAAAGTTCCATCTATAAAAGTTGTATGATCTATGAAAATAAGCATTTTGGATTTTTTCATTAACTAGATATTAGCATTTTGGTGACCCAATTTTAAAAATTTATCAAAATTTGGATTTAGGAAGAACTTTTTGAAAATATTTGAAATTTCATCTATTTTAAGACATAATATATTGGGAACAACCATCTCACTTTTTACGATAACGGAATTTCGGACCATAAATGGATTTCGGAAAAATCTTTAGATGAATCCCAAGTTAGATTTCAAAACCCTTGAGGGATAACTAATATGTATTTTTCAAAAATTACAAGCATTTGGTATCTTAACTCCAAGAAAAATTTCTAAAGGTATCGTCACACTAATTTGAAAAAGTTTTTAAGTGAGGGTCACCCTGATAATCATGTTATGAGTGCTCACGGTTGCTGTAAGTTGTTGGACTACTGTGCATGTACTATGTATTCAACATGAGGTAACCTTACAATTACAAATGAAATGTTTGTGTCTTTTTTTTTTGTTTCTTGTTGTTTTTTTCAAACCTGTTGTTAATAAACTTGGTCAAGAAGGCATTAGGAGACCCAAGTGCGTTCCTTTCATTCTCAAATTTTAAAATACGAGTAAACTGAATAAAAGAAGCGCACTCCCGTGTCCCTAATGTTTGGTGTTAGACTTGTAAAAGTAAATCTAAATATTAGTTCCTCCAGCGCACAATGAGCTGGAAGATGATTTAAGATTACAAAATGGACTTGACTTGAAAATTTGAAGAACTATGATCATGAGCAAAGACAGCAAACACTTAGCCCTTTCATTCCTCTATGGCAATAATTCCCTAAAGAACGCAAAGAGATTTACTGCCATAAGCACACGTGATTCCAAAATATAATAGTAAGTAGTCCAATAAACTACCACAATGGTGGCGGTCCTGAAAGGTAGGCAGAGAGGTCTACTGCTCCGCTGAAAAAACATTGCGCAGCCCCCCCCCCCTTGGAAAATAGTTACTAAATACAACTATTTCTTCCATATTAAGTATAGAAAATAAGAATTAAGGCGCCTCTTGTGAGATTTCAGACGCAAGAACTTTTTTCTTTTGTTTATGAATCTGAAATCGAATTTTTCTTACAGCCCTCCCCCCCTGCCTGAGGGAATGCAGATCGCCACAACTGAACTGCCACGATTTTCTTTTCTTTTTTTGTATTTAGAATTAATAATTAATTATTGATGTAGTGTCATACGTACCCGTTGAAAAGAGTTAAAAAATATCCAAAAATCCAAAGTTGAAAAAATGAAACTAGAAATAAGAAATTATTTGAATTTATAACAAAGTTTACACATTGTTTAGGATCTTATTCGCCTTTCTTGCTTTCTTGTCCTTCTCTGGATACGAACTAGCTCATTTAGCGAGTTAATAAAATAAGTATAGGTGAACACCATCAGTAACACCGCTGCACTTTGACAAAAAAATGATTTTCCTGTTTTTATTACAGTTTCCAGTTCGATTTTTGCATAAATCGCTCTAAGGAACACCCTCCTACTGGAAAACGAATTTCGCGAAAGTGTATGCACCAAGCCGGTTTTTGCGAAAACTGATTTTCATTTACGCTGAGTACACATTTATTACTCGAATAATTTAGAATATTTTTGCCGGTTCCGAATATTACCACTTGATTTATTAATATGACGACGAAATTCAAACAATGTGTTAAGCATCAACTGCGATGAAATTTCCGTGATAAATTATGGTACCCAACAGGCTTTTTTGTACATATAATAAAGATGAAATACTGACTTGCCGGTGCATGTCACGTCTGAAAGGGTATTAATTTTCAAATTACACTAAAAGTTGGTTTTTTACAACAATTTGGAGATAGCGGCGTATTCGAAGACTAATTTGAGGAGGTGTTTTAAGTAAAAATACACTCTTGATCGTAGCAAGTGGAATAATTTTAAGTTTTTTTTTCTCGAAAGGTTCTAACATTTCGGAAAAAGGGGGACGATCCTCAAACTACCTCTATATCTACTCCATTACCTGACACTATGGATACTGAGAACAGGATTAGAATTGAGCTAGACCATATGTTACTTACACTAATAAGCATTGAAACTTTCCATCGTTGAAAATCATTCACAAATAAATATTCCGAAGTTTCTCACTTGAAAATATCTTCAGGGTTGATATTCTTGATTTACTGCATCATGTTATTTAACTAGTACGAGAAAAATTCGACATGAGATTTCGAAAAAGGATAACGATTTCGTGACTGGCATCACCCATCAGAGACTCTTGTGAGCTCACAGTTAGGGAAAATAGACAAGTGAAAATCAGAATTTAGGTTATAGCTAGCTTCATTGTAAGATGTCTCGAACTATGATCGGAAAATATTGGCGGCGAGGGGGGGAGGGCAGAATCAAAGTTATCACGGTCCCGATCTGCAAAATCAGCGTCAAAAGACACTCTTTTTGAGTCAAAATAGTGTCGGTCCTTGACAATCACGTAGGCTCCGCCCACTTGTATAGTAGAATAGATCGGTCAAAAGTGTGTCAAGAAGTCAAAAATGCGTCGGAGTGCTCTGATTGGTTGAATGGTTGTCAAAATGTCAAAATACCGTGTCAAAATTCGCAAAATTGACGCAGGTCAAGATTATGTCAACCCTTTCAGATCGGAGTTCTTAGGAGAGGTCAAAAATCCCTCTCTTCGAGAATTCGAATGATCGTCTTCCATCTATTTTGGTGCCAAAATTATACCCTTCTCATTATTACTTATCATATTTTACTGTTTTAAATAATTTAAAATTGTTGATTTTCTTAGATTCTGGAACATACCGGATATTTGCCGCTTTTATTTAAAAGAAAAACCGCTCCCATTTTTCCTTTTTGTTAAATTTAAAAATTGATGGTAAAATTTATTGTACTTTTTCCATTTTTGAGTTAAAAATATTGGAGGCATCGCCGCCTCCCCCCCCCTCCAAAAAAAAGCCAAGTTGGAGCCTATGACTATGATTAGAGCTCTTTTCGGATTACCCTTGTAGAAATGTTTTATTAAATTTTTTCCCCAACTTTGTCAATGGGAAGAAATCAGATAATCAGCGTATGCCTTTATAACAGCAAACGTTGACACTTAAAATTTGTTGACCTAAGTCTACCGAGTTTTTCATGCTGAAGGAATGGTAATCGCTCGCCAATTCCTGTTTCTAACTTCATTCCTACTCATTGGTGCAAATTTTTTCGTTCCCCTTACCCTTACGCTTTAAATATATACCACATTTTTAAAATTGTTTCTTCTGTTCTATTCTTTTTAGCAAGGAATTTGGTTGTAGGGACAGCTTTTGAACTGTCATTTAATGTAATAAATGAAAGAAAATAACGGCCTATAGATTTGTGAATTCATTCAAGTTCAAAATTACGGTATCAAGGGGGAAGAAGATGGGATATAATTTTCATAAATACGTGTCGTACTAATTAAATATTAGGTTCGTAGGCTTGCTGAATTCGATCCAATTATTACTTTGATTTCAAGTTCAAGGTGGCAGAAAAGGTACGAAAAGTTCATTAAATATGCGTTATACTTACATATCAAAAAAATGTATATGCTTATATAATTTTTTTTGGTGTCTGAAAATGTTTTCGGCTTAATTTTGATTTTAAGCTCACAAGTGTGACATTAGGATACTGAAACGTTTCCCTATTTTAAGCCACATTACGTTAGCTGGAGCTTAAATTCTGATATATCCGCTCTCTTCTTCTTCCTGTTTGTAGAACCATTAGTGTCTGTCGGGCTGGGACACTTTGAAGCGACTTTCTTGGAGGCGAAGAAAGGAGGAGAAAACTTAATTTTACTAACCTAAAGTGTAAATACTTACTACTAAGAAAATTCGATTAAACATTTTTTCAAATAGAAGAGTCAACGTTTTTGAAATTTAGCCCTCTGGGGACTCGATTTTGCCGACTACGGATCAATGCTCAATTCTTAAAAAATTTGCATTAATCTGGCATATTAATTACTACATTTTTATAATTTAATTTGTAACAACTTGGCAAGATCAAATTTTGAAATGAATACTAAGAGGATCACAATCTTCCCGCTGTGAATCCGATGTGAACAGTTCTCGCTGCCCTTGGTCGTTCGACTTTTAAAACTTTTCGAAGAACCCGCGAGTACACGCCGTTACGTACTCCATGTTCAGTTCTTTTATAATTTCTTACTTAAACTGTAGAAGCATCGAAATTTGTATTACGAAAATCTTGTCAACTTCACGCAACCATGCGAAAAGTTTAATGTGGACGTTAATTATCGTGATACCTAATACCTTAAAGATTTTACTAATTGAACGGACAGTAACTCGGTTTGAAATCAGTGGTAGTTGCGATGACGCATATTTTGCTACTGGGGGTTAATCGTGTTACAGCTATCCATTGGTGAGTGAATGAACTTGGGAAATGATAATTAGAATATTACCGTCTTATGCAACTCAAAAATGTTGGAAAGTATTCAGCGTGAAAGTTATCTCCTATGGGAGGGTAAAATCAACGATCTCGAATTTGCGAAAATCAACCAGCGTATAATTTCTAATGAGAGTTATTTGAGGTGAGAATAATATACCCCGAGAAAAGCCCGAAGAGATAAATGACTATACTGTTTAGAAGAAAGAAAATAAAAAAAAATTCTAAAACCAAACCTTCTATTGGAATACTGATGGATTCTTCAGTTGTCAAAATTAAGTTTAGCGACTTAGGAACTTATAAAAATCAAATACCGTAATCGAGAAAACTTATAATGATATAGGTACATAGCTCTCCAGTGAACTGATGTTATAGGGCTCTGCTGACGCATATTACATACTTACTCACCTCACTAATCGTTTTGGGGGAAAATGAATATATGTGTAAGAACACTTAGCTCCTTGTTTCCGACACTTTATTTCCATGAACTTACTGGAATTCTTCTTTGCAGCATCTGCACAATCATGTGTAATATAAAATACCTACTGCAAAATCAAACTGTGACATGAAGGCGTCTATCCTGAAACATTTTCTGATATTTTTGCTGTGAAATTTAGCTAGAATTTTCTAACACTTATCCGAAACATTTGAGAATTTCTAATTAATGTCATAGCTCGTAACATGGCTCAACCCTAGCCATTATCAAAAGTCAAAGAATTTTTTTTGGTCTTCTTTTTTGTATCACCAATTTCGCCTCTGATAAACATTTTACGGAGCACTTTCGTACAGCTTTGGGCATTGATCTACCATTTATGTATCTCCATATACCGCAATATAATGCGAATTCAGGCGCGTAACCAAGGGGGGACCAGGGGGCCCCCTAAAAAATCTTGGCCCCCCTGTGGCCCCCCGCTGAATTTGAAAATTTTGTAAAATTTATAGTATTAGATAAAATAAAGCAAAAGTTTTTAAAACTGGGCTCCCTTCAAAAATTCGTGGCCCTTTCTGCCCTCCCCCCGTTAAAAAATCCTAGTTACGCCGCTGTGCGAATTTTATATTGATAAAAATTCTCCTTTAAAGAGCAGAAAAAGATTACTTAATCAAAATACCAGTAATAAATACAAAAAACTTTCGGCCTCGGTGAGGGAAGGGGTTGTCAATGACAACTTATACTTCGGGTCCCCTTCTCAGGGCAAAATTCTTTTGTTTTGTAAATAGCATTGAAATTGAAATGTGTAAAGTGTACTAAATATTAAAATTGGACCATCAAGATCAAGTTTCATCTCAACCGAAATACATACATATAACGATATACCAACGCATTCATGGGCGGAAATGGGGAAGGGGAGAGCTAGAGTCTACCACCTCCAAATCCAAGAGAATTCTAAAAATGCATTAATCATCTATTATTACAGAGGTCAAAATCGATTTCTTAGACATAATGGACCTTTTGGTCTCCCAAACGTTGCTACCAAAGTCTGCTTATGAGAGGAATTCGAATTTAATTTCGTAAAATCAAAAATTCCCTGTAGGGATTTCTTCAAATTCCAGGAGAAACTTATTATTTGGTCCTATGGAAAGCTTTGTGATGTTGTGATCCGAGGGATCCCCAACCCAGCTACCGTGTGTTCACTATATCTGTGACAAATAAACTGACCCCAAAGAAAAATGAATGAAAGAAGGGAATGAAGTAAAGAAATTAAAAGCGCATAATAAAAATTAGTAGGTACCGAATACGAAAAAGCGGGTTAGTCAGATAATTATTGTTGATAATATGTGGGACAGAGGGATCTGAAATGGGTTCAACTCAGATTGCAAAACTTGTGGGCAGTCCCTGTTGCAATAAGAGAAGCTTACCAGCTTAACGAGACTGACTGGTCAACGTAAAAACGAACTATCCTAAATGGCTTTACATCAAACATTGTTTTGTTTGCGGTGCGTTTAAGTATGGATGCTTATTCCAGTGACCCTAAATGAATCGCTTTATGGAACCTCCATGGAAATCTAAAATTTCAGCTTCGTGCTTAAATACATTTCTCCCGTCTCTGCTTGTGTCACTATGAGGATCATCTTATACCGGAAGAGGTGTTTAAATTGTGTAGTTTCTGAATTTGAGCACCCTCCCCTCCTTCCACTAATATTAGTGAAAAAGTTTGGAACTAGGAAAGGGTTAGACCACACAAAAGAATTCACAAAGTGTGAACAGTGTCAAAATTTTGTGCTCAATTCATGTTCTTGTTTTTTTTTGTGTGTGCACTTATTCTCGCAGTGCTTGGATTTCCTCTTGCGGAAATACTTCTCGTGCTGTTTCAACTCACCAGTGTCGGAAGAAATGGGTAGTTTTCTAATACGCGGTTCGAAAGCCATTCCTCGACTTCATATAATAATTTAACCATCTACTCTTTTAATAGTAGCCAATGCTGGAGGTTCAGCCCTTTCTAGTGGCACCCTAAGTGGTCAAAACGAAAAACTAACCACAAATATAGATTCAGCCACCAAAGAAACCTATAAATGAAATCTAATATCAGGAAAAAAAGAAAAAAACTTTTTGGACTCATTTTGATCTTCCTGTCCAGCCCATTCTCCCCCCTCGGGAGCTATCAGCTCGAAGCGCTTAAAACCAAATTTTGGCCGAAGAGTTCTAGATCACCAGTCCAAAACTTATGTCTGTATATTTTTAGCAATATTACAGGCTGAAGAAAATACAATAAGGTCAAAACTCAATGTATTTTTCTTTAAGAAGGAGTGAGGGCTTGCGCCACGATTTCATCTTATCCAGTCGAGCTGAAACTTTTCAGAAATTTTTATTTTATTTTATCGCAACCAGTCAGGAAGGGGGAGGGGTGCAACATAAAAATTCGGATGTTCGGAAATAAGGGCCATACCTACCTTATAGGATAACATTAGGCTTAAATAATTAAAGCAAGATTTAGCATTCTGGCGCCGCTAGGTAGAATAAAAATTGCCGTCCCCTCAGATTTCCGTTCACATCCCTCCACCTCAGATTTTCGCTCTTTTTTCTAAATAAATACACAAATACAAAAAAAAGTGTCAAAAAGCCGTCCCCAAAATTTATGGCCCTAGGCACTGCCCATGTTGCCTATACGTAAATACGACCCTGGATAAGAATAATTCTTCTCAAAAAGAATAGAAAAACGGGAAAGAGAGAGAAGAAGCAGCCCTTACCGAGATTTAAACTCCAACTTTCGACATAGTTGACTATCTGTCGAAGCCACAACGCTTCTGTATAAGCAGATATTTGCTGTACACTTGCCAGTTCATTTGGTGAACTGAAAAGAATTGAGTTTGTATAATAATAGTGTAACGAAATTCGTACCGAAAAACGCACGAAAACACGTACTAAGAACTTTTAATGTCACACTAATACAAACGCAAGAAAACAGTAGCTAGATTGCTTTAAAAACGCACAGTTTATCGCATAACAAACTAGATTATGCGGCGACGGCCAACGGCCTTTATGTATCTCGGCGTTATCGGCAAAACTCCTTATCGCTTTCGTTATCGAACTTCTATCCTGCTGTTCGAAAGGTGTCAATCTTTCTTTGCTTATCTCGACTGTTCGGGATTATTCGCCACAATAGCACCCCCTTTTCCAATGTGCTGCAAATCGATGAAGATTAGATATTGCATTTCCTACGTGTCAGGAGGGAACATATTTGCACAAAATACTGCCATCCATGTCAAAAATCTCATCACCCGGTTCTCCTATAAAAAAAAAATTGGCTGTTACCAAATTTTTTGATCTCAAAAGATCATATTACTTTTTTTCGTCAAGAGTTCGATAGGACGTGTGGTTCACGAGATAGAATTTTCTACCTAAAGAAAATCGAATTAATGTATATTGAGTACCCCTGGCTCCCGACCCTACGTGCCGATTGTTCTGATCTTCGAACTCGAACCATATTAAGGTTGTGAAAGTTCGTTGTAAAAAGTTTAGTTGACTATGTTGATTACAGATGGCTAGAGCATCGGACAATGCAATTTCCTCCCGGAACACTCATTTGAGCCTCCTCCCCACTCCTCCCGAATGACCCGATTAGGCTTATCTACGAATTCCATCTTCATTTTACTTTTGCGGATACCATATCATTCCAGGTTCCTAATTCGGCTGCAGTTCCCACTGCCGTTAGATGTACGAGGGTTGTCTCATGAGTAAGGTAAAAAAAAATTCTATAAAACTGAAAAATTTATTAAATCGAAAAATCATACAAAATTATGAAATTAAACTCTATTAGCTATTTTTTAACGTAATCTCGCCCATTTCGATACATTTTCCCCGCTTATTCAGTTTGAAAATGCCTTTTTCATAAGATCCAGTGCAGGGTTTAGGTAAACTGCCGCTGTGAGCAAAATTTTTCTTGCCGCCCTTAGCCCAAACTGTAAAAAACGAGCTTTCAACGCTCTGTGGTAAATTGTAGAACCTCTCTTTATACTCGACTTTGAAAACTCGTACCAATATGTTGTGTCTCAATTATTATAGAATTAGGTACTTTTTTTTTCCTTTTCAAATTTGCCGCCCTGTGCAAGTTTACAGTCAGCACATACGGTACATCCCCCTTGTAGAATTGTACACAGTGGACTTTGAAAAATGTCTCGACTTCTGCTTTTTCTTCATCGTTTCTAAGCATGATTCCATTGAGATGTTGTTTGAGTGGGGGCCGAACAGTAATAAGCCGATGGTGCAAGGTTGACGCTGTGTGAAGGATGGTCCATTACCACCACCCCACTTGCAAACTTTTCGAAATTGTAGGTCTTCCTAAGAAATTCGGTGAACAACTGACTTTGATACATTCACTTCTCTGGCCAACTTATGAATTTGATCTCCGATCAGCGTAAACGAGCTCTTCGATACGACGAATCACCTGCTCGTTGCTTGGTCATCCGCTTTGAGGATAATCCGCCAAACTTACGATAACGGGATCGAATTTTGTGCACCATATTGATACTTGCTTCGAGAAATGGCATTCATACCCTCCCCCCCTTTTTTTTTTACTTTACTAAACACCTAGGTCGGAGTTTAAAAATTTTTTTATGCGCAATGAAAACAAATTATTTCACGTATTCCGAGAGGTGTGCACACTGCTGTTAGGGCTATCGTGTTCGTTCAATTTTTGAAACCTTACTACAGCAGACAACGAGCCACCCTTATTGGCAGATGTTAGCCAAGTCTTCCCTGCTTCACCATGCGAAATCTCAGGTACCTAACTCACGTGGTTCGTTGTAGAGGAAAATGTGTACCTACCTTACTTAAGGGACAACTTTCGCAACTCGAATTAAATAAAAGAAAAAGTGAAAATAAACATTTTGCGACCGTTGCGTAAGGCGACACTTCGTTTACCTACAAGCAGGAAAAATAGAACTGAAATAAAAGTACGCGTGTATAAAAACTACAGTACTGTTTATTTTGACTTATAATAATAAAAATGCTTTAAGATAATATTACAAAAAATAAATTAATAAAATGAAAACGTACAAAAATTTTCACAAAAAAACTATATTATGTAAAAAAAAAAAAAAAAAAAGGCAAGGTAACAAAGAAAAATAAATAAGATAAAAACTAAGTTTACTCAGACTTTTTATTGCCAGGATACGGCACCTCGTGCGGTGAACTCCCGTCGCCGTGTTTCTCCATCGTCTTCTGAATCAACTCTTTTGAGGGGGTTTTCATATCGTAGGCCCAACCGATTTTGGCGAAGAAGTCGAGCCACATGGTGGTCACGTTGAATTTGTAGTCTCCGAACTCGGCTGCCTTGTAGTCCCAGGGGAATACGTGGTGGTAGTTGTGCCAGCCTTCGCCCATTGCCACAATAGCCACACCTATGTTTTCGGCCGGCATTATTCTCCTGTCCAACCAATACATATGTATAGGCGTGATTATACGTGACACGTGATTACGTAAACAAAAGTAAAAAAGAAATTCGTGGACAAAGCGTCTTGGTAAGTTTTAGAGAAGGTTATACACGTCTTGTCAACACCGGCCAAGGTCGTTCGGGAATGAAAAGTGACAAATGGAAAATGGAGGCAGCGTTTCGGTCACGTTCTAACGTACACAACGAACGCCAGCTCGAGAATATTCCGAATTTTTCGATCACTTAATAAATATTAGTTATTGGTTTTTATTTTGGTATTGAAACCGTTTTCACGTCAGTCATCGATACGATGTACGAGTATGAACACGTATATGCAGGTATGGGATTGTAAGCGCTCGGGCTGTGACATAGCATGACTTGCTGAACATAGTATTGACAATGCGCTTAGTACGTACTTGTCATACGGCTTGTACCCCCATATATGCGCCACGCTGTTGACAGACCAAGTGAAATTCAAATTCAGCACGTAACGCACAAATGCTTGAGAAGCGATCGCGTACTTCCACTTTTCACTCCAGCCGTACACTGGAACTAGTACTGGAAGAATGAAGCAACATAGCAACTTGAAATATATGAAATACCTGGAAATATATTTAGAAAACAATACAATAGTAACTTATTATGGTTGGCGAAATACGAGTACTTATCGATAAACGAGTAACGTTAGTTTGAGTAGCCCTGCAATTAGCAACCTGCTCCTATATTCTCAGATTATCACTTATTAGTCGCGAGTCTATTGCCATTTAATGCGTCTCGCATTAGGAAGTTCACAGGTGCTCTCAGACTCGAGTCATTTGTCGTGATTGACGATATGACTCGATGCTAGAATCTAACAGGGTGAATACACCCAATACTAATCCCAGGTCGCTAGTTTGGTGGAAAATTGAAACAAACCTTACAAAAGGCATCTGAGAAATGTACGATGTGCGATCTAATATGCCAAAAACTGAAAAAATCATACTGGTAAGTCCCCCCCCCCCCAAAAAAAAGAAGCTATAGTGATCTGTTCGATTTTCTTCATGCCTTCACTCTGGATGTTGCCTTATGTGTAACTGAGGATGTCCGGAAAAACAGACCTCATTTAATTTAGATTCATTATCCGCGACCTATACGGATGCATATAATGCGCTAAAGATTTTGCTGGTCCTCTTCCTTCAGAAGTCAGAATTACCTAGTGTTTCTTTTCTAAAGACACACGTCAATAAATCATTGCACCATCTTCTTATGGGATACCATCTTCATGAAGGGACGGGTGGATTGCACCCAGGAAAAAGAGTCTCCACGCTCAAAATTTTACTCATGATCGCCTGAATTCGTCAAGAGAGCTGAATCAGAAAATAAAGGGGTTGCGCCTCTCATAACTTCACACCACTCGGCATCACTGATTAGCGCACCTCTAGAACTCACCGCCGGAAAATAGAATTCTGACAGACTTGCCTTCCTGAAATTGCTCGTCAATCCAGACCAAAAAAGGAGACGGCCAGCCTGACTGCGGAACAGACAGCGAACGAGCCTGTCAGCTCTCAAGATTAACAAACAAACAGAGACACAGTTGTTCTGGTATCCCGACAGCCACACAAACAGATCGGCAGCTTGACAAACAGATAGTCTGCAGACGGATGAACGGGGTGACTGGATGGACGAATAGACAAACAGACACTTGAATAGGCGGACCAGCAAACGGAACTAAGCAAGAGGTTGGCACAAGAGAAACAGTTGTTATGGGGGAAGGGCGAAGTGACTGAGGTGAATTAAACAGACAGAAAGACGGGGGTGGAAAGCGAGGAGCACCGTGTCGAATACGTGGTCGACATGAGCACAAAAGTACTGGCATGCGAGTTGAACTAGAAGTTTAAGAGTATGTAAAGGGAGCTTTTCCCAAAATATGAAATAAATTCGATTGTCATCGTCTCCTTGAGCGCAAACACTCGACCTGCTGGGCGGGACTCATAAAGAGGGGGAATAGTTTGTCAAGTATAAAACTAATGCTAATACATCTTTCACACGTATAATTTTTCAGTCTTCTAGAAGGACTTTCAGTGGATCTGGGGGCCCATCCCTACTTGTGCGTATGATCGGTTCTCAAAAAGAAAATTTGAGCGTTGACATTTTCTTCTGGACACGACTCAGTATTAAACAAAAAATATTTTTTCTTCTTCCTTCTTCTCAAAAAGTCGCTTTGATACGCCTCTGAAACTCCCTTATTTCATAATTTACGTTATGTACTAACACTTGAAAGGAATTAATGGATCATAAAATTGATTTCAGAAGGTGATTTTGAGATTGATCCTTTAGGTAAAACGAAAATCAATAAAACGGGAAAATATGAACCGTTCAAATTAGAGGAACACTCCTTAACTGGGTACTGTTTTAAAAAAGGTCCTATCTTCTTGCAGGATTCCGATTAGAGATAGGACTTTCTTGAAAACCGGTACTTAAATAAGACGTTTCGTATTCCAGAATAAGGTGAATGTTTAGGTGTGCTTTACGCATTGGGGCTATCAGCCATTTGTTCCTCCTCGCAGATTATTAAAAACGTCTTATTTTACAAAAAAAAAAACAAAAAAAAACACGTTTACCTTCTGGGAAAGGGTGCCTTACCTTCCTCCCGCATTGGAAAGGTTTCGCTTTTTCTGGAAAAATATCTAAATCTAGCGATACCTATGACATTATGAATGACAAACATCCCTGAAGATTTCTTCTCAATAACACTTGCGCGACATGACTGATTTGAGTGCTTTTTCGAAATTCAGTACTCAGTGACGATGATAAGGTTATCAGTCTTACGACCGGTTTGATGCAGCTCTCCATTTCTCCCTATCTTGTGCAAGTTCTTTCATTTCGTAATAAAACTTACATTTCACATCCTTTATTATCTGCTGAACATATTGGAATCTTCGTCAACCTACTCAATTCTTTCCTTCCACTCTCCCTTCTAGCAGCAGTGATATTATTCCTAGGTGCCTCAAATTATGCCCTATTAGTTTATCTCTCCTTCTCTTCAGACAATTCCAAATATCCATTTTACCACCTACTCTGTTAATTACTTCCTCATTTCTTACCTTATCCGTCCATTTAATGCTAAGTATCCGCCTATATAGCACCACATCTCAAAAGCTTCGATCTTTCTCTTCTCTGGTTTTCCTATGGTCCAAGTTTCACATCCATACAATGCTACACTCTAAACATAAGTTTTCATGAACAATTTTTTGATTTCCAGATTTATTTTTGATTTGAAAAGATTACCTTTTCGATAAAATGCTAATTTGGCCTGCGCTATTCTACTACTAATATCCCTTTTACTCCTTCCGTCTTTTGTTATTTTACTCCCTAAGTAGCAAAATTCGCTTACTTCCTCGATCTTTTCCTGTCCAATATTTATATTTTAAGCTATCATGTTCACATCGATTACATACCATTATTTTAGTTTTATTTTTACTCATTCTCATACGATATTCTATATTCAAAATCTCCTCCATTCCATTTGAAATGTTTTTCAAATCAATACTCCTTTCAGCTAATAAGACAATATCATCTACAAACCTGAGTATCTTTACTCGCTCTCCGTGTATAGTGACGCCTGCTTTAAGTTTTTCTTTCATTTCTTTTATGGTCCACTCTATGTACAGATTAAATAATACTGGAAATAAGGCGCACCCCTGCCTTACACCTTTTTCTATATTAGCTTCCCTCTTTTTTCTTTCTATTATGCGGCTTTCTGTTCTTTATTTAGTTTTATCCTTTCTCCAGAGGATGAAACCCTCAACTCATTAATATTCCTGTGGACTTACAAAAGTATTTTCCGTCGTATTATCACAGTATTTCCTTATTAAAAAGCTAATTTCCAAAACACAGCAAGTCTGTTGGAATTTAAACTCAAAGTAACTGACATCTGGCGGCAGAATACGTAACTAAAGAAATCGGGATCTTGGTTCTTGTTTACATGCTGTTTAATGAGGCAAAGTAATTTTTTGAACAATTGTAATTAATGCAGGAGTGATTGTCGAGAATTATAATTTGGTGTGTAAGTACACGAAAGTCTTCAGAATGATGAAAATAATAAATCCAAGTGGAAAATTACTCGGGTGATGTATTATTAGCTTCTGAATGTGCACAGTAGGTTTTCAATGACATTTCTTTCTCCGTGATCCCGGTTTCATCTTATTAGTCTTAGCACAAAGGCGCTCTCTATATTTAGGTTTAAATTCCCATTCGCTGTGTATTCCAATTCCAAGACGCGTAAGTCCAGTTCCGGAAAATTTTCTTCAGCTTACAATTTTGCTGACATTTTAGTTTTAAAAATGAAATTTCTAGGTCATACCCGTAAAGGTTGAGGTTTTTTTCTAAAATCGGAAGAAAAAAATCAAAATTGATATCTGTGGACAGTTGTTTGTGCTTCCTGAACGATTTGGAAATAGGCGTCGACTTCCTGTGGTTTCGAGAAACACTCCTCACTTGGATTATACGAAATTAAATGACCCAGTAATTGATTCAGAAAAATGCGGAAATTTTTACACGGGAGCAATAAATTAAGTCTGAATAAAAGGTACGGAGACGAAAGAATAAAACCAGTTTCAGTTTCCAGTATAATAAGTTGCATAGGCGAACAAACGCAGGCGTAGAAACGGTTTTCGTATGTGCGTAATTTCTGTTTCCAATTTCGTCTTTCGAATTTTAAGCTGAATGTATGAATAAAATAATCACACTTTCCATGAAGTCGAATCACGATCACGCTTTCTCCGCTCGCCACTTTGCGCATAATGAGTGCAGAGTAGATCGATTCGTTCGTTCCAGTCATTACTAAACGATTATCATATTACATTTTGCAAACTCACTTAGTATGGAACGCCAACAAAGGATCACCGGTTATGTCGCTCATGTCAACCATTTTGCCTTTACGCAGCACTTCCGGGTGTTTCTTCTGCATGAGCCAGCCGACATGCGAGAAGAAAAATCCGCGTTTTGAATTGTGTGGGTCCGCGTCCGTTTCGCTGAATTTGTGATGCACTCTGTGGTCTCGAACCCAGTCAAATATCGAGTTCTGCGAACCGAAAAAAGTGATCAGTTTTTCCAGTCTTGTAATCCTAGTAAAAGTGACGACAAACATTTGTTACGCATGTCTTACCTGACCAGCTACTGAGTAGCAAAACATCAGTATTAACTGTAGAGGCAGTTTGGCCTTATACGAGCGATGTGACCACAGTCTGTGTGCGCCTCCTGTTATACCGAAACCGCCGATACCGCCTACTATGAATCCTGAAGTGACAAACAAAAGTCAGCCACTTGAGTTTATGTTTTCAAAATATCCGTACGAGGGAACCAGTGGCGTAGCCGAGGGAACCCCCTCATTTTGTCGAGAAGTGGTTTTTCCCAATTTTAGCACCACCTCTAACACGTCCTCTCTTGAATATCAAGCTGGCTACGCTACTGGAGGGAACTGAATCAGCTGGATCACGAAAATGAAATAGAAAGACCTGTCTGGCTTGCGGTGCGAAATTCGTACGATAAATCTTATACAGTTCTAGCTACATATAAGCGTTTTGATTTTCAAATTATCTAGAAGGAAGCGGAAAAGTCCGCCCTGAGGATTTCGAATACAGTAAATGCTGTTAGACATCTAATCAGGTGTTTCCCGTTTTTTTTGGAGTCTGGGTGGCCTAACTTTCGACTGTTTATTGACGATTCTCAAAGAAGTGAGATTTTCTTGTGTGAGTCGATCTCTCAAAAAGATTAACAGATCGATAATTTTGCCAAGTCCCGCTTGTTTTGCCTTATTTTGCTTCTACGTTTCCCTATTCGTCTAAACTGACTTCAAGGATGGAGAGTGCTTGGAACATTAAAATTAAGTGCAAGATAACGTGATGTAAACTCACCCCAAATGATCGACATCAATTTGATTTTTGTCACATAAGCTACGGCCATGTAAACAGCCAGAACATGGAATAATGTAATTAATACGACATTAACCCAAAGTATCTCCTGTTTTTCTGTTTGTTCAGGATTTGCTTCTCCTTTAACTGGCTGTTTTTTGGATACAAAGCCTCCGATTTCGAGGAAGTTCATATCTGAAGTGTCTTCGATTTGGTCCTTCATCGCCGGACTGTGAGTGTTGCTGGGAGGCATCCTTACGTCTTCTGCAAGAAAATGATAAGGTAAGTGAGTGTGTGGTTACGTTTGCTTCAGGACTTACACATGAAGTTACCCAAAGTTGATATCATGTACCTCCCCTCCCCCCACCACCCCCCAAAATGAAAACTTGTATAGCAAATGGAGGGGGTAGCGCCGTGCTACAATGATTCGCAATGGTAGCTCTATTTTGACAACTGGAAGTACCTCTTCGGTCTTGGAAAGCTATTTGCCCTTATGCGTGGTACTTACCAACACAAAATCAGTATACTGACAAATTGACAGATACTTCGTTTTTTAAAGCGTAAAAATAATGAACAAGATAGTTTCGCAATTTCTGTACGTATTTAAAAACTTCATGTGAACCGCGTTACCTTGAAATATGGTGCATTTTGTGATTTGGTTCATTTAATTACCCACATGTCTTCGATTTAAGTCACAATATTGGGAATTTTTCAGTTTCAAAATTTTAATACGACGAATCGACGCTTTAAGGTGACCGATTGAGAATTGAGTTTTTAGTTATCACGCCGTTATTTGATTACGTATATTCTTCGTGCCTGATTCATGTTACCAGTATGGATGAAAAATTGACCTATATTCATGTGAAGTATTCGCATCGCTTGCAGAAATGTGTAAATAACTGAAAATTAAGAGCACAGTGCGGCAAAATTCAAAGTTATTCTTCGTTCTAGTTACATAAAGCGAAAAAATAACTGTATAATGCACCTATTCGCGTAGTATTATTTAAGAGAGAAATCAGAATTTTCATCCACTTAGAAACTTGTTACACTTAGCCAGTGGTGGATCTAGGGGCGAAACTATAGGGGGTGTGGGGGTTGAATCCCTTCCCAATAATTTGGCAGTCGGCAAATTTTAAAACAGTTCATTTGAATTTTTCATTTTTTATGAATGTTTGTTTATTTATTTATTTATTTATTCATTTTCTTTTTCAATTAAAAAATATTTCGATTAAAAATTCGGCAAATTTTTAATTTTTAAAAGATTTTTGTCGGCGAATTTTTCGTTTTCAAAAAATAGTTGTCGGCAAATTTTTCTTCTTCACCTCCCCAAACTGAAAGTCAAATTTCGTTTCTGAAAATGAAGTACCCAGGGCCTGTCAGAGACTAGTCAGTCAAAAGCTGAAGGTTCCAAGCTGAGTATCGAACGTTATCTGAAAGGTTGAAACAAAGCTGAGGTGTGAAAGACATTTCTAAAATCTAAAAGTCGGTAGCAAACGTCGAATTTCGAATTTCAATGACTATTATTCTGTTTTTACTAAATTCTTTGTTTGACCTACAGCCTGAAATTTGAGAAAGTTGAACATTTTATTAAAATCTAAAAGCAGGCCCATAGCCAGCCATCTGCGGTAGGTGGTGCTGACTGTTTATCAGGGGGGGGGCTTGAGGATACACATAGTATATATAATGTGAAGAGTTCTACGAGGTAGTGGTATAGCCAAGGGGCAAAGGGGGAGAATGCCCCCAAGGCACCTGAAATTGAATGTAAAATATGCAGAAATGAGCATTTTTTCGATTTAAAACACGTGTTTTCGAAAAATTTTCGCTCGAGGAGTAATTTTACCTTCATTTTCACACAATAGTCCTCTAATATCAGCGATTAAAAAAAAATACTTCAAGTTTCGACCATGTCTCCCTTGAAAATCTTACTTTGCCCCCCCCCCCCGGTTGGTCTCAAAATTCATAATCAAAACTGGTAATTCAACTTACCGACAATCCATTGGGGGAAAAAATGAATAGATCGCGTGAAAAAAAATTAACACTTGGAAAGATCAAATTTTCGAACTTTTGGAAGTAAAAAAAACTCTATTTCTGTGAACTTATCAACTTATCAGTTCTCAAACAGCCATTCCGGCATTTAGCCATCGATATTCAATGTGAACTGGATCGCAAGCCTACCACTGTGTTTGTGAATATTGTAATGTGACACAAGAAAAAAACCGGTGTGTCTAAAACTACTGGATGGACAGTCGGGCCCTTTTTTCGTGACACGTCACATATAAAAAACGACAAACATACGATTCTTCTATCTTTCAAAGCAAAATCAGCGTTGACAAGTTTATAAACATTAAAATGTAGTGGAACGAAAAGTTTTGAACAAAACTAGCGAGAAAAATAGAAGGAATTTATTTATTATTTTTATTCACGAAATTTTGCCAGGGGAGGCTCCGGCAAGCGTTAAGGAATGCTCAGTACCCCCTAGGACCACTCTGATTAGGGTCCTGGAGTGTAATGATGATTTTTTAAACGGTGGTATCTCTGCCTATGAGGGGGGGGGGGCTCAAGATACCTTTAGCCCGCTCAGTCCCAGCTTGCCCCTCATGGCTACGGGACTGTCTAAAAGTTGAAAGCAAAAAACTTATTTTTCAATGTCACGAGCTGAATCCGATAGCAAATGTTCTATTATTCAATTTACGTGCTTTGGTCCTGGTGAATATAGGAAGGAAATTTAGTCTGGAACAAAAGTCAAAACTTCATGTGTTTTTCCCATAAGAACGAAAGGGAGCTTGTGGCACGGATTCCCCTACATCCGATCGACCTGAAATTTTGTAGTTTTTTTTTTAATTGATTTCATTGGAACCAATTTAAGAGACGAATTAGAGGAAAGTCAGGAAAAAAAATCAACAAGAGTAAATAACGATCACCTTAATGTGTAAAGGGAGTCGTTGTTCCTCTCAAGTATTCCTAATATCCTTCTCGCTTACCCTCCCAGACTAGGGTATGCTCATGTGCGCAAATGTGAGTGCTTGGAGGATAAGGTTCCAATCTGCATTTGCAGGGACGAAACTATGAGAGGGGGGGGGGGTGAAAAAGACCCAATAATTTGACCAGTCGGCAAATCTAAGGTATAATGTTTTATTGAAGTCTGAAAATGTCTTGATCAAATTCGGAAGATTCCTGAAGTCTCAGAGAAGTCTGAAAGAGTCCTAAAAGTTTTACATAAGTTGGAGGAGGAGGTCTTGATGGGTCAAAAGAGTTTTATTATCATAATATTAAATGAATCCAAGAAACCTCTCGGATGGTGTATGTTTGCACAAAGGGCTGAGGAAGGAGAATGTCTCAAGTGGCTCACTATAAAAAAGGCGCTTCAAAAATAATAAGGTACAAAGAGGAACGAAGGGGAAGGAAGATAAATAAAGAGTAGAAAAAAGCAGACTTTTTTTGAGAGTACAAAGACCTTCTCAAAAATTAGTTCCCGGGCCCATATTTTGCTTCTGTTTTATTTATTTATTTATTATTTTTTTTTTTTTCAGTTAAGAACTATTTTGATTGAAAAATCGGCAAATTTTCAAATGTTTTGTCGGCGAATTTTTCGTTTTCAAAAAATATTTGTCAGCAAATTTTCCTTCTCCCCCCCCCCTCCCCAACTGAAAGTCAAGTTTCGCCTCTGGGTGGATCCAGACTTCGATGGCCTCAATTTTGTACATAAAAAATTGCAAAAGCGGAGAGAGCGAAGTTCTTCTTTCTACTGATTTTAGATGGAAAATAGGTAAACCAAGATCAACCATTTTGGTATACATCTTCAATACTATTGTCTAGTGTTGTGCGAGACTTGGACAAGATATGCTTGCTTTGAAATCATAAGTATGTTCCTGCTTTTATACAACATGTAGATGTATAGATGGAAACTTGAGACTAATATGAGGGCGTGTATATTATAGTCGTATCAGCGGGAAGGGGGTATAATCATCCCTTTCTTGCAATGTTTTTTTTGAAAACTCGACACTCAATAAACTCTAATAGCCAGTCGGCAAAATTATTTCATTTTCCCGTGTTAACTGGCGTGTTTTATGTTTTAGTTCACATTTTTTTAAACTATACCCCCTTCCCCCTAAAAAAAATAAAAACAAATAAATAAATAAACGAATATTGCTGGCTGCGACTTTACGTACAAAATATTCACGTGATATTTTGGGAGCGATTTATATGAACATATTTTAATTCAAGTCATTTTTACGAACAGCTCGCAGTGTTATTGACCTTACGTAGCACTACGTACAATATACTTGAACTATTTCGTATGAGTATCAATCATGCCATAAGGTCGTTTTTATAAAGTAAAATTAAACGCACCTTCGTTCTCACCAAAATATTATACTTAGCTATTCATATTTCTTTCAATCTTCAGAAAACTAGGTAGAAACAAAATTTAAAATTTAAAAAGATCTCAACACTTACTCCGATATGTATCCAAAGAACTGAATTATCTATCTAAAGGGAGCACAAACGCGTCAAACTCACATTTACTAAATAAGACATTACTGTTATCGACTCAAGCGACTCACGAACTAATTGATATCTCATCAGACTATGAGAATATAGTTATATTATTTTCAAAATTATGAGAGTCATATCGTTTCCCCATTAACAAGCCGGTATGTATCAACAATTCGTAATCCAGTTGAGACCCTTGAAACCGCGAAGCGTACAATATCCGAATACCCGTTGATTCATTGTTCGTGAGTTGTAGAATCAATGCAGGGTACCTGTGTCGAATTTTTCTTATCGAATTTTTCTTGCGATTTTGTGTACTGTATTATTTGTAATTTTAACCAAATATTCTGAAGATCCATGTAGAAGATAACCAGTGATAAAATTTTTGAGATAATGAGAATACATGAAGGGTAAAGAATCAAAACTCGCATTTGCCATTTTACTGCAAGTGCGCAAATAGGCAAAAGACTGTACACAGATGCAGGAATATCTTTGCTGCGCCTGCGAATCTGCGATATGTATAACATACTTCACGTTCACGGGCACAGCAAAGATATTCCTGCACCCGTGTACAGTATTTTGCCTATTTGCGCCCTAAAATGGCAAAAGTAAGTTTTGATTTTTACCCTTAACTCTACGACCATTAATTCAGAGTGTAATTAACAGAACCAAGTTCATAAACGGGGATAGTCAAGGAGAAAATCACCCATGGGTTGGCTCCAGATCTCTGATGGAATTTTACTGATGGATAGAGCTTTCAGAAACAACTAAATAACAGAAACACTCCTAATTTTGACTCCAACGAATTTCAAAGTTCCTTTACGACTTCTTAGTTGGCTACTGGCACAAACCTCTTACAGAACTATCAGAGCTGAACCGAATCAGACGAACGCATAAACTGATTGCAGATTAATATAAAAGTTCTAGGACTCTAGAGGCACGACTTTAATTAGTTTTATCGGAAAAGGATTTGAAATGGGAAAATGCGAATCGACTATATAAAGATTGGCATAAAATCATGTGAAACCTGGAGAATCTTTTAAAAACATTGGCAACGCTTCTTGGACAAGGTTATGGCAGGTGTGTCGTAGAACTGGAACTACCTATATGGTTTGGCGCTGTAGATTGGAAAACAACTATGGTGCCACCTGTCAGAGGTTCTATTAACTTCTGAAAATTTGAAATATAGAAGTACAATAATTATTTTCCATCAGTGCCTGTGATGAAATCTGGAAACTATTCTGGTTTCTACTTTGAAACTCATACTGAGTCCCACCGAATTTTCACATCGGTCTTAGTTTAAAGGAGAGGAAGAAATGATTAAAATCAGTATTTCTTGAATCAGAATTGCTTTCTTCAGGATGGAGAAAGAAATAAAGATTTCCCGACCTCATTTTGAGAAGTTGTATTTTGGGGTGGGAAACAGTATTTGGATTGGGTTTCTCGAATCTTGGTCTTCATTTGAAAAAAAAGAAAGTCCTAACATCACAAATTTCTGATTTTCCGAAGGAAAGTTACTCTGCGTATGATGGTATGATATAGATACAATTTTCCACATCCATTTTCAGCTGGTCGACGTATAATTTCTTATACATATATATACCTATGTATCAGCAAAAACTGAAATTTATAATTGAAGATCTTACAAAACGCTTTGTATTTGTATTTTGAAGTCTTTTCGTATTCTAAAAATCTGACATACGTTGTGTCCCCTTCCCCCAGGAAACTAGTCTCGGCCGGTTACCTACCTGCATTGTCCTCAAATAGACAAATAGAAATTAAAGAAACAGATAGTTCGTCAGCCAATCAGGTAATTAGGTAAATAGATAAACATGCCTTTAATTAGACTGGGAGACAGGTGGATAGGTAGGCAAGCAGGTAACCTTCTAGATTTAGGAAACGTAACTCTGCTACGCCTAATATCTCAGACAGATTCATACTTTACAGAGTAGTAGCTGAACCGGGAATCAGCGCCTTTCTGTATTTTCCTCTTTCCGCTCAACAGGTGTCCCTTTCCTTTATGTTGTACCTACCTGCTCACCTTTGAGCTTGGGAGAACATAATAATTTATATTATCTATTAATAAAACGAAAAATCGAAAATATGAAACATACCGATTAAGGTTCCTTCAGCTCGATCAGAGTCATTCACTCTTGCACGCTTTCTCGGTCTCTCCCCTCCCTTCGTTCCTGTGGTTTTCAATATCTAAAGCAAACTTGAATATTAAAAAACGGTATCGGAAATTTAAAAAAAAAAGTCTCATCTTGATCTCGTCAAATATTTCTTTACAACAGTATCAGTAGTTGGTCGTCGTGTGAAATGACGGCAATACAATACAATCAATCTAAAAATAATGCAGATTTTACCTTTTTCAGAAGTAAGAATTAAAATTTTTCATACTCGCGAAAACACACGTTCAGATGCTCAAAACTTTTGATTTAGCAACTATCACCGAACTGAAAACTGTCGAGACACCGAGTCTTATTGTTATTTTCATTATAATTAATTTACACCAGCATTTCTGAGGGATGGGTTGCTGTTATGATTTGAGTCGATGTTCGAATGGTAAACATTTATTTGGTATATTTTCGTGCACTTCATTACGTGATCGTGAAACAATTGCCTGAATCTGATTATTCGACAAATTTATTATTCGTCACGTTATCGCGTTTCGAAAAGTAGATTTCGTATACGAATTTAAAAAAACAGTAGCATACCCATGTCCATATCTTTAAGAAAAGTACAACTGTATCTTCCTCCTGGCTTATGTTGTAACCGAAAGTATGGAACAGTTTCTTCGCGGGCAGGATTGATATACCGGGCTATCTTCCTTTTTTATTTCGTCTGAAAAACCAGGACGCAAATGATGCATTGTGGGTTGCCCATGCTCTCGATGGATTCATTTGTAGGTACCGAAGTTCAACTCACGTATAATTCAACTTTTCAGTATTTCTACGCGTACCTTTTCTCTTACCGAAGTAACATTGTTGGGGAGAAGCAGATGCCACCGTTTGCCTTTCTCCTGACATTTCTTTCTCTTCATTTCACAATGCCACGGGCTTGACGTCTCTTCTAGAATAATAATTTTCATGTATGAGAGAAAGGGACGATTTTTCTAAAAATGAAACAAAAACGAGTTGATGCTGGAAATTTTAGTATGATCGTTATTGCACCTCAGTCTCCAATTTTCTGCAGAGTTCCACTTGTTAGCTTATTTTTCCCTGAAAGAGAGCTCGCAGAGTTCCTGGCTCCCAAATTATACAGGAGTAATTCTGGAGCGCTCAAATTTGTGTCAGACGAAAAGGAAAGAGAGCAGGGTTTCCCGCTTCCCGGTACAAAATGGCCCATGACAAATCCTTACAGCTGTATCTGCGAGTCGTTCTACTAACTTCTCTTACTTTGGTGTGCAGTTCTGTATATGCATCTGCGCGTATGTTGCTCATCATCTATACCTACTCCAAAACTCTGGCAGATTTGATTTCCCATTACGAAAGTGATTTTCTAGTAGAAGCATGGGTAATCTACTTTCGTAATATTTTTTGCGTCTAATTAAAATCAAATGACATTTTATTTTTCAAAATACCTACATCTATATAGGTACTTAGTGTCGGATTACAAAAAAATATTTTGGTCACCTCTATGTATGACGATCGAGAAATGAAGAAGTATACAGTTGTCTGCTTTTGTTTGCTGGGTTTTAATAACCGAACAAAATTATTCAAATAAGGTATTTGTGCGGTAAACAAAATTTCGCATTGATTTCTATGAGTCGGTCACGTTTAATAATCGAGAAAGAAAAATAATCTAAAACGGATGCAACCGGTTTTAGCAACCCTCTAACCGCTGTGAGGACATAGTTTGAAATGCAAGTTAACTGAACAGGGTAATTAAAGTGTATAAAATTAACGAGCATCATACAGTCGTTTTCACTTTTGTTTTCGAAGTATTTGTGTCTGGTGTGTCAGTTATTTGGCTATTGTTCATTTGGTGTCAAGCTTCTACGGGTGAGTTAAGTTTTTTCTAGGCTGTTCGTCGTATAAGTAATGTACTTATGTACATGTAACACTGGTGGTTCACAATGTTGAAATTTAAGTTTGCGAAAAGTCCAAGATATTCCCAGAAATCGAAAATTTTTCTCGTTCTGTATCCACGATTTTCTGCATAAATTTAATTGAGTGATTAGCAGATAGGTACTAGATGTTAGACATCGAGTAATTGAATCGCCTGCTTGACCTTCTTAAAATACCTGTATAAGAATCCTAACAAAACACGTCATCTTTTTTCAAAATCAGTTTTGATTTTTTTGGTAATGCTCTCATTTTTGAGACTTCAGACCACTGTGTGATGTTTCTTTGTACTTATCTGCCCTCCACTATCCTGCCAAATATCACTTTCATCAGAATATTGATACAGAGAAATGAATTGTGGTATCCGTGAAATATGCGATAGAGTGAGGATTCTGTAGGATTTTAAGAAATAGGTCTGGACGTTATTATTAACATCTCTTTCCTGATGCCGGCATAAATGAGTATATCGAAATAAACTCTGAGTATAGCATGTTTGTATCAGCAAATTTTCTAGCGTATTCACGAAAAATTTACGATTTACCTGTGCGGAGTATTATTCCTAACTGAAAAGCTAAAAACTAGCATAGTGGTCCCGCTCTTTCTTTAGATGATTGACAAAATTATGACGGTTTGATTTTTTAGGGGCGAAATAAAACATCGAATGATTTTCAAGTAATTCCTATTCCACAAGAAGTAATTTTTGAAATAAAGAGCGGTATAATTTTTGTTTCAACTTTTTTTCTGATATTTGATTATCGTCTTTGAAATCAGGGACGTGCTAAAGTGACATTCTTGAGAATGTAGGGGAATTGAGCAATAGTATAGTCGTTCCAGTTACAAACTGGGAATTTTGCTAAATGGTAACTTAATTTAGCCAGCTTATTCGAATCTTGCCACTTCATACACATTTCTAAAAATATTCCTTGAATTTTCCAACTTTTATTAATGAAAAACGCTTTCGTTGCTTCACTAAAGTATATGAAGTACGTCCTTGCCCAAAATTTTTCAGGGAAAATGATTTTGGAAAGCAGGTAGAAAAAATTGTTAGTGTCCCCCCTGAATTCAAATAGAATGATGGATAATGGTTTTTACTTCCAAACTTCTGAATTTTTTAACTAGTACCTACTTGTGCGTTCTATTACTATGCACACGAAAATATCATTAGAAAATTTCACCTCCACTAATCATCCGATAGTAACAACCTATACCGCCGGGGCTCTGAGAAAAGTGCCAAAAGCAAATTTAGTTCCTCGCACCTAAATAAGGCAAAATGCCAATTCTTGGTCCCCATGGCGAATTATGGTCAATTTTCAAAGTATCACAGATCGAACTGATGCTATCTATGGTAGGTTGTTCTCTAGGTGTCTATCTTAGCGACACCTTTTGCACTGTGGACATAAGCGCCAACTCGGCATTTTTTTTGGGGGGGGCTTCGCCCCCTCCCATTTTTTCAACTCAAAAATGGAAAAAGTACAACAAAGTTTACCATCAATTTTTAAATTTAATAAAAAAGAAAGTAAAATATGATATGTAATAATGAGAAGGGTATAATTTCGGCACCAAAATAGATAGAAGATGACTATTTGAATTTTCGAAGAGACGATGGGTTTTTGACGCTCCTAAGAATCGTGATAACTTCGATTCTGCTCCCCCAATATTTTCCATAAGTCGGCGCTTATGGCTGTGGAATAGCGATTTGTTAAGAAGTGATCAGTGATTTCGTAAAAAAATTTTACCTGCTTATTTTTCACGTTTTTTGATGTACTAAAAAAAAAAGAATACACAAAAAAATTAATTATGGTAAGTATTAATTGATTTTGTTGGTTCTAATTGTGTTTTTATTATTTTATAAAGTTCAACGATACCTTTTTTAGAAAAATTTTTGAAAATAGTTGCCATCTTATGTACTTACGCGCCCAAAATGTTTTTCAAAAGTGCCATGCGAAAATTTAACTTTTCTGAGTTTTTATCCTCTTCAGGGGTATATTTTGTGTCCTAAATTAATTTCTGATCGAGAAATTAAGCAAAAACACGAATTAAAAATTAACCCAAATTTGGCATGACCAAGAATTAGCAACTGTTTCAACATCAACAAGCTACGAAAATTTCAAGTTGAATTAAATTTTCATGCCAATTTTTGGTCGACCAAGAATTGGCAAATCGATGTCGAATTTCAAACAACAATAAAAGCTCACATATTCATCTTACCGCGTTCCGGTTTTCAGATTCATAGTTCGTTTTACTTGCGGTCTTTCATGCTATAATAAAAGCGAAATTACTTTGGAGATGTGACCAATAATTGGCAACCATGCCAAATTATGGTCAAATTGATACTTTTCAACACATGATTACTGTGATACCAGCTATGCTGAGTGCTTTGTAACCATTGCAATTTGTAGATCAATCTTTTAATTTTATGATGCCATAATGGCCAATTTTTTATATACATTCTGATGGTAAATACGACGCTTCAAAGGAGCTGACCAACTACGGGCACATAGCCTTAACTTGCTACCAGACAAGGACTAATAGGTGCCAAAACTTTTTTCAAATACGGAATAAAAGATGAGTGTAGGATGACTTTTTCTGAAACATGAAAACTGGAAATAGGTTTCGAAATTCAAAACCATATTTTAAATATAAAATAGGAAACAGTTTTTTTTTTTTTTTTTTCCAAAATAGGTTTTGGAAATACAATAGCCAGCTTATGCTTTCAAAATAGATTTTTTTCAATGCCAGTTTTCTATGTTCTTTTTAGAAAAAATCAGTATTCGCAAATTCTGTGAAAAGTGACAAATTCACGGTAAATTTAGTAAAATCCACAAAAACTCCATTTTAAAAACCTATATGGTTTGAAAATTGAATTTCTAAATAGAAAATAAGTTTTTGAAAACCTTCTGTTGAAATATAAGATAGATTTGAAACTTGAAACTTTCTCAAAATAGAAAGTATGAAAATAACTTATTTTGGAACCCTATTTTCTATCTATCTGTAAAATTTTCTTGCAGTTCATTTCAACAAAAAATATTTCCTCGTAGTATTGCAGTAAATAAAATCTTCGACCATTTCAATCCTTATCAATTTTTCGTATAGAAACGGCTGTCTCAAAAATCGATCTAGAAGATTTACTGGTACCGTAATATTTATAAAGTTATTGAAATTCATCCATATCAAGTTGAAGTTGGTTACTTTTGATGCAGGGGCCACTCCGCAAAATAATTAAAATCAAAGTTATCGGAAACTTATTCTGCTTCAAATTCAACGTGTATTTCACGATAAATTTAACAGAAGGCGAGTTGAGAATGAAGAAACAAATTTATTCAGGCTTCCAATTTCAAACTACTTGTATCATAGCTCATCAATATAAGGGGGGGAGTGAAATTTCTGGAAATATTTCTTTCGCGACTATTGAAGTCAACTGTGTTGGGAACATTTCTCCACCTATAGCTAAGAATCTTCCTAAGAATCGAATACGTCGAGTAAAATATGGAGATAGAGAGAGTAGAGGAGCTGGGCTGCTGAATCCGTTCGAGGGGATATAATTTTCCTCACCCCCCCCCCCCGTCGTCTTTGAAACAGTGAATATACGCTATGGGTCTGTTAAAAATATCAAAAATGATTGAATGCTGGCGTGTAGCCTCCTCTAGACATGACTCTCGATTTCTAATTTTGTATCCAGTACGGTACTTCGCTTCGAAAATATCATACGCAAGTATTTAGACTGAAATACATGTTTACTTAAATTAATTTTGTTTGGGATATGATCTCACCTTCCTGCCATCCACTCCGACTAATATTCAATATATCCGACTTTGCTTCTGAAACGCAAATTTTCAATATTTTCGAAATACTATGTCGTTTTATCAGATGTACGAACGTATACGATACATCAAAACTATATCAATCTGATTAATAGTATCATGGAGTCTCAAAACGCCAACTCATTAATTTTCGACTCTCGCTGTTTCGCTTACACAACGCGACTAACTAAAATGGCGGTGTTTTGTTTGTGATAAAATTAAGATCAGGTGTATTAGAAGGCGTGAGAGATACGATGCGATTTAGCCGTTTACATAAGCCTATGCCTGTGGCCAACTGTCCGTAACAGAAGGCAAACAGTATACTACATATAATATTGTCTGAACGATAAGTCAACAAAGGATGGTTGTACATTAATGACGAAAAAGATGTTACGTAAGCCGCTCACTTTGAGGTAAATAAGGTTATGAAAGTCGTCACGCTCTCAGAAAGGGTTCAGAACCACCGGATCTAAATATATCTAGCCGATGTAAATGTGCCTAATTATGTATTTGACCATGCTGTCTGTCGTGGTCGTCAGCTTGGGACTGCAACATAATTACTTTTTCTAAGTCGATTACGCGTTTCAGTTAAGAGTCTGCATCCTCAGATCCTTTGAAAATGTTTGAACAAAGGGTGATCACAGGATCGCTGTCCTTCAAAATTGGACACGATTCAGAAATTCGACTGATTGTTGGTCTCAACCGAAAAGATACTTAGTTTTTAGTAGCAGAAGATATCATAGGCGCAAATGAAAGATTTTTAAGAATGGGATTGGGAGAACTGAAATTTTTTCTCCACTTTTCCCCTCCATGTGTAATTCTGGAATTTTCTGGCGGGTTTTCAATGCGTGGGGGGGAGGCTAGGCCCCGAAGACCCCTCAATGCATTCACGACCATATAGGAAAGATGATTTACATAGCTGATTGTACAAGCATGGACTTCGCTTTGGATGTTTATTAGTGGGGCTATTTCCCTCCAAAACGTCAATTTAACATCCCTCACCTTGTTGAATTTTTAGTGTGTTTTAAATACTTCCTTGATGGTGCTGTATCGACATTCAACTTCTTCCTCCCTACCAAAACCGACTATAAATGTACGTCTTTCAGGTTTTTTTTTTTTTTTTTTTATTTCCAGAAATAATAAACCGACGATTTCAAAATAATCCGAGAGTATCTGTAGTACCCGTTGCATTACATAAAGAAATTAAATAGGGGTATAGGCTTCTATCTGAAACCACCAAAATTTGAGATGTAAAGATTTTCTCTAATTTTGAAAATTGTATTCATCAAATGCATGGTGCAAAAGCCAAAAGATCGCTAAAAAGAATCCACTAACTGTGGAATTTTAAACGACGAGGCGCGTCTCCGAGTACATCAGTGGTGGTATTGAACGAAGAATCACACATGTTTGTTTTAATATTTCCTCCTTATGCGTACTTTCTATGGACCAGAAGACGACTTGAAAAGACCAAAATTGATTTTACCCCATAAAGACACAAAAACTACCTGCATTTTCTTGATCAGTGTTCACGATTATCGCACCAAATTTCGCATCTGATTCCTAGCTGAACCTTCAAAATCCAAATTTATCTAGAAAAATGATAATTTCAAATTTTAAAATTCACTTTAATCGCTGAAAAGCTAGTGTCAAGCTCAATTGGGGGTGTAGCTAAAGTGGAACGAGGGGAGCAGGACATCTCCCGGTAATAAAGTTGACCAGTTGGGAGAAGTTGAGAAAATATTGTTTAAGTATGTTTGCCTGGTTGTACAATAATTATCTGTAGGAGAAAAAGATTTCGGGAAGATCATTCTGTTCTCTTCTCCAGTAGTATAAATATTAGTCACGCTGCGCTGCAGAGTGGAATTGCTTATTCGTAGGGAAGTTCCTAAAACACCTCCAACTCCTTCGCCTCATAATGGGACGAAATTTACACGATCTATAAAATCTAATAAAAAATAATTGAATTCGAGTTTCTTTAGCTTCCAATAGTGATTATTCAGATTTGGGTTCTCCAGGACTCAAAATTCTCTTAATGATAATTTCAACCGTTTTTTCGAAATTTTCTTCTCGCTTGTATCATTGGAATTCGTATGTCAAGTCATCAAGCAAAACGCTAGTCCGTAAGGAAAAATAATTAAAAATTATCCTCTTCGCTTTCTGTCTAACAGTAGGCTGAATGACGACTTTTAAGACCGACAAAATTACAATCACGTGAAAAATCGAGAAAAAAAAGTAATAAGTAAAAACGTTATCATTAGTGTAGAATTTGGATTGTGAAGGCCTCACAACTGGAGTCTGATCGAAAATTTGAAGTAATGATGTTGAAATTAGCCATTAAAAACTCCTAGATTTCGATATTTTTATCAAATGTTCAGTTCGAATTGACGAGGCGTTTCAACAAGCACAACAGAGGAGGTTGTGAAATGCTTTGTATCCCAGTCTGTGGCGAGGAAATTCTGGCCCAGAACAAAAACTTACGAACCCCCGTTTTCTTTTTTCTTTTACTAAAAGCGCCTGTAGCGTTTCTTACATAATATGTACTTGTAAAATTACAGCGTGACACTAAAATAGTTCGCCTCAGAATCTTAGAAAAGGCTTTTTAGCTGTTCAAAAGATTTTTCAGGGTACTTCGGGCCTCTCTTAGAAAATCCCGGGTTCGAGACAAAATGTCCTCTTTGTCCCCCTTTTTCTACGGACCTCCGCATCCTACACTTTCATTTTGGGATGTCTATTGAGCTGGTCATATCGAACACTATGGTCATACATTTTTCCACTAGTATAAACTTGAAACCGCTATCGAATAACAACCAAGTTTTTTTACTTTTATCACTTCACGTGGTTCGATATTGAACGATGAAAAGTTCTTGGAATATTTTGATAATTGAAACTGGTGAAATATTTGTATGATTCAGTTTGAATTAATTTAATCTTTAAAACTGAGTATGTTGTAGCATGGCTAGATTTATTGGGAAAATTTTACTACATTTGACATACTACTATGGAAATTTGATGGAAGTTTCGTAATTAATGAATAAGCGCTTGTACGTGTATGGTTGAATATAAAAAGAACCCGCTTTACTGTACTTTTACCGCGAGCACCCAGTATCATTACGAATGCTATTTTATTTTCGCACGCGCGTATGCACAGATACACACACGTCAACATTAAATGTCAATAATTTGTCTCACTCAAATCGGTCATACAACAGAAAAACGATGCATTTGATCACATCAGTATTATCGACGAGGAAGTAGGCGTCGCGGGATCAAAAAATGGGAACAGAAATCTGTATCAGTTGTAGAAGTATACTTTACCCATGTCGAGTGAGGAAAAGCGAAATACTTTTTCTTTCAAGATGTATTAAAAATTCATTATAAATTTGGTCAATTAAGCGTTCAAAAAGTGGCGATTGGTTGCTGCATCTAAATGACACTCTTCATGCGATGATGCAAGGCGGAAAACAACCATTTTCATCTCTAGGGAAGAATGTGATTACTTTTTCTTAACGACATGCAGGAAATGGAGTAATAGAGATAAGGCGATATTTCCTGCTGGAAGTTTGGCAATATTTTGGAGAAAAAAATATCGTTCACAACAAAGTCTTTAGCGATTTCAACCGCGCGATTATCGGGCTCGTGTACGGTTCGTGCTACGAACTTCGCACTCGTGAGAACACTTCCTTTCCTTCCTTGTCGTGTGAATTGCAATTACTCCTCTATAGTCTGCAAGCCCGCTTTAAATTGTACAAAAAAAAAAACGTAAGTCGATGTAATTTTACTATCAATAATAACACTCAGCCATACCCATATTCCCTTCAGGAAAGGGCACCCACCAAAGCAAATAAAACTTCAAAAATAGTGTAAATTGTTTGCCCATTAACCACCATAAGATTCGCAGAAAATATCGAATGAAAAATGACATGGACTCCCGCCCCCCTCTTGGGCAAATCTCTAAACTTGGGAGATAGTATTTTTGGATGCGAAACCCTTAAACGGTGGATGTAGCCCTAGCTAATTATGTATTTCACTACTCTCGAAACGTTCTGCGTGCTTCTATGGAACCCACGTTCATTAATGAAAAAAACACTGTACCCGAATACAATAAACGCTAATTAATGCCAATCCAATTGAATCGCACGCGGTGTATGCAGTATGTAAACACCTTGTTAATCATACCAACGTATGAAGTTATGAACCGTTTTTTTGAACGCTCATTCCGTCTAATAGTTTATGACACGAACCCGAAAGAAACCGGTTCATTTTCTGTTACTGCATTAGTTATAAGTATAGTAGTGGATAAATTACAAACATCAACTAAATGTTATAATTAGTGTCTCGATTCACCCGCATTTTTATCGTACTTCATTGAGTATTTGTAGAGCTGAATTTGAATTGTATGAAATTCTGTGACTGCAAGACGAGGGAAGTATCGATAACTTTGAGCGTTCTTCTAAGTTACCGTTCGTTCGGTGAACCGAAGATAAAAATTTGAACAGATCTTGCGCACAATTCACCCGCGGACTGGCAAGGGAATGTAACGGGGGAAATACTGGTTGGGTCCCGCAGAGTATTTTTCCATTCCTGGAACAAGTCATATTTTGGGTGGGCCCGCAGTCTAAGGGGCCCGGTCGGGGATTCCCCCATTCCCCCCCCCAGCCAGTCCACGGTTGGTACAATTTTCAGTTTTGAAAAATGCAGGTCGATAATCCAAAGTAAAGTCAATAAGTCAAATGGAACTGAAATCCGCACGCTCACGATTTTTACGCAGAGTATAAAAAGCCACATCGAGTCATTAACGCTAATACTCCAAGGTTCAGAACATAAGTTTACCCGTCTATCGAGGATAAGCTTCCATTTCACTTTCCCCGCAGAAATGTAGAAATTTATTGATGGTATGATTCATTTTCCCTACCATGAGATTTTCCCAGCTGCTCATCTGTTGACATACAGATGCATTGAGAGTGTTGTGATGTTTCATCGGAACTTTCAATCGGTGCGGAGAATATGATTACGGAAATTATTCGAGCGATTTTAATGTTCGGGTTAAAGATGACCGCTGGTAATGTTCTAACGTAAATGCAATGCTTGCCCACGGGGACTTTTTCAAGTTAAGTATGATGAGTACTTCGAATAAGAATCAAACAAAGGATTACTATCCATATGAGAAATATATTAATAATATTAGAGTATATACTCGTATAATTCAGTTTACACGTTCCTATCGCAGCATCCAACTTACTAGATTTTAAAGCCCAAGTCACTCGAGTGGCACATCAGTTTTCATAATAAAATGCAAAGAACTACTAAACAGATGGTTATCGGAGCGGTAAAAAAGTCCGGAAAATTTAGTCTGTAAAAATGCGAGAATTACGATAAAGCCCTTCCCCAGCCAGAACATCTGTGTGGAGGGGACTACGAAAGATCTAGAAAGAAAGAGTTCTTTTACTATAAATAATTAACGTATGATCTTAAACTACTTCGCCTAACAATTTATGAGAGCGGCTGCCCCCGCTTCCCACCCCACATGAATAACAATTTCAAAACACTGGTAAAGGTAAACATTCGGGAAAATACAGTATGAACCAGAAAGTTGTGAACATATTTTCACTTGAGGGTTGAATTTGATCTCTTAGCGGATTTGGAGTGTCGTACTTCGTATCCACGGGTCATTCTTCAGAAATGTTTATATTTCAGGTATATTTTTTCACGGAGGAAAGTAGGGGATATTTGAACTTTTTCTGATGGAACTCGTTAAGAGGCGTTCTGTAGTATAACATATTGGTAAGATTGGGCCGACAGCGATGGGATTCTGTATTTTAACATGGCAATCAAAATGATGAATGCCATGCCGAAAGACAATATTGAGAACAAAAAGTGTTCTACCGTCGATTATAGTAGATTCCAAAACAAAAAATTATATGGATAGTTGATAACGGTATTGACCCATTAATTAGATGTAATATGTAATTATTCTTGGATGATGAACGTCTATCATTGCATGAAGATGACCATGCCGAAAGACACTTTTTCTTTTAATTTTAGACAGTAATACGCGAATGCACGAGTCTCGTCATAAAAAAAAAACGGGATTTGATATGCGGACCGTATTGCTCTGATAAGAACATACATAAAATTTGACAATTGATTGCGACGAAAAGATAATGAAACTCCTGTTTTGTTATTGGTTGAAAAAAAAAACACCATGCCGATGGACAAAAAATCAAGGGACAATTTTCAAAGCTGGCCATACTGACTCCCACCTGTCAAGATGCGATTTCAATGTCACCTTGTGATTCCTTTATCCATTTAAATTAGCCCTGCGTTCATAGGAGCAAATAGGTGAGGGCTGGGGGGGGGCTTCGCCCCCAAACTCTGAAGAATTACCACTGAGAATGATGCGGGGGTGGTGTTGCTTCATAACAAAGAGCCTAAGCCCCCCCCCCAGTTCTGAGCCCTATTTGCGCTTCTGACTACGTTGTCAGTTTGTTCTAATATACAGCTTGAAAATTTAGAAGAAAAATAATAATAATAAAAATTGTTCGAGGGACAGCCATACTGACGGACATTTTAGCATATTTAGTCCAATTTTGACCCATTAAAAGCGGATCAAATTTTCTTCTCAAAGCTTGAAAAAGTAAAATTGAGTCATATCTATCAAAGAAAAAAAAAATCCCCGTATCATTAATAGCTTGTGAGATAACTGCTGGGAGCTGAAATATCTACATTTTCGAAGAATAACCCCATAGAATTTTTTTATTTTTTTTTTAATAAATGAGGAGAGATGCGAATAGAAACATGCTTTTAAAATCTTTGAATCAATTTGGGGTTTTAGCCAAGTAAAGAACAGAGTGCGGCGACTAGAAGGCTATGATAGTTGAGGAGCGAATACGAGAAGAAAAATAATATTGGGTAAATTATAGTAGAGGGTTTTGGCTAAGTTAATCTCGGTGGAGTGATGTCTAAGCTGTACGAGAATGAAAATAATTTAGTCTAAAAATCAGAAATAAAGGCGACCAGACACATACAAGAAAAAAATGAAAATATGTAGTTCGTAAATTGGAGAGCTTAATTGAGTTATGTTGAAAAGGTCGGAAAATGGAAAAAATGGGTTATTGTCCAGAGTAGAGTGAAGTGTTTGTGCGCTCGTTCGTGCTTCTATGCATTTGTATATACCTAGGTACCGGATCCGTACCCAGGGCGGAAAAATTTTTGAGTATAATATACGAAAATTCATTCCCAACATGCAACTTCCAAATCAAAACCAATACAACCGAAACTTCAAAAAAGGAAATCCAAATGGAAGTTTTCTACAACTCGAAATTGCTCGAAGGGGGGAGGTGCATCTAAGCGAGTACCCAGGGGCACTCACGATCTTAATTCGGCTCTGGTAGGTACATATAAATCCAACTTCTATCTAAATTGTCACATTTCCACAAAAAATTGATGTTTATGTAATCATTAGTCATAAAAGTATTTTCCATAAGTTAGTCATAAAAATGGTTTCTTTTGCTAAGTGAGTCGTAAAAAGTGGTTTTTTGCTGTTTTGACAGCACCGAATACAAAGTTGGTTGGCATAAAATGCTATCTGAATGAGTACATAGAATTTAAACATTTTCGAGTTCGAGCAGTAGGTTGTCAATCTTCAACTAATGTAACCTGGTCACGATGTTTTCTGTGTAGGAAATGATTGATAGTTAGGAAAACGTGTATTTTTTACACAGCTGATTCTTGGCAAGCAGCTCCAATTTGAGGAAAATTACGTAATAGTTGGATAACATTGATCGAATACATCGATAGCTTGTTGCCTCCTCCCTCCTCGAGAGGTTTTTTTTTTTTTTTTTTTTTTTTTCAATCATCACCGCCTTGAAAGACTTGAAATTAACAATAAGGAAATATTTTACGTTTTTGTATCAAAACATGGAAACTTTATTTTTTTAAATTTTGGGGGAGGTAATGTTAACTCTCTCCAAAAGAAAGAAAAAAAACAACAAAAACGGTTGATATGTTTATGGTTTTGGAGAATGTTCATTGATATTGGTGACCATGTTGTGAAGCCCGAACGGTAGTACACTTTTCTTCAGACATCCTTGCGTGTTGCGGTCTTTTGTGGAGAATAATCGAACAACTGGTTGGAATTAGAGAAAAATTTACTCTTCTTCGATGCAAAAATGTCCGTTTGAAGTAACCAATCTAGTATCGCAATTCTATTTATTAGCACTATTCAGTTTAAATTTTGACGAACAAACGTCGTACCTGATCCACATATTTGAGAAAAACTTAGAAAATTCGGAGATCTCGGTACTAAATAACATTTTATTCTCAGTCTCACATCAGTTAGAACGATGAAATACCATTATCAACAAATTGTATACAATTGACGAAAATTACTTAGAATTCTCATTATAATACATATTGATCACAAAACACCTAGACTACACAATAACCTGCATATATTATAGTTAGTCTAGTATTTACATTTATTTTCTTCTTTTACCAATACTCATTTTCCTGAAACACCTTGTTCACGCCTTTCTCACTTCAGCTCTAGAACTCAGGCTTAGAACCTCCCATCTAAGAGAAATATTAAATAGCACGCAAAAAAACATGCTCGAACGCGAAGCAAAAGCCCGAGAAAAATGAAGCTCCCAGCAAGATTTCAATTGAACGTCACGCGATACTCCTTGCGCGTTATTTCAAGTTTAATGAACGCGATATTGCCTTTGGTAAAACATCTTCAGACAACAGAGTGACAAAATTCACCAGGAAATTGAGTTCCAATAGAGTGACAACCGAGGGACAAAATCTACCAGGAAATTTAATACCAGTAGAGTGACAACTGAGTGACGAAAAGGCAGTAGAAAACTCGGTTCTGATAGGGCGATAACCCCGTGTCGAGTGACAATCAACACCAAGTGACAACTGTTTCCCTCCAGAGCTTCTGGAGAAGATTCGTAGGAGGTGACAGCAGCGTAAAAACCGTGTGATTTTCCTCTGGGTGACATCAGTGTGACAAAATTCCTCAACGGATAGGTTATGTGGATATGACTGCAGCTCCTCGAAGTTCTACCAGCGGCAAAACGAATCCCGTTGGTACAAAAACGAAAACGCGGTTGTCCCGCAAAAGTCAGAAAAATACTTTTGACTCAATAAATGTTCCTTTATTCACGTTTTCGATATTATTTTTTCATTTTTTATTTCGCATTCCTTTTCTATATTATCGCGTTTATATTTTTCTTTTGCAGTCCACTTAAATTAGGTACACGTCGTCAATTAATTTATTTTCGCGTCCGCCTTTTATAATAGAGTGCCGCGCTATGCCCCCTTCTAATAGCACAATATTACGCATCTGTAATCGAAATGTCCAAGTTTCCATTTATTATTTGACAGTTTTAGCTATTTTTCTACAATTTTAGCAATTTTGCAGTACAGAGGATATGTCTGTTTCTTTCTTTCACTTCTCATTTCTTCCCATACCATATGCATCAATCTCAAGACAACCCATCAACACAACAAGCTGTGTGTGTGGGGGGGGGGGTAAACAAAATGCTTCGTACAAGCAAGAAAAGCTCTTGTGAGCAGATTTGAGCAATTTTTTTTGCGTAATTGTCTTAAGTATGTTAAAAATAAAAAACATCCCATACGAAATTCTTATGGCAGACAAATGAGTACGGTCCTTCGTCCTTCGTTTTCAAGGCTTGGAAGCTAAGGCCAAACCCGACTTCCTCACCCCAGTGGATTTGTAACTGTGTTAGGGAATCACCATTTCTTAGGAAGGAGGGGGGAGAGATTCTTCACCGGATGTACAAATTTTCTCTACTGGTATTGTGGATCTTATGATTGGTAGCATAAACCGCTAATATTGAAACGTAATTTGAATGAATTTTCCGATACAACACGAAAAACGCGAATTCTTTTACGTGTACTCGTATATACGAGCGCACGCATACACGTGTTTCTGAATTGAAGCAACGTGGTGGCGCGGCGCATTCTTGTATACGCGTCGCGCCGCTAATCTGTAACCGGTTCGAAGAAAATTTAATGACTGCAAGTACATTAAACGCCGATGAATGGAAGAATGCTTTAGATATTAGATATTATGAAATAATCTACTTTCTTCGCATAAAAGTATTTACGGATTCGAGTAGCAGCATTCAAGGTCAATTTCCACGAGAACCTGTTCGCGCTGCACCGCTCGGCAAATGTGCATCGACAATGTCACTTCACTTTACTCGATCATCGTTCCGGTTCCTGTCGAAATTTTGAAATACGAATATGTATGCAATAAGTTGGGAACCTTTGATGATTAGCTTTTTCAGAATGAAGTATAGATTGACGGATTAACACGATGTTAGGCAATTAAAAGCAATAATCACGTCTAATCTCTGTTTCGACAAGATTTTCCAGTCAGTCAATTACCTAACCCTACGGATGGTTGAAAACATCACGTGTATAGATCCTCAATCTTGACATGCGTGGAAGAAACTTAAGAATTTTTTGTGTATGGAAGCTATAGCCAAGAGATTATCTTTGGATACAAGGCGTAGAGATCTACTGAAGTGACAAAGGTGAGACACCCCGAGAAGGACAGAAGTTGTATTGCTGTACCGGGAGAGTAAATTTGCAGTCATTTCCAGTCGTCTGGGATAATTTGTAACAGTTTACAGTGCGAAGTGCTTTTTGAGTGAACATACTATACTAACGTATTTATGAGAAGTTCTGTCGAGCACAGACCATTAATTTTGTGATTTGAAATCGGTTAGATTAATTGCATAAGGATCAATAATTATTATAATTCTATCATAAATTTAAAAGAATTTCAGTTATTGTTGTTAGAAAATCTAGTACAAATTACCGAAATTTTCGGTTAAAGAGTGCATGAAACTTCTAAACGTTACTTACTAAAACTGTAATCACTTTTACCATAAAATTTTTCTCAGTGATTAGGAATTTTGCGTCAAAAGTTGAATCAAATTACTACCTATTCTTTCGACTGTCTAAACCTCTTATAACCGTGAGTAAGCTAACTGGCTTCGAACCAGACTCGATATCAGCGTTCAGGGAGAGGTTTCGCAGTTGATGTAATTAGGTAATCTTAAAGACTGGTGTGAAGTACAGATCTTTTTAAAGGCGAAAAAATTAATATGATTTCTAAGAAATGCGAGTGAATACATTTTGTTTTCAAGTTAATTTCCGTGAAAATGTATGTTTTGGTGATGAAGGGGGAGTGAAGGCTATATCAACCGAAACCCTTCACGCCCCTTAAAACCGACTCAGCTGCAAAACGTTAAGCACATTATTGTTTCATGTGGCTTGTTACCTGTAACTTACGTTTACATTAAAGCTTACTCGCATCAAAACGTTCAGAATATTACGTGGCGAGGAGAGGGGCTGATCTCGAATGTGAGAATTTTTTTGTTTATTTTTGGTATCGCTTCACTGTCCCTCACTGTCACCAACGTGCTTTGGAGGATTCGAAATCTGTGGTCTGTGAAAACAAAATGTATCCACCAGTATTCTCCCTTCTCCCCTTTGAAAATATACCTTAACTCGAACCCGTTTCTTTATTTATACTTATTTACGTATTCAGGTATTATTAACTAGTGCACGCGGTCACCGATGCCCAACGGACGCCAATTATATTCGATGAAAGAAGGCATTTTTTTTATTGCATGACATTTGTTGCCGAGAAGAAACCAGCCCCAAAGCCCTCAAAATTGCGTCGATGCTAAAATTGGAAGAAGTTACGAATTCGATCAGTCGGCAGTTTGTTCTGATTTTAAAACCTGAATCCTCAACCGAAATTAATCGAAGAAACTCTTACACCGCACCAAGCCCGTTTTCCTGGAAAAAATCAAGGATCCTGTCCGTCTGTTTTTTTTCCCGTTTTTTTTCCGTTATTTTTTATGAGTTAGGTTCTAGAATTGATCCTTAATTTTGAAATACATTTAACGCGTCGTGCATTATGAAAACAACACAGCGATTAACTCCATGAAGTCCGAGTTATATTGCATTGCGTTATTCTGACCCATAGTGCCATATAACGCTCTCTTTATCGCCTGTAGTAGAGATTTATTTGCCTTCTCAGGGGACAGGGTCCTCCCTTACTCTACTTACTTATTTTTCTTGTACTCGATTTTTATTTCTGTGTGGCCTATGCTTTAAAACAATGTTCAAAGTTAGGTGACAGGTCCTATCCTTTCGAAAGTCTTGGGCTATTTTTCAAATGATTAACCATTTTATGACCAACGTTAAACAAGACGTGTTATTGTGGTTTTCTGATAGAACGTGAAAAAATATTTATTTTTTTTTGTAATCCCAGTTATTTAGTTGGCGAAGGAGCACACGACGTCCATATTTTCAAGTAGCAGATAAACTGTCTATAGTTATAAATTTTAATTTCTTCCTATCCGTAAAAAAAAATGAATTTACTGCATTTTGCAAATTATCTTTTCATCAGCAAATATCGTGATGATATGAAGCAAAATGATTTTTCTTTACGAGTCAACAAAGAAATATACTTAAGATGAGTTACCGTACAATCACACACCTGATTTCAGGGGGGAAATACACTTACTGAGTTATGTATATGAGCTTTTTCATTAGCACATATAGTGATAACATTAAAGAAAATATTTTTTATGCAACTCGAAATAGAGTTGATAAGTTGAAAGTTTCGTCACCCGATTCCGGAAAAAAAAAAAAAAAAAAAAAAATTAAAGAAATGGACTTACGTGTTTTGGAGCAACAGTCCTTACATATTATATACACTCTTTTGATTAAGGACATGCTTTATACTCTTTATACCCGTGAATTACTCTTTATCATATTCGTCGTAAGCGTGGAAACAAGTTTTTCTGCTATGATGGGCGGAAGGGCGGAGAGTTAATCTCTCCCTTATACATATATCAGGAAACACTTGGACTCTGTTTAGCAATAGGGAACCAGCTAACATTGTAAACAAAATGAGTTATTAGTATCGTTGGAAAGAGCGTAAAACGTAGAATTTTTCAAAATTGGGCCCCGGTTCAAAAATATGTACTCACGTTGGAAAAAGCTTATCAGTAAACGCTGTGTCATATAGTCTCTACATGGCTCTTGAACTTCAAATCACGTGTTCTCAAAAAGCGGATTTTGGTAGTTGGTTCCCTCTTGCTGAACAGCGTCCACTTATGAGACATATTGGTTCATATTTCTTTTCATTTATGGTTGATGGCAGCTTTCCCTGTGCCCATTCCCCTCGATTGGTTCATCCATGATCTTCGCTGAAAACAGCATACGTGCATACGTTGGAAGAAGTTCATTGTCCGTATACCAATGAACGAAAAATGATAGAAATACCTTTGGGCCAAGGTGACGCAAACCGTTTTCTTTCTATTTCTCGAAAAAAGAAACTTCCACGTGGTTATGTTTTCCTTCTGGGACCTTGAACAAGTTTCTTTCTCGTTCATTCATAAAGGAACAATTCCAAATGACGTGAAAAACGTTCGTAATTTTGGTGCGGAGATGGTTCGCAAGTACGAAAATAAGTCTGCTATTTTGTCCCAAATTTCGATTCTTTACAGTTTTCATTTTGAATTTTCCCCTAATCCATGGTCACATCAAAAGAAAACATTTCCTTTGAATTTTGATCTGAATTCAGGGGCAGAATGATAACTTTGGAGCCGTTAAACTCACATCGCGTGGAGGATGCAAAATATTATTCTGAGATTCGCCTGTGGGTGAATGGGTCCCTTTGCTTTCCGCTCATTTGGCAATTTTGACTGAAGTTGAACTGAGTGTACATATTTTTTCTTTTTTGCATTAAGAGACCCGTGGAAATACTTAAGTATAACCCTGACCAAGTTAGATATGACAAGCCTAAGACAAAAGTGATCCAATATAAATTTTTTCCCCGCTGAAATCGGATTTATACGAGAAAAAGGTCTTCATTTTCCCCTTGAATTTGACGAAATCTCTAACGAAACGAACTCCTGCTTATTTGATACATTATTCGATTTTCCAGTTAATTTCGTCAGTCGACACGCTGGCCTAGGGAACAGGAATCCTGATATTTATTATTTGTTCTAATTTTCTATAAAACATTAGAAACATCTCTCGAGTTCAGCAGCGAAGTTTTTAAAAAACAAACGGTAATTTCATCGCGGAATTGAAATTTCTCAGTTCTCCAGAAAAATGCCTAGTTCGTAATTGACTTTTTTAATCTTCCAAGTCCATTTTGTCCCACCTTAGGGGCGAAAGTTTGATTTTTAGATCTTAAATCGTGGTCGGATCACAAATTGATAACAGTACTTGAAGTACGTGACGAAAGAATTCCATATTTCGATAAGTACTTTGATCGCTTGTTTATCCAACACAAACGGAAGATATTTTGATGGGGACGGGGAGAAAAAAGAAAATTCAAAATGGAGAAACAAAAGAGGGATGATCCATTGAAATTTAGAATATTAGAATTTTCCTTTTTCATCAGTACTTGCTTGCAAAAAAGTAAAATTCTAGGATGACAGTACCCCCTTTAATTTGGGTAAGGAACACCTACCCTTCTGTCCCTATATGTTTCCATCTCCTCTACGTTCAAACTAATTATTATCCTAGATTTGTAACATAGTATTTTTTTAGATTGAAAATATTGAGCAAACAGAGGAGCGTTTTAAAGATTATATTTGCAGTGTGCAAACAAAAAAATAATGATAGTAATGATAATAATAATAATAATTAAATAGATGAATAAATAAAATGAAATAAAAGAGAGTTGGTCTGCTTGGACAAAATACTCTGAGGAAAAGAGGACTCGTTCAGCATTTTCCAACCCCATCCCTACATTCATATCCTTAATTACTTGTAATTAGGTGTATTCGAAAACTACATAGCACTCACTTTCCTCAGCTCCGGCAATGGTTCCGTGTTGTCCGCAATCACACGAAAAAGTCGAAATAAAAATCCGTGCACCAATAATTCACCAAACCAGAACTCACGATGCACAAATGTCGATACTTCCAAAATTACCGGATGCGAATTACACTTCCTTCATGAAACGGTATTACAATCTTTGACCAAGTGCGATGTTAAGACACACAAGTATCAAAGTGGGAGTAGTCTAAAATACTCAAGAAGGAGAACGGCCGTAGTAAAATAGAAATGCACTCGGTGTCCAATGGTACTCAAAGTGGATAATTAGACTTACTACACTGACACCGAATCGGCAATTCGTCGATATCGGAGTGATTACTTTCGCTCGAACGAGCCACACAAATTTGGGCTACGATTTATATCAGCCGAAGTCCTTTGTCAACAAAATTCTGCAGATGCTTTATTACGTTTTCGGTGCAACAACGTCGAAGAACTGGTTCCGGCGGGAACAATATCGGTTTATTTATCGATTATAGTAAATCTAGAAAATATTTACAGGTTGGTGCGGATGAACGAAAATACTCCTCGTATTACTCGTAACTGAAACATTACGTGACGCATATTGCACATTTTCGTAACGGTGCGATATTTTCGGAAAATTTTCACTTGACTCATACTAGCTCTCTTACATTTGGTAAGTTCAGAAATGCTCTTTGTTTTTCGAATGGAGATTAATTGGCTTTATTCCGCGCATTGACTACTGAATCGCTCTTTCTTCACGCTACAGCTGTCTTTCATGTTTTTGGCTACAGAAGATTAAAAAAGGAAAAGTACTGCAACAGTACCAAAACGAATGCAACTCGTTCATTTGTTTTGCGCATGTTGAAGTATATTGAATGATCAAGAGATATATGATATCTACAAAAAGAAGCACTTCGTTCACCAAAAAGCATGGGTGGAAGCCAAGAGACCCAAGAAAGCCGCACAGTGGTCCGAGACTTCAAAACCACAAGCATTGGCTAAGAAATTGCGAATGAAATTGGAAAATGCTCGATGAATTTGAGGGTACATCAACCTCATCATGTTTCAACTTCGTCTTCAATTTTTCAGCCGATGCTCGCATTATCAAGGCCTCGAACCACTGTGCGAAGTTGTTTTGCACTTGTTTTGGCTTCTGCACCTACAGGTTGGTCAGAACATTAGGATAGGGCATCCCTGGTGTAAGCTATACTTAGAGAATTATTTTTCGAACTTAGCAATTTATTTACACCGAGTAAACAGTTGTTGACATCGGAATGTGCTCGGTATTTACTTTTAATTTGATATCTAACTCGAATCCAGTACATTGGACGATGATAAGTACAGCTTTGATTGCGGGCGAAGGGTGTGGCTCTTGAAAATTTCTCCAGTGTTACGGCATTACATTTTGGAACTTTTGTCACGGTGTCAAGCTTCCGAAACTTGATTTGCTCTGCAGGCAACCATGGCAGCTAACAAGGGATAGTTCAAAAATGAAATTCAGCGTGAATTATGTAACGTTAGTTTAAAAATAAGAAAAACCATAGAATTATGTCCGTGTTTGCTACTGGTATTCTGGGGAATGAGTTTCTCGAATCATCTTACCATTTCTTTCTTTCATGAAGACGTCAAAATAATCCTCCGTTAACTGGGTAATTGTCTGAACATACGTGTGCATGGACGCTGTCTACGTCATCCTTTGAGTTCGATTTCACGGGAATTGAAATAAACTACCCCGTGATATGCCATGTTTTCTGCCTATTTTTATATGCATGCCACATTTATGCCAGAAAAAACTAAGTATTACTCCAGGGTTTTGTCGAGAGGGACTGATCGTCTAATCAGGTTCAGATAGGAACACCCTCCATTGGCAACCCAGACACCGCATCCCTGACTCCGGAAACTATCCTTTCAAGTATCGCATCGGTGACCAGAGGGACGTATTGAGGCTGGCCTCTCCGCTTCGGATTCGCGCTGTCCTACCAGGACCTCTATGGAGCACATTACTGACCGAGGCAACGCTCACCCAGCGTTAATCTGGAATTCAGATGGTCCACAGCCGGACTGCGCTTCCTTCATTCACCCCTCACTTTCTTGGTACGTATGGCGACACAGGAAGGTGGTAATGGCGAAGTGAACCCTGCGGGGGGTCTGCCGCAGCTCTAGAGACGGTACAGAGTTAGTTGTGTCAAGTGTGGGCTGAGCTGATCTCAAAATATTGATGCGTTGTTAAAACGAAATCACATTCGTAACCAAAAGCATAATCTAAACGTGATTTTGAGAGGGTTCTAAGTTTTTGAACAACTTTTTCTTATTTCATTTTCAGATTGTGCGCAGTGGCGTAGCCAGGATTATTCCAAAGGGGAGGAGGGGGGTCAGCAAAATTTTTGAGGGGTACACCTGATATGAACTGTATGTTTTTACATTGACGACATTGACGTATCAGTATATGTTGTTCTTTTCAACTTTAATTATGCATCTGAATTAAATGTGATACTACAAGCATATAAAATATTCTCGTCTCAAGGGGGAGGGGGGATTCATCCCTCTAATACCCTCTTGGCTACGTCACTGATTTTGCGGGTATTACTTTTAAAAAAAGAGAAGTTTTAAGCTAACACGACAACCCCTCCCTTTCTTTAATAAATTAAAAAACTTTGCTTTTTGGATTACTCTTTGGAATGGTTTTAGATTTCGAACTTCAAAACCCTTACAAGTCATTCCACCAATTCAAGCTTCTTGAGTTTTTAGACAATCTATGGGAAAATACCCTTCAGAGTTTCGAAGTTTTCAATTAAATTTCCTTCGAGTTAGTCCATAATCACGTAAATAATGAAAGCCTAAAACGTTCTTGGTGAGGTTTTTGATATGTTCGTGAACTGTAAAGTACTCGTAATATACAGAGGAGAGGGTAGAGAATTTGCCCTCTTCAAAAATTTTAAAAAATTTCTACATTTTTAAGATCCATTTTGATAGACAGTGTGATATTTGACCGAAAAGATGATAAGCAGGGCTTTCTCAAGTTTCAATTTTAAACAAAAGTCGAAACATTGAACTACCTCACCCACTTCTAGGAAACAGGAAGCTCTACCTCCTATGAGAATTCGTACAATATGTGACGGAAAACAGACTTGGAGCTATTAATTTCAGCGGGGGGGGGGGGATTCATAAGCGTAGGAAGATTAAGGAAATTATCCGTGCAAAATATATACTGAATCATCGGGAGCCAAAAAGTGGCCAAACACATGCGCCCTGTTTTCACGTTACTTTTACACACTGGAATTTCATGTTATCGTTGTCAGAATTGTTTGCCAACAAACCCATAATGTCACCCTGACGCCAGACCCTTTGTGTGGAAAGCCCGTTGCTGTATTACTTGCGTTTTCTTTTATACCTTCTCCGAATTTCTATAATCTTCAGTTTCGATTAAATCGATTTATCGTTCGGATGTAACTAAACCATATGACCAGTCAACCACATTGGTCGCAGTTAAACAAAACTCTGAGAAGTCTTTGATCTTTTCTCTTTGTTTGCATCGGCTTTCGGCGGCTGCGGTCTCTGATTCGTCCACGCGCACACGTCCGAATATATACGCGGAAAACTGATGAAGCACTTTCACTTTCGTAAGAGGTTATGTCCACAGCATCCAATGTCAAAATACACCGCGGCGTTAATTAAATTAGTTCGCGTTGTTCCGTCAATAATGTTTAATGACATTCAAAAACTTCGGCGTATCAATCTCGCCTAACACCAAATTGAGGATACCTGCTGCTAAATTTGATGTAAAGTTGCAAAGAAGTACGATGTGTGATTTCGAAAAATAGAGTGTCGCGGAAAATTGAACTAACTTTGACGATTCTTAATGCCTACAACGAATTTTTGATATTATTGCATCATCACCAACGAGAGGCATGGACCGCCTTGTCACAGATATTCTTTTCTTAGGTAACCAAGATTATGGTACGAATATTAATCTAACGATCTTTTTTCCCCTTACTTGAAACTTGAAGACTAGGATTGGCATTTTATATCCCCGCCTCCCCGAAAAAGGATGCCACGATACGGCGAGTTTCCTATCATCTTTCTTTTCCTTTCCTAGAAAATCTGGAAACGAGAGTCAGTTTCATCGAGCGCTAAGATCCTACGCGCTTGCTTGGACCGTCAAAAAAAATTTTGGCCGTAGAACAAAGTATACAGAACATGAAGCTTATATCTCGAATTTTAGAGGCAATATCACTAGTTCTTTCGTAATTTTCTAGAAAAAAAAAAGAAAAAAAAACTTTTAATTGTTTTTTCCTACAGAAAAAAGAATACAATCAGGAGCCAAGAAAGATCCAGAATTAAAGTCAGTTCTACTACTGAATTCTGAATGTCTATGTAGCTTTGAGTAATCTCTATCGGACCTCAGAAGTTAAAAAAATAAAATCAACTGTCTTAATGAGACTTGAAGTCTTGAATAGAGGTGGAACGAGCCCCCCTCCCCGGTGCATTAGTCTTCGGAATCGACATTTTTCGGCAAATTCCACTATTTATAGTCGGCATTTCGGATCAGTAATCTGCAAACAATTTTTTTTTTTTTTTTTTTTTCTTGGAAGGAAGTTAGTGTTTCTGAGTCGGCAAAATGTGAAAATGGCTGAAGTTGTTTTTCTTTTGTTTGTTTGGAGATGTTTTTCAGCGAGTCAGAAGTTTTCGGAATGTTTTCATTTAGTTTTAGCCGCTATGGTTTTAATTAGTGTGAAAACCCACCAGCCAACATTTTCCTAAATTCAACAAAATTTGGATGTCACGCCAAAGGGATGTAGTTTTTTAAAGATCAGTGCTATTTATATGAAATACGTCCTGAATCCTTGAGCTGCTAAGAATCACGAATGAACGTTCATTTGGCCTATCCCTGCTCTATACAAAATTAATCAAACTATTTCTGAATCATCGCGAGCTCACTGTAGACCAACAAACGGGTATTACAAAATTCTCCGGACAAAAATACACATCATAGAAATATTATTTCGATGTTTCTATTTTTTTGTATCTGAGAACAGCAGGGCAGTTCGCAGCCAGCTCTTGTCTCGCATGTTAAACTTTTAATAAATAAACAAATAGATTTTCTTTTTAGAAATCCAGTGGTTAAGCTTCCCCCCAAGTACGTCGTTCTGAACTTTTTTTATTTCAAAAAAATTTTAGCTACTGGGTTTTTACACCTGCTAAAAGGAATATCTCTGAAATATTTCGAAGAAAACATTTTTCCGAAGTACCCTACAGTAAATTCGTAAATAGTCTTCCCTCACCAGTCACACTGAATTTCAGTGCAATATTAACGATTCTTAACAGTTCTAAACAATTTTGAACAGAGTCTAGTGGAGTCTTCTAATCATTCTAAATTAAGGCTGATGTTGTTAGTTTTTCCATCGGTTGTTTTCTTTAATTTTACTGTTGTTTGGCTTAAACACTTTTTGACCTACTCTAAAAAACAGTATGTTAAACTTTTTGTAGAACTCTCAAGTTGTTGAGAAAAACAAATTTTGAAATTAATTTTAACTTTTTGAAAAATTTAAAAAGGAAACCATATTTTGATATTTCCTGATTTAATCGATATTTTTCAACATGTCCGATGCTTGTAATATTTTTTTGATATTTAACAAACAAGAAAAAACAGATTATAAAAAATCATAATAAAATTGTTTAAATCAAAAGGAAGTTTTTTCTGTTTTGACAACCTGCCTTGTCCTATACTAGATTTAATCAATCTTAACGACTCTTACAAGGTTTGAAAATGGTCTTTAACGAGTCTTCATCTGGCTTGCTTAAATTTTCAGTATCGAGTACTAAATGACTGATAGAGTAATATTAGTACACCTTAAATGATCCTCAGTAAGTTCTACCAAAGTCTTCACAAATCGTATGATAATCGTTGAGAATCTTGAAAATTAAAATCAGTCTTACCGAATCCGTAAAATGTCTTTTAATTTATATCGCACATTAATTATTACTATGCGAACATCCGCTATTTGTAAAATTCCCTGTAAACTGAAGGGTGAAACTCTTGGCACCTTCACTGAAAAACGGAAGTAAGAGTGTGAATTTTGGAGTTAAAATTCACGAATCTTTTTTTTTTCAATTTTTTTATACGCGCGAGTTGCAAATTACCAAGGAAAAGTCCGAGAAAAGCAGTGCCAGTGTCCGCGAAAGAGTCAATTCGCATCCTATTAGTTTCATATTTCTTGCATCCGGAGCGAACACGTTTAACCTTTCTTGATACAGGAATAAATAAGATGTTGAATCCTGTAAGCTAAAATTATGATCTGCAAATCATTAAAAAATGGGATGCATTTATCGGCACCACAAAAAAGAGGAAACCACGACAAGTTCTTAGAGGGTCTAATGACAAAAGAAATGAAAACAACCGAAAAAAGAAATGTGCAATCGAAGAATGTAATACTCGACAGTTAAAACCCATGCACGGTAAAAAAAAGAAGCGTCACCCGTGTGGAAAATAAAGCTAAATGCCAAATGATCGGTACTTCCACACGTCTATGCAAAAAATATGAACGACGGAAGATTTAATGTGCAAAATTTCCACCCACTATCTGGTCCTCTCAGATTCACTTTCCTCCTTAAGGTCTATTTCTGATCGCCTTTCAACACACGCTTTCGTCCAACGCATCCATCTCATTCTCCATCTCATTTCCTTCACCACCAAGAGCATTTCACTCATCTGGATCCCAAGCCATATTTGTATTCCAGGAAATGAGGCAGTTGATCAAGCAGCACAGCAAGCTACACAGCTCCCATATACCACTCGTCACCTCTCTATCTCAACAGATCTCACTTTCGCCATTCGCCAAACCATTTTGCGTAAGTGGTTCAAAGAGTGGCGGCATCAAGTCTATCGGCACAACAAGCTCGCACAAATTAAGCTTACACATGTCCCCTAGTCAACGTCCCAATGTTCCTCCCGCGGCGAGGAAGTTATCATCACCCGCCTAAGGATTGGACATACACATCTCACACATACTAGTCTTCTCACTAACCGTTATCCCCTTAATTTCCCACACTGTGAAGATGAAGGCCCTCTCACCGTTGACCACCTCTTCTTATGCCCCTCCCTCACCTCCCTTCATAACTCTCACCACGTCTCCCATAGTCGAATTTTGGCCCTCTTCTACTCCCAGAAGCACATAAACAACACCCTCACCTACATTTCCGCTGCTGGATACCTCTACAACATATAGACAACAACCTTTTCCGAGCCCATAACCTGAGAGTGTAGCTCTATGGCTTGATAAGAATTAGGAAAAAAATGACTATTCCATGTTAGCCATTCATTGGGTTAATAGGGCTCGTGTAGCCTTTGATGGTTGCCCTCTTTTCCGTTTGCATTGGATTCGGGTGCGCGATGCAGGTAAGTCATTAAGCTGCCGAGTTCGCCCAGTTCCGGGCATAGGTTCCCACAATACTTTTCCATTTTTTCCCCCTATCATGGGCAGCTCAGTGCCATATGATCCCAAAATTGTTTACAATTTCCTCCCTCCAGCAGGTGGGTGGGCGCCCTCCTCCATTTGAAATCCAGTAGGGTCCATTCGTATAGAATTTTATTCCGAGTATCTCCTCCCCAAGCTACGTGACCAGCATACCAAACTTTAGTTTTTTGACCATCCACCCAATGTCTAAAGCCCTAGTTTTTTGTCTTCCTAGTCCCATCCGTATCTTATCCTTCAGTTTGATCCCCGTTATGCCCCTTAGCTTACGATTCTGCCTGCTTCTCTGCCCCTTGATTTGCGACTTGGTTGTGGCCTACATCTGAGCCTCATAAGTTAATGTTGGGATCACACATTGATTCAGAATTTTTGTTTTCGGTGCCACATAAAAAATAAACGCTCTATTTCGAATATATCCGGCATAAGTATTATTTAGGCGGGTTCGACTCCTTCAACATCGTGCATTCCGCCTGTCGGGGAGTTGTATTTGAATGGTCGTTATAGTGTTGTTTGTGTCGTGCATTTGTATTAAAATGGTCGTTCATTTCATTTATTTCGTCTTCAACTCCGCTCGTCGTGCAATTCATTTCTTTTCCCGTTCACTTTTATATTTCCCTTAAAAAATAATTGAAAAAACTGTGAATTTAAAATAGAAAATGATTTCAAAGAAGAAAAAACAGAATCGCAGATCATGAGAAAGATCCCTGATTCAGTGCATAAATAGGGGGGGAGTATGTGGTTCTCCTGAGACAAGAAGAAAAATAAAATCTTAGAACTCGTCAATTAACATTTTGAACCCAGTATCTTATTTTCCTGTTTTTTTTTTTTTTTACCTGAGCGAAATGTGTGCAAAATTTACTTAACTCGAAGCCGTTTTCCTTACATTTTTTACTTGTCAAGTCACGCGAGAACGCAACACATTTTTTATTTTGCTTGTTACCAGATTTGTACCTTCCTTCTTCTTATCCCATCGTAGTATCTTCTATTAACGTCAGATTCTGATCTTGCGATATTTTCAATCCTTTCGATCTATAGTTCACAATTTTGCCCATTTTCTGCGATCTTTGGTCCTAGTCACTTTAGAAATCAGAAGATCGCAATCATTCCGATCATGAATGTAGTGATCTATTGGTGATCTTAGACCACGATTTTTTTATAAATATCATATGAACCACAGAAAAAGAGGCCTGGGGGCTCACCCCCAAATCATCTGAAAGCTTCCCCCTCCCGCCAGGAAAATGAAAATTATAGAAGCGAAAAAATCTTGGACGTTATTTTGATACTTGTCAGCCTCCACTGAGCCCCCTCCCCCACGCAATATCAGCTGTTGGCGCTTATGAAGATCCTACCCATCCATGCTTCTGCGATGGTTAGTTCAGGAACTCTGTAGCTACCTGCAGCGGCTAGATAGACCTCTGTGGCTTGTAATATCGACACGTACTTGAATGGTTCTGCGAAGGTAAGAGATGAATAGACTAAGAGTTCTTCATACAGCGTCCGTCGTGACTTAGCATATTGTCACAACGAGTTCGAATAAACCCAAAAACGGTCTGGCTGTAGACCTTACGAACTCTCGGAAGTAGCCGGTGATAGTAGACTATCGTTTCCATCTCTGACATTCTGAGAAGGATGTCTGGCAGATGCTGTCCGAGCACGCTGTATTTCCAGCGATAGCTGGAAGAAATCCCCGATGCGTAATGTGCCCCCTTCCCCCTTGCTAACCGCACCACGCATTCGTATTCCATAATCGCTGGGGCGCGGTGCGGCGTGGAACTAGTGTCAGGTGTAAGCGGCAATAAGTCACGAGCGTGCGAATCGCGAAGCGGTTACCGGTTGGATACGCGCGCGCGGCGCAAGTGTGGTCGGTATCGTTCGCGTTTGATTACTTGACATGTCGTGTCGGCGCGCCGCGACGCCCATTATTTTATTTGGCCGAAAATTTTTCTATTATTATTTAATATACGGTGACAGCCGGTCTCCGAGGTTGTGTAAGGTGAATGCAGCAGCCGCAGTTGGAAAACAAAACAGCCGACGTCGCAGTTACATTTTAGTTACGCTTAATTCGCCGGCGACGCGGACATGTTACGTGATTTTTGAGCTCGATAAACGATAATTAGAAGTAAATCAGGAGTGGCCAAAATTTAGCTTATACAAAATCGGGGCACCGGCACGCGTTAACGAGCGAGCTCGGCTTAATTGCGCGCTATATCGTAACGATGAAATTACATTCGCTTGTCTCTGATGAAAGGCCGGTGTACGTGTGTGACGTGTGTTACACGTTGGTTCGGCGCCTAAGAATGGGCAGTTTCGGTTACCAGTGACAGAAATTTTACCCGGACACAGAGGTGGCACCCCTGAACCAGTAATCAATTTAAAATCTGGGCCTGTGAAAGCTTGCGGGAAGTTTACGGAAGCCTTATTGAAAAACAGAAGTCGAGCTTGGGAAGCGGATTCTTGATTCTTGATAGGGGAGTGCTACTAATGGCTGTGGTAACTTATTACCGAACCTAAAATATTTGAAGTTTTCTGTCATCTGGAACTTCGGATAAACCTCGAGGGCGTTCTACTCACCTTACTTGATCATTAGCTTTCTACAGTTGGCACAACGGTCTGTCTATGGTATGAATTTCGCTTCAGTATCTTCTCTCAAATTTCTGAAAACTGGTTTACTGGTTAGACCCGATGCAAATTAGTTCTATTAATGTTGACAACTACAAGGGGCAAACTATGCAGAACATCGTACATATAAGTCATGTATATTTCTATGCCATCGTTTCATCAGGTGCCGTATAACGCAAATGGCGCAACAACCAGATATACTTTTTGTACTATTCTAGAAAATTATACGAGCTTCGTTGATTCCCCAGATCGGCTATTCTAGCCAATAAAAGCATGCGGTCTTTTATATATTGTGGTAATCAACAATTCGTTTGTCATTTCCTACCCATTTTTAGACAATGTCTCAGAAAATTTACGTGATTTTAACAAGTGATCGATTTTTACTTCGAATGTAAGTCATGTAATGATGTCGAAGATACCGACTGGTAGCATAATTTAATGGTTACTAGCGTTCGTAAGCGCGACCCCCATGGAGTAGATGCGGATTGGCAGGGCCGGCAATAGGGGCAGTTGCTCCACATAGACAAAAAAATTTCAATCGAGCACCCTTCGCGGAAGTGGAAATCTTACCAAGAGCGAGTTTCACACAAGCCTGCTAGACTTAAAAAATTTTGAGGATCTGAACGAGTCGTAAACAACACTTTAAAGGTAGTAGCCAGTTTTAAATAGACCTAGAAGAATATTAAGGAGTCCTAAACAACTTTTTAAGAATCTTAAACTAGTCTTGAAAAGTTGTACAGAGCCTTCTCTTGAGGAACTTTAAAAAGTCGTAATCGAACCTTGAAAAATTATCTGGAAGAGCCAGAAAAAAACTTTAGCAGATTTGGAAGAGTTATATAAGAGTCTTGGACGAGTTTTGAATAATCTTTGGGAATGTTAGAAAAGTTTGTGTCTACTTGTTTTAAACGAGCGTGGAAAATCTTTTATTACGAATGTTCCAGTGTAGAAGAATCTCAAAAACATATAGAAAAACTGTTAAAAAATCTTAAATGAGGGTTGAATAGTACGCTGGTCTTAAAAAGTGCCTTAAAAAGTCTTAAACACATCTGGAAGAGTTTTGAATATGTGTTTCAGTTAGTTTCAAGGAGTACCGAATACTGTATGGATCGTACAAAGCTGTAAGGGTTCTAGAAAGTCTTTAACACATCTACAAGCCATAATCAAGCCTGGGAGCTATAGAGTCACAAAGCAGTTTTGAATATTTTCAGCTAGGAACCTTGTGGAGAGGGTCGGGAGAGCCTCCTCCTCCCTCTACTCTTCAAAACATTCCAGATTTAGCAAAATTACTTCCAGTTAGCAAAATCTTAAAATTATGACGTTTTTGCTTTTAAATTCAAAAATTTTCGTTTGCAAATATATGTTCCCCTCCCTTCCCTCCGATAAAAAAGTCACTTCGGTACGTCCGACTCTTAAATTTAGAAGTTTAGAAGTTGTTTGAAGAGTTCCGAATAAATCTGAAAACGTCTAAAAAATATTATTGTATGCTCATTGAAGCTTCAATTACCACCGTGATGAAAAGAATCTCCAAGTACTCAGGAAGAAGGAGGGATGGCAAGAAGTATAACTCTGACACATTTTGAATTGCCTCTCGCAGGATGCCTCCCTGGATCAGCTGCTGCCACAGATGCTAATACATCGTTAAAAATCAGTTTTTGTCAAAAATTCTCGGTTCTCATTATCATGCTACATAAACGTTGAATCGTACTGAAATAACTTTATTGGAAAAGGGAGTAAAATTCTGATTTTCTGGATTTCAAACTATCAAGCTTATCAACTGAACAATTTTTAAGAGCGATAAAAAACACAAACGGTTTTGTTTTCAATTTTGCAAGCTACAAAGGTGGATCAATAAGTAAGGTTCCGTACTCTGTATCTCGACAACAAATGGAGCTAGGAACGCGTGCATAGTGGCAAAATGTAGAATGGACCCTCTAATATCGTCCCTAGAAGTTTCATCGCAATCAGTTTAGTGTAACAGTTGATGCAACAGCGCAACGATGGCTAGTTCGCCGGGTTTACCGTCCAGGTTAGAACAGCGCGCTGTTATAGGTTTTTTGAGAATTGAAAATGTGTCCGCTGCCGAAATTCATAGACGATTAAAAAGTGCGTACGGAAATGGTATGATGAGTGTGCAACATGTCAGGAAGTGGCGACGATTATTTCAAGGTGGCCAAACATCTACTGAAGACGAAGAATGAGTGGGTAAAATGATGCTGACGCTCTTTTTCGACATAAAGGGACCTGTTCTTATACAGAATACCTACCAACAGGCACTACGGTTAGCGCAGAGCGATACTGTGACACACTGATGAGCTGCACAGTGCATACCAATTTGAAAAATCGTCGACCAGTAAAATTGAGAGCGAAATCAATGATCCTCCACGATAATGCGCGGCCGCATAGTGCTGTATTAAGCGTAGAAATTCTAGTCATTCAACTGGGAAGTAAATCCGTATCCACCGTATAGCCTTGACCTCAGTTCCTGCGATTATGGGATCCTTGGGAGCTTGAAGAAATTTTCTAAAGGAAAGTGCTTTGAGAATGACGAGGAGCTCCAGAATGAAGTGAAATCATGGATGGACCAAGTTGGACGGAATTTTTGGCGTGACTGTTTACAAAAGCTTCCAGAGAGATGGCAAAAAATGTATTGAAAGAGGTGGCGATTACGTCGAAAATTAAGTAAATTAAATAATCTTTCTTTTGAGACTTTTCCCATGTTCCTAGCTCCATTTGTTGTCGAGATATAGCGTAGGGAACCTTATTCATTGATCCACCTATGTAACTGCAATTTTCGAAATCAAATAAAAAAAGTGTTCACTTTTCAATATTGTTTTTTGGTGTTCTACGATTTTCTGAACATTCCCCCACTAAGGACGATTCTAGCTGTCAAAACTGATGCAGGACTTCCTCATATTCCCCACTCAATTGATCTCATCAGTGCACAAATTTTCACTGTACAAAACTGAATACTATATTAAGTGACGCAAAAGAGGAAATTTCAAAATAACTCGGAAAGTTTTATTTGAAAATCACGTATCATCTCTTTTTAGTAAATTTTATCTATTTTCTTTAATTAAGATTCGAGTTTTGCAATGAATTTCAGTTGTGTTGTAATTTTAAAATACATGTTTAAACTTATAATATTTAAACGTTCTCGATTGATTGTTCGTAAATTTTGACTCTGTTTTGAAGTTTAACCTTTTTTTTTTTTATACATTCATACTCGCGAGGGGCTAAGGCCCAACTCGGCAGCCAGTCCAGAACTTTCTCCGGTGGCTCCATGTATTCATCTATGTACAGTAAAATAAAAAATCTGACGTCCCCCCTCCTCCACTGCCTTACATACCTTCGATTAGGTTTAGCACGGGGCAGGGAGGAGAGAGCTCACATTTTTGAACTACATATTTAGCCCAGTAAAATGAGATCCAAAAACTGTCTGATTCGGAAAAAATTAGAGACAAAGGTTTTTTTGCTGAAATGTATTCTCCTAGCTGGTCTGAACATACTCTGAAAGTTCACCACCCCCAGACCCCTGGCATCGTCCAAGGGAGGCTGTAACGTCTCAAAAAATCTGTTTTTTCTCATTTTCTCAAAAAGTATGCTACTTGAGTAAAATTATCAAGACACAAAAATTCTTCCTCTTAAAATTTCCTTAAATTTGATACCAAATTTGACCAATTTCACTCAACAGCGTCGTGCAAAAAATCAGGAAAGTTTCAACATTTCATTGGCTGCATTTATTACAATATTAACAAGTCAAGATCTGAATCCGAGTCAACGTGGGAAACATCGGGGGCATTCGTGCAAGCATTCCCAGTAGCAGGGAACACAGTTTCCGAGTGTACTGCGAAATGCAAACATGGCTCGGAAGGAATATTGATCCGTTACAGTGGGGCTGGATCAGCAACTGTAGGCCACTCATGACGAAGGAGAAGCTCATACCCGATATTCTCATTGCGAAAATGTATTGCAATTGTAAGAAAGGGTGTGGTCGAAGTTGTGGCTGTCGGAAAGTGGTAAAAAAACACTCGCTTCAATATCTCAACTCTTTTACTTCTTTGTAGGTGTATAGCTGTATTTATGCAAATTTATAATCTTACGCTATAAATTCATTTGTTAGATACGACTATTCAGTCTGGCTGGTGTCCAGTCAGTCAGTCGTTGTCTCAGTCTGCTTCGGGTAGTTTACTGTCTCCTTCGATTTCACGACACTTCCCTATCGGCTTCCATCTTCCATCCCCGCCCGCCACTTCGGCAACACACTCAAGACGGGAGGGTCGCTCCAAGTAGAGAGGTCGCCTCCATGGTCAGACAGTTACCACAAGACTTCAACCTCAAATTCTCTATCGCTTCCTCAAACTGGGTCGAGCAGATGAGTCGGGCATTCGGTTCCAGGGTCCCCTACCAAGGACGCTCCTCGGGACGGGAGGGAACGCTCGCAAGTGCCGAGGTGTCATTGGGCTTCTCCTTTTTCCATCAGCCTTTGTTGCCCGCTACTGGCATTCTGTCGGCTACGGGATCTCCCTGATTTCCACCAGTCAATATTGGTATGCCGCTGACAGTGGCACTGGGTACGGGTCCACCCTGATCCCGGCTGTTCATTGATTGGTGTTGGTAACGACGTGATGGTGGTGGTGGTCGCCGTTGGGAATAGCGGGTTCTCCGCTTCCCAAAGCCAGCGTAAACGTTCATTTTTCGTAATTTCTTAACATACTTGCATAGACATCAAAGTTTCTGCACATGCTAATGTGAAATTTTGTAAATTTTACATTTCCTGGAGTGCTTATGAATTTCAAAATCTTGAACTAATGTAAAATTTTCTACAATGTTAACATTTGTTAAATTAAAAATGATCTCCACTGCACAAATATACCGTAAAAAGAAAGTGTTATACTTTATAATTGCGCTTCGAGACTATTTAGTTTCGGTATTATTTTCATTTTGATCCTGTTGGGAAAACTAAAGCACCTAGGATGCAATCGAGGGTGTTAAAAAATTTAACACTGATGCCACTTATCGTTTTCGGAAGTCGTCAAATTCATTTTTCATATTAGTGTTAATTGATGTTAATCACTCTGATACCTAGAAGAAGGGTACATACGAGGTCAAAGACCTACGAGCCAGAACCAGTGGGCTCGAGATATTTTTCCTCCTTGCTAATAATTTTTTCTAGAAACAATTTCGGAAGGTTTCAAGAAGAAAAATAAAACACTAAAATACCTCGTTTAAATTATCTAACGTCTTTGGTCAAAAATTAAAAACCACAAAACTCATATCAACCATTAAATTTTAAGGATCTCTGAATCTGATATCGATATAATTTTGACATTAAATAAATCCGGTTGCTTCCAAGATGGCTGCAGAGAAGAGCAGAAAATAGGTTAAAATAAATATAACTTTTGGTTTTCTTTTCTAATATTCATTTATATATGTATATACTCACCTCTCAGGGACTAGGAGGGGGAGAAGGAGTCCGAGCCACTATGATCTCTATCACAGCAGAGAGTTAAGATCCAGGATCCGGGATTAAAGGTCTCTTCAGCGATAAAATGCTTGAGGATAGGTACTTGATTAGTGTTTGAATTTTCCTCACAAAAACCGATAGCTTGTTTACAGTGGCGTAAGTATAAAGGGGTATAGGAAACCCCACTCAGAGCCGGGGGAAAGTAAAACTTTAGAGCCTGAAACTTTTTTTTTTGTAAAGATTTAGAAAATTCTTACCCACCCCCTCTCTAACCTCACCGATAAAAGGAGAACTAACAACGTTGCTGATGGACTAATTAGCCCCGTGATCGTATGCATTACCTTTACTAATATTCTGACAATAGTGTTAGTACCGTTGATCCTTTACGAACAACCAAGTGCTTATCAGTCCCATTGTAACACGGGAAATTTGCTTTAGAGTGACCTAATTGATACGTTTTTGAAAATCTGTCATCGTTCTTTGACGATATAATCGCATTTGCCGTCGCTATTAAAAGTTCATTCTAGACATATCAACAAGACTGGCTGGCCCCGCCATTGTTACACACCTACACTACACGTAAGCAATAGATTGTATACAATTTGATTTTCTTTTATGCGCAAAATATGTTCAATTTTATAGTTGCTGCAACTGCTCTCTGATATTCTGCTTTCTCTTTCCCGCATCTGCTGACAATATTATCGGTTCATTATTCCCGTTAGCGTGTGAAAATCTGCGTCGCGTCTAAAGTTTTTGACTCGGTTTAAAATACGACTGATGTTCGCGTATACGCCGGTATAAATGCATATGGAAATATGCGAGCAAGATGCGAGGAACTGTGTAATAATGCACACACAATTACACGTGATCCATTTGTATGACGTTTTCTTATTATAGCTTCTGACCATCCTTATACACATATACAGTATATTATTGCTGCTATTCAAAGATGCAGAAAGTGTAAGGGGAATTCGGGACCAAACAGACTATGGATCAAATCCATTTTCACTAGATTATGTAGGCTCTGCTTGCAGATTACTTGGGATTGTCTGGTTACGAAAGGGTGCCCAGATTAAGCTTGGTTGATTATTTATAGGTCTCTACATTACAAATATACGAGGGAACGTACATGTACCTTGATGAATGGTCAAGGGGAAACTGAGACCTAAAAAGCTATCGAGAAAATGCGATTGTATCCGCTTAAGTTTCCACATTCTTCGCCCATTCACCATGCCTCTTATCCCTTCCTTTCCTCTTTCTTTTACAGCCACTACACCCGGCTCAAAACTCCGAACTGTGTTTGCCTGAATCTAATAAATTGGACCACAACCTACCGGAACATTACCGGTCACTTATGGCCAGTCCGCTCGTGTTGTACGACAACTCGGTTATAACCTCATCAGTTTCCAATTTCATCTCAACTTTACCGACGAGTCTCACATTTTCGAAATCTTGGACGTCTGTACATTTGCGCACTACAATACCGTTACATTTTTCCTTCTCATGGGAGATGCTGCAGTCCTTAAGATTAGCTCTGAAAATCTTCAATCTTAAATTATTTTTTACAGAGGTGAAAATAGGGATGGGGGCTTAGCCCCTCGAATTCTCTGAAAGCCCCCACCCCCAAAAAATAATAATGGTAATAATAATAAACTGAGAAATTGCACAAGCGAAAGAATTTTCTTCATTATTTTGATCTTGATGGCCCCCTGTATCAGTGATATTTTACTTTCGACTCAAAACTGTTTTGATTTAAGGTTATTTTCTTTCAGTAGAGTACAATCATGTTCCCTTTGCTGAGTTAATTATCGGATGGGTGAACTCAGATGATGGTGTCACAACAGAACCCCTGAAGACGATGGAATTCGGGTATACGTTGAATTTTTTATGTCAGAATGATGTAGACGATTGAAGGAAAGATTAGCCGCGATTGAGGGTCTCATGTTGATTGGTGAATACATACTCCTGATTACCACTGACTGATACGTATTTGTGGTAATACACTTCCCCTATCACATGAGCCTACCCCATAGGTTGGCTGTTTGCACATATGCTTGTATAGGCATCTCTTACGTTTTCTCAGACTGGCTTAAGACTGTCTAAGGTTTGTCCGTACTTATTTCAGACTCGATGAAGCATCGCGAGCCGTATCACGTGCAGAGAGGTGTAGAAATAGGTTAAAACTGCCGACTCGGCAAAAGTTTCATGCAGACAAAAAAATCTCAGCGAATGATGTCCGAAATTTCATACGCGGTAAATGGCTAATAACTTACCCGAAAATGCCAACTTGGTTCAAAAATTTTCCAATTTTCCATACAAGCAAAATAAAAACTTACAACAATTTCTGATTTTCTTATTTTGCCGAATGGAAAGTTCAAATTGCTGAATAAATGGTCGAATTTACCGAAAAATGGCGACTCCGAAGATTCGTGGAAAGCGGGGCAAAGGTGTTACACTCGCCTCCACTCGCTAGCCCCTGATTATGGCTCTTCAGAATATAATACACGAGTACTTTTTATTTAGTACTATTCGCAGATTTTTAATACTCTTTCAGACTTGTTTAACACTAATAAGATGGTCTAAAATTTTATTATTTTCGAAATTTCCTGCTCCCAGTAGGTAATTAAATTTTTTTCAGATCTACATATCCATTATTCGTTTGCTAACATTTTTTTTAAAATCGAACAATTTTTCGAAATGCCTTGGGACGTCAAGTCTAACATGGGATTTCCTACAAGAAAAGCTACGATTTTACTTTGAAAATTCTCAAAAACAAAGTTTGGTTGAGTACCTGCTGGGACCGGAAGAAACCGTATGTCTTGAGTATCTATCGGAAGTTTTACGAAGAATTAAATTTTAAGGTCAATGGTCTCCGTTGTATTTCACGTAAAAAGTAAGTTTTCTTGTAAGTTGTTTATTAAAACCCATAAAAAGCATATAAGGTGTCTAATCAATTTTCTAGCACATGAGACCCGATATTATGGCCTTATTTTGGTACTAATCCCTCTCCTAAAGGATCCACCTGGGGGAGGGAAATTTATAATTACAGATAGTGGGGGTTTCGGATTCACTATATTAGTTTATAAGATGTAAACTCTTCAATACTGGTTCACCGACAGCAAGGACATAAAAACTTGGACATTATAAAACATTGCTTCAAATACATACATCAATAATTGGGTTTCTGCAGTCGTCGAGTTCATATTTGAAGGTACTCGTATGTCTTCAGAAACTCCGACTAATAATGACCCAGGGGTACTGAAGCATGAGAAATTCAAATTGTATTAACTCTTTCAGCTCCTCCGGACTATTTTAAGATCCGCTAAGACTGTTCAGGACTCATCCTCATTTAAAACTTTTTATGACTTCCAAACTAACAAGAGACTCAGGAACTCATCCACACTTGATCAGAATTCTTAAAACCTTAATCACGACTTTTTAGAACTATTTAGGACTGTTTTCAACTTTTTAGTGAAGATTCTCCGAAACGTACTTCAAACTTGTTTATAACTCACTTGGATTCTCGATACTCTTTTCAAGGCTCTAGCTAGCTTGTTTGAAACTGAAGAATTTTGACATTTTCAAAGCATTTTCACCTATACTTTTCCTTTTTGGAAGAATCAGTTGCCCTCTTGCCCCCCCCCCCATTGTATGTGCACATATTATGACTACGTTTTTCTGTTACGATGCTTCGCCTTTAAAAAAAGTGGAAACCGTTGATCTTGTTACACCATATTTTGCCTTTCAGGGGCTTGAGGGCGCATTAACTTGCCTGGAAATCGTGGTGCCAGCCTAAATTCCGGCATCGGCGCTAAACACACACCATATTTGCTTCCAATTCTGGGGCAAAGCGAGCACCAATCGAAAATTGGCGTTCGATTTGCACCAGGCGCCACAGTCGAGCCAACTTTACGCTTACCCCGAATGGCTCAAAATTCTGGCAACTGCGCTTGCATGCATTTCAAATGGGAAGGCACTAACGCCAGCCAGGCACAAATTTGACGCTAGCCCCATGATTTCCAGGTGGGTAATTTCTGGGAACTTGCAGCATGTAGATTAGTACGGCAACCCAACTCTTTGTACCAAAATTTAGCTTCCCGTCAATTATTTTATCTTTTTTTTTTTTCTTCTTTCTTTTAGCATTTTATATGCTTTTATTACTGAGTAATACTTGAGCAAAACCGTAACGAAAACCGTAACGCTCCTCTTGTAACGCTCCCCTGTAACGGTCCACCGACACGCTCCCCGACACGAATTCAGTGGTTGACATTTGTTGCGCTCTGCTGCACGACTACAGTCTGCAGCCGTGTTGTTGCTGCGTGACTGGAGTCTGTAGCCGCGTTATTTATAGAAATTTCCAGAGAAATCTTTTTTATTAGAGGACGAAAGCATATATAATTTTACAACTATATCTAATTTCATGCTTGTGTCACTGTGCACGATTCTCTCGAAATTTTGGATCAATATGTTTGAACATGGCACATGGCACATGTTATACTCATTCATAAACCGAGTTAAATCGTTGTCCATATTCGTAATTTGTACTCGATACTGTATTTCGGACCGCGATACCGACTATTGAAAACCGAACGACTTTTGGTGCCGCTTGCCCTGTCGAAAATGTAAAGAGTGACTGGGCTGATACTCTTTGAGAGTACTGGCGAGTACGTTGCTCCCGTTTCGACGTACTGAATATCGAATTAGGCGTACATATAATTGTTTTAATAACGTTCAGATATTGACTGATGGTCGTTTCACATTGGCTGGCTTGGAAAATACTTTAATCTGTCTTCGGGCAGTCGAGTCGAGTCAACATTATGGCTCGATCAATAGATCATTACCATTGCGAGCGTTAGCCGCGATCATGCCGTTCGTCGATTCTAAGAAAGAAATCCTCGGACAATGCAAAATGGAGAAATGTACTGAACAATCAGCCAGGATGGAAACGACCATAAGCAATCGTCTTCTGCAATGATTTTTCTCTCTCTTTTCCATCTCTCAAACTCGAAGAAGCAGCATCCGAAGAAGCGAGACGGAGAGATGAAAGTGAACGCAAATAGTATTGTGCTTACCATTTCTTCTTCTTTTTTTCGAATATTTACAATCAAAGCATTGTGTGCCTGCATTGCAGTTATTATAACCCAATGACCGAGATTATTCTCGTTCGTACGCATTGATTTTCTGTTCACGCTTTTTATCGTCTTTTACGTCGGCTGCTGTTGGCTCTGCTCATTTGTCGCTTTTCTGAGACCGTTTCTCCTCCTCATGTTGCCAGAGACCTTCGTGCATTTCCAGCGATTAGTTTTACAAGTTCAAGGTAGCGACGCGTTTGTGCTTTGTGTGTGCTGCAAGTGTCGTGTGTACTACCACCCCTCGAGTGCAGTTTTGTCGTAGTGCAGAGTGCGAAGTCGAATTTGAAGTTCGTGGTCAGTTCGTAGGCAGCCGTGCTGCTGAAAGACACCGTTAGTCTTAACAAGTGCCCGGATCATCGCCAGTGCTGGTCTTTGGTTTTTTAGTTCAATTGTGAGCGAATTAACAAAGTTGGTCCGGGGGACGGTCGGACTCAGTTCCGAGTATACGAGTGGTTTCTGGTGAGACACCGTGTTCGTATCATCTTTTTGTAAGCAAGTTTGAATAGTTAGCAAATACTGGTGAAGCCATAAGGGGGGGGGGGTCTGATGGTCCGATTTTACACTCTTATAAATGACCAGAGGTAATAATATCATAAAGGGCACTTTATTTACCTAGATTTGAGATGGTCGGTAAAGAAATTTCTAATTGCAATTCAATTAGAGGGACACACGATACGCCATATAATGGTCAGAGATTTTGAAAACGCGAACATTACCTGAAAAATGAAAATGAGACAATAAAATTGCGAAATTGGTGTGTCTAACTCTGTTATCATCTGCCGAGGAAGGAGAGAGGGCCACAGTTTCAGCATACAGGAAGATTATAATCGATAATTTGTTTATTTCACCGAAATTATAAAATCTACTTTCAGATTACAGTTGCTGTTAAACAGGGGCGGATTGGACTTATAACTTACTGAAAAGCTTCCCGGTGGGCCAATGCATTTGAGAGTTTGTGGGTCGACGTGGCGGCCAGAAGAAAGATAGCTGACCAGAAAGATAAGACGAAGGTAACGGAAATGAGAAGTTGGGTCGGAGGTATCACGTTCTTCACGTAACTTTTCGTATCCTAATCCGTCCCTGTTGTTAAGGCTTATTTAAATCTGAAGACTCATTCTGATTTTGTCATGCCTGGCAAGAGACTCATTCATCCACCCTCAGAACTTTTGCGAAGACTCATTCAGTCTACCTTAACCAACGTCAGCGTTTTACAACTCATTTGAGCGTTTTTAAATGAAACCTATCGATTCAGACTTTATCATGATTCCCTCAAATTCTCTTCAAATTCTTTCAAACTGGGTCAAAACTGTTTGAGATACATTTAGACTATACTAGCTGGTCCTATGAGAAACTTTGTATTCATATTACAATGAAGTAATACTATAATTCAACCTATTTCCTGAGATAGAATTTGTCCTATATCGATTACTCTATACATAACATTTTTTTAGGGCTGGTATTATTGAAAATTCTGTCAAATATATGTATTAAGTCTATACGTTGGGTGTCTAATGAAATGTGCCCCATCTCTATTTTTAACCGACAAGTGCTTTAAAGCAGGATCTTCATTTGGTAATGTTTAGTTTCTTTGTGAACAAATTGTAATTGTATCAGAGTTCTGATCGACTTTAATTGGGTTTAAACATTTTTAATTTCCACGAAGGGCCTAGATGGGGGCTGGATCAAAAATTTGATAGAATTTTCGAAATCGGTGACACGGAAAACCCCGTTTTTAATACTTATTCTTTCGATTCGTGCGTTTGCTTCTCTCGCTATCGCTCGTTTCGTAAACTTTCGCACTCGTCATAAATCGCGCACCTCTTGCACTAGAGCACTTATAACGTTGTAACACCCGAGTATTGCAATGCTCCATCTTTGGGCGTTCCGCGCCCGTCGATGCCAAACTGACCACGCGGTACGCTCCGCATAGTCAATTCGGCATCGACGGGCGCGGAACGCTCAAAGATGGCGTATTGCGATACTCGGCTTGCACTTGGTGAAAAATCTACTATTCTGCCTGTTTTTACGATTCAATCTATCAAAAAAAAATTAATAAATAATAATAATAATATTTTTGCTCCACCCGCTCGCTAATTTAGGAACCCTTCAGTTGAAGAATTCGTTTGCTCTCCCCTCACAATGCGGTTCCCTTCGCTGCTCTCCTGCTGTATGATTTCCCTATTCGATTTTCTATGTATTTTCCATCATTAGATGGCCTTTATTTTCAGTCGTCAAAATTTCCTGGGCCCCTCCCCTTAAATTGGTTACAATAAAATCAAAAAATATTTGCGCTAAGTTTCGCTTCGATTGGATTAGAATCCGTGCCGTAAACTCCGTCTCTTCTTACCGGAAAAATACGTGGAGTTTGACTTTTGAACGAACATTTTTGTATCGGCCCCTAAAAGTGTTAAAAATTTGTACTCCGAGTTTTAAGACGATCCATTCAGCTGTTATATTCAGTATAAGGTAGTATAAATCCACAATCTGAGGTGATGGGTCTACAAGGTGAATCCAAAAAAAGGGAGAAAGAGCTCAAAAAATGATATTTAGGATGCTCGTCGATTCATACCTATTTCATTCGTGTCGCTGGATTCGATTTTTGGGGTAAATTTTATAGGTTTTGAGGTCGCTGAACTCGATTCTATGGCTCGTTTTTTTTTGTTTTTTTTTCTAACCCCACCCAGGTGTCATTATGTGGGATCCAGAGATGAAGATCAAATAATAGTTAATTTCGCAAGGTGGTACTCGTTTGTCTGGTTTGATGAGACCCTGGGGAGGAGAAAATGAAATATAAAAGTGAGCCCTGAGATCGAGTTCAGCGACTTTGAAAACTTATATAATACCATCACTATGAAATTACATTATTTGGTTTCATACCCCTTTGGTAACTTACCAGGGGATTATATCGAAAAATTACTCCCTAAATCGGAATCACCTACCTCGAAAACCTGTGAACCGACTCATATCTCAAATCTTAAATTTCGAACCTTCCTGCCCCCTTTTGGAGGCACCCCTTAGACCCATCATCTCAGATTATGGAGTCATACTATTTTGTATCGAATCATCGGCAAATTATCTGTCGAAAAATTTTCCAAATTTGCAACATTCTTAGAAGAGTTATGAAAATAATTTTTCGTTTGTATAAGTCAAACTCCATGCATTTTCCACATAAAGACGGGAAGGGGTTTGTGACACCGATTCCCCTAATCCGATCGACTTGAAACTTTGCAGTCTTTTCGATTTTATTTTAATTGAACTAATTTACGAGGGGACCTCGAGGAAATTCAGAAAAAAAATCCACCAAAAGTAAATACTAACTACTCTATTCCTTTTCCCTACGTATCATCCACTTATATGATTTCCCTGTTCGTTTTCCTGTATGATCATCTTTTATGAATTTTGTATATAATTTTCCTATGTTCGTATGATAATTCTATATCAGTGGTTCCCAACCTTTAGTGGCCCATCGCCTCTCTCTGGAGGTCGACTAACATCTATCGCTCCCTTTTCATTTTCATTGTATGCCTAATTTTAATTTTAGTAAAGTGTAAACCTCTAAAGTAAATAATAAAACAGTTTTATCCGGTCACTCTGAAATAAAATAGAAAAAAAAAAATTAAAATGTAAATTTTTACAGATTTTCCAAAGAACGAAGAAATGAAATAATTAACTAAGATCATTGACGTATGTTTAAAAAACAGAAGTACATGTTTTCATTTTTAAATTAAAATCTGGAATGACAGTTAAAATTTGAAAAAAATAAGTGGAAGTTTGAAAACTTTGTTATTGTGTTACTTTACTTTTTCAATGGCTGCCTTGTGCTTGGTGGATTTCAGTTAAAGCTTGAACATCCGGCCTTATGTTCGTCAAGTTCAAGCGCAAGTCCCCTTGGAGGGAAATGTCCAACTTATTTCTTTGTTTTGTGAGGAGCTGGACAACAGAACTAGATCCTTTTTCAACTAAATATGTTGACGGAAACGAGATAAGAAGTGGTTCAGTTTTTCCCCACAGTTGTGGATAAGTGTCCGTAAGCTTCACCCAGGCTAACTCGTAACCGCTCTGCTTGAAAATGATTTTCGCCTCACAGTCATACTTCAGATGTAGAAACTCCGTCTGCAAAGAGTTATCAAGCTTATCCACGGCTTCAAACGAGAATGGATCTAGAATGCAATCTGGAATTTGTAACTTGGTCAAATCTTCAAATCTTGATACCATGTCAATATTCAACTGGTCAAGGTGATCAGTAAAAATTAGGATTTTGTCTTCTGGGAGTTCAGGAGTTTCGTTATCTGACAGTGAACACTTTTTAAGGATCGGAAACTGAATCAGCTCTTTACAGCCAATATTTACCTTATGAATATCAACTTGGCAGTCAAACGCGTTCGGGTATGACGCGACGACGTGTAGAGAGTGGATTATGACGTCGTAGCCTAGATATTACACTATTTTAATTTTTCGCCCTTGAATACTCATCGCCCCCTCAGTCGCCCACCACTTATCTATTGCCCCCCTGATTACCCAAATCGCCCGCTTGGGGGCGATCGCTCCCGGGTTGGGAACCACTGTTCTATATGATTACGAAACATGTTTCTTTTTTGTGATTCCCGTACATGAATTTCCCTGTATGATTTTCTTATACGACTTTTCTACACAATTTTATTGTAGGAGTTTCCTAAATGATATTTTTATCTTAACATCATCTCCTTATAATATGATTTCCTTCTGCGACTTCCTTGTAAGATTTCCTTATGATTTCTCTAGTCGATATTATTTCTGTATTATCCTAATATGTTTTCTCTGTCAATTCCCTTACTGAATTTTGTACACGATTTTCCCGTACAGTTTCTCAACAGAATTTTATTACTCGTATATGTATCATTTTTCTATATGATTTTCCCATAAACGTGTAGTTTCCGTATTATCGTCTCCCTGATTTTGAAACTTTCCGAATGCTTCTTTAAAAAAATCGTTAACCTTTAGACGAATTCAGTTTGGTAGCATTGACGTCTATTTACCGACTGCAGAAATCCGTCCTAACTCGCTCCCCTGTCATAGGAAACGATTGTTAAATATCGTAACTGCATTGCACCATGGAAAAATAATATCCGCTTTCTCGCTCTTCTAAATATATGTAATTTCATTTTTGGCCCTTTCACGGTTTAATAGGACAATATAGCGTTTCTCTATCATTTCCCTTTTTATCCCGTTATTATTTCCCTCTTTTTCTTTCTATGTATATGATGTTTCTCATAATAACAGGTAGATTTTCCATATGATTTTCCCATGTGAAGTTCATGTATGTGTCTCCTGTATTCTCTCCGCAGGATAATTTGGTTGAACGAAGAACATCATTAATTTCATCTTTTTTCAAGAAATCTGTCGAGTCTTCTTCGTATATGGAAATCCTATGTTCAAATTTACCCCCCCCCCCCGAACACCTGCCTAAATATTTGTTCTTTTGAAAAAAGTTTGTCTACAGAGTTTTTACCCTAAAATACACCACACTTTCATCCGGTAGGACCGAAAAACGAATAACAATAAAATGTCAAATAAATGTTACCCTAAAACATACATCACCGCGCGTATACTTACATGTATTGTACACTTATACAAACATACATTTTCATATAATAATTATATTATCGTGAATCGTTCAGACAAAGACTGCTCGGCTTCTTTGAACATTCTTGAGATTCATGAAGACCTTTATAAGACTTTTCTATTGTGATTTATTAAGGTTTAGTTGGACTCTGCTTAGACTTATTTAGCCTCTTTTATAACTCTCGACAAGAGAGGTCCAGACACCCATAAGGCGCTCGTCAACCCTCATCAAACTCGTTTTAAATTCATCCACCCTCGATCGACTAAAACTCATTTCACTGCCCTCGAAATTCGTTAAAACTCAGACTCCGCTAAGACTCGATAAAATCCATTCAGATTATGATAAATAGGACTCGTCACTGCGTTAGGAGTGTTGAAGCTCCGGAGGATTTCTTTTGACTCCAACAAGGCTCATTCAGGTCTCTTACAAATCGTTCAAGAAACTAAATCCAAACAACAAAGTTGGTGTGATATTAGCTCCTGAACTTTCGATTTTGGTTCTGGACTTCAGAGGGCGGTATATTTTTCAGTACGCAGGAAGGGACTTGTACAACACATCTTTAAAATGTCTTTGTTCCCACGAGAAGAAGTTAGCTATGGAGATCTCGATTCTTGAATCGTACGTTTCTGTTCACTGCACCCTTTTCTTCTGTCGGTGAAGGCGGTGGCGGAAACACGTTTGGTATCCGTATAGGTTAGTGGTTCCCAACAGGTGGTCCGCGGACCTCCGGGGGTCCGCGAGCTGATCCGGAAATGTTTTGTTCGTCAGGAATTTGACAGTTTTAGCAAATTTGAAGTATATTTAAATGCATTATATACATAAGGGGTCCTTGAAATTATAGGGATTTTTTCAGGGGTCCTTGAAAATTTTTTGTTGAGAACCCCTGGTATAGGTATTAGTTATTCGAATCGAGCGTTTTTCAACAAGAAGTCTATAGTTTACTTGAAGGCTCAGGCATGATATCTGGTATCAGAAGACTAGAAAAAGAGCGGTCATCTCTAATACCATTCCTAATCGAAAACTACTATAATTATTATGACTGTCGAAGACAGAGGCCTAAGTTCTCCGTAGGATCGGTACCAGAATTCTTTAAGATGGAATTTACAATGTTGGCAACTTAAAAGTGATACTCATTTTGCGAGTAAAAAGAGCAACATTTTTTCAATTTTGGGGGCAATTAGTATGAAAGAAATGATATTTAGGATAGTCAGGCGGGGGGATTAACTCTCGAATTCACCACTTAAACAGACTATGGTCTCCCGAATTTCTTATTTACGTAGTACGTAAACTCATTCTTATTTTAGCCCACAGTTGATTAAGAAATCAAAACTAAACGTGTGAAAGCATTGTTGAGCGATTGTACCGATACACTATATCTGCTGTAGGCTTATTCCCTGGAAGCTTTTTAAAGTAGGGCAAGCCCGTAAGTAGGGCGAATAAAGTAGAATATTTTTCTTTCGATTGCCGTGTAGGGAGATGAGCTCGAGCTGTTGGCTGCTCCTGACTCTACATTGATAATGTTTATTTACAAACAACAGTGTATTAGTTAGTATCTTCTATCTTGTTCCCATAATCCACTGTAATTGTCATCTACAGTGCTAAAGCCGGTTCCGATTGGATGTTTTCCTATTCTGTTAAACTAACCACACATTGTACGTGATAAGTTGGTCTGAAAGTTGAACATGGCTACGGATGTACGGATGTTCGCTTTAAAACGTACCAAATAAGGGAGACTATTCCGGTTCCCCAAAGCAAGAGAAGGCACGTCCTACAGCTTTCTTTCTTTATACTCCATTTTAAAAATAGATTACGGCTCGTAGAGTTTTCGTTGGAATAAGCAAAGTGGTGATGAAGCGCCGCACTGTGTCTCGAAATTTCGAAAAGGCAAGCATTACTCATCGAAAATCTTGAGAACTGAAAATAAAAGCGTACCCTCGACATTCTGGATTTTTCAGTTTCACCATCAACTTTTCTGAGATTACGACCATTTATAATAATAATAACAACAGTCTTTATTGGTATGACAAGTACAATATTATGTAAAATTAAGATAACATAAACATGCAAAAACTATGTGTCATACCGAGCCCCCATATCGCGGGCACAGGCCTTCCCTATATTTTTCCATACCCTTCAGTCTTGTGCCACCCTACACCGTGATGTTCCTACTCTACTGATGATTTCACTTCCCCAGCTTGTTACTGGTCTACTCTTCTTCCTTTTACGTCCGTACGGAACCCAGAAAATGGTTATTTTACACTAGCGATTCTCTTCCATTCTCACTAGGTGTCCCGCGTATTTTATTTTCAATTTTTTGGCCATAGATATGATTCGCCTGCATTTTGTCTTAGCCCTCACCGATTTAAATCTGATTTTATCCTTCCTTTTAATGTTCAGAATACTCCTTTCCATCTCTCTCTGCATAACTGCTAGCTTTTTGGCTTGGACGTTGGTGAGAGACCATGTCTATGCTCCGCATGTCAGTATTGGGAAGATGCAAGCCTCCAGCATTTTGCTATTTGAGGAGATTGCCAAGTCTCCTTTCAATACCGCCCTCAAGGTCCATTATTCCTTCCAAGCTTTTGGCTTATTCTTTTATCGACCTCTTTCCTCATTTTATCATTGAAGGACATGCTTTGCCCAGGGTAAGTGAATTCCTCTACTTCTTTCAAATCTTCCCCCAAATCCTAATTTTGTCCCCTGTGGAGTTACACATCACCTTGGTTTTGGGGATGTTAAAGACGGGCCCTGCTCTTTTGCTTTCTGCAACCATTAGGCGTCGTGAATGGAGGGCCCGAGTAAAGCAGGAATCACGCTATTTCAAATCTAAATTTTTCTTGGATTCAAATTTGCACTAAAGATTCTTTTTTTCGTTTCCAATTTTTTTTCAAACTTAAATGCATCTTCAAAAATTGATTTTTAAAAATGTGTAGGTGATAGGTTGTACTTTAAAAAATGGCAGTACAATTCGAATACTGATTTTGTATTTAGTGAAAAATAGCCAAAAACTTTCAAATCACCGAATGCGTTACTTTTGAATTTTTTTGAAATTTTTTTTAATGGACATTAAAACAAAATTCTCTCGAGTCACCAACCAGCGAAAATATCGTATGTTAAAGTTGTAATTTCCTACATACAATTTCAAAAATTTTCAAAATTTCTTATTTATTCAAAACATTAGTTATTCGCGCCGACCCTGGGTAGTATTCATTGTTTCAAATATTTCCATTGGCATGGCACCTCACTTGGTCTTCATTATCACCATCGTAAATGTATTCTCAAACATGAATAAATCGTCAACATTTTGAAAAAAATTGAGATTTTGTGTAGAAAATTATGACTTTAATACAAAGAATTTTCACTGATTAATGACATTTTCTATCGCTCATTTATCGATGAAACATTCTTTAAAATAAATTATGCATTCGATAATTTTTGACTTGGCAAATTTTCTACCATTGTCTACTATAAGTACAGTTATTAATTCTCGTGGATCTCAACCAGAATTTTACAACCTAGTTCTTGAAATATTCTCAATTAGCTACTATAAAAGGAAGGTTGAAATACGTCGATACTATTCAACTTAGAAAGGATGGAAAATTACATGGAAGAAGATAGAATTGAAAATTATTATTGAAATTGAAAAAATTAATTACAAAATGTAGGGAAAAGGTTCATATGGTACGCGGGCGCCTTTACGTACGCATACGCAGCGGATTTTCTCGGCCTGGTAACGCTGTAAAAATTTTCGAACGATTTTGCCCGATCCATATTTCAAAGACGCATCTTTTGAGGTATCATTCGTCATGCTGCCTATAAAAAATCACTCTCGCAATCCCAAAAAAACATTTTTTCAAATGTCAATGATAATTCTGGGTTTATGAAAACTTAAGCCGGTGAAAATTAGATTAAAAATCAAGAAATACTGTAAAAAGCAAGTACCATACATCATCTTATAGGGAATTGTATCCTCTTTCAGGATATTACAACTGTTGACCACTTTGACTGACTAGAAAATTTTTTATCGTAAGTTTTGTATTATGAGAAAACTATATGACTTTTTTCAAAAAGAGGGGTTCCTGGAGTACGCACCTAATGATATTTTTGGGTTTTTACAGAATGGCTTACTCTAACCAGTTCCAATTATTTACAAAGTTGGCATTTACTGAATATTTTCAAACTTTTGCTTATTAAAATAATTCGAGAATCTGATTCGTAGCTGTTTTTTTGTTCAATTTAGGTATAGGGTGCGTACTATTACCGGACCGTCTGCGTACTTTTAGGATATAATTTTTTTGAAAGTTCGATTTTGACACTTTCTACTTTAGCTTTTATAACTTGAAAAGTTTTGATCAAACTTGATGAAAATTTTATGGAAGATGCGGGATAAGTGGGGCAACAACCCATTAAAATTTCAGTTCAATCGGATAATTAGAACAGGCGCTAAAATTTTTTAAGCACTACGTGCGTCGTACAAGGAGCCTTTCCCAGTGGCATAGCTAGGGACGGAGCAGGGGGTAATGGACCCCACCAAGACACCTGAAATTGAATGTACAATATACAAAAATGAGCAATTTTTTGCCTTTGAAACACGTTTTTTTCGAAAAAGTTTTGCTCGATCAGTAATTCTTTCTTCATTTTCATAAAATAGTCCTCTAATATCGGCGAATTTTAAAAAATACCTAAATTTTCGGCTTTTTCCCCCTTGAAAATCTGGAAAATTCTGGCTACGCCACTGGCCTTTTCCCTAGATTTTCTAGCGAAAAATACTTCTTTTTAAATTTTATACAAAGACTATCCGGCGCAACATTTAATTTTGTAATCACCTATAGATGATTGAAAAGGGAATGACCCATAGAATTCCAGTTGTTTCCATTTCATAAATTTCGAATAGTTATCAATTACCTACATCTGGGATCCATTTCTTTACTATTGCAGTGTTCCATTCCTTCTCCCTGTCCCATCTCACGGGTGTATCTATGCTGTAGTTTTTTTTTTCGTTTCAGTCGGGTCTGCAAGTAGGTATGGGTAGTATTTTATCGCTGACTAGATGAAAAATACCTTAACCTTTCATTTGGGGCTTAGTGAGTGTTTCTTAGTAGAGGAGTGGATGAAATAAATTTTGCTCTCTGAAGAAACTAAGAATATTTTTGACATCACGTGAACGTCTTTCAATTTTTCAGGGGATGGTAAATAATTGGTTGCGGGGGAATTAATCACTCTAATAACGCCCACTCATCTTAGATTCCCTGAAGGCCTTATAGCTTTTTGCATTCTTATCTGGAAGAAGAATATGTTGTTTCCGTTTTTTTACTGCGCGATAATCGAAATACATGACGATGAAACGGCGTTCTACACCGCGGAAAATGAAGAGGATAACTGTGTAGAAGTCTGATTTAACGTTTACAGTAGTTAATTCGAATTCAAGAACTAAATTCTTTTTATTAGCGTATCCGAACCCGGTAGTGTATTCGTTCCAATTCTATAAAGTACACAAGTCGAGAAGAAAGAAAGAAAAAAAAATGAAACTCCCGTAACTGAAGGAGGGGGCAAAAATAATTTAGGAATTTTAACGGATCATGTTAAATGAAATCTGACACCAATTTTGATTGTAATATTATAATAATGATAAGATTATGTAAGAAAAGATTTCGCGGTACATATACGTGACAAAATTTTACAGTTACGAAAAAGTACCTCGTAAAAAATATAATCGAGAATGAAATTAGGACGTGAAGTCTTAGTTCGGTTTAAAAATATTGGACAACGTCTTGGCATACGAAATCGAAATTGTTGTTGACAGTGATAATAACGGGCTCGGAACGTCCTCACTTTTCCGGAGGAGGACTCGGATAAAATGACGATCATTAGACAAGAAAGAAAACGAAGTCTTCTAGTTCATATTTTACTTTCGAATCATAATTCATGGGAAAAAGTTGACTATGTTGTGCCTGAGCGGAGAGATCTTGCTGAGGCATTGTCCTAGTCCTAATAGATGTTATACAGCCTGTAACATCTGTTCGGAATGTAATTATTTACAGCAGTACAACTGATAGTTGCAAATGAGTTTGACAAACTTTTTACGGTGTTATACCTATATTGACAGAAATCTTACGAGCCCAAGCGTTCATTTTTTGATGTACTTCACCGAGTCTTACGAACAGTAGAAATGCTAATTACTTATCCCCGGCCGCCTGTTTCCTAACGTTTCTACCTATCCATTGGCGAGAAGTGTTTTGTCCCCGCAGCCATCAAATCTAGTATACCATATAATCCTTAGATGTGCTTTCAAAACCCAACATATCAAATTTTATGATTCAGTAATGTAAAGGCATGATCATTAACCACTAATAGCCAGCTACATTAACGAGGTATTTGACTCTGTAGTTTTTTAGCTCCTTGATAAATAAGACCGACGAGCATACATGATTAACAGGTTACCTATTCGCTCATTTCAGGTAGTATCCGCGCCAAAGTTGATATCGCAAATCGAAATCAAATAAAACGATTTCTCTCGTCTAATCTTTCAGTATCAGTCTTTACGATAGATGCTACCTCTATGTGCGCAAATTCATCTTCTCGCAAATTCGCTATACAAATCTTTAACCTTTGTTTTCGAGCTTACATGCGATTTTATTTCGCACCGCGGAAAGGGTTATTCGCGTAGAAAACGAATTTCCTACATAAAATTACCATTACGTAGGCACTTTTGGTTCGATTACGTGCTCGTACATAAACATATTTGTACGATGGAGCACGCGTTAATAGAATCGCAGAGAGATGATACATAGTTTGTATTATTTGTACACAGGTGCGACATTCAACATGGCGCAGACGTCCTCGACGACTCTGTTCTTGGCTGGTGCTGACGTAATTTCCTTGGACAGTCCGAAAGTGACGAAGAGTCTGCCGACCCCGACCTTGCCAGTGATTCAACGGGTGAAGCCGTCGCAGCAACCGCAATATCGTTTGCAGATTGTATGGCGAAATGTGATCGCCTTCTTCTTTCTCCATTCTCTGGCTGTATTCGGGCTGTTTAGAATGTCACCAAAACCCGCGACTATCGTTTACTGTAAGTATACGAAGGGTCGTTTTTGAATGCCGATTAATGTATTTTGCAAGAGGGATCCGAGTGAAACATAACGCTGCGCCGTGGCTCGAGAGCCCGATAATTACCAGAAAACTTGAAGATGATACTGGCGTTTCCTAGGTCTCTCGGACCACTGTGCGACGTTTCGTTTGAACCCGAATGTAACCACATGTCACTCTGAGTGCTACCGCGACCATGGATGCCGAATGGACTACACCGAATGTTCCGTATAGTCGATTCGGCATTCTCGAGGGCAGCATTAGGGTTCAAAATGGCGTACGGCTACATTTAGGTTGAAGTGCCCTAATGTGAGAACTTATACATGGCCGCACCTATACGAGGGTTTACTCGAATCTCACGGTGGAATGATCCTCTTGCAACTAAAAGTAAGTTAGCAGCAAATCCCACCATATTGGTATAATGGCCTCTAGAAAAATAGTCATACGTTACCACCAACAACTTACGCGATAAGCAACTCAAATAATACCGATATGAATCTGTAATTTTTTGTGGGAAATGCGTATAATTTTAGACAGGTGGCAGATCACAGGGCAAAACGAATTGCAGTGGCGGATACGAGGGGTCCGCACCCCCTCCCGAAATATCTAAATTAAATCTGTCTATAGTGACCTTGAGCTATTGTGTTTCGTCCATAACACTTTTCATTCGGACCCTCCAGAAATTATTTTCTGTATCCGCCCTTGAAGGATTGAAATTTTAATCAAAGGAGAGCATCTTGGATAAGTATCAATTCACCTAATCACGCACGTTTTTCTCTAGCACGATGAGCGATCGAGCAGAACTGAGGAAATTTTGTTTCTCGTAAGAAAACCCCTAATTCTTCCTCACCAACATTTTTATAATAATATTGCCAGGGGTCCCGAAGTTTTCAACACTGAAATTCTTCTGATGTTTAGTTATTCGTGAGTAAGATACAAAACGAAATTGAAGAAGTTCTGTCACTGGCTCACCCGTCAAAAGCAAATACATTTTTTTCGTATACATGGACCCCAAATATTTCGCAGCTTCTCGGTAGTCTTATGGTGATGTGCTTCCTAAACACGGACTCTGAACAGCGGTGTCGGAACGGGATTTGCAGGGTTGCAGAATATTTTTATACCACCCATCCCCCGAAAAGAAAAAAAATTGTTTTTAAATGGAAAAAATGAAAAACTATAATATACTTAATAAGTTGATAAAAAGCACCTCGAAATAGTTCAAAAGACGATGTTTACGATATTTTTGATAATTTTCACGATTTTTTCCTTGATTACCTCACTTTTACATGACAAGAAAACCTTTCTGACGCCACTGACACAGTCGTAGTTGAACGCCGTTAATTCATGGGATAGGCAACCATGTGATCTGTTCCACACTGCTAAAATTTGTCATTTTTTAGACTGAAAAGCGTTACATTTCAATAGTAATTATTAGGGCTAGGGCTGTACATTGGCGGTGGGGCAGAGAGTCAATGGGGCAATTCACCATAGGCTCCGTACGTCAAAGGTCCTTCAGTGCACTCATTTCAAATAGGACTATAAAGGAAATACCAGGGTTTAAAAATTAATTTGCCTTTAGACTCCGTAAAAGTTATGCGGTCCTGGTAATTGTCTCAGGAATCTCTGAAATTTCGCATATTGGGGCGCTATCAGTGTGCAGTTCAATATAGTCGGCCGCCGCCACCACAACAGGGTGGTGCCCGCCGACGCTGTGTAAAAAATTTTTTTATAATTTTTTTTTCCAAGTCCCCGTTTTGTACTCGGCGTTTCCGACTGTACGCGCCAAATTTTGATATTTTTTCCAAGTTCCCGTTTGGTACTTGGCGTTTCCGACTGTACGCGCCAATTTTTTATGTATTTTCATTTTAAAGCTTCCCCCCCCCCTTCAAACCACTGCTCGCGCAATTTATGCACAATGCATGTCTAAAAAAGTTATTTGGTAAATCAGGATGCCCTTGATATGTTCTTTCGAACTTTTACTTATGCAATATAATATACTTTATGGATTGAGAATGCCTTCAATGTTGCTTATATGCAACTCCATTAATATCTGAAAATCATTACAAGTTTACTCAAATAAGGCTGAAATGCAGCATTTCTACTAGAACAGTAAAAGTTACCGAGACAGTGGCGGATCTATGGGTGGAGGGGGTCGGACACCCCTTTAGGCTGAAAAAGAAAAAAAAAAACATTGCGAAAACACGTTATATAAAAATGTAGCGAACGTGTAGGCACGTGCATTTTGAAACGATTTAATCACATTATGAAACTTGTCTTCAGAAACTATTTAAAGTGACATCCATCTCGGTTTTTTAGAAGGCAGAGGTAGAAAAATTCTCATTTTCAAAACACCCTCCTTGGAAGTAGGGAGCCAAAATTACAAAATTCCGCCTAACTTTGCACTGGTGATAGGTAAAGCAAAATCGATTGAAAATTTTGATGAGAGATCATTTCGGATTTAACCGTCATTTCACCTAGAGAAACGCGTTTCTTTTAGGAATTATGAGAGATATAGAGCAAAGCTGATAGAATTTCGCACTAGCTTTTCAATACCTACATTTTGATACTAAGAGTGTCAGGAATAATTTAACTTTCACACTTTCAAGTGCTGTACTCATGATGTGTTGTTCAAATATGCAATTATCAATGGCGTTGGAATGGGAGGTGTAGGGGTTACATTGTATCCCCCCTCTCAAAAAAAAAAAAAAAAACTTCAAAAACAAGAATAAAAGCTCGACACAATGAAACAATGCAGTAACGAAACTTTATTCCAATAAATATTATATGATACAAGAATTCATTAAATAAATAAGTAAACGATTATTTAATTAGGTTGCGAATCAAATCGACGTACTGAGCAATTTAGTATGTAGAAACGAATTTACGAAGAAAAAAAATAATAAATAAATAAATAAAAAATAACCAACGCGAAACTTTTCCGGCTAGCTCTAACAATTGCTATGACCGAGTTTCCATAAAATATTTCAATTTTCCTTATAAGTTGCTTGATCACAGTTCAATATTGTAACTTGGTTCAAACCATCATCGTATAACCAGTAATCATTTAGTGACTCAAAATCGACGAGGCTCTCGAATGTGTCCAACATAGAACGTTCGAGCGATTTCAGAATCGAGAAATGTAATAAAACTGCGAAATTTTCATTTTCAGTGTTGGTAGTAGGCTACCTCGGAGCGGTAGGCATCACAGCCGGGGCGCATCGCTTGTGGGCGCACAAATGCTATAAAGCAAAATGGCCGCTACGATTGCTGCTGATGTTCTTTCAAACGATGGCCTTTCAGAACCACATTTACGAATGGGTGCGAGATCACCGAGTCCACCACAAATTCACCGACACGGACGCCGACCCGCACAACTCGAAACGCGGTTTCTTCTTCTCGCACATAGGTTGGCTGATGGTACGCAAGCATCCTGACGTCTTCAACAAAGGCAAAACGGTGGACATGAGTGACCTGGAGCAGGATCCGATTGTCATGTGGCAGAAAAGGTACGACGAAAATAATTTGATCTAAAACAAAAGCAAAACGCGTGAATACGTGTGCTGCCATTCATTACCGTGTAGTTTGAGGAGGAAATTGGTAAAATTTTAATCGAATGGAAAACCTGAATGTAAAATGGGCAGAGACGAAGATTGAGATTCGAGAGACCGCCTTCCATGTTCTACGTTGCCTTCGCCAATAAATTGGGCATTTGAGAGATTCAGAGGCTCATTCAAACGAATTCAAGACTATTTTGAATTCTTTATGGACTTATTCAAATTGCGTTAAGACTCATCAAGGGTCAGTCAAGATACGGTGAAACTCATTCAGGCTCTGTCAAGACTCGTTCACACGTTAGATTCAGTGACAGTTTTCAAGGAAACGTAAGAGTATAATCTTTCGTGACTTACAATCGCTTATGATTCGTTTACATTCATTTAAATTTCCCAAAGACTTATTGTAACTTATTCAAATTTTTGCAAGTCCTATCAGAGACGTACCGAAGAATTCATCCTAGGGGGAGGGTGTAAAAAATTGTGGAAGTCTTAACTGACTCAACTCAAAATTCCCAAAGTATCAAAGCAAAAGAAGAAAAACCTTATAACTTGGATTTTTCCAACTCACCAAATTGGAATGGTAAATTTTCCCAACTGCTGAGTGAAAAATGTCTACAGGGAGGTTGCCCCCTGCCCCCAATCGGTACGTCTCTGAGTCCTATTCGCATCCTCTCAGAAGTCCTTCAAGCGCACACAAACTCCCAGAGACTCATTCACACTTCATAAGAGCTCGTTCGAACTTATTCTACTCTAGTTGGGCTTTTCGACTCATTCCTGATTAGCAAAGACTATGTTGATACTCATTCAAACAACCTTAAGGGCCAATCCAGAGGTTAAAACTCATTCAAACTTTTTCAAGAATCTTTCAGTTTTTCTAAGTACGTCTTAAAACTTATTCACGTTTCCAATAAGGACTCGTTAAAATTCACTCAACTTAGTTCGAACCAATACAAAAACTTTGAGAACTTGTTCCTAGTATTCCCTCCACTATGCCGAAGCAACATCGAGAAATCAATTCAGTTGCATACCTCGGTATTTGAAAACAACTCTAGTTACAGTAATACGTGCCAAAGAGAACTGCAGAACTGCGGTAACATCAAGCGTTCCCAAGGAGAAACTTGAAACAAAAAATGAAATAGTTCCGTCTTGATCTCACATCCACCACAGATTAAAGAATTCGAAAAGTCAAATAAAATCGCATGGCAGGAGTGAAAGAGTAATTTTTCAGCATTCGAAGGACGATTGGGGACTAACGATGTTTACAGAAATTGCGAGGGAACGGTACACCGAAAACACGATTCATAGCGAGAATCGAACCAATCTGCGTGCGAATACGTAGCAATCATTCGTAAGGTTACATAATAATTCTTTTATTGCAGATACTACCTGCTACTTGTGCCATTATTTACCTTCGTTTTGCCGACCATGATTCCATACATGTGCTGGAACGAGGGATTGGAAACATCCTTCTTAATTGCTATTCTGCGATATGTCCTGTCCCTCAACTTTACCTGGCTCGTTAACAGCGCCGCTCACATCTGGGGAATGAAACCTTACGATAAGTAAGTATACATTATAACGAAATAAATCAACGGTACGATTTTACGGCTACTCTATCCCGGAGTCGAAGAATGAAAGGACATGAAAGATAATTTCGCAAAACTCATTTCAACCTAATCATTTTTTCCCTCTTTCAGAACAATCAGTGCCACCGAAAATGTTTCGGTAGCGGCGGTTACCTTCGGCGAAGGCTTCCACAACTACCATCATGCGTTCCCGTGGGATTACAAAGCAGCCGAACTGGGAAACTACACCCTCAATCTATCCACCGCGTTCATCGACTTATTCGCCAGAATAGGCTGGGCGTACGACATGAAAATGGCAACCAAGGAAATTGTGATACGTAGAGCTCAGCGCACCGGCGACGGTACACACGCTCTCGAAGGTGACATCTGGGGCTGGGACGACATAGACATGACTAGCGAAGACAGAAAATTAGTACAAATTATTAACGCGCAGAAGAGCGATTAAAAAATATGAGAGAAAAAAAAGAAGAAATATCGCGGAAACGACACGATGGCATTGACGGACTGAAAACTCGCAATGCTATTCGAGGCCTAATAAAATAAATTTTTCTCACTGCGACCTCGTCCGCGGACTACGTAAAAATTTTTAATTTATTTACATTTACTACAGAAACGCGGTGTACAATCAATTTTCGTTCTCACGGTACTTTCATTAGGTTTACATTATCTTTTTGTTTTTGTATTTTCTGTTACACGCGGTGTGCGAAGGTATATTTGTTTGCGGGAAGTCATCTTCACAGAAGAGGATTGTATGTATTAAGAGCTTACACGCGAAAATATTGAATAGGAACTGAAACCACGGCAGAACCTTCGAAAACCCCGGGAGATAAAAGACTTTTTTCTACTTCGGGAATCATACATCACGAATCGAGAATACGATTTTGTTCGCATAGTTTTTTTTCTTACAAACTGTTCATGTTAAGCTCGTTCAGTACACCCGAAAATGTGATACTTACATGTGTAATATATTGTATAACTTGTTCGTTACAGTTATAGATTAAGGAATAAATTCAATTTGTTTAATAAATTCCGATTATTCATTATTAGTGAACAACTTCAGCCACGGGTCAGCCATTTTTTGAATTACATACACTATTGAAAATTCAATTTTGCCAACTACTCGTAATTTTCAACATCAACGATTAAAATGAAGAAAAAAAACATGATCGTGCAAATGTCTTTAACCATGTTTTATTTTCTTGTCTTTTCTACGCTGAATGTAATTTTATCAAATCCACCCAAGTGAATCTGGGAGGGCGTCAATTTGTAATCTCCGCCCCTACCTTAAGGATACGTCTCAGGATCTTGAGCACCGCCAGACTTTTCCAGAAGAGCAAGGCGATTTGAAGAGGTATGAGAGCAAAACACTTTTCCTAGGGACAAAATATGACTACGTATTTTGATGAATGAAGTCTATTTTGTAAATCCAGGGGAAAGGAGAACGCTCCATTTTTTTCTTTGCCCAGGATCAGTGAACTGTTAACATTATGTTACAAGTTGAATTTTCAACTAATCAAATACTTCCACCAACAGCGAAACACTTTTTCACCTATTAAATTTTTCCACCAATCAAATTCATCCGCTTATTGAATTATTCTACAAATTAAATCACTCGACTAACTGAATCATCCTAATCGATTAATCAGATTATTTCACAATAACTCATCTTATAAGTTCAAAAATGGGACGTTCCTTGGCACACATCGAGGGGAGGGGGCGGCTCAGCAATGGTTTTACATCAGGGGCGGATCACTTCTCCACATCTTTAGGTATCATCTCGTACATAAAATTGGCCATTGAGCGCTGAACAATGCTAAACGACTGAAACCGGCGACATTTATGTCGCCTCAATATTTTCAGGTCCAAAATTACTAATTTAGTTGCCTACTAAAATTTTGCCCGCAGTTACGACTCATGTCTCACGAATTGGATTTAATATCAGGTAGCACTACAACCAGACATATTTTCAACCAAGTCCAAATAAAACTCAGACAGATAACAAATGAAACGAAAATCAAGGAGTACGGACATTTTGAGTTACATAATGACGAGCAGTCGTTCCAAAATATAATAGACACGCGGAGCAATGATTAACAAGGACTGAAAACAAACGGAGCATTGCACTCTTAGTAACTGACCAGATTTCAAAATCGCGAGCATGGGCGTAAAAAGGTGAATTCGAAAAATAATAAAACTGGGGCATTCACCTTTTACATTTTACTTTTAATGTCCACTTCGCAAAGCGCTATAATCAGCAGTATTTTTAGATAGCATTCATCATCCACCTCGCCAAGCTCAAAATGTCACTACACAAAATCTATAAACTGTACCTGACGTGAGGAACTCCAGCAGGTCCTTGTAATTACAATTCCCAATAAATACGGCCAGTTTCATAAACGCATTTACATCGAGTTCGATTATAATACTGCTTTCGTCCTCGAAACCAGTAGCACCCTCTGCAAATAGAAATCTTAATTTTAGCGCTATCTTCGTACTCGAAGCATACCAACGCTTCAGTTCCACCACAGACACTTTTCTCCGCACATCCATACGTACCAGTCAATGAACACTCGAACGGCTTTGAAAACAACGATACTTCTTGACTAGACAACACGCAGAGTTTGACACACTTCAGATGCACTAATATCTGCAACAAGGCGAAAATCAATGACTCATTTCAATACACGCTGATTCGCTCGAAGCTAACTGAAGCTTGGCACTCCCGTCTCCGTGAGACACTCGACTTACTTCAACGAGTTCCCGAACGTTGTGCGGTTGTAAGGCCGGCACGAACTTGTTTTGCACCTGCTCCAACGAGCACCCCGGCCATTTCGCTACGAATGCTACGATCCTCAATAAGAAACTATCCAAAGCCGTTCGATTAATTTTGCCGTTCGGGTAAACCCACGGTTTTATCTGCACCCATATTCGCTGCCTGGAAAACGCACGGACATTAAAAGTTTGTACGCCGGTCCCTGTAATCACAACTGGTAACAAACGTACTCGGTAGTCGATGATATACACGATTCGTTTTTATCGGCTCGCTTCTCTTCCACAAAAATTTCAGTATTCTTCGGGAACGATAGTAGCCACAGGCTGGCGAAGTCTTTGTGCACGTAGTGAGTGAACTTGGAGCCGCTGCGCAGTATAAGCTTGCTATTGCAGAGCGCGTCGGTCACTTTACGCAACAAATGCAGATCGCCGAATTCTTCCTACAAATGATCGTAAGCGTAATGTGATACTGAGAACGGAAAAAATGCGGCTGGGAGTATGAACTCCACTTTCTTTCTCAACTTCGTTTCCTGGTTTATGATTCGTCAGAAACTTCAGCCCACAATCGTGTTCTTTTCAACGTAACGTATCGACTCACAAGTATCAGTGAGGGCTTTTCTAAACTCAAAATACAGAATTATAAAGAAAATCAATTACCCTCAACATTCTGCACGTTGCACCGCACTTGCCACACTGCTGAAGGTATTCGAGTATGTTGACCGCGTAATCTCGTTCGTGTTTCTCATTGCAGTATTTTCTAATTTGAAGCATTATTTCATCGGTCGTATAATTCAGCTTTTGGTGCACGAGATTTCTAAAAAGACATACGAATTAATTTAAAAACCACATCTGCAACTATTCGCGAAAATCAACTGCTCGATTTCAAAATTCAGACTACATCGTGTACCACCTTGAAAACGTGTGACAACACCTCACCCGTCGTGATACAACATTTTACCACATGTGCACTGAAGAATGCCCGGGAAAAGAGGCCTATCATTTCAAGAAATTTCGGTCTTCATTTCACTTATCGTAACGTATAGGTCAAAATCCTATACCAAGGCAAAACAGTTCTGTTGACACTGATGACGTAACCTTAGCACTGTCGCCCTACATGGTCCCAGAAGATGAAACTACGAGGGTATATTCCAAAATAAAGCCTCCTATCGCGCAACTCCTGTTCTAATGGACCAAAATGAATGCAACCGGTTTTAAAATGTAGTAAAAACTATATGTAATAGATTAAAATAGTTGTTTTTCGGTATAGACACTATTAAGTACAATATATTTTTCAATTCGTGAAATCCATTTTTGAAAGGCGTTGGCGTAACATTTTGTAGTTTTTTTCGAATCTAATCGTGTATGAACTGCTCCACTTCATCCTCAGACTCTCCTTCAACTTCGGAAATAAATTTTTTTAAATCGCAAGGAGCGAGATCGGGGCTATACCGAAGGTTAAGACTGGTTCAAACTTCAGCTGCTCGATTTTAGCATTGGTTTGGCGACTGCAGTGCGATCGGGCGTTATCTTGATGCAAAAGGAGTCGTTCATGTTGGGGCCCAATTCCCTCAAGTTCTCACAGTATGCACTGGACTTTATCATAGACCCCGTCGGCACTTATTCGTTGTGCAGAACACCATGTGAGTCCTAGAAAATTATCATGATTTTCTCCGCAGATTTTACAGTTTTTAAACTTTTTAGCACGCGGAGAATATGAATGTCGATATTCGAGTCATTGCCTTTTATTTTCTGGATCATCATCTTTAAACTGGACCATTAGGCGAGCATGTATCCCTTTTGGCTACACCCTTCGTTTGTTAAGAACTCTTTCATCGCTCGTTGGTTCAACCTACTCGTGAAACCGTCTTTCATACAATGAAACTCGGTAAACTGGTACAAAATTAAATACGGAACACAATGCCGCATCACGCAGCGGTCTATCCCCACCCGTTACAGAGTTACAGGGTCGGAGACATCACTTTTTGATAGACTCTGGTATTTTTTTTTTTTTTTAGACACAGAAAAATTGATTTATTGGATAACCATCATAGAATAATACATTTTCTCACTAATTTCATTTTCATAGTTATGACTTAGTGTACGGGCAAATTTCCACTAGTAATAGGTCCCGAACAATCATCCGATTGATGCTTAACGTTATTCCTTCAGTTAAGAGATTCGCGCCTGTATCCAGGGCTGCAACAACGGAAAGAGAGATAAGCACACCCCCGGATGATATTTGAAAAGATTAACTAGACGACAAAATTTGGTAAAAGTGAGGACTTGCTTTTTGAAGGTTTCAACTGAACTTGTTCATATTTCGATTAGCATTTTGTCTACACCCCCTAACCTATCACTGCGTACGGTTCCGCTTGTATTCTAGTCAACCGAATGAAGAAAAAAAGTTGTTCAACTTTGTCAATCGATAACTCCAGAACAAGAAGATATTTTTGTAGCTATTTTGGGGTTAGCAGGGTTGAATTCACGTACACTGCCCTATAATGGCAACCAAAAGTACCTGACTGCTTTAAAGTACCTGACCGACAAACTTGAGAAATTTTTTTCAAGGAAAAACTCAGGTTGGTTTAGAATCCAGGTCTTCAATGACTTTTCAACGCTATGTGAGAATCGATATCTACTATCCGTAGGTATTTTCAAATCGTTGTTCAGTACGTACTTTTCGATTTCTTTCATAGCTCTGTCACGATCTGCATCCGACAAGAAATCACTTTTTTCGATATTGCTCACGCTGTACTTCACCTGAAATGATAAATAATCGCGTATGAATTAAAATTTCATTTCTGCGCTCGAAGCCTCGTTCCGGTCCCAAAAGTTTATATGTCCCTGGGTCAGATAAAATGGCATTTTATCAACTAAATCGAGCAAATATTACTCACTGGAAGCATATTGATCAAAAAATGGTCGTACGCATTCGAGAACCGAAGATCGCTGTGTTTAAATTGATGTCGCGTCAAGTATACGGTAATTTTCGACTTGCTGTAGTCTTCTGTATCGTCCTCCTCCTTCTCATACTCGACATCCGAGTCACTAGAGCACAAATTAACGCTATCATCATCCAATTCTCAAGACTACCTTGAAAGCTAGATACGCTGAAGGCAATTCAAGTTACCTATCACTCATCTCATTGTTACCATCGACGTTAGTCTTTTCATCTGCAATATCTTTGTTATCAAAAAAAGATTCGCGTATCAATTTTAACGTTTGATCGGTGTACGATTCTTTGGCTTTCATCATCGGCTTCATTATCTAGGTACGGAAAAAAAAAAATTACATTCATTCGGCACACTGAAATACGTACTTATAATATTACTCGCGGCATACTCACGTCTTCCGGATTCACTTCGGGCAGTGGCTTCACGTTGAAAAACAGAACGTTTTCTGGAATGGTCACGTCGAAATGAATCTGTAAACGAGATTGACAACTATGTTGAATAAATTCCATCTTTCCATCATCGTTCGATATAGTAATCAGACGAAAGTATCTGAGAACTCCCTTTCTCACACTAATGTTCAGAATTTAGGTGCATTTAGACCACAGTGTATTTGAAATTACTGCGTACATAAAGGAGCATTCATTAAAAATAAATAGGGGCTTAAAATGACGCCGCATATTCTCCACCAATTTGTGATCATCAGAAACAATACAAGCAGAAATTATATTCTTCCAAATTAGAGGTGAAACCAGACTGCGACTTCAAAGAGGAGGAGAGGGGGTGACTTTCGAATAAATTTCTTAGAATGTGAATACGAAACGTTTCAATTCCTGCTAACACACTAACTCCTCGAGAATGAGAAGAAAAAACTTTTTCGACTATGAATACAAAACGTTTCACTCCAAACACACTACCAGAAAAATATGAAGAAACGTACTATTGTCAACAGGGGCGATAAATCACAATACCGGCGAATAAATGCACTTACTTTATTTAATACGAAGTACGAAGTAAGCATAAGGCTTAACCCAGCGTCGCAGGTATCAATCTGAATACTTCCGCAGTCATATTTGCTCATCAACTCTAAATACCTTGCATACAACTGACCGAACATGTCGATTGGGATTAATGTCTTGAAGAACAACTGAAATCTGAAAATGAAAAATTGTGGAATGAAATATGGTAGCTGAAAAAATGGGCTCTTAAGTCGTTTCGTTACGACATAGAGCAGTTTTTCAATAACTGGATCAAAATTCTTTCATACGATATAATATCATTTCAAATACCAAAATATCGAAACATTACATTTTAATATTAATAAACAGACTTTTCTGATATGGCAGTACTCCAAATTTAAAACAAGCCGTCACTTTCCTGCAATCTCCTACATGAAAGTAATTTCCCTTTCGGGTACTATGTATCTAATTCTGAAATATTCTCCTCACCGGTTCAGCGAAACTTACGTCATCGATAGATGATACGTAGCTTGGCCAATTGGTAAATAACTATTACTACGCTTCCAATCGCCGCACTTATTGAAAGAGATCAAACGATGATTACGAACATAGCTAAGAGCCGCTTTTTGTTGACTATCGTCGAAATTCTGGAATAAACGAGCCAGGTAATTCACATTTATCTGCTTTCTCGGGTCCGACTGGGTGATTAACGTACTCTGCAGAAAGAAACATTCATGAATAAAATTGGCTTTACATCAAAACTCGGCTAAAGTACTATTACTCGAGCACTTCGTTAGCCCAGATTCAATTGAAACGAAAAAAAGTGAAAAAAATTAACTTCCATTTCGGAATAGGCCGAACTCAGCCTTGTTCTTAGCAGTTATAATTATGCGTAAGAGTTGACTCACAAGTATTAGATTAATGATGATGAGACTGGAGATGTCGTTGTCTGTTAATAAGATAAATGATTTATCACGCGTAGAAGATGGATATTCGTAATGGTAGAATTCTCTGAAAAAATAAATGGAAAATAAAACAATACTGCGCGAAATACGTATTCAGGTATCAAACTATTCAACCCTCAACACGGGGGTAATTTAAGTTATTCCACGAATTGAGTGATAATCAAACAAAACAATAGGTTCGTTCGGGCGACCTCCACAGTTCCATATTTTGGCTTTTTGGAACGTGAAACTTCTACAAAACTGTTCGGTCGATTCTGTGGGGCTTCCATAATATCTTTTGTGGAGCCCAAACTTCATCAAGAAAAAAGATTGAGAAAGTATGGAGGTTTTTATCTAGTTAAGGAACTCACTTGAATGTTTCGATGTCATCGGGCAGCGCACTATCGGATGTCCCTTTCGCGGATACTACGACCATTTTTTTGTTTTCCAGTAAGTAACGAAACACACACTCGATTAGTTTTTCGGTCATCGTCTTCACATTTACATGATTTTTCACTTCCGCGAATTTTTCGATTTCTTTAATAATAGGCTGTAATAAAACACGTAACGCATACTTAGAATCAGTTACATTAAACATTAAATCAAATTATAATACGAATAGAAGGGCTGCATGCAAGTAGTCGAGTCGATTTCTTCGCAACGACAGAGTATATTAACAAACCTACGTCATGATTCCGACTAGCACAAGTCAGTCACTTCAAAAGAATCGACTCAATCACTTTTTGCACAGCGCCGTCCAGTTAACTAACCTCAGTCTTTTGTTTCAGCACACGGTCTTCCTGCAAATCCTTCAAATACACATTCACGCTCATTTGTCTAACTTTATTTTTCAACAGAGTGTATATACGCCGCTTACACGCAAGGGCAGTCTTGTCAGCTGATCTCTGAAACATAAAAAGTTAATTAGTAATCTTTAATAAATCTCACAAAACAGAAAGAAAATTTTTATTTGCACAATTCATTGAAGGAATCAATGAAAATTACAACTAAAATGAAAAATAACTAGTTAGCAACTAAAATTCATAAAAACTATTTAGCAACTAAAATTCGTAAAAACTATTTATTAATTTTAAAAATTCCAATCAGAAAATGAAGAAATTATTTGTGCCCGAAGTTCACAGCAAGATTTTTAAATGACAAATCAAACTTTGCTAATGAAAATTCCTTCGAAACATTTTCGCACGGGTATTGGGAGTACAGAGTAAAGTATGTAATTGACACTTGATGGCAGAACTAGCAATTATGAGGTTATGGTATGAAAAATTAATCGTTTCCATAAGAAATATCCCAACAACGATTCGATTAAAAATCAATTTTCCGAAGATAGGTAATAATTGAAGAACGATTTTGTGCGTCATAGCTCATGGACTACAAATAAAAATGGTATTTCAAAAAGAATCGACTTTGAAATGTTCTTAACACAAGAGTGATCGTGGCTCTCCGTGCAAAAGAAAAGGAGAAATTAATATTTTCACGCTTTAATGAATTATCGTGTCTGTTCGGGTTAATGTGTATGTTACAGCTGACAGCAGCACTCCTAGGGAACGGTTCAATTCCTAATGGCGAAAGACCGCGGAAAACGGAGAATTTAATGCACGCGGGGAAGTCGCATTTCCACTAACATAGGTAGTCCGCTACTATGTACTTTTCATAATAGGGTTCTATAAGAAATCGGGACATAATATGCTAACCGAAAAGCTACTTTACTCCATTTTAGCATTGAGCCAGCCATATAAACTCCTTGTTTTTCAACTTGAGTATCAAAGAAAGTACTAGGGTACAAACTGTCTGCACAAATTCATAACTTGAATTTTCGAACATGTGCAATTTCTCTAACACTCGGGATAGGCAATGAACAACTGTGTAACGAAGTAAAATGAAACATTTTTAAGGAGCAATCTACCGAATTCGGGGAGAAACCATGCTTGTTCTTGCTCCTCCGCCTGAGACAATTAATTCTGGCTGTAAATAAGGAAACTGATATCACAAACTAAAGGTATAGACGAGGAGAAGCTGAGACAGTAGCGGGCACACTTGTATGAACCAACATTATTTTGCAAAATCGACTGAAAATTTCTTCATACATACCTCACTATTTTCGTGAAGTAATTTTCTGATTACACGAAACGGAGTGATACGAGGTAACGTTGAAGAATAACACACCGCAGCTAAATGACATAATATCAAAATATCGTCCTCAGTTTTATTCCACCGCGTACGCCTGTAAGGTAATAAAAAGATTACTTTCAGCAATGTTATAAACATTAATTTTTTTTTTAAAGAAACGTACGTTTTCACGAACTCGGTTCACAGCGGAACAACTAATCTTGTTTAGACCCAAGACTTCATAAAGGTATTAGAACAAAACGATGATTTGTACTTGATTTTCTTAACTAAATACTTCCTTATATTCAAGGGCAATACAGTAACACTCTTCGAAATCAACAGACTCGCTCGAAGATAAAATGAAACTGACAATCTACTCACAATGTTCTCAGCTTCTTCAGAGCCTCGAGATCGGTATTATCATACTGCAAATCTCGATTTGGCTTCATCACTTTCGGTTTTTTGGGCAGGACATATCTCATCTTTCTCATTTTCGTGACCGTCTTCTTGTTTACAATCGGTGTTATCAATGTCTTAGGCTTAGGCGACAACGGTGGGGCCTATAAATCCAAAGCAAACGATTTTAATCTAGACGTTCGACTAGTAAGCTCTGTCAATAACGGTTAAAATGCATCAATTCAACAGGTTTTATCGTAAGAAATATACTCCAGAGAAGATGGCAACTCCTTCCCTCCCTTTGCAAGGAAAATAGTTCACGGTTGGAAGAACTGAAGTGAAGCCCCAAGCATTTTGCAATTGGATCCAAAAAGTGAAGTTTTTTTTTGCTTTTCGACTTTTAAATTTTAGCACTGCACCAATTCGATTTTTTCTTCTCCAGAAAACAAAAATTGCTCCGATACGTCTTTCCATTACTTTCATGACGATGAAAAAAAAGTTGAGTTCAATACCTTTACTTGAACCGTTTTGCTGTATACCCACTGCCTGATCAGATGTCTGTAAAAATCGAGAAAAAATACCGTAGTTCAACATTGAAATAGTGTCATCTCATCTCTTATCTGATGATCATTTATTGAATCTTGAGTTGTACTCACGAAAACAAGGACGAGTCAAACCCAGCAGCACCTAGCTGATCACCTGGGATCTGACCGGTATCACGATAAGGGGCCTCGTTAACATCACAAGATTCCCAGGTTGCTCGTAGTCGCTGAGGAACAACTGCTTTCTTGTAAGGCGTACGCGGCTCATCATTTAACGCATGCCGACCTAATGAAAACAGAGGAAAACACGGATACTCTGAACAAGCTCGAAAAATATTAAATTCTAGTTACAACGACAGTCGGAAATCGAGCTTACCGAGCTTTGTATTGACACAAATTCGATTTGCATCGTGCCAGTACGTTTCGAATGATAATTGCGAAGTAAAATCGTAATAATGCTTAGCATAGTCAATGTCAGTATTGATTTTTTGGTAACCTGGAGGGCAAGTCGTCGTCTCCAGTAACATCGCTCTCTGATTTACGTACACCATACACTGCAATTAATTAAACAAATAAATGATTTCATTTCTGAGGTATTTATAATAATATCAAGTTGTTAGGCACAGGTCGAGCTAACTATTCGAACTGGCCTCGATATCATTATCAATAATATTCAGCATTACCGCACTTCCTCGAACGTCGGTTTTTGGTCCAAACTGAACTAAACCAATAACAGCCAGATTTCGAAAATTTAAACTCAATGAATACAGATATCTGAAACCATCGTACACATTCAGTTAGTTTCTAAGTTTTTAGTAAAAATTAAGGAGCTAAGACTTCTTTAGCATTCATTAAAATTTATAAAGATTTGTGAAGACTTTCAGTAAAATATAAATACCACGCATTATAAGCCTCACTGATACTCGTTAAGACTCTGTTAAGATTCTCCAAGACCCGGCTAGATTTTTTAAGACTCAATAAAGACTACTGTAAAGCGTCGTTATAACGCTGTTAAAAAAAAAAAAAAAAAAAAAACGGGGAAAACGAGTTATAAGAAATGAAGCGTTGAATGCGAGAAGTACAAAAAAAAAAAACGCAAACGGCAAAATAATGTTTCACGCATATATCATTTTTCTTTTAAAAAATCATCAATTTTATTCGGTCTCGTAGAGGACGGTGTGATATCACATCTTCCCTGTGGAAAATACATATTGAGGTATCTCGTGAAATGAAGACAAATAAATGTTTGAAAAGCTTGATAAATGATAGGCAACTAACTTTCAAGTGGGGCTTCAGAAACATTTTTTTAATCGTCATCACTACATCTTTCCTTTCTGTCACATCAGCATACCACCACTAACCCATAACCCATGCATTTCATTTTCTGCGCCTCCAAATTTATGGCATGGCATGAATCATGATAAAGTCGATGTTGTTATGAAAAATTGTCTGTAGGAATCGAATGTATTGCGCAATATAAGCAAGAAGCATGAACGTAATACTCTTACCTCCTTACACAGAAATGTACTTTAAGGGACCGGGACCAAGAGGGAAAAAACGTGATATAGAGATAGTGTCATAAACACGTGCGTTACAATTGAATTTTACTACAGTCAGACTCTGTCAAAACTTTCAGACTTGGAAAAAACTAACTAGTGAACATCGATTCAACCTTCGCTAAGACTCATTATGAATTTATTTTCTGTCATCGGGACTTATTAATACTCGCTCACAACTCATTAGAATTCATTCAAATTCTGTCAGGACGTTCATCGAGCCTCATTCATACTCTGCAAAGAATCACTGAGAAATTCATCATGACCCTGTTAACACTCCGTTAGACTGCTAATGGTACATGAATTTGTAACTGGCAGACATTACAGAAGCGTAACTCGAAGTAACAACATTTGTCAATTTTTTCAATTTTCTGTTCTTTTAAAATCACATCACTTTTAAGCTAAATACACGACTTACTGTTTATCCACTCGGATGACTTTTTGCATTTCTGCAGGTAAATGCCGAATCAGATAATACTGCTTAATCGGATGTCTCAGGTATTCCTCTAAAAAAGGTACTTGATGAGGCAAACGCAGCAACGTGAACAACGACTTGAGTGGGAGCCTTTCAGCAAGATCGTTCTGTGATATCCAACCATCGCCATATTCTGGAACATGATCAATACTCAGTCGTGTTTAGTGTTTCTTAATTAGTTATCGTAGTTATTTATAAATACTAATCCGAATTACCTTCGTATTTCATTAACGGCGGAATAAACATTCTCCAAGATACCTCTTTTAGGTAACACCTCGGTAACTGCTCATCGGGTTCGAAGTCATTACAAATGCTTCTAATAAATTCGTTACTTTCGGTAGAATCTAGATTTTCATCACCTCGATACAAGTACAAGAGATAGACGAGCGTCTCATGCAACACTTTCATTCTGGCAAATTTGGGTCCGTAACCGTACTTCAAATTCTTCTATAAAATGAAGACATGTTTTGAAACAAAAACTTTTGCTACCCAATGACGAATCGACACGATTCAATCTAATATACAAAGTGGAATAGACGCTGATGTATCAAAAACTTGAGAGGTTTCTACCTTTGTGACGACTAGTAATGGTTTCAAATCTGCGGTCGGTCTGACACTCGAATTCTTCACGTACACGATAGCCAAGTTGTCTTTAACTTGCTGAACAGACGACTGAATAATTGGATGACCTATGGCAAGAGTTCGCGAAATTTAACGATACGCTCGCGAACAAACGCTACATTGAAAAATCATAAATGAAAACATACTTTCATCAACGGTGGGGATACAAATGAATTGAATTTCTTTAGATTTATTCAGTGCTGGCTCGGTAACTGTTGTTTTTATGACTTTAACTTTCTTAGCTTGAACCAGAATGTTGATAACTTTGTTCAGAGACTTCCTGTCAGGAATCCCTTGAAAGATACCTTGTTTTCCTTCTTCTTCGGTAATAATCTATGGAACAGTACACCGGTTAAACGAGGAACCCACTCGTATTATAAGTTTGAAAATTATTATTTAAAGTTGAGAAATCGAAGTGCGACATCTATAGAACTTGAAGGAACTTATTCGTATATACGAATTCCGTTCGCACCTTTCATGAATAGGAATTACGTTTCCGGGATAGGAGGTGCGATATCCCGGGGTTAATTTGGCACGCGTGCATCACCATACGCCCCACTATCATCATCGAAATAAGAATTACGTCGTAATAACTAGATAGCTGAGTGTCTTTCTGTCAAGCTGTATCTTAAAGGAATACATCCAACCCGCCATTTTTCAGCTTTCGGGTAAGCAACCAATTCAGTCTTTCCCGCGGCGAAGAGGGGGAGGACGACGGCCTAATTCTTAGTAGATACACAGGAAAAAGTTGATGGTTTTCCGGTTTTCTTCGATCTCCAAGAGGAGAAAAGGAAAACGATTTTCCATCCTCATTCTCTTTGCGAACAAATACTCGAACAACAAGTGTATGTTTATCTGTACCTTCTTTAGATTCATTTTCAGAATGACTTGATTCTTGTACACGTGCTCGAGAATAATATTCAGGCGTCGCATCACGAACAGACTCTCATTCTTCAATTCGATTACAAGACTATCACACTTGACCGAATTTGTTTCAGGTAATCTAAATATTCAGAAATGAAAGTTTAATATTAACAAAAACAGTTTCAGAATTCGAGACTGGCGTTGTGACAGGAGTATCCAAAATCTATCAATTCGCTGTAACTAATCCGAATATATTTTTTAAGATCAACGCGAATATACTTACAAGTTGTTCGAATTTGTCGAAGTCGCCGATAGTTTGGATTTCTTGACGTCATCGTTCTTTAAGGTAGGCAATTTTCGTTTAGTCGCTTCTTTCCTCTTCTGAATGAAATACTTTGTCAATCAATTACACGCGTCAAGAGCAAATTTAGGATATTTCGCGAGAATTTGAAAACACCAACCTCATTGTCATCAGGTTTGCAATCTTCGTTCGTAGTACTGACATCCATTGATACGCTGGTAGTATCAGTTTCCTTGTCACGCTCGTACATATTCGTTAACATAGCAGTTTTCTGAAAATGTTCTTCTAACTTCAGTTTGGTCACGTAGCTGTAATTTTTGGAGTAATACCTAGAAGAAAATGGCAGAATTTGTTAACAAGACAGTTAAAGCATCGAGTTGTGAGCTCGTTTAATGTAAACTGGACAGAGAATAGACGGCATTGGCCTTCAGCCACATCGGATCTTGGTTCATGAATCCATTCTTTTTGGCACTGAGACGAAGACATTGAATATAAGATACGCTAACTGGACACAGCTTAACTTCTGCATCTTAGATTTCATTTTTACTGTTAGTCTATCCGACTGTCAATTTCTCTATCTAATATCAGTATGTCTGTCTAACTATCTGTCTCCAGAGTCTGCGAAGCGGCTTATCGCTGTCTTTCAGGATCTTCCGATAGCAGATCTGTCCTCGCAATTTTACGAATTTTTCAGACAGGCAACCTATCCGACTTGTTTTTTTGTTGTGACCAGGAGGAGGGCGAAGACAGAGACCAAGTTCCTACAGTAATGATAAAAACAAAATTATACAAGATTTGACCCCACATAATGCCTTTTTATGCCCTGACAAGGTTTTCAGTATGGCATTCGCAGAGCTGGGTAGCCACGTCCAACTCTAGTTAGAATAGTCTGTCATTCCATTCTATGTGAAATTGTAACTTAAAAAGTACTGGTGGACTATATAAACCAACATATCGTCGGTGGCCTGATGAAGAAGCAAATTTTTCAGGAGACGCAAAGAACGGATTGATAACGCTTCAGAGACCGGGTACTTAGATAAATGGGAAACTGTCCCAGACATTCTGGTAATTTTATTCAATCATATCTAAGTCTACCAGTCGATGCATGAAGTTCACACGAAAAAACTGATACTAAAATCACAAAATTGATAAAATCAGGTCACCGATAATGTGTTCATTTCCGGCACTCAACCATCCTATTTTCTTCTACAGTGATTTAAAAAAAAAAGAAATACACTGAAATCATAAACTTTTTCTCCGGAACTTGACCCTATAATAACAAATATATCATTTTTGAAACACAACTAACCTGTAAAATCGTTTTCGAGCGTCTTCAGACGACACCATAATAACTAAGTTCATTTTGAGCAAGTTTCTCAGCATCAACCTAGTTAGAAGTTTATTGCAACCCAGCTTAATACCAAGTTCGGTTTGTGATATACCAGTTTCTTTGGTCTGGTCGATAATGTAGTAACATTGAGACAGCAACGGTCTGTTCATCAGCCGATTTTCTTCTAGGAATCCTGAATAAGTAAATAAAAATAAATAAATGAAATAATTAAAATAAAAAATAAAAAAAACGGAAATGAAAATGAAAATGAAAAACAGCAAAACTTTGAAACGTGTCCAACTCAGATAAAGCAAATAGTTTTGTTGGTTCATTCTTTTTCAAATCTACTATTAAATAAATATTAGTGGTAGGTTCAGATATTTCAACAAAGAAAAAGAAAAAGAAAGAAAGAAAAAGAAAACATGCCTTCGTAATTCTCGCCATCATCTGCATCGTCGTCATCGTCAAGTACAGGCAATTGTTTCGATTTTTCAGGGTTTTCAATTACTTTCACAACTTTTACGAACTTCTGCTCACCTTTTTTGGACACACACATAGACTCCGGACTATCAGGAAAGAATTCCTTATAAGGTACGAGCTGAAACACGATCGCAAGATTTAACATTTGCTCCGTTCAAGTATAATGAGTATTGAGAGTGGAATACTTTACCTCAATTTTAAAATGACTCCGGTACATGTCTAATTTCATCAATTTACCAAAACGAGGAAACTCTTCCTTCAAATCAGCCAGGATACGGGCCTTATTTGGAGTCGACTGAATGCTATTAATAATTGCAGGGAAAACAGTTCCACGGGGTCCAACGACTTCCTGATGAAACTTTTCAAGGAAAAACAGCGAACAGTTGCCTCTGATTCCCATAAATAAGCTCTACAAAAACGCACCAATAATGAGAAAATTAGTACATCCAAGCAGTAAAGTAAGTTAATAAATGATCCGGACATGTCATAATTAACACTACAATTTGTTCAAATTCATATACAGTAACAAATACTAAACCCTAGTTCAGAGTTTCAGTCGAAAGCGTTGACATTTAGTGGCAATTTCCGAAAGCTGATTCTTCGATGCAATTTTCTGTTCAAACTTCAGAAGTAAAATATATCGAAAATGGGTTCTACATGTATACTGTCTTGAGTAATATCTTCCTGTAAAAGGTCATTGGTCTCTGTACATTTGCCATTTTCCTCCTTGAGCAGAATAGCAATTAATGAGATGCTTTTGACGATGTGTACAACACATGTTAGCGTAAGAGGGTGAAATATGTAATTTCATGGGAAAACTAGACAAAGTATGAAATAAAAATTCTTACTAATAAAAGTATGTAATTTCAATTCTATGTAATACTTTAACTGGATATTCTGTATGACTAGAAATTTCATGAAATGACGAAGCCCGATCAGTAAGAATATATTAAAAAGTTTTAGGCTGGTTAAAACCGTTTGTCAATAAAAAATATAAAGAACGTCCACACAAATTCCACACCTGAAACATAAACTAGTACATCTTATTTGTTGGTGCACGTGTTACTATTGTGGCACTTAGAATTGCACAAAATATCTTGTCGGCGGCACGAACATCGATTTGCACTACATTTCTGAGAACAGTAGCAGCGTACATAGCCTTTTCCATTACTGAGCGACTGACTAGATGCGACTGAACAGAGTGGTATTGATTCGGATGGAATATCTTCAACTTTCAAGAACTGTTCCTGACTCAAAGCAAACTGAGAATGAACATACAGTTGCTGAAGCACTCCATTCCTTGTTCCCAGCTTGAAAAAATTATTTTCTAAAATTTCAATAACGTAGGCCAAAACGGGTCGCGCATCTGTCTTACATCGATCAACTGCGGGTACAGTAATAAGTATTGTCTCCTACAAATTGGGTCCAGGAAATTCATATTGAAACGAAGTTTCATTTGTTTAGTTTGCCGCTCCAAAGAACATTTTGATTCTTCTTTCGCTCATTTCCTCCCTCGCTGACACAGGTTGCATAATATATCGTCTGTCATTTCTGGCTGTTTGTGTAACAGAGGCTGTCCACAGACGTCGAATCGCTCACCCCACTTAGAGTCCTGCTCTGATACAGGGGCTTCTGATGACACCAACACTGGTTCCAAAGCGGAATCTGAAGCTGTTTCCAAAGCAGACTCTGACGCGAGCTCCAAAACAGAATCCAATCCTGGCTCTCGATCGGGCGCAGAATTCACGGACTGCAGAAGATCCATGAAGTCGTCTTTTGACTCCAAATCAGCCAATGTTTCTTCCGGCAAATTTAATAACACTTTTTGTAGGTCTTCATCGTCGCATCTGTTTTTCAATGTAATACTTTTCCTGCTACGCATTCAGTGGCGTAGCGTGGGGGTGCACAGGGGGGCACGTGCCTCCCCCAATATTTTTATTACATAGTTTTCTAATGTGGGCGATTTTTTAAAAATACCGCAATATTCGACTTTTTCTCCCTTGAAAACCTTACTGTGCCCCCCCCCCTTGGGAAACCCCTAGCTACGCCATTGTACGCATTAGTCATTCTATAAAATACTTAGGTTGTCATTGTAAGAGTATGTAATGTCAGTATTCAAATACATTTGCTAGTGGTTTCATGAAATTACTGATTAGGGCTAGTAATTTTACGAAATTACGTACTTCACACTTTTACGCTAACATACATATAAATCTGTAAAGGTTTATGGTCATCTTTCGATCACCGCATGATCACCCTTCTTTCTCACTAAGTTTTGAGTACCTAGCAAGCACTGAAACTCCGAATATGGAAAAACTTCATTGAAAACAACAATACTTCTGTACAACAGGTACATACTACCAAATCATTTACATTCACTTGATTAGATACCTGACAGGTTATAAGTTTTTTTCTTCTCAACTTATTCCAGAAATAGAAAGTTGGATTGGCTCCGTTTTTGATAAATGTCAAGGATACTGCCAGTTCACCTCGTCTTCGAGCTCGACCAATCCTTTCTAAAATACAGTACGTGATATCTGGGATCTCTATACTATTGTGATTTCCAGAAAACAAAATAGCACTTCTAACATTCTGACAGGCAACAATCACTAATCGATTACCCCATCTGAAAATAACATAACCCATGAAATTAATCAACAATATTTACGTTCATAGACTTATACAAAGCTTGCTTCTACTTGGTGGGCAGTACAGTACTCATAGCTCACTTTTCTTTTACTTCTTCCAAAGTCAGTTTTCGTGCTGCGTCACTGACATCCACTCTTGAATTGTAGGCTGCACAAGAACCCACATCTTTTTCATTTCTAATGGGACAGTGTGGATATAGATTTTTGGTTGGCTGAAATACGATTACAAACAATAAATTCATCCGACCTTTTCCACGTACGATCAGCACACGATTATGTTAACTTACGTCAAATTCTTTGACAGTAATTGCCTGTAAATACTCATCCACAGTTGAAAAAATGCGAGGACACGGTTTTGGCGATTCGAGTTCGTACCAAGTAACATCAGTTAGTTGTACCAAGTACTTCCACGCGAATTCTTCAACGAATTGATCAATAGGTTTCAAAGTCCAATCAGGATTGACTTTCAGTCTTTCCCACAAAACTGAAACACAATGGTAAATTTGTAAAGCAAAATAATTACAGCTACATGATGCAACAGTAAAGCAAGTTTTACAATAATAAATTAAGAATCGCGGAACTGCTCACTTTCTAGTGTAATGCCATCTAAACCCTCTAACGCGATTTCTTCGAGCAGTAACTCGTAGTATCCTCGAGCAGAGTTAAAAGAGTGCGATTCCATTTTCTTTTTTGTAATAGTTGATAACGTGAATGAAACGGTTCATGAGTGACGCCGCACACGTTTTCAGTAAAGCGATATTTCAGTATCTCACAAGAAGTTAAGTGAGAATACGCATTTGTCAATGTTCACCAACAAGACAAAAATGTTCATAGCTCATCTCAGCATTTGCACTGCTACGATTTGATTGTCAATTTGAAAATCAAAGTAGTACTAGTCGACTGCGTGCACAATTTTATCACACTTTTTATCACACATCTTATCACATCACTGTGAAGTGGGAACATGGAGACCAGTGGAGACAACATCATGTACCTACACTAGGGCTCTATAGCTTCACCTGGGTATACTAAGCCACCATTTTGGTTCATACTGCGCCCGTCGATGCCGAATTGACTACGCGTTACGCTCCGCATAGTCGGATTCGGCATCCACGGGCGCAGTATGAACCAAAATGGCGGCTTAGTATACCCAGGTGAAACTATAGAGCCCTACCTACACTAAAGCGCTAGAATACACGAGTGAGATATACGCCATTTTAGATCCAAAAGCGCCCCTATGAGGTCTAGTCAATTCGGCATCGACGGGCGCTTTTGGATCCAAATTATCCACTTCTTATCACACACTATGAATGATCAAATTGTTACACGATGTAGAAACACTTGTATGAGTTGTTATCAAGGTAAAGTTTCAGGTGAGGGGTTTGTCATGGTATGCTTAACTGGTTTTACTAGTTATCACACTTTTGTTTGATTATAATTTTATAATAGAATTTCTACGGGCTTTATACAATTTGCAAATAGAGTCAGCACACGATTTCAAGTTTTATAATTTTTGATAAAATGTCCCCATAATTAAATGAAATATTTAGTCAATGTTGAAACAACCAAAACTTTCAATTTCAAAATTGCAGCAAGAAAATTTATTGTCAATTGAATAAGTAACTATCGAGCTGCAAATTAATATAACTTTATAATTTATAATCACAAATTGAAAGGAAAGTATTAACATCTCATTACCTACCTGTTTATCACCTATCACCGAGACGGTTTTTTACACTCGAATAACCGATGCTCCTTTGATGATGCACACCGCTAACTCGTTATACCGTTGAAATATACCCTCTCTACATTTTCGCATAATACTCGATAAAACGCATTTTTGATCAAAACATATCTAGCATATTCACACGTTTTCGATAGAATCGTAGCACTCATGTACATACTCACTACTGAACTAGCCCGCCACCCGCCTTACATTTTAAACTGAACGTCAGCGAACGCGAACGCGTTCATTTTCGTTCGTTCAACAGTTCAACGTTCAACTAACGGGAAAATAGGTAAACGAACCGGCATCTTCATTTTTAAAACGAACGTGAATGAGCTGACCAAGTAGGGCGTTCGTTCGTTCGCATCTCGTCTGCGCGCTCAACTGCTGAAATGCTGAGGTCTTCAACCTTCAATCTTCAGTTTTTCGTCCGTTTCTGTTCTGACGTTTTTCATTTCTGTTTGTGTTTATTCGTCTCTTGCCGTCGCCGTCTGCCGTCATCGCCAATCGCAGATCGTAGGAAAGTGGATGGTCACTCTTTCTTTCAAACTTCATTACTTAATATTTTGTTGGAGTTTTGAGAATTTATTCGGTGACTGGCGTCTTATTCAGCATAATTAAAACGCAATTGCTAGTGCTTTAGGTGTTATTTGACTGCATTAATTCTTAAAAATGAATAAATATCAATTGTCTTTCGTTGTGATTTGCCTAGTCGCGGCCCTTCTCCCGATAAGTAAGTAAATTTGTATTTTCACATTTACGTAACCAAGGTCATTTGTGATGAATTAACGGAAAAGATTAGTTTGTGTAGTATGTCGATGAGAAAATTTGTGAATCTACCTATTCAATTCAATTCTGAATATTACGTTTAGGGACTTGGAAATAAAAGTCATTGTAGACCGCGTGTGGTTCTTACACCTCACACTTTCAAGAGATGTCTTTGTGACAAGCGTATAAAATGGTAGTGTTGATTTTCATATCAGTTGATTGTGTTACGTGAATTCCACGAAGCTGCTTTATTTGTAGCACAACATGTTTCATTGATTGGTGGCTTGTTTATCTGAAACAACATTCTAGAAAATTCAACTGATTCGGATGTAACGTGCATTTCGAGATAAGTGTCATTGTTGTCGCTCGTGGCATTGAATGAAGATGTAATCGATAGAATTTGAAACTCGTGTTTAAAACAAAGCATGAAACTAGTATGATATTAGGTCATTGGTTCTTCCCGTAGGTTGATTTTGGAATACTTGTTCACAGTAATAAATGTATAGGAAAAACCACCGCTGTGTTTGAAATATAAGTTGTTGACACCGTTCATTATCCCGTCTTGAGTGCTGTTAATGTCTCCTCTTATTCTTTTATCAACTGGCTTGCGGGTAGTTAGGATATGTCCTAGAAACTTTTCCAAAATTTTCATGCAAAGAGTTTCTATAATCTTCCTGAGTAGTATGGGGTAGTGCTTTTGCAGCTTCTTGTAAAAATTTTCCCTGAAAAGTGTTCCACTTCAGAAAATGCCATGTGCGCTTTGCCATGCGAATGGAGAAACTGTTTTCAGATTTTTTTCATACTCTTAACAAAGGTACATCCGTTGAAGTGTATACGAGAACATTTGTGATAAATAATAATTTCATTATGTTTCAGATTGTATCCCGCAACCAGATTTGCAAGGATCCAACGCAGGTAAATATGTTATATAAATTGGTATTATCCATCTTTACATACTTGGATTGTTTCTACAATAGCATCGCTGGTGTACTGTTCTAATTCAATTCCTGGGAAGTGTCAGATAATTTGAAAAACTTGTTCCGCTATTTGTGAATAAACAACTTCACGCTTTTTAGCATTGAAGTTGGCTGGATTTGCTTCAACGAAATTTAATTGCGATTTAATAACTAATTTTATTTCTTACTTTTCGTGTTCGAGAAATGAACTTTATGTGCGAATCGTGTTGGAATTTACTTCTTGAAAAATGTAATCATTTATTTCTTCGAATTAATTACTGATGAGCACTGACATTTATGTAGGTCGAGCATTATGTGAGCCAATGCTTACTAAATAAATGCTGAAGTATTTACTATTGACGAGCAAATGCTTTGATGTCCGAGCAAAGGCTCAAGAGTTGAGCATAATTACTTTTGTAATTAGTTGAATCGTTACTCAACTCACCAATTCATTTCAAGCATTTATGTGTACTTATAATGCTTGATCATTTTTTGAGCGAATGCTCCGTAAATCGAGACTGCTTACCCCGTGAGCATTTTTAAAAATCAGCGCATTTGCTCGATAAATGATTGAAATCCTCTAGCATACAAAATGAGAATTTGCTCGTTACCCTCATTACTGACATTAACTTGATAAGCGCTTAACGAATCGGGGCCAACAGACGGGCTCCAAACTCCTTGATTTCACTGCGTGTATTGATCGACAGCTTAGTGTATGACAGAAGTTGATTGAGTTAAATCCTGGTCTTTCAATTCCCGATCTTTGAAAATTATCCGTGTCACAGATTTGTTGGTTCTTAAGAGAAGGATCCTTTAGCACTGTAATCTCCCCTCCTCCTGTCCGTGATCGGATGTTGAAATCTTTCATTCAAAATATACCCAGAAAGATCATCATGTTTCAACGGTTTAGTTTTGAGAAAGAGCTATTTTCATCATCATCAAACTGGTGTTCATATGGTTTGCGTTATATTTTCCCTCCTTAAGTAGGGCCTCTAGAAACACCCAAGTATGGACATAAGCCATATACAGGGTTAGTCAGTTTTCGACGCAGCATAGAAAAACTCCGTTAGCTGCGTGCAAATGTGACTCAACGTGTTGGTAGCGTATTGTACTTAGTCAGAATTCGATGCAGCATACCAAAAAGTATCATTAAATTCGTTGAGAAAATTTTCCGATAATTTTTGAAGAATTTCCTAGGAAATATTCGGGGGAAAACGCCGATGGTTTGTGAAGGATTTTATCAAAAATCTTCAGATAAAATGTTCGTAATGTCCGAAGAATTTCATTGTAAATCTTCGGAAAAATCTCCCATAATTTTTAAAGAATTTCATCAGAAAGTTTTAGAAAGAATTTTGATAATTTCTGCATTGTTATGCAGTTTAAAATTCCATCAGAGATTTTTCCCGGATATTTCTTGTGAAATTCTTCAAAAGTTATCGGAAAAAACTCCCCCGATCCATTTTTCGTTCCACTAACAGCGATTTCTTCTGCTGCATCGAATTCTGACTAAGTACAATACGCTACCAACACGTTGAGTCACATTTGCACGCAGCTAACGGAGTTTTTCTATGCTGCGTCGAAAACTGACTAACCCTGTATAGTCTTTCTAGCAACGGACGGTTCGAAATTCGGTATGCAGAATGCGCCGCTTAGTTATTTTTAATTCATCAGATATAGAAAGACTAAATATGGAGCATGTCCATACCAGGGTGTTTCCAAGTATCCAAGTGCTCTACCTGAGGTAGCGAAGTTATCATTTCCCTCCCGCAAAGTAATTAATAATTTCAAGTTGGTGATTTGGCTACACTGATTCGTCTGTTTCATGCAATTTCATATACTTGCGTTGTTTGATCATTGTACTATGTATCATGGATATGGCGACTGACTTGCTAAATTATTGGAGAATTGAGGAGTAATTAACGTTCATTATGCTTTCACTTTCTGAGTACATTTTGAATAAAATGTCGTAAACAACAGAGTCGAGAAGGAAGCGTTTTTACTGGTACAATTGTGAAAACGCTCCCTTCTCCCCCTGCTGTGTAATATAGTTATTAGCCTGTTACCGTTGAGCTGGTGCCCCCGCTGGAGGATAGGATCACTGATAATTCTATCGCATTCAACTTGAGTATATTTCCGGTTTTTTTATTTTATTTTAATTAATTAAATTTTTATTTATATAGAGAGATTTGAAAGTTGATTTTGTTAAGAGTGTTTTGTACAACTTGATAGTTCAGTATTATTGTTCATGTCTCACCATACGCAGCTAGTCTGCAAATTATGTGTCCTGATATCTACTCTAGATATTTACAGAAAATTTTTGTAATTACAAATTACATTAATCCATATACCTTCGTTCAAGATAAGAAAGATGAAATCTTAAATCCGATAACGCTGTCGAGAGATTTGTGGAAAATTCTGGCTGTAACTAGTGTCGATATTCACGACTTTCTCATCACAAGAACATAGATCTACTCTTTATTGAAAGATGGGTTACTAATAAAAGAAAGCGAAATTAAACAATCACTTTGTTATTCTGTCTGAAGTTAGTACGTCTTACTGTGCTGTACATTACTTTTGGGAAACAGAGGAATTTCAACTTGGGACTTTTCCTATTGTTTTTAGAACAAATACAGCAGTTCAGCAGTTGATCACAATTTTTACAAATTGACATCAAAACGTGAAACGATTGACCAGAAAATAAAAGAACCTCGCGGAATTATCAGTGATTTTTGCGAATCTTGTCTTTCTGCAAGATAGCTGGAAAGGGGTTTTGTTTAGAGTACCCGCTAAACGGTAACAGGCTAATATTACTAACTGACCCGCTTCGTGTCTCATTTAAACTGTAGACAAAATGGAGGAACATTGGTATCTATTTTTGTATCGCAGTACACATAAGTTATTACTAAATAATGAATTATTTGGTGCACAATTGGTTTCCAATTTTGGACCTGACTACATATTATTTTTAACATCGTCTGTTTAAGGATTAGCAGATTTTCAAAAGTATATCATGTGTGAATCCGTGCAGTGCACGTTTTACAAATCTTACGCTACTAATTCTACATTATTTGGTCAGAGGAGGAAGGGTCATATTGAATAAAAATGAAAAACTCATCATGAATATTGGTACATTATTGTTTCAAATTCGATGGTAACCCAGCATGTTACGACCAAAAAGCGTTTGGATGAACAATGTTGGCTGTATGTGAGCCTAGTACTAACAAATACGACTCATTTGATCTGCTAGTTCTGGAGTAGCTAGTATATTACAGCTGTCCGTGGGAAAAGCTCGGTGATTTCAAATTGATACCTGCAACACTCGTGAATAGGCATCCATTAACTTTAATTTGTTTGCGCACTATTTTTATGTTTTGTTGATGAATGTAAAAATGTCAATTGGTCGGTTTTACTAATGAATGTCGTAGAGAGAGAGAAAAGGGCGCATCTATTATACTTAGGTTCCGAAAAGTTCTGTATTGTAACCGCAAGGGTACATACCTCCTTAATACTGGGTAGATACATGTTTCTTCAAAATGTGTAGGTAAATTTGTGCACCAAATAATTGAAAGTTTGATTAGTAATAATGCGTGTACTTATAACGATGAACAATACTTGTAGCTGTAGTTATTTCATATTTTGATTCATGAAACACGACACATTTTACATATAGTCAAACAGCAGCTGATTTATGGATAGATAAGTAGCGGTGTAGTACGTTGTTGCTAGGAGGTCCAGTGGCAGTGTTACACTCAAACGTGCGAAAACTTACAATAGGAAATAGATTCAACTCGCGTTGTGTTTAATCAGAGTCTCCTAACCCATTTACTATTTACTTGTTGCTTCATGTTTGTGTCATTCAGACGAAGATGTTGATGCTTCCAAAAGTTCAGTCGTACAGTTAGAAAAAATGCTGAACGTATTTCCCAAAAAGTGTAGTTTTAGGACTTTTGGAGATGATACTGGGTTGAAAATAGGTCGCGTGTTGTAAATTTGGTAAGGTATTTCGAGCTCATCAACCTCGTGATATTTTCTGAAGGGAGAGAGGGAGCACGATTTTGTAGCGCTCCTCCTAATAAAGGTACTGAAATTTTGTCAGCTTAAAACGTCCTCAGAGTTCATGCCAACATATCCAGAAAGTACAAACTCTCCCAACTCTTACAGTTCACGCGCCAACCTCAAACGAACAGACCAACTAACTCTTTTATCAGGATAGAGATTGTATTATTTGTTGATATCACATGTGTGGATAATAATAGACGCAAGCGTATGTGATTAATTATTATTTGCATAGAAAACAGTTCTAGAAGCTAAAAGAAGCACTACTTTGTACTGTGTAAATATTTCACCTTTCTACGTGATGTTGCTTCACATCTTCAGTTTATTGAATATGAATTTTATTATTTGTATCAAACATATATGTACTAACGAACTATTTCGTTAAATTGTAAACAACTGACACTATTGTGTTAGAAGAGATCTTATCTATAATATTGAATAATTAGCTATGCAGAGAAATGACGTAATCATGTCTGTAAGATGATTAATCGGTTATTATGACTCATTATGGATAATTTATTATCTGCCGAGTTGAAATGATAAGATATTGTTCTCGCAATTTATGTGGCGAATCTTTATAAAAATTGCTTATGATTTGTTTCTTGATGTTTGTTCCATAAATCTTATTTTTGTCATTGAATGAAGCTCCGCGTATAACTAAATGAATTGATATAAACTTTCATCGGATTAGGTTTCTTAATCTTCTGATACTAGGCGGAGTATCAGCTGAGAAATCAGAAACATGTCGTCGTGCAAATCACGAATATTCCATTAATTTCGGTGGAAAAGTATGAACTCGGTTTTTCCTTGATATTTGAAATATGTGGAGTCTTCGCCACTTCCCCATTTCATTATGCTGGATAGTAAAAGCCAATCTATTGTGACTTATTAGAGACGGTAATCGATATTGTCGTTCTTCTGGAGGAAGAGTTTAAGCCGCAGTATTTTCACAAGTCATTTATTTCGAATTACGACCCGCTCGTAGCATGTGGTCGTTTTCCGTTACGAATGGGGGATATCTGAATTCAAATGAAATTCTTGGGGAAGATAGTACCCCGCTATCTTCCCCTTTGAAATGTGTCATTATATCTTGGAACATACTTGTTTGTGGGCATTATTGTGATATTTTATCAGTATCATAACCGCATATCAATCAAATATCGCCTGAAGTGAATCATGTAGAAAGTCTCTCTCCCTTCTCTAAAAAAAATGCATTTTTCACGGTGTCTATCAGTCACAAAAGTCCAGAAAATTCACAAATTGTATTAAAAATTATAGAACCCTAGAAACATTACGAATTCCCGTGAAATTGTCGCAGAAACTTAGGAAAAATCACGAATTTCTATTTTAAATAGTCCGATGAACATTGAAAGTTTCGAAGTGCAGTTACTGTTTCTCGGAAGTCATAGAAAAAATAAATTAAGGGATACGAAAAGTTACGAATTTTTTCAGTTGTTATAGGTAAACTCCGGTTTTTTTAATATCTTTCTTTTTTCTCCTGTCTCTTTCCAGCTGAATACTGTGGGTATTTCGTGTTCTATGATCATTGTGTAAACCCCACCTCGATCAGGGCGGGTTCGAGATTCTAGAACATTTTGAAACATGTGCAGGAATTATGAAAACATTTCTAAGTTTTTTGAATTCTCGTATCGCTCTGTTCTAAGTTATTATAAACTTGCGTAATATTTGAAGATACTCGTATACTGTAACTCATCAATCCTGAATTCAGGATGTCCAGACCATTTTCAAGACACTTCTGGTCTTTTTTGAGACTCTTTTTAAAAAAAAACTCTTCAAGGCCCTCTTTTGCCTTTAAACTTTGTTTGAAGACCCTTCGGAACTCGCTTCTTCTCTGACTTATTTGAAATTCTCCAGGATTGGTGCCAAGATTCAGATGTAATGCCGTCATATATGTTACCGTGTTGGTTGATTGATCGTTTCGTCTTTGTTATATCTTCCTTAATTTGTATCCTCACATTTATGTTTAGACACCCTTGCTGTCGACGGCTTCGTGGTATTTGCCTCTCTCTCCCATCATGTAAATCCAACTCTAAACACTGTATGATTGCGTTTTGTTTATGATTTGTCAAATGTAATCCATTCAGAACTTCTTGCTCTAATTTTAGACAAGGTTAATTTGATTACTATTTCGATTTGAGTATTGGATAAAAAGTACATATTTACGAAGTTGGTTTCAAATCTCAAAAATTACATCTTTTCTCTGGGTGTATTGGCTTGAACACGAAATTTCAAAAGTAGTCCAAGCAGTTGATTGTCTTATACCATTTGTGCTCATAGTGAACCGGGCTGCTGTTTACTTTCCAGCATGAATCATCCGCGGGCGAGGAAGTCTGTTTTGAAAGCTCGACTTATTCAGAATTAATTCTCTCACCCGCTAGTTTTCGTGATACCGACTGCAGTAGAGTGATTATAGGCAGATTTGAGCCATGACACGGGAAGAGGTCTTCGGGGTTGACGCTATGAGTACGCCCGTTCAAAAAACCTGTATTGCTTTTCAACAAACTAAAACACGTTCGTGCTCTGTGAAGATATGGTGAACAGAGGAAATTCATAGTGAGTGTTAGAAAGCTGTGATGATAGAATAATGAGCATTCGTATCCATTCTGGTCACAGCACTTGGCCAAGTGAGGAAACTTTAGGTAACAGCTTTGAGAAGAAAGGTCGTAATGTAATACTGGTCATCCATCTCTGGCCTAACTGAATGTTGTTATTATTAGGAAATTTTTACAGGTCTCCGATAACGGGGATACTGTATAGTGTTGAGTACTTTCTGAACCCAAATGAGACGTCTCTATTTGACAAAACAGCGGAACACGGTGTCCGGTCGAGGGATCGCGCAAAAATCATTATTATTTCGTTTACTGTATTCTAATAAGGATGCATTCAAGTGTTCACTGCACATGCTTTCTCTCATTTTATTTTTCTCCCTTGTTTCTTTGTAAGCGATGCTGAAATCTGAAATAATACTGATTTAAATGATATATTTTGGATGTTGGTGAAATTATTTACTTTATAGCTCTTGACAGTCATACTGATCGTGCATCGGTTGAACCTTCAAAACCAAATAATACAGTAAAACCACCACCACCACCACAACAAAACCAACACACCAACAACACCAACAACAACAACACCAACAACAACAACACCAACAACGACATCAGAACCAACACCGTCGCCAACAACACCTAGTACACTTCCTCCTCCTCATCCGTCACCGTCGACCACAACTGCAGCACCACCGACCACCCCAGCGCCATCGAAACATGATAGATCCTTCGATATACCGAGCTTCATTGGTGAGTAAAATATTTGGTATGGTACATGTATTTTATTTATGAACGCGAGCAGATATTCATTCTATTCGGTATAACATAAGTGGCAGTAATATTCACAATTACCTAGTTTGTTACACCGGGGGAAGTTCGCTTGGAGGTCATTGTTACGCTGGGGGAGATTGCAGTGGTTGCGTAATGCAAACTTCCTGGTATTATGTCTGATTTCCTCGAGCGGAGGTTGTAAGGTATTGAAGTTGAGGTGTGAGGTTCGTCAGCGCCAGAGGAATGATAACGTTAGGGTTGAAGTCGTAAACTGTTTTAAGACTTTCATTTAATTCAGTATGTATACGAACAACAGTACTTAGACGTCCACCTAACGTACTACAAATATATACAACGAATAAGAGGGGCGGGGGACGACTTTACGATGAGGCTTAGTTTGTCCTTGCTAGGTCAAAAGTGGTAGGCGTCGCGACGGCTCTCTCCCAGAGCACCAGACACCTCGATGCTGTGACGGGAGATTATCAGAGATTACCAGTTCGAATATCCGTGACGGTGCACCAGACACCTGGATGTAGCACGCAGCGGGGTGCGACCTCTCTTCGGTTCGTACCCGGAGCACCAGACACCTAGATGCTGCGACGGGAGCGTATCAAAGGTTCTCGATTTGGATATCCTTAACGGTGCACCAGACACCTGGATGCAGCAGGCAGTGGAGTATACCAAAGCAGACTGTATCGGAGCCTCGACAAGAAGTGACTCTCGAACAGTCGTCCGTTCGAGTTTATATAGCCTGACTGTGGCCTCTTTCACCAGTCGTGACGTAATTGGAGGGTGTAAAACACAACCCTCCGCGTAACTAGTTGCTAGCGACGACGGATTTCTCTCTGAAATTAGGGGTTCGCAAGCGACGCGTGCGTAATAAATTTCATCACATTTTTAAACGTAGCTGAACTCATTTATATCGTGCGACGTTTTACATTCTATTTTGGGAAGTAGATAATAGAAGTAAATTGCCAATTAACTAGCAGTTCTCATCACCTCTCCAGGTGTTCACACCTTTTGGTTATCCGTTGAGGTTTCTAATCAGTCACTTTCAAAAATCGAGAATCAAAACAGCGAAGTTGTTATATTAACACACCGCAAAATCGCCGTGGCACTATGCAAGAGTGGAACACAAGTTGTAACGAATGAGGAGCGGTATTCCGAAATGGCCTCTGTCTACTTTTCAAAACTTTATAGGAGAATGAAATAACGTTGTACTCTTGTTACACCTATACGACACCAGTGACACTTGAGTTGCTTATAGAACATCGGCCTAAACATTGGTAGAGATTGACAGTGTAGGAATGTGTGTACACTGTACTACTGTACGTATATATCTTCCACCAGGTGACGCTATAAAATGAATTTCGAATAAAATGAACGTTGGCCGTTTTGGAACATCCCTCTTCAGATATGAAACGCGTAACGCGATGTCGTGTCGCGTGTAGATGACGTCGTTTTTGTTTCTGACTGCACGACGATGAAACCCCATTGTTCGATTTTATTATTATATGTAGATTCTTCCTAGCTAATCATCATCGTATTCTTGAATTTACAGGTGGAATGATCTTAGCCCTGGGACTGATAGCCATTGGTTATGTGGTCTTTAAATTCTACAAAACTCGCACCGATCCCAACTACCGTACCATATAATCGAGAATCTCATTCCAAACCTATTACTTAAATTTTCTAAATGTTAGCTACAGCATTTATATTCTTACGCTGGGTTTTCTTTTTTTATGAACAAGTATACTGTTACATAAATTTGTAAGAGCACTAATATGTAGTTTCTATTGGCTCATTTATTCTATTTTTATACTTATTTCAGCGAACAATATCTACTTTTTATTACAGTTTTTATTTGTATCATTCAGTAATCTCGATATGTTAATGGAATAACGTGGATCTGTTCGATTTTTTTTTTATTTCATAGAAATATTGAAAATGTATGTACATTTTATTGTTTATATTAATTATATTTTGTCTAAATGTTTTCTTTTGTTTCTTTTTTTCATATTTCTGTAAAACGACTTTACATTTATGTTTTGTAAATCAATGCTGTGGGTATTGAAGTAAATCAAAATAAAAACAATGTTGTAATGTTTAATATCGAGACTTTTTGATAAACTGGAGTCACGTAATCTAATACAGAATGAAAAATTCGTTCGATAGCCAATGGTCCGCATTGAAGTGTACGTAAAGCCAGCGAAATAAGATACCTACTATTATTTACTGTCTGATACAAGATATGGTACAAGTGGAAATTCCTCGATGTACTGTGATCACGTCCAATTTTCACTATTTTCGAAGATCGCTTCAAGTATAAATCGACAATTTCGAGATGTTGAATCTTCAAGTGTCTCGGTGTAATATTTATAGTTTAAAATAATGGGATTTGAAAATTGCTGTTCATAATGACATGCATGTCCCTTATGTATTCCCTGCTTGAGTTTGTAACACCGCTGCTACAAATGCTGCTCCTTGACCACTGCCATCTTCTGATAACACTAATTTGAACTGAAACAAGTTATCAAAAGTTTGGAATTATTGCATTGATACGATTATGAAGTATTTAGTGGTGTTGTGGTCTCGACCTCTCATGAGCGTACAAAGGTTCGGACACCATTGTTAAACCCTTGGTCGGAGAGGGTAGCTTCTGAGTACGATGAAATAATATACAGATTGATCAGGCATCTGCCCTCTCCCGAAATGTCGAAGAATTACTTTTTCAACACCTGCATGGAATATTCCTAATTAGCTCCCGTTGCTCATAGGTTCCATGTAATTTTGCACTTTTTGTGACGGTGTTGAAAACAATATCGTACGCAATTCGGGGGAAAATTGTGCATTACGACTCTAGTGTTGCAGATATGTCACTATTTTATTCAGTTACATAATTTTTTTATTTGAATATGAATTGAAAATTCGTTCCTTATGTATCCTGGGTGTCCAAATTACTGAGCCCTCATTGAAAATAATTCTAGATAAGTCCCTGAGAATGTTTCTACTTGAGCCAATTATAAGGGAGGATTCAGAGGAGAGGCTCTTCCCAAGAGGATCTGTTACCCGGTGATGGTATGATGGTAGGAATCCCTAATCTTATTGACATCAAAACAATAAATTCAAATTCACGTAAGTATATACATCTTTTTTCCACGCGAAATCAGTTCAAGGAACCCAATTCTGAAACCATAGCCGTTGGGTACCAAATAAGTGCGCCACCAGACTTTCTTCCAAGGGCAACTCCCTTTTTGTTCCGCCTGGAAATCGTGGGGCCGACGTCAAATTTACGCCAGTTTGGCGCTAGCGCCTTCCCATTTGAGATACATGCAAGCGCCGTTGCCGGAATTTTGGGCCAGTCGGGGCCGGCGCATATTTAGCCCGACTATGGCACCTGGCGTCAATCGAGCGCCAATTTTCGATTGGTGCTCGATTTGCCCCAGAATCTAGGGTGAATTTGGCGTATATCTGGCACTGATGCCGGAATTCGGGCCGGCCCCACAATTTCCAGGCGGGGTAGGAAAAAAATGAATTTTTTTCTAACTTACTCGTTTTTAAAATCTAAGGGGCGAGGCAAATACCCTGTTTTCCCCTAGTTTCGCGGCGCCCACAGTGCTGAATTCATGTGAGGTTTCCACTCACTAAGCCGTTTCAATTTCTGTGACTGGCTTAAACTTACCATACTATACTCGCGGACATGAACCCTATAAGTGTGTTCAGTTTTTTTTGTTTTGTTTTTTTTCCAACCATTGAACATCTGGCTCAGCAGGACTTACTTTAATAAGGGAATAAAACGCCACATTCAGACTTCTATTCACAGTTATTTACCTCTATTTCTGGTCTCACAAGGCACCTGATTTTTTCTTCCATTATGTTTTTGAATCTGGGGTGCTGACGATAAACGGTGCCATCGACTCCTACTGTCACAGGCGAAAATCCCATTTTATTTAACAGCGTGGCAATGGCAGCAGAAACGAAAGATGCTGAACGTGTTGATATCACCCTTGCTATGTAACGGAGATCAACAAGGTCCTGTTCGTCGTAATTCTTGACATCCATTTTCATTAACACTTCTTTTGTTTTGTGGTATGGTCCATCTGCAGGATCACTTAGCATGGAAATAGAGGAATGTAGTTGAATATTCATCTAAGTATATTTAACATATATTTTCTACCTACTTATACTATATTTAATAGGTAACAGTTACAAGTTATACCAGTGATGTTGAAAAATAATAATTTTTGTTACTTTGTTAGACGAGTATTTTTGTATTGTTTATGTCATTAGTTTTGTCTTGTTCGAGGGTTTTTCATTTTCTTTTGTCATGATAAAATTATTTCGTCATTTTGTCAAAATGCATAGGTACCCATCAATTTGTAGGAATTTTTACGCACAATCTAGTTCCACCAATGTTATTTTACCGAAGGTTATGTAGAAATCAATAACTAAATGCATATTTTAAAAATTTATTGGGGCCTATTCATCTTTTTCGGTTCTTTCTTCTTTTTTTTCTTTCTTTTTTTCTCCCATTTGTCCTTATCACTCTGTTACGACGACCCGTGCTCGTCACCAAAATTATCTGGCGGTGAACGAGAATTGTCCTACTGCTAATCGCTACCTGGCCCTGCGACCTAATTTTTACACACCGTCACGAAACCAGTACCGTCTCCTTCACCGTTCTCCTCGTCCTTCGAAACCGATTCCTGCCCGTTCGAAACAGCGTTGGTCACATATTCGGTGCTCGCCTTTGTTTCCTTTGGCCGTGTACCCTTTTAGCCCCTTTCCGTTCTTTCCAACGCGATCTACGAGATCGGCAATCGAGCCGCAGCACACTTTTTCTTTCCCTTTCGCAACGTCCATTTTTCCCTCACCTACACACGCCAGCAAAATCCTATAAATTCTCTGTTCCACCCTTTTTCGAGAGACTGCTGTTTTGCGACGCGTTCGCAACGTTTACTTGCTGCTATAGTTCGTCGCGTTAGCCTAGCCTAGCTTCTTCACCGCTTCTTCCGCCTAATTTCTGCTACCTACCTTCCAGCCTATTTCCACTACTACTTCTCGCCTACTTGTTCTTAAGTTTGAATACCGGCCTGGATCTGTCTACTGGTTGCAAACCTAGACGAGTAGCCCACTAGCTCGACTGCGTACCGGGGTCGGAATCCGCCTGGTTGCAAGCGAACTCCGTTCCTTCAACTTTCTCGCCAGCCTACCTCTACCTCTCGCCTACTCGCTCTTAAGTTTGCGTACCTGCCTGGATCTGCCTACTGGTTGCAAACCTAGATAAGTAGCCTATTAGCTCGACTGCGTGCCGGGGTCAAAATCCGCCTGGTTGCAAGCGAACTACCTCTATCTAACACCTACTTCCGCCTATCATCCTCCTTGCTGACTTGCTCCTAAGTTTATGTACCGGACTGGATCTGCCTACTGGTTTTAAACCTAGACAAGTAGCCTGAAGCTCGTTTGCAGACTGGACCAAACCCCTGTCGCAAGCGAACTCCTGCTAACCCTGGCCTTATAGCCAGCAAGCCGACGCAACATTAGTTAGGACGCAGGGCCATCGTTCGGCTGTACCGCGTGATTGCATCGTCGCCTCTCGTCGCGGAGATCCGGTAGTGCTAGTTCGTGAACCTCTTGAACCTCAGTGTCGGTATTTTCGTGCCGCTGGGCAAGCCCACCCCCTTGTTATTTCTGTTTTTAAATTGTATCTACGTAATTACGGTTTATAAGTGGCTATATAGTAGTGCGCATTGGCCCATTAGTTGTACAGACATATTAAATAATCTGAATTATTCTTAAATCTGCGTAATTCGTGTTTTCGAACCTCACATCGCAACCCTACCTAACTATGTCGCTCCGCGATGAGACCAGTGTGTCGACCCCTTGTGCCGCGTTCCGGTCACTCCGAAGCCGCCGCGTACCATTGCACCCCATTCGACCGGCCTCCCCTGCGGGACCGCCGGGCCAAATGGTCCGGAGATCACGACAACTTAAAAGGAATCCTAATGAGAATCGAAAAAATGACAAAATGTCATTGATCAAATTTTTCATCATTCCGTATTGTCATTTGATTTTTTTTTGTCATTTTCAGAATGTCTGGTAACAAAACTGATTTAAGATTTCTTCATACGACAAAATTTCCAAAATTCAGTAGTCATTCTGTCGTATTGTCAAACATCACGGGTTCTAACTTTATTTATCCATACATTTTGGAAATTCCAGTCCGGAACGTCGGAACAATTGTACCAAGATGTAACGCTTACGTTTCTATATCAGTTATGTATTCGCTTCTGAAAGCGTATTGTGTGTGTATTGTTTCGGATTCTGTTCCTATAAAAAGAATTTTTTCGTGCACTAACTTCTCAATTACCAATCTCATCAACTCTCCGAGATATCGGCCAGATACGCATTTTTCAAATCTGTGAAAGACATCACAAGCATTTAAGTAGATATCTACACTAAGTGGGCAGAATTATAGACCCAAAGTGCCATACCCAGGTCGCTAGAAAGGAGAGTTTTATGCTGAAAAGAAGTTGAGAAACCCATTGGTGAACGAGCGTATATTTTTTGAATTTTCGGCAAATTTTAAATCGAGACAGTGTGTAAGAAGAGTTTTATCTTCTAACCCCTCTCTTATAGGTACATCAGCCCTGAGTTCACCTGTTTACGCAGTTTGTGCGTGTATTCTGAAATATTCTGGAATGAAAAGGCATTATTGACAAGGAAATTAAATGAAGGAGAATAAAAAAGAGGACCCTCCGAGCAAAAGTTAATAAACCAATTTGATTAATTCCCTGAAAATGTGAAACCAACCCTAGATATAGACATTTCTGAATGATTTCCGATTTATCAGGAGAGGACAGTGACATCGGAACGGGGTGTGTGGGAGAATGTACAACGTATTATTTTTAAGACCCCTGATTTTTTTTTTTTACGGCACTGTGGTTTATTGTATATGATATCCATCATCAGGTATATACGTATTAATTCTTTCAAACTCACATCTGTTCTCCAACATGGCCAGAATTACGATTCAGTGTTTTATCAAATTCAGTGAGTAATTCATCTATACGTCCATCTGCTCCAAAATTTCCCCATTCAGTGTTGATTATCATGTAAGGTTTTGTTGGATCACCCCTGAAATTTCCTATATTTTCGATCTTCTCCGTATAACATGCATTTGTGCCCGTACCTGAAAGAAAGTATCCACAATAACCATAGGGGAATGGGTTGGCACTAAAAGCCTTCCCTATTTGGGCCAAGCAGCGCTAGTGTCTCGCACAACGAAAACGGGACAATTAGTGAACGGTGCGGGTGGTGGGCGGAAGCTTTCTTTAAATCGATCGAAATCAATTTTTATAAAAGAAGTAACTTATAGGAAATTTTACGCTTTACAAACTTTGTTCTTCTAATTTTTCCACTAAATGGCTTCGTTCTCCACTTATTTTGAGATAACTCATTAAACATTCAAATACGAAAATCGTCCTGATCCCATTTTCAATTTTGCCGATTGTAGCGCTCTTAGCGGATGCTCGGCTCGAATAAACAGCAAAATTATACCAGCGAGAGAATTTTTCGCATTATTTTGATACTTTTCAGTCTCTCGTGAACCCCTCACTCGGGTGTTTGCGCTTACGGCAATGATATTTTGTAAAGTGTGGTATATGATATTTTGAATTTAAATACAAGTCTAACCAATGATCACTCCGACACGAACGTTGGTATTTCCTATTGCGCAAGACATTAATGTTCCTGTAGTATCGTTCAAAATGGCAACAGGAGCCAGCGTTTCGTGCAACTGGAAAAAAATACAAAATTTTTCTTCTCCGACTCAAATACAAAAATAATATCAAAAGGAACATAGCATAAAATAATAGGTACATGTCGTCGTTGGAAAGCCTCTTTCAGCATTTGAACCACATCTTTTCCAACTACACCGGATGCATGGAACCCTTTTGTCCATTTGATCAGAATTCCTTTGTTCAAACCTTCTTGTTTCACTGGAAAACTAAATGTGAAGCCCATCGGTAGGTTCACCGCTTTGCTTGCGTCAATGTCATGTTTCTTACAAAAATCTGCCACACAATCTGCGACGTGATCGAATAACTGAAAATATTCGTAGAAACATATACCTACTATAAATTAAACCGCTCGCCGGAGATTATACCCACCTAATACAACATATCTACAATGAGAACAACCTACACCGGGAAGGCGATCAGTACATCCCCATATAAGAAGCTATAGGTACCGCGTTCATTTAGTAGCAGAAGCTGTTTTCCTACCTCTTCTCCTGGACCAGTTTTTTTAGACGGTGGAAATTCGTATGTTTCTTTTATCATCTCAGGCTTTCGCTGGCCCCCGAGCGTGACGCACAAAACACGGAAATTTGTTCCACCAAGGTCTAAAGCTAAAAATCGTCCAGTTTCTAAAAGAACGAATACATAATGTGAATCAGAATGATCGAGCCAAGACAGAAATATATAATTATTATGTGAATCTTCATAAGGAATCAGGGGTGGATGGAGTGACAATTGGGTAATTTCTGAATCCAAAAGTACAGAAAGCCACATAAATATGTACCTACCCTACCTTTTTGTGGGCTTAAGTTAGGCCCGCCAGAACTGACTCTAGCTAGACAGCAGTAGTTCACTAGCCAACAAGTGGACTGCTGCCGTTGTTTGATGTACCTTTATAGTAAATTGCTTTTGGAGGTCGGATTCCTGGTTGTCGCTAGGTGGGGCTTCTCGAGTTCACCGGTAACCTAATATCGAGACCGTTCAAGATTTTTGCGTGCCCATTTTGTGCGAATATGGCAGATGTTCATATTCCTCACCACGTTAACCGGTAAGTCCAATGTCTGAAGTCTCACGTACTCAACTCGGAATCGCCTTTCCCAGCGGGTTTTGCTGGCTTTGCCTCTGTGTTAGATATTGTCGGTACCATCCGCCGTATCATCGACAGTCACGGCCAGCTGAACACACAGCGAGAAGCTAATCACGAGTGAACCCGCAGAGGGATGGGGAGAGCATCAGTAATGGAGGTGTGTAGCATCATCACGCGCTACGAGGGACGCATTAGTACCCCCTGTTTGCATCCCTTCCGCGTTTTTATCCGGATCATTGCGGTCGCACTTTCATCAGCAGCTTTGTCGGAAACAGCATAGAAAGCCGTTGCTTTCAATGCTTACTGTTAATAAATGCGTTCAAAACTTGAGGGGAGGGGGGCTGCCACGAGCGAAAAACGACTACACTTTATGAAGACGCGTTGTGTTGGCCCCAAGGGCAGGTAGGGGATTCCCATCTTCCAAATTATTACAGGTACGCGGCGTGCTGTGATCTAGAAGGGCTTGGCCAAGCCTAAACGACAGTGGGAAGTTGGCTTAAAGGTATATGATCAGTTTGAGGTTGAAGCCGGATAATAAGGTTATATCACTTTTCTGTTCCAGAGCCCACTCTATGATAGAACACCGAGCAACAGTACTGAAATAGTGATGGTAGCATCGAGCACCAAAACGAGTAATAGTATGTGTTTTGGCAAACTGCTATAGCATATTGGAGAATATATCTTCTTATTCTTCTCGGAAATGTTTTGGTCAGGTGGTCGTCCCATCACAGCTCGTTATCCTGAAGGCATGACCCAACAGCAATGTCACTAACGAAAGTGCAGGACTGTTTCAGTCTTCCCCGTGACAATGTTGACGCATAGAGTGGTGGCTCTCATGCAAGAGCGCTTTGGTTTTTCCGATATTCAACAGCTACCCGCACGAGGCAAGCTGATTGATCTTGGTGGTAGCAAACTTGCTTTTGGCCGCCATCTCGACTTCGCTGTCTGCGCCTATCCTCATAGGGGTGCCATCAGTATAGCAAAATACGAGGTAGTGACTTCATTGAAGAAGAAGTTCCGCAGGTCTGATCTAAAGCTCAAGCCCAACAGGAATTCCGCTGGCTAAGACGCTATAACGTAATGTTTAGGATACATAATATGCAATAGTAATTTTTGAAATATTGTACTTCAAAAAATACGTTGAAATATTTCATTTTTCTATCCAAGATACTATATGCGTCCTGCCCCTCCATACTTGCATGTAATAGACTATCAGACTGAAATTACCTAGTTGAAAATTATAAATTAGGATCACAATAAAGTGCGGGTGAATGGCAACTTTATTGATTGCGGAGATATTCCTTCAATGATAGAATAGGTACTCACCATTTCCTGTGGGAAAATCTTGAACGAAAGTTTGAAAACAACGTACAGCGGCTCTCTCATGTCCTTCCACGGAAAGACCTTCTTTCACTGACTGCAGTAACTTGCTGCTGAATTCGCATAACTGTTCATTTTTTACAACAAATCCACGACATATTTCTTGAACCTGAAACCACAACCATTATGATTGTCGGCAGAAACAGCCGCACCAATAGCAGATCTACTACTGAAAATGAATGTGTGGACAATAATTTTACAAGGCTGTAGAATCCCTCGCAGCCCTCTGTCCATCAGAATTAATAATTTCCTATGAAGACTATAGCTTGGAAATTAGCATTCACATATGTTCCTCCTTTCCAGTAATATGTGTGGGTAAATATACATTGACATTTTGTTTTTTAAATCAATTTCAGTGCAGTGCAGAACATAAGTATTATTATTTAATGAACAAGGACTCACCGAGCATCGCTGTTGTTTTGACTTATTCATTTTTATTTGAAATTACTTGAAAATTTTAGAGAAACTCGCAAATTTTGAAAGATATTTTAGAATAATGTAACTTGGAATAAAATTTCTTGCTAGAATAAACATGTAGGAAATTATCATTCATGATGGCCAATTATTATTATTATTTTCTCCTTAAAAGTGTATATCAATAAATAAGAGCATGCAAAACCAGAAACCACAAAAATGAAATAATTAAGTAATTTGATGATTTTTTTCCTCTTTCTCCTGGAATTTGTTGTCAATCCCAAATCTATGTTGTGTTCGGAAAGGGATAAGGAAGGACTCTTCATTGGCCGCTGTTAAGCGTAACAGAACCAACCGATGAGACGCTATGTCATATACTTTCTACATGGCTCTTGAACTTGAACTTTGAATCATGTGTTCTCATATTGGTTCTGTTACACTAATGCTTAACCGCGTCCAATTTTCTAAGTAAGGTTAAAAATTTGTATGCTCATGCATTTCCTCTGTCTGTTGTTAATAGCTACCAAATGACAGTGTTGTTAGACAAAATGATTTCTGGTCATTTTGTCATAGGATCATTTCATCTTTTCTTATTATAAGTTTCTGTCATTTTGTCTTCCTTTTTTGTCACGTCGCTTAGTATAGTCATCTGTCAATGGCAATGTCGCTTAGCGTAATCTGTTATCAATTATTATGTCGTTTAGCATAGTTTATCATTTAAGTGTTGATAAAATGTCACAACATAATTTTTCGTCATTTTATTTTGTCATAAGATTCATTGTTTTGTTATGTCACTGACAAAACGGTCCTGACGAAAAAACGATTTAGGATTTTGTCATACGACATAATATTTAAAATTCAATTGTCATTTTGTCATTTTGTTTTGTTATGTCTAACAACACTGCCAAACAGTGTCATTAGACATAACAAAACAAATTGACAAAATAACAATTGAATTTTAAGAATTTTGTCATAATAAGAAAACCATTATTTAGTTTTATTATATAACAAAATGGAAATGACAAAAAAATTGGGAATGACATTTTGTCATTACGCTTTAAGTTTTTTTATTCGATTCTCAATGAACAATACTAAACAATACTAGATACTCTCGTATTGCCGTACTCAGATGTACCAAGTGCTCTACTCCTCTACTTATGGTAAAAAACCTATAAGCCCAAGTACGCGCATACGCCATTCTGAAGCACATTGTGCCCCTTGTGCTTATAGATTCTCTATGTATATATGTAGTTATGTATGGTCGATTGACAGTAGAGCACCTATAACCTATAACTCCCGAGTATCGCAATACTCCATCTGAACGCTGTTAATTGTAACAGAACCGACCAACAAAATCCGTTTTTTGAAAACTCGTGATTCAAAGTTCAAGAGCCATGTAGAAGAGGGCCCGTGCCCAGGGCGGAACATTTCTGAGGGACTGAAAAATCTTCGAGTATAATACACAAAAATTCATTCCCAATTCGCAACTCCCAAATTAAAAACCAGGGGGGATGCTTCTAAGCGAGTGCCCAGGGGCACTCACGACTTTAATCCGGCCCTGTGTAGAAAGTATAATATGACATAGCGTTTACCAATAAGCTTTTCCAACGTGAGTACATATTTTTGAATCGGAGGCCCAAGTTTGAAAAATTCTACTTTTTACGCTCTTTCCAACAATATTAATAACTCATTTTGTCAGTAAATGTCGATTGGTTCTGTTAGCCTCGTTCCACACGACGCCGTGTTGACTCGTGTGAACGCTCCCATTCTCTACCTCTACCTGTGATATGTGATATCTGATATTGTTTGGCTTAAATAGTCGTTCTAACGAAAAAAGTAACACAAAATTAAGCCAGTGGGATTGGCTTAAGTAGTCGTTCAAACGGGAAAAATCATTGCCTTAAGTCAGCTCAAGAAACTCCATTGAATAGAAAGTTCAAGCTAAGTTTTAAGCCAAAAACGATTGGCTTTGAATCCCCTGCTTGACCATCTTCCTGCTGCCGTTCACCAAAGACGTTTACTACACTAGATACCTAACTTCCTATCCTGCCATAAAAAATAAAGCGTACCCAAGACTTTCTTCGAATGTTGCATAAGCGTTTGCCAGTCACCAGTATAGTCATTTTTCCCATTTAAAATACATGGTGAATTTCGCGTGAGGTGCCGTCGTTCAAATTTAAAAAAAAAATAAGAAATTGAAGTGTAGCATATTGTTTTTTTTTTTATATTTTCCTGCTCCCAAGATATGAATGCATGGTCTGTCAAATTTTCAGATCGTTTTACCCAGGCAAAATGTAATAACCGCGACTTAAAAATGACCAATTTCCCATTTAAAATGTATTGGAGCCGATTTTTTATACCAGTGACGCTAGCAGATGGGATACTAAAACGCGGGGTGGGTGAGAAGGGTAGGCTGAAATTAGGTATCTAGTGTATAGAATAAACTTCTTTGCCGTTCACGACCGCCGTTCCGGTGGTGCTGTTCTAGTATGCGATCTACTACTCGCAGATGAACAGTGTAGCAAGGTAGCAACCCAGCATAAGAGTAACGAAAACCTTTCCGAGGCCACTGTATCCTTCGGCTACTGCAAAATGTTATTAACACGTTAACTGCCATGAGAATTTCAAGGACTTTCATTTTAGGCCAAATTTTTTTTTTGGAGTAATGAGTTGGTAACACTGTAAGCTGTCTCGTAGTACGGCCTTGAAACACTTCTGTGTATTCTGGACGAAGTGAATGCCAAAAAAAAATCGTTGGACACCATTGACCAACACGGCCCTGTGTGAAACTTCTTCGAGTTCGAATTTATTTTTACATTTTGTTTTGAGTAATAATCCGTAATATTAATTAGTATTTCACTCGAAATTTATCGAACATTACGTCGCGCGTTATTGTCATGGACAGCGATGATGATTGGAACAACCTCGAGCTCGAACTTGAGATTCAAGAGGAATCGAGTTCTGCGGCTTCATCGGAAGAAGAAAATGACGTTTCAAGTAAGAGAAAAGTTTTATTTTCATCTATGTAATTGTATTGTCATAATGTTTACGTCCTATACGATACGATATTGTAAAATTATCCAACTAGACCAATCGATCGTAATGTTCTAGATAACGATGGTTGGATCGATGTACGAGATGCTGATCGGAGGAACTTCCAACATGGGTTTCCGGAGTTCTCTGGCTACTGTGGCGTGAAAGAAGTATTCATATCAATTCTTACTAATTCACGGATTGGCGAGTTCTACAGTGTATTTGTGGATGAAGAAATTATCGACTTAATCGTCGAACAAACGAATCTATATGCCACTCAGAAACTACTTTCAGACGACGTCGAACCGCATTCGAGATTGCATAAGTGGGAACCAGTTGACGCTGCAGAAGTAAAAGCTTTTCTCGGACTAGTTTTATACATGGGTATGATTAGAATGCCAATGATAAGTGATTATTGGCGCACCGATCCGTTCTACAAGAATAACTTTGTACCCAGTATAATGAGTCGGAATCGCTTCGAAATCATCCTGAGAATGATACACTTTGCGGACAACGAAGCGGAAACAGAACAAGACGGTAGGCTGTTCAAAATCAAAAATATAGTAAATAAATTAGAAACGAACTTCGTGAAAGTGTATGAACCAGGTGCTACGGTAACCATTGATGAGTCATTGATACCGTACCGTGGTCGACTTAGTATTCGTCAGTATATCAAAAATAAAGCTCATCGTTACGGAGTAAAAGTTTTCAAGCTTTGTAGCGGTTCTGGCTATACACATAAATTGCAGATTTATGAAGGTAAATTACCGGGTAGAAACACGTCCGTTCCAAGTTCTGTTGTTTTGAGTTTAGTTAAACACATTTCGAACACTGGCCGAACGGTTTGTACTGACAATTGGTATACTGTCAAAAACTGTACGTTTTCGACTTTAACTCTGTGGATATTCTGACGTCACAGAGTTAAAACCTGAATCACAGATAATACGATTCAAACAGAACCGGCATCTTCTAGCCTACATTTTTGAGAAGTTGCCGCCAAATTAGAAACCAAGTATTCCTCGACTTTTCAAGTCAGAAATTTGAGAGCTTAAAAATTGCTGGCCTCTTTATAATCGACGAACTATTACGCTTTCCAATTTTCAAGCCTCTCTGAAAAGCTTGTATTAACGTTATATCGAAGCAATTTAAAATTTTATAATCATCTGGAATTGTTAAATTATTTCTTTTACCACTATAACATTGAAGATTTCCGAAAAGGATGACCGAAGCAAATGCCGACGTCGTCATGGACGATTCAGTGAGTTTGAAGAACTTCTTGTATAGTTTATTCATGGCAGAATTTTAGGCTGTTTACGTGAGATCGTTCGTGATTTCATGAGCCTGTAGAATTATACGAGCTTCAGGGAAGATCAGATTTATGATGGTCAAAATGTTTGCGATCATCGGTTCCAATAATAGTTTATCAATTTTGAAATTCTATTTTGAGCACCTAAACGGTCGATATGGAACTTCAGAGTAGTTCGTCGATTTAGAATACGAAATTACAGTTAGGCTAGATGTGGCGTCTTAGATTTTGAGCGACCTCTGTTGTAATTTGATGTTGATCTTATTTTGGAGATCTAATTTTTAGACATCAACACTTCAATAGAAATTTCGTGTTATGCCTCGTCTCATTAGGCCTACATTTTGATCTTGGTACTGTTCTCTATATTTGGAAATATACGTTTTCTTGGCATTACAGAAATGTCTATTTGTGTTACAAAGCTGACCAAAAGTAGTAATACTTTCTCTAGTGGTCTAGATATGCTTGTTAAATGAGACAGTACTGAGTAGCTGCACGATCCGAAAATTAGTTTTAATTTCTTTACATTTCTTCGGTAGCATGACACTTTGGAAAATAATTTAAGGACTCGTAATATCCTCGATTATTTTGAGAATTCAGCAGCCACTGAACTTTGACAGCGTTCCTATGTTTTACAATGTTTTTTAATTTTCAACTCACATTTCTTATTGAAACTGACGGGAACAATGTTTTTGTTATTCTGTTTCCCGTTAGGTGAATCAGCCAGCTCAGAGACAGACTGAAGATTTTTAATTTGGATTCTTATAGAATAAAAATAAATAAATAAAAATATATATATATATATTTTTTCTAGTTATGAATTTTTATTCGGCTGCGTTACTGCTTATTGCGAAATTGAGTTGAGTAGTTGAACTGGTGTAAAAAGAACGTTATCGCTCATGCTTACCATGGATTTTGAATCAAATTTGAACGTTTACTAATTTCGGAGAATATCTAGTTTTCGACTTCCACAGCGTTAAAGTAGCGTCACCTTCCCCCTTTCAGATTGACGTAATCTCCCCACAGGTCTAAGCCCCAGCACATCATCGTGAATTTACGTCATTTGGTAGCAGAGCGTGGTTATGAATCAGACCTCAAAATTTTGATTCTTTTAGTCTTCTGATTTCTGAAGCTCGTATAACTGCCTATAGTTACCTACTATCATAATTTATTTTAATTTATGATTTGGTATAAATGTGTAGGAATGCTGTTGTGTGCTTAATAAATTCTCTCTCTCTAAAAAAAAAAAAAAAGTGAAGCTACTGTAGTTTTCGGTCCTCCAACAGCCTCGCCAGCGTCGTGTATTTATTAGTTATTTACCAAATAATTTTGGTTGTGGGTAATCTAGTTACCGGACATAGTCTTCCCTTTCTTCTAAAGAAAGAGAAATCTAGATTTGTTCCATATTTTGTTTCCTTTATCGATTTAGTTCAATAGTCTTTTGAGGCAAAATAAAAATCTATGCCTAAAGGTCCCTACTAGGCCTTTAAAGCACTCTTTGAAAAGTCCTTATCCTTTCTTCTCAAAACTATCTTAGACAAGATTGAAAACCAAGCGCAAAGTCACAATTTTGTATAGTTAAAGAAACGGTGATGGACTTCAACTTTTAGACTTGATCATTTTTAGAATTTATAAACAGAAATTTCTTTGCCCGAATTCTACATAACCTAGTTTTCGAGATTTTCTGTTCATGATCCGGATCAATTTGTGACATACGAACTAGTATTGATTTTAAAAAAGTCCTTGAGAGTGGAGCTAAAAATATTGTCAGCTCCACTCTTCCTTTTTGCTAGCTTTTAAGGACTTGAAGGAAAATGGAACATAGCCTTTTTATTATTTGTAAAGCCCTAGCTTTCAGCAGAGAATTTTATTTGCAGTCAGTGAGAACAAGTATATAATTATTTATTTATTTTTGGATTTAGTTCCCGCTTATCCTGACTGTTGCAGTAATGTCGAGTGAAAAATGATATTACACTGTCGTGATATTGTTTATTTCTTTTTGAACGTTCTTTGAGCCTGTGGTAGACAGTTACTCTAACAGGCTATAGAAAATCCATTACGACCAGAGTTCATTTGAACTTAATTTTTGTTATTAGTAGAATTAGATTCATGAGGCTGACGTCCTTGTATCCATTGTATGGGATTGGATGAGAGGTTGCTGCCTATGTTCTGATTCTGAGGTACCATTTAGCGCCGAAAATGGTATGGCAGGAGGAATTTTTTCTTCCTTCCAGCGGTGTTCCGGCTATACTGGAACGTGTTCCCTTCTTTAATACGGTCTTCAAGGCATGAAAAGTTTGGAATATCGTCACCCAGAGGGTGAATTCTCATCGTTTATTTATTTCGTAAACGTGAGAACCTTTCTGTTAGCGAAGTTTAGTAAAGTAATTTGTTTTTACTTGAAATAGCTTTCGCATTTTAGTAACGGAACTGATTTAAAACCCAATATGACTTTGCGTACTTCTATACACTTCGGTGTGAAGTTTATTTTGATCACAAATTGCGACGCTCTGTTGTCATTAAGCGTGAATTTCTTGTGATTTCCCACACAGCTATTTAAAGCTCCGGGACTTCGTTCAGATTATTTCGAGAGTTATAAAACTTGATCTGAAGAAAACCGGGCGTATGCCACTAGAGGGTAACGCCCATCAAGGCGCATTCCGTTAATGGTGATATAAGAATACGTACCATAGACACAGTGGTATATGAGACCCTTTCCGGGTCGTGCTCGACTAGGTATTGGATTTAATGACAGTACCAGTACTGAATTTTCTGTCACATCAGTCAGAAGAATCTGCATTCAGATTATTTCGTAATTAGAATGAGGATCCTCACTCGATCAAGTCTAACCATTTTTAGTTTCCCAATGACGATCGTTTCTCTTGCTAGGCACTCTATTTAGGTGTTCCATTATTTTTTTAATTTTTTAAATGGGACTCATGCATAGTAGGCTAAGTAAAATGTTGAGAAACACTTTCTTTGTAGATAATTTAGTATCTCGTGCGCCTACTTCTTATCCTCCTTTACGCCAAGCTGAAAATGTTTTATAATTTTTCTTCAGGAGCCTCACGATGAAACCTTCCAGCTTATGCTGTTGAAGTCTCGCCTAGTAGCCAGGGTTACATCTTTAAAGGAAGACCTGAAAATTAAGAACCTCGTCGGCTTGCGTGAGGGCGTAAAAGAGGTGCGCCTACTCGTTGACGAGTTAGTCAAGGGAACGGAGAAAGTTAATTCGAACCTCGCACAGAGAGATCTTGACGAGATTGCGTCGACAATATCTTCAGCTCACGAGACTGTTGAGCTCGTTGATTCCGTTCTTTCTTGGGTTAACGAGTCGGTTTCCTCACAGAACATTGTCGCTTCAAATGCCTCTTCTGCTGATGTTATGGATGGTGTCAAACTATCGTCCATTAAGTTGGCAAGCTACTCTGGCGATTTGAAAGGCTGGCGTCCTTTCTGGGAGCTGTTCGAGGCCTCAATCCACTTACGTAAAAATCTCACCCCTGTGAGCAAATTTACCTATTTGGTATCTTGTCTAAAGGGCAAGGCGAAGAAGGCCATAGAGGGATATGCCCAAACGGCCGAAAACTATATGGAAGCCGTGCGTGTTCTTAAAGAACGTTTTGGAAATCCAGCGCAGCTAGTTAATGTGTATTACGCTGAGCTCAATGAGCTCAAGAGAGCTAAGAGCGCCGAAGAGCAAAGAAGCAATTTTGATTCGATTAAGAAAATTTTGAAGAATCTCACTAATTTAGGTGTGGTAGTGAATCAGAGTTTTTTGAAAGGCCTGATTCTGAGTAAATTTTCGGAGACTACCCTGACAGCCACCATTCGGCCATTGTGGAGAAAGATCCTACTGGGACATTTTCCATTGAAGATTTGATGACCCAGTTATCAAATACCGTTCAAATCAACGAGATGGTAGCGATGTACCTTAAAGGGGATGAAGCTACTCCGTTAGTTGCTCATGCAGCAAAGAAGTCAGTGACGCTGGTGGGAGGAGGACCGAAGAGATCTAGCCAGAAGTCCGGGAGTGGAGAAGAGTGTGTATTCTGCGAGGAAGCACACCCCTCCGAAGACTGTCGGAAATTCCGGACCTGGACTAGTCGGAAGCAGCGGGTGATAACAAAGAAACTGTGTTTCTTCTGTTTGAATCCTGGACATCGCGCCCAGAATTGTAAGAAGAAGAAGGAGAAGTGCCCCAAATGTAAGAAGTCGGGTCACATGCTGCCTTTATGCGTAACCTACGCTGTAAGCAAGCAGGGTAAGAAGGCGACGAAAGGCAAGAAGTCGCAGGAAGAGGAGAAAGGTACGTTTCTGCAAACTTTTTCCTGCTATATTCGGAGCGCTGTCGGTTTAGTTCAAGTTAGGGGTTTACTTGACTCAGGAAGTCTGCATTCCTATGTCCATAACGATTTAGTTCGCCGTTTAGGACTGAAATTAGGAAAACGCAGTAACATAGACTTATGTAGGTTTGGCTCAGAAGATTCTTACACTTTTAGATCTGCAGAAGTTATGTTGACTTTGCAGAATAAGAACTCTTCTAGTCGAACCTTTCGATTACTCACCACACCTTGTATTACTGGGGATGTAGAATCCTGCCCCTCAGTGGATACAGTGATGAGTATACTTCCCAGTCATCTTACCTACGCTGATCCTGATATTTTTGAGTGTAATCAGGGTCCTATTGAGCTATTAATCGGTAATGATCTTTATCATGACATTGTGGAGGTTGGTGAGTGTAAGAAACTTCCTAGTAAAGTGGTTCTACTAAAGTCATTTTTTGGTTGGGTCCCTTCAGGTAAGGTAATTACCTCGAAACGGGATTTGAGTTGTAATACTTCTTTCTATACTGCTCTTTCTTGTTCTGTCAAGTTAGACAATGACCTTCTGAGTGTGGAATCTGGAAAGACCTTAGCATTTGATCCTGCTCTCCTAACCAATCTATGGTCACTTGAGGCTCTGGGGATTAAAGCCTCTGAGTCTGAGGACATTGATGATCTAGTCTTGAGGAATTTTCGAGACACTGTACGTTTTGAAGATGGTAGGTTTGTAGTACGGTGGCCTTGGAAGCAAGAAAACCCTACCTTGCCTTCCAATTTCCGAATGTGTATCGCACGTTTGAGATCGTTATTAGATCGTACACCTCTCAAACTCCTTTCGGAATATGATAAAGTACTCAAGGATCAAGAGGCTAAAGAGTACTCAAGGATCAAGAGGCTATGCAAATCATTGAATGGGCGCCTCGGGATACAAAGTATCTGACGCACTATCTCCCTCATCGCCCAGTACTTAGGGGTGATAAGATCCGAATCGTTTATGACGCCTCAGCTAAGACTAAGTCTGGCAGCAGTCTAAATGATCTGTTACATCGTGGTCCTATTTTATTAGAAGATCTGGTTGGCCTAATTCTGAACTTCCGTTTACATGCTGTGGGCATAACAGCCGACATTGAGAAAGCATTTTTACAGGTCGGTCTTAACGAAGTTGATCGGGATGCAGTTCGTTTTCTTTGGGTGAAAGATACTTCATCTCCGCCTACTCCGGAGAACTTAAAAATTTTCCGCTTTGCGAGAGTACCTTTTGGAGTGATTTCTTCACCATTTCTTCTGAACATTGTAGTTCAGGAACTGCTAACGACAATGCCGGCCAATAAGTGGCATTCTCTAGCGAGGAAACGCTTTTATGTTGACAACCTGGTTCTCAGTGTTGAAAGCACCTCATCTGCTATTCAATTGTATGAATCTTTGACCACTAGATTCCATTCTGCAAGTTTTAACCTGCGTGATTGGGCTTCTAACGACCACACTTTTGTTAACATGATCCCAGAAAATATTCGTAATAAATCGGATGGGAACATTTCAATATTGGGATTGAATTGGAACCGTTGTCAAGACTCTCTCACGGTCAAACTGGACTCTCAAATGGAGTCTCCTAAAGTGACTAAACGTTTTGTCTTGAAATTTTTAGCTTCTATATTTGACCCACTTGGTTTATTTGCACCCAGTACTTTAGACTTGAAACTTTTTGTGCAGCAATGCTGGAAGGACAAGTATAACTGGGATTCGCCTTTGCCCCCAATTTGGAGGCAAGGTGGATGAAACTGTCCCTAGAGGCAAAGGAAATATCCTCTGTGAATATTCCACGACGATATTGGACCTTCACCGAAGAAGGAACAATTAGTTTGCATATTTTCTGTGATGCCTCAAAGAAAGCTTATGCATGTTGCGCCTATTTGGTTTATATAAATTCGCAGACATGCCAGAGTACTTCAACTTTAGCTTTTTGTAAGGCTAGAACTGCACCTATCAAAGAGTTGAGTATACCTCGCTTAGAGCTTTTAGCAGTGTTGATTGGGAAAAGGATGGCGTCTTATCTAACATCTCATTTAGATGTCAGGATAGAGAAAACGGTGTTATGGACTGACGCCACAACTGTTCTGCAGTGGCTGAATTCCAGTGCGATACAACCTATATTTGTTCAGAATCGAATTTCTGAAATTCGAAAGGCCCCAAATCTAATATTTCGACATGTACCTACTGATTCGAATCCTGCTGATATCGCCACTCGTGGCTCTAAAGCAGCACTTTTAGAGGGTAACGAACTTTGGTGGCACGGACCTACTTGGCTTCCCCATGAAAAGCTGTGGCCCGCCATGCCTGTTACCACTGAAGTATTCTCGACAGTCACTCTCGCCATTAGTAATCCCAAATATAAGGGTTTTTTGACAGATCTATTAGAAAAACGTTTCAGTTCTTGGAACTCTTATGTGCGAGTATTCAAAACGGTCATAAGTTTCTGTTTCAAAAGGACCAAAGTAGAAGACCGTGCAACATCTTTGGAAGAGTTCAGAAGAGCAGAACGTTTGTTGATTGCGGAAATTCAACAAAAGTATTGTGGTTTGGAGTATGCTAAACTACGACAGGGAGTTCAACCTAACTTTCAGTTAGAGTTATTTTTAGATGATTCTGGACTCATTCGGTGTAAAGGGCGTCTTCAGAATGTTTCGTTCCCATGGGATACGATTCATCCTATCCTGTTGCCTAGACACAGTCCGCTCACTCGTATCTATATACGAAAATTGCATATTGAGAATCATCACATTGGTTGTAGTCATTTGTTAGCAAAGGTTCGAGAGCGGTTTTGGATCATCAAAGGTCGAATGACAGTAAAGTCCGTGATCCACAAGTGTGTTACCTGCAACAGGTGGACAGGCGGTAGTTTCCAACTTCCTCCAATGCCACCATTACCTTTGGTGAGGGTAGCTGAAGTGTCACCTTTTCTACACACTGGCCTGGACTACTTAGGTCCTCTCAGGATTAAAGTGGAAGGCAGGAAAGTTGACCTAGTGCAAACTGGATCTTCTTTCATAGTTCAGAGTGCAAATTTTGACCCCACAAAGGTGTGGGTAGCATTATTCACTTGTCTAGTGACGCGCGCAATACACCTAGAGCTAGTCCGAAATCTATCTGCTGAGGAATTCCTTATGGCGCTTACAAGATTTGTGAGTCGTCGAGGAGTTCCAAAGTTTATAATTTCTGATAATGCCTCTAATTTTGTATTTATGCAACCATTAGTTGGGAAACGTTGTAAGATATCCGACTATCGTCTGGATAATTTTATTACTTCGAATAATATTCAATGGAATTTTATTCCGCAATATGCCCCGTGGTATGGTGGAGCTTATGAACGTCTTGTCGCATTAGTCAAGCTCAGTTTAAAGAAGTCCTATGGCAATGTGTTATTAGATTACGTTCAGCTCAACACTGCTCTTTGCCACATAGAGGACACAGTGAATAGTAGACCACTTACTTATGTTTCTGAGGAAGTTCTTTCACCTCTTACTCCAAATAACTTTCTGAGACTGCGTACTGTCAACACGAACACCAATCTAGAAGTTTCCACGGTGCGTCTCCCATCTACTTCGGAGACTCTACTGAGTGCCTGGGGACAAACTTTAGGTGTAGTGGAAGCATTTTGGGTCGCATTTCGAAGTCTCTACCTTCTCTCTTTACGAGAAAGGCATAGTTCTAGACATACACCAAAGAAAGGTTCTAAAGCCTTTACTCCTCGTAAAGGAGAAGTTGTCTTAGTCAAGGAGCCTAGTGCTCCAAGGGCTGAGTGGAAGTATGGTGTTATAATTAGCGTAGACAAACGGCAGGCCCTAGCTCATATTCGCTCGGGCGGCCGCACCATTATTAGAACAGTAAACCAGTTGTTTCCTTTGGAACTACCAACTAACCGACATGAAGATCCGGCTCCATCGACTAGCAAAGCTATGAAGCATTGATTGTTTGCCCTACTGGAAAGGTAACTTTTTTCTCCCCTGTTTAGTGTTCCCAGAGTGCTGACCCCTAGCCCTGACCACCGGTCCTTTGGGTTGGTGGTGAAAGGGGGGGGGGGTCAGTGTCAAAAACTGTACGTTTTCGACTTTAACTCTGTGGATATTCTGACGTCACAGAGTTAAAACCTGAATCACAGATAATACGATTCAAACAGAACCGGCATCTTCTAGCCTACATTTTTGAGAAGTTGCCGCCAAATTAGAAACCAAGTATTCCTCGACTTTTCAAGTCAGAAATTTGAGAGCTTAAAAATTGCTGGCCTCTTTATAATCGACGAACTATTACGCTTTCCAATTTTCAAGCCTCTCTGAAAAGCTTGTATTAACGTTATATCGAAGCAATTTAAAATTTTATAATCATCTGGAATTGTTAAATTATTTCTTTTACCACTATAACATTGAAGATTTCCGAAAAGGATGACCGAAGCAAATGCCGACGTCGTCATGGACGATTCAGTGAGTTTGAAGAACTTCTTGTATAGTTTATTCATGGCAGAATTTTAGGCTGTTTACGTGAGATCGTTCGTGATTTCATGAGCCTGTAGAATTATACGAGCTTCAGGGAAGATCAGATTTATGATGGTCAAAATGTTTGCGATCATCGGTTCCAATAATAGTTTATCAATTTTGAAATTCTATTTTGAGCACCTAAACGGTCGATATGGAACTTCAGAGTAGTTCGTCGATTTAGAATACGAAATTACAGTTAGGCTAGATGTGGCGTCTTAGATTTTGAGCGACCTCTGTTGTAATTTGATGTTGATCTTATTTTGGAGATCTAATTTTTAGACATCAACACTTCAATAGAAATTTCGTGTTATGCCTCGTCTCATTAGGCCTACATTTTGATCTTGGTACTGTTCTCTATATTTGGAAATATACGTTTTCTTGGCATTACAGAAATGTCTATTTGTGTTACAAAGCTGACCAAAAGTAGTAATACTTTCTCTAGTGGTCTAGATATGCTTGTTAAATGAGACAGTACTGAGTAGCTGCACGATCCGAAAATTAGTTTTAATTTCTTTACATTTCTTCGGTAGCATGACACTTTGGAAAATAATTTAAGGACTCGTAATATCCTCGATTATTTTGAGAATTCAGCAGCCACTGAACTTTGACAGCGTTCCTATGTTTTACAATGTTTTTTAATTTTCAACTCACATTTCTTATTGAAACTGACGGGAACAATGTTTTTGTTATTCTGTTTCCCGTTAGGTGAATCAGCCAGCTCAGAGACAGACTGAAGATTTTTAATTTGGATTCTTATAGAATAAAAATAAATAAATAAAAATATATATATATATATTTTTTCTAGTTATGAATTTTTATTCGGCTGCGTTACTGCTTATTGCGAAATTGAGTTGAGTAGTTGAACTGGTGTAAAAAGAACGTTATCGCTCATGCTTACCATGGATTTTGAATCAAATTTGAACGTTTACTAATTTCGGAGAATATCTAGTTTTCGACTTCCACAGCGTTAAAGTAGCGTCACCTTCCCCCTTTCAGATTGACGTAATCTCCCCACAGGTCTAAGCCCCAGCACATCATCGTGAATTTACGTCACTAGTCTTCCGTTAGCGTCATCGCTGTTAGAAGAAAAAACACATCTTGTTGGAACCATAAAGAAAAATCGTAAGGGTCTGCCGAAGTTCGTGACTAATTATAAATTAAAAAGATCGGAAATGGTTGCCCAGAGGAATACGCAGGGCATAACGATTTTGAATTGGAAAGACAAACGTAATGTGTTTATGTTGTCCACGAAACATAGTCTTGAAATGGCGAAAGTCAAAAAACGAAATCAAGTTGTTTTGAAGCCAAGCATGGTGACTTTTTATAATGCCAGTAAAAAATCGGTCGATCTGTCGGATCAAATGGCTTCATACAGCTCGCCACTTCGAAAATCTATCAAATGGTATCGTAAAGTAGTTTTTGAATTACTTCTCAACACATCTGTAGTCAATGCTCATGTAGTGTACAACGAAGTAAACAATACGAACATGAGTATCCAAGATTTCCGGAAGGGTATCATCGAGTATCTGACGAATAGCAATGAATTGATTGAAAAGAATGGAAAGGCAAAGGATGTCAAGAAAAAAGGCCATCAATTATTGAAAGTTCAGGGTACAAGTAAGAAAAACAGGAGAATGTGTAAGTCGTGTTATAGTCGACTAAGAGACGAATTCGACCGCAAAGAAGCCCTGAATAAAGCGAAAAAAGTTATGACGTATTGTTCCGAGTGTGAAGACAAGCCATTCTACTGCCTGGAGTGCTTCAACAAAGATCATCGATACTGATTTAGTTTCTAAGTCTTGGATATGTTATTTTTATGTTCTTATTTAGCATTTCACTGTAAATAAATCAATTTTCGTGTTGCTGTGTTGCTCCTTAGTTTGTAGTTTGTTAAACTTTTCAGTTATTCCACGGCCGTCTACAACTAACAGGCCAGACTGCGCAACTCGGAAACGTTGCGTGAAAAGGCCGACTTGTAACACAGTGTCTTATGGGACATTTACGTTTTTGTATCAAATACTCCAGAAATACGCACTTTTAGGAAGAAGACATGAGAACTAAGATACAACTCTCCTTCTAATGAGTGTATTTTCAGGAAAATAGAATACAAGGGACACACGTTATCACTCTAAATATAATCGGATCTTGTCAAGACTTTCACGTTTTTCTATTGATTACGCGTTTAGGAAAAATACACGAGAACTGAATTTGAATATACAATTTGGTCTATGAGTGTACTTTCATGGATAGATAGAAGGGAACACATGTTTCATAAATACAATCGGATTACAAGTTATTCACGCTTTTGTATTAGTTACTCGAAAATCACGACTTCATTGTTTATGGCTTTATTGACGAAAGAATCACAGAACAGATAAATCTACAGAATGTTTTCGTTAGATACCATCCTAGTAACAAGTCGTGGCATTGTTTGCTCTGCAGTAATCACAAAGCCAATAAAATAGAAAATATGGTGCAGTCAATCGTGGTCACCATTGTCCAACACGGCGCAGCATGAAAGTCAAGTGTTGGACACCATTGTCCAACACGGCAGGCAACGTGTTAAAAGATTTTTATTACGCGCATTGTGAGTTCCGAGGAAGCGTGCATATCATTTTTGCGCACGGAGCCCCTCCTTGGTGACGTCTACGAACACGAGCCAGTTACGCGGCTTTAGTGTGAAACGGCCCTTACTGACAGTGGCCCAGTGGCGCCCCATCACGGGAAATTTAATCGTAATAAAAATCTTATTTTCCTACTATCATCGTTCAATCTTGGATGTTCGATGTTCAATGCAAAACTATTCTTACCGGTTATGCGGTGCTCCTGTTGTTGTACGTTGTACCGATGATAATTTCGTTGCTGTTAATCCCTTCATTCGTGAATCTATTAGATATGTATCATTTGTGAACTTCCTTTGCACTTTATGCGTTCTGCGGTTTCTCACGTAACGTCTAGTTCATTAAGTTGATTTTTTTATGTACTGACCAGTAGTGACCAGTGTACACCATTAAGCATGAATCCTGATCAATCATTGCTGTATTGTATCCTGATAATGACTTGGATAGAGTCATCATGGAATTTATACCTTGTTTTCCGACAGGTAGGTAATAATTTAATCGTGAAGTATTTCGTAATTACGAGGTGCTGGTATTGACGTGTTAACCAGTCCATAGTCTTCGATAGGAGTCATCCTAATACTCACAACATGTTTCCAGCGTGATGTTTTGAAAACTACGACCGCTGTTCCAAGAGATCTTAATGGCATTATTACTACGGAAACATTTTCGAAAGCAAGACTATATAATCTGGATTCGATATCGTTTGGAATCATTCATTCACTATTCGACAATATCCTCGGAACTGTAAGTTTCTTGCTGTACGCGTCAGCTTCAGATGGATGCAACTTTTAAATCTTATTGTATTTAGCTGTTCACCAACTTGAATCATCAGTCAGCGTTTTTTCGAACTATAATTCATCTACCAGCATGTTGAATCTTTTTGATTCAATGAAATAATCTCTGTTCACAGCTTGTAATTGTATTGTACTTGAAGCCGGCATTATGGAAGTACAGCACTGGTATCGCCGATAAATTTGGCTTTCAAGATAGCGAGATCGTTATCAGCATCATCTTCATGCTTATCGTGAATACTTTTAATGTATTCATTTCGCTGCCATTTAGCATTTATTCGGTATTTGTTATCGAAGAACGTCATGGTTTCAATAAGCAAGTATGAAGCATTAAAATTGATATGTAATATAGTGCGTAAAATCTCGTTAAGACGTCGTGATAATTTCAGATTTATTTGATACCTGTTGCATTATTTTCAGACACCTATGTTTTTCTTCAAAGACACCGTCAAGAGTTTTTGTCTCATACAGTTCCTTACAGTTTTGCTTACTAGTCCAATTATATACATTATTAAAGCTGGAGGACAGTATTTTTTCGTTTACTTGTGGTTATTCGCCGTTCTTATAACCTTATTCTTCATGACCATCTACCCTGATGTGATAGCACCTCTGTTCGACAAGTACACTCCTTTGGAGGACGGCGAATTGAAAAAAGGAATCGAAGACTTAGCCTCTAGTATCGAATTTCCATTGACAAAAATTTATGTCGTAGAAGGTAAATACGAATACTGATGAATCATTGTATTTTACTTTAGCTTGTTGATAAATAGTCTGAAGTACTTCATGACTAACTTCCCAGTCATCCCATTTACATGGAATTAATTGTTATTTTACAGGCTCTAAGAGATCCGCTCACAGTAACGCCTATTTCTACGGATTTTATAAAAACAAACGAATTGTGCTTTTCGATACTCTCCTACAAGATTACATACCTAGTGATACCACAGAAAAGAAAGATGAAAGTACAGTATCGCACGAGACTAAACACGCGGAAGACTCGAATTCAGCTATTCCTGCGAATGCAACTACCGACGTTGAGAAAAAGGGTTGCACTAATGATGAAGTTTTGGCGGTTTTAGCTCATGAATTAGGGCACTGGAAAGGAAATCATATCCTTAAAAATCTTGTCTTGAGTCAGGTAAATTTTGTTATTCAATAAAATGAAATTATTGTAGCGAGCGAATGGTAGCTATTAAATGAAATTACGTATTGATCTACGTTTCGGATTTTGAACCATTGTTTTATATTAGGAAACTTAGTGGGTTCACCTATTAACATGTATTTAATCACTATTACCTTCTGTTACAGGTTAATTTATTCTTTCTTTTCATGGCGTTCAGTTTCTTATTCCAGTACGATGTTATCTATAAAGCATTCGGTTTCTACGATACTCAGCCAGTAATAATAGGTTTGCTCATTATCTTGCAATTCATATTCACACCATACAATTTTATTTTATCCTTTGTAATGACGTTACTTTCACGAAAATACGAATTTGAAGCCGACTCCTTCGCCAAGAGGCTTGGTAAAGCAGAATATCTTCGTCGGTCTCTCATCAAATTAAACCAAGATAACCTGGGATTCCCGGTGTACGATTGGTTATATTCGATGTTCAATCATTCGCACCCTCCATTGTTGGAAAGGCTGGACGCTTTGAACAAAACTGATTAATTCATCTGAGTATTTCTACAGCTAGTTTAAAATGAGGTGCACAACGTGATCAGCAACCTGATGAAATTCCCATGGTGATTATTAGTCCCAGTTGTAAATTGCTGTTTCGACTATGTTTTGTTCTTTCGATGGTATTGTTCTCTCTTGTACCTTCGTTCAAGTTCCTTCGAGTAATCATGCGTCGTGTGTGCTCACCATTTGATGTTCTTATTACTTGTACAGTCGTGGATGTCACTGCTCGATTTGTTGTTAAATAAGCTTTCTCACCGTTGTGGTAATTGTCACGCGATTATTCATTTATTTTATTTAAATTACGTGTTTCTGTGATTTCAGGGATACAATTCGTTGGGTTAGTATGAAAAGGTGCTATCTGCAACAAAAAATTTACGGGAGAGAGGTTTAAAGGTTTTGAAGCAACCAAGACGAAGCAGTTAAATATGGGTTTAACTAAACAATGCTTCAACATTCAACTAGAAATACACCTCGGAGATGAAAATATTCCACTTTTCTTTTCTTAAACCTTTTCAATGATGAATTTTGTTAGTAGTGTATTTTGAACCCATTTTCTTTTTAGCGTTTCCTATTGAACTGAGGCAATATTTTACCGTTTACCGTGTGGTATCTTGTAGATAATAAAATTTCCTAACCAACTATGCCAGAAAGTCACTTTGTGAAAAAATTTCAGATAGCATCTGTCCACACTAACCCAACGAATTATATTCCTGAGTTTCTTGAATTCTGTATAAATAATGTAATGGGCTACAACACGTCGAATTTCACTCTAAGTACCGTAACTGCATTAATATGAAGATTTTGAATATTTTCATGTTGTTTCTGGTACAATTATTGTTTTTAATCCCATTCGTTTTTTGGCGCACGTTGCTCATCATTGGACGAAAGAAAAAGCTGGGCCGTAACCAAGTGGATGAATGAGGACCCTCGCCTGAAGAAATGTTGCTACCTAACAATACAGAAAATCCATTCTTATTCCCCCGTCCTGGTTAGCCCTTACAATAGTTATGTTCGCCCGTTGTCCTTGATGTATGGGTCTAACCCACAGGAACAAATGTATGTTCAGGACGAAAATAAAGGGGGCAGGGGGCCGCTTGCTTCCCCCCAGCTACCGCCATAGTTGGGAAATTTTAGTAGAAGGTTTACTAGTTGAGAAAATCTAACAAGTTAAAGGGTTTTTCTTTTAGCCAATACAAACTAATTTTAATACTAAAGAATTTTGAGTTGAGTCAGTTGGGAATTTAACAATTTTTGCCCCTCCTGAAAAAACTCTTTGTTATATCCCTGTATATGTCCCTGCCTCCTCATGCCTTAAGTGAATTTGCCGCCTTTGAAATTTAGCTTCTCGTTTCTCAGTAAATGAGTGCGGAAAAAATTACGCAAGAAAGTATCTTTCTGAATTTAATTTATAAATATGTTACGTCGATGTGGCACTACATTTGTATTCTTTTCTTTTCTCCCCCTGAAGCCAGCCACTAAGCGGTAAGCTAAACTTGAACCCCTCTGCCTGGGGCATGTATGTACTCGTATATGTCAAATCCATACCTAAGTCAAAGAACTTTTTATGGCCCCCAGAAAATGCAAATCATGTCTCACGGCAATTAGATGTTACCAATAATATTCGAATTATTTCGGTAACTAACCAATGAAGTCAAGTGAGAGGATCAGTGCACATCTCTATCTCCTAAAATGTTCTGCCATGACGGAATGAAAACAGTGAAGAAAACATTGAATGCTAATATATTGGACGCTCTTCAGCAAAAATGAGCCAACCAACATTTCTAAACAAAATGAGATATTAGTATCGTTGGAAAGAGCGTAAAAAGTAGAATTTTTCAAAATTGGGCCCCCAATTCAAAAACGCGTACCCAAGTTTAAAAAAGTTTATCAGTAAACGCCATGTCATATAGTTTCTATTTCTACATGGCTTTTGAACTTCGTATCACATGTTCTCAAAAAGCGGATTTTGCTAGTTGGTTCCTTTTTGCTGAATAGCGTCCATTTATATTCTTCGAATGATGCGCTGTTGAGACCCGCCTAAAAGCGAGACATCTTTAAATACTTTAAAAACCACTTATTTTTCGAGATTTTTCAATTTTAATGAGTATGTACATTAATGGGAGAAATGCATAGATTCACCTTTTGCTACTTATCACTTCGACTCGATAGCGACGCGCTCTGACGGATGCACGGCTCGAATAGGAAGTTAGGTATCAAGAGTGGGTATCCAAAGCGGCCTTCAGGCAGCGATTAGCCAGGAACGGAGATGGCTTCAAACCATATGTGACAGTTTGAAGCATGAATACTGAAAGTTCATCGTCCGGATGAAAACGCCATAAAATTAATTGATATTTACTATCTTCTACGTCAACAAGAATTTGGCGGAACATCTTTTCGATGTCCGCAGTGAAGGTGATACGATGTAGTCGAAAACGTAGAATAATAGGCACAATATCATTTTGGAGTTTGGGACCTGCTAAGAGCACATCATTCAGGCAAGCACCATTCAATACCTGAGCGGACCCATCGAAAACCACGCGAATCTTGCCCTTATTAAAAACGGCATGATGCGGGATAAAATAACCGTTGCCGACTTCGGCCATTGATACCGGTTCCATGTGACCTAGGTCAATATATTCGCGCATAAAGTCATTATACGCCGCACGTTCATTCGGTTTCTTTACGAGTCGGCATTCAACAGCCTTAAAACGTTGCAATGCGACCTGAAAGGAGTCGCCCAACAATGAATGGCCTTTATCAACAAAAGGCAAACGAACAACATATCGACCATTGTTGGTTCGACGGTGAGTATCTCGGAAATGGCGTTCGCAATCGTCATCTTAGTCGGAACTTCACTGAGTTCCCAAAATTGGCGTAAACGGTCGTCAAGATTACCAAAAGAATGCCCAGGCATAATAGTGTAGTAGTACCACTGAACTATACAAACAAATGGAACGCTCGCGGCGTTGATAACGCCGGTCCTGGTACCTGTTAGACAGAGAGAGAGATATCCGGGTATTGCTGTCCTTGTCTGACTCGCTGCGTTCATGTGTTTCTCATATGCTATGCGCGAAGTTTCGAATCTGTTAAAGTCGGATTTTTGTACTTGTACTGTATATTTGGAATAAAAAAAGCTGTGATCGCTAGAAAATAATTTATCATAGCTCCTATTTCACTGATAACTCAAAAAATATCAGGAAATGTATAATTCTACAAATCTCAAAATGTTAAAAATAAAGTTATTTTCTTACATTTGTCCATTTACAAATTTTTTGATTTTTTTCAAATAAATAAATAATTGAATATAGTTCTTGAATAATTTACTAATGTTCAAGTAAATAAATAAATAAATATTTTTTCAAAATAAATAGTCTACCTATATGATTAGATACATAAATTTTTCGTCACAACAGTTGAAATTAACCTGCAAGGTTTTTACTCATAAGTGCTGCCTGAACTAAAATTTGTCCTTTGACTAAGTATACAGGGTGTTCCACGAAAGTCCCCCCCCCCTGTTTTTTCACGAACCGATGGGCAGATCTTCCCGGGACGAAAATGATTTCCCAGTCGTAAGGTCTAGTTTCTCTTGAGCTTAAAAAATTTTCTCCCCCTTTCACGGGGGGCTGGAACCTACCACCAACTTCGGAATCTTAAATAGGAAGGTATGCCTTTATGCACCTTGTTGGAAAGGCCATTTACTCCAAAATACGAATCCGTGGGAAAAAATTAAAATTTATCAATTTTGGGGGGGTAAGGGACCTAGAGATGACTAAAATCCACCCAGAATCAAAGTGTGGTGACCTATCAAACGAACTACCGAACATGGGGTTTTCCAGGTCGCTGATTTCGAAAATTGCCTTATTTTTTCGATTTGACTAACTCAGGGGGCAGAACATTCAAAAATTTGGGGCAGAAGGGGTTATTTTAATGTTTCTCATTTTCGCTGATACAATGTCTTTATGCACCTTGTTGGAAAGGCCTCTTTCTCCCAAAAGTAGAATCCGTGAAATTTTTTTGAAATTTGTCAATTTTGGGGGGCGAGGGGGCCTACAGATGACCAAAATCCGCCCGGAATCAAAGTGTGATGACCTATCAAACGAACTATCGAATATGGGGTTTTTCAGGTCACTGATTTCGAATATTGCCTTATTTTTTCGATTTGACTAACCCAGGGGATAGAACATTCAAAAATTTGGGGCAGAAGGGGTTATTTTACATGTTTTTAATTTTCGCTGATACAATGTCTTCATGCACCTTGTTGGAAAGGCCTCTTTCTCCCAAAAGTAGAATCCGTGAAAATTTTTTGAAATTCGTCAATTTTGGGGGGCGAGGTGGCCTAGAGGTGACCAAAATCCGCCCAGAATCAAAGTGTGATGACCTATCAAACGAACTACCAAAAAGGGGGGTTTCTAGGTCGCTGATTTCAAATAATTGCCTTATTTTTCCAATTTAACCCGTTTTAGAGTTTTAAAATCCAAATTTTCAACCTAAAATTGGTTCCATTATTCACAAATTTTTGACTTTCTGAATGCAGATTATTAAAGTCGCTTTATGCACATCGTTGAATAGAAAACTTCCTTCAGAGTATGAATTCGTGAAAAAAATTTCAAAATTTATCAATTTTCGGGGTAAGGGGTCCAGAGATGACCAAAATCCGTCCAAAATTGAAGTATTATGACCTAGCAAAAAGACTATCGAAAAGGCGATTTTCGAGGTCGCTGATTCCGGATATCACATTTTTCCCCTGATTCAACGCGTTTCAGAGCCTTACAAAATTTTAGACCCAAAAGTGGTTCTAATTAACAAATTTTTGAGTTTCTTAGCTCAAGTTATCAAAGTGGCATCATGCACATCGCTGGATCAGACAGTTCCTCCAAAATATGAATTCGTGAAGAAAAATTGCAAATTCATCAACTTCGGGGAACGGGGTGTAACGCCAGCCAAAACCTATCCAAAATCAAAAACCTAAAAGAGGTGCAGGGTGAGTTTTGAGAATGACCCTCCCCCCTGTTTTTTTCTCGAATAATTGTCGGATTGCTCCCAAACAAAATGCGATCTTCGTGTACCGTGGTCTAGTTTCCTGCGGGCACAAGAAATTTTCTCCCCCATATTTGGGGGGGCTGGAACGTACCACTAACTTTGGAATCTTAAATGGGAAGGTATGTTCTTATGCACCTTGTTGCAAAGATCTATCCGCTCCAAAATTGAATCGGCGGAAAAAATTCAAAATTTATCAATTTTAGGGGGCCAAGGGGCCTATAATTGGGGGAAATCCATCCAGAATCAAAGTGTGATGACCTAGGAATTTCTAATTGTTCTGAGAAAATTCAAAGAAAAACTTACGTTAGAATGGTCAAAAATCGATACCACAAATGTCACTCCAGTTTTTGTAACCTTACTTTTGGAAATTTGGGAATTTCATCGAAGATCTTTGGGAAAATTTTCCAATGATTTTCATTAAAAATTTTGGAGGAAAAATCTCATAGGAAATAAGTTGATGGAAAACTACAATGGTTTTGGAGAATTTTGTCAATGATTTTCAGGGAAAATGTTGCATGATCTCCGAGGAATTCCATCAAAAATTTCTTGAGGAATTTTGTCAGAAATTTTTGGGGAGAAATTGCAATAATTCTAATCTTTAGGAAAATCATTCGATAATTTCTGAAGAATTTCATTAGGAAACATTTGGGGAAAGGCTCCGATCGTTTTTGAAGATTTTCATCAAAAATCTTCAGGAAAAATGTTCGAGGATTTTAGAAAAATTTCATCGAATTTCTTTGGGAAAATTTTCCGATGCTTTTGATGGAACTACATCAAAAATTTTTGAGAAAAAAATCCTTGGGTTTTTTCAATTTTTTTTATTATTAACAAGCTTAATGCTGAACTGAAGAATCTTATCGGACATTTCTGGAAAAAATTTCCAATGTTTCCCAGAGAATTTGTTTAAAATTCTTAGGGAAAATATTCTGATAATTTTTGTAGAATTTCATTAAGAGAAAAACTCCGACGATTTTTGAAGTATCAACAATGTTCAGAAAAAATGTTCTCCGAAGAAATTCATCGAAGATTTTTGGTGAAAATCAACGAGAATTTTCAAGAAATTTCACTGGAAATTTTCGGAAGCAAATTCCGGTAATTTTTGATACAACTAACCTCCAGGAAAAATGTTTTCCGAAGAAATTCATCGAAAATCTGCAAGAATAATCTTCGATAATCTTTAAGGAATTTCATGAGAAATTCTTGGGAAAAAATTGCAATAATGTCCAAAGGTAGAAAAATACAGGAAAAATCCCGGATAATTTTCAAAGGAAGTTCATCAGAAACGGAAAGAAAAATAATTGCAGATTTTCTCCAACAGTTTGCAAACAAAAAAGCGAACGAATCACTTTCTGAACAAAAAATCCTAGGTCATCACACTACAATTATTCTCGGTGGATTTTCTCCAATTGTAGGCCCACTGGCCCCCTAAAATTGATCAAATCAGAATTTTTTTCACGGATTCTTAATTTTGGGGGAAGAGATTTTTTCAACAAGGTGCATGAAGTCATGGTGTCAGTGAACATAAAAAACGTAAAAAAATGAATCCCTGCTCCCCAAATTTTTGAATTTTCTGCCCCTGAATGGGTCAAATTGGAAAAATAACGCAATATTCGATATCCACGACCTGAAAACCCCCTTTTTTGATATTTCGTTCGATAGGTCATCACACTTTGATTCTGGGTGGATTTCCCCCAATTTTAGGCCCCCTGGCCTCCTAAAATTGATGAATTTTGAATCTTTTCCGCGAATTCAATTTTGGGGGGAAGAGGCCTTTTCAACAAGGTGCATAAAGACATTGTATCAGCGAAAATAAAAAACATTTAAAATAACCCCTTCTGCCCCAAATTTTTGAATGTTCTGTCCCCTGGGTTAGTCAAATCGAAAAAATAAGGCAGTATTCGAAATCAGCGACCTGGAAAACCCCATTTTCGATAGTTCGTTTGATAGGTCACCGCACTTTGATTCTGGGTGAATTTTGGTCATCTCTAGGCCCCTTGCCCCCCAAAATTGATAAATTTTGATTTTTTTCTACGGATTCGTATTTTGGAGTAAATACCTTTCCAACGAGGTGCATAAAGGCATACCTTCCTATTTAAGATTACGAAGTTGGTGGTAGGTTCCAGCCCCCCGTGAAAGGGGGAGAAAATTTTTTAAGCTCAGGAGAAACTAGATGTTACGACTGGAAAATCATTTTCGTCCCGGGAAGATCTGCCCATCGGTTCGTGAAAAAACAGGGGGGGGGGACTTTCGTGGAACACCCTGTATATATACATAATAAGTTTTATAGCAGCTTCAAAATTAAAGCTGCTTTCCTTTCAAAATATTAAAAAGGCGAAATAGTTGAATAGTTAAAGACTAATGGAGATATTAAAACTAAGGCAACGGTAAAATGAGACCTTCAATTGGGGGGTTGGGGGGGGGGGAGTTATGATCCAACGAAGTATGAAGAAAGTAAGTGATCCACACTTCCATCTTTATGAAGTTCATTTCAATATAAAGGTGATAACTTACAAATGAAACCAAACATCCGAGGATCGCCGGCGTGATCAGCCGTCTTGCGCCAGACACCCTCATTCCGGAGATGATGAAGAACGGAAGCAGTTGGGACCGGGTGTGGCCCTCTGTCTCGACCACTCCGTCTGCATCTTCTTCTTCATGATGGCCGAGACAAAGGCCCACACCCGGTCCCAACTGCTTCCGTTCTTCATCATCTCCGGAATGAGGGTGTCTGGCGCAAGACGGCTGATCACGCCGGCGATCCTCGGATGTTTGGTTTCATTTGTAAGTTATCACCTTTATATTGAAATGAACTTCATAAAGATGGAAGTGTGGATCACTTACTTTCTTCATACTTTGTTGGATCATACCCCCCCCCCCCCAAATTGAAGGTCTCATTACCGTTGCCTTAGTTTTAATATCTCCACTAGTCTTTAACTATTCGACTATTTCGCCTTTTTAATATTTTGAAAGGAAAGCAGCTTTAATTTTGAAGCTGCCTTAAAACTTATTATGTATATACAGTAGTGTCCCGGTTATCCGGACTAATATGGGAATTGAGTGCGCGTTTTGTCTCGTTTCTCGTTGTATATTTCATGTATGTATTGGCAAATATTTATGTGTAAATTGTGATTGTAAGATGGGAAAATAGTACAACTGATAAACTGAAGACTTGGAAATAACCTACACTACATCGTTAAAATTTGACCACTACTTTAGAGAGTACATATGAAAAAATTTTATTCTCATTTTACAAAGTCTAATGTTAATAAGTAGGAACAAAAAAGTCATGACTTAAATTTATAAGGAACAAAAAAACTTTGGGAATTGTTGAAAATTGATATGCTTTCGATTACGATGTAAAAAATAGTACGAGTTACATAATTATTTTTTAAAAAAGTCAAGGAGTGTTTTCTGTTTTGAAAACCTCAATCGTTTTCGCTTGGCATTCATTTTTGTTCCGCAGAAAAAATTTTTAAGAAATAAAGTTTAAAAAAAAATTGGACCTTCATTGGGGGGGGGGGGAAGTTTTTTCCCAAATATAAAAAAGGCCCCAAACCCTTTTTGATTTTTTATTTGGCGCCAAAATTTAAAAACTTTAAGGGGGGTTATACCTTGTAAAACTCCCGAATTTCCTCCCAATTATTTTTAATTCCCAAATTTCAACCCTTTGGGGGGGAAAATTTTTTAAAAAAAAAAAAAAACATTCTTTTTTAAAAAAAAAAAATTTTAAAACCCCCTTTTATTCAGTATTTTTCCTGCTTTTCCCAAGTTAAAAGCGGGAAAATACCCATACGGGGGGGAATTGAGGGGGGTTTTTTTAATGAATTTACCGGAAATTAAAAATTTTTTTAAAATTTTTTTACCATTTTCCCTTTCTTTGGAAGTAAAAAAAAAAAAAAATTTTTGGCTTGGGCCCCCCTTTTTTGGGGGGGAAAAGGGGAAATTTTAATTTTTCAGCAGCCCCCAAAAAAAAATTTTTTTTTAAAAGGATCCCAAAAAAACCCTTTTCGAGGATTTTTCCTTTGCCATAAAACTTTAAAAACCCCCTGTATTTTTTGGTTACTTTCCCACAAAAAATAAAAATTTGTAAAAAAAAAAATTTTTGGATAAAAAAGAACAAAAAAAGTGTACCCCTTTATTAAAAAAGGAATAGAAAGGGAAAAAAGGGGAATAAAAGGGGGCGCGAAAAAAATAATGTTGGGTGGAAGGGCATTAAGTTGAAAAATATGAAATAAAGGGAAAAGAACAAAAAAAAAATGAATTGCTTGGGGGTTTTGGGGAAATTTTTAGGAGGAGACTTTTACGAAATTTTGCCGATTTCCAAAAAAAGGGGAACATTGTGAACACCGTATACTTCAAAATTTTATTCTTCTAAATTTGAGAATTTAAATTATTAAAAACATCTAAGAAAATAATATTAAGCCTTATAAATCACTTGAAACATAATCAATAAATTCAGGCCCTAGTTTGATTCATGGTTCGATATGAAATATAAATAAGTTATTAAAAATTAATAAAAAAAAATAAAAAATCACATCAGAACCTCATTGGTATTTTAAATCAGTTAAAATAGAAATCAAGTAGTGGGTTAAAAATTAAAATTGATTACTTGGAGCCCAATTAGTTAAACGAAAAATTAGTAACCATTTTAAATTTGAAAATATTGATCCAAAAAATATTTATATCTTTTAAAATAAAAAAAAGGGAATACTTATTTACTTGTAGCGAAACAATGTAAATTAAAAGTTTGATAAAGTTATTCTCAGCTCATATTTAAAAATGGTAGAAAACTTTTAAATTAAAAATTGTTTATTTGAAGAAAAACCTTTTGGTTTTGCTCAATAAGATTGTTTCCTTTTAAGTCTAATACCTGCTATTGTATCTGTCCCTTTCTATTATTAAAATTTCAAATTTCGCAACGATTGTAAATGTTATTATAAAAGGAAGATCTTATATAAGGGAAATTTTTCTCAAATTTAAACACTCAATTTACTTTATTCCAATAATACATTATTGACGCTTCTTTGAGTCCAAAAATCCAATTTATTTAAAGTTTGTTCGAAAAAAATTATCATAATTTAAATTTATCCGCAATTACTTGTTAAAATGATTTTTGTTTTTCATTAAATGAATTAAAAATATGAGGAATTTTGGTTGAACTTTATGTTTCGTAGGCTATTTTCTATTATTTTATATAATTAACATTGCCTGAGAAGAATTTCGAATTCGGTAGGGGGTTTTAAGTTATTTTTTTTTAAAAAAAAAAGAAAAAAATTTTTAAAAAAAAAATTTTTTTTATCAAAAAAATTTACCAAAGTTATAGAATTCATGATTATTAAGAGAATACAATAAATAACTAATTCCTTAAATAAGTCGACTTTAAACATATCAAACATATGAATCATACCTGATTCATGGGGAGTCCATGCCGTGTATATTAAAAAATTTTATATCGAAAACCTTATGAAACCGAAGACTATGTACAATACAATGCATTTCATAATTACGTTATGTACGTACACAATTGATTCTACACTCTACAGGCCGCTTCGTGTTCAACTGTTCATACACATGTAGTACAGTGCATCTTATAGTAAATCACACAGCCTGTCGATTACGTGTCACTTCTTGGAATTCAACGCTACAATCTCGTCGGCATGCTAAGGTCATATGCACGCAGAATATCCACTGTCCGGATAATCCGGGGATATCCGGTTAATCCGAAATCCGGATTCATTTTTGCATGTCCGGATGATCCGAATTCCGGATAACCGGGGTCCGGATAACCGGGACACTACTGTATATACTTAGTCAAAGGACAAATTTTAGTTCAGGCAGCATTTATGAGTAAAAACCTTGCAGGTTAATTTCAACCGTTGTGACGAAAAATTTATGTATCTAATCATATAGACTATTTTTTTTTTTTCGTCACAACGGTTGAAATTAACCTGCAAGGCTTTTACTCATAAATGCTGCCTGAACTAAAATTTGTCCTTTGACTAAGTATATATATACATAATAAGTTTTATAGCAGCTTCAAAATTAAAGCTGCTTTCCTTTCAAAATATTAAAATGGCGAAATAGTCGAATAGTTAAAGACTAATGGAGATATTAAAACTAAGGCAACAGTAATGAGACCTTCAATTGGGGGGGGGGGGGGAAGTATGATCCGACGAAGTATGAAGAAAGCAAGTGATCCACACTTCCATCTTTATGAAGTTTATTTCATTATAAAGGCGATAACCTACAAATGAAACCGAACATCTGAGGATGGGTTATACACATTAGTGCAACCATACGCACAGCAACTGTTAACCATCACTAGTACTTATTTGTTCGAAGTAAATCACAATTTCAACACACGTAAAATAGGGCTAAAATGCATATTTACGATTAAAAAAAAAAATCATTCGTTTAGAATAAAAAAATATGCATTTTACAAACAATTTATTCAGTGATATTCCTTTCCTGCTATTATCACAGTTGAACAGACGAAGATAGCAATACCCGGGATACAGAGGCGCAACTCTTCGCACATGCGCGATCGCTTTCTAATGCATTACGTTTACGGGCCGCGAGCGTTCCATTTGTTCGTATAGTAGTACCTACTACCTCTACCTAGTACGTCTTTGGAAGTCAGAAGCTTAAAAAAAAAATTGATTGGCTTCCGGTCCCTGGTCTTGAGTAGGTGTACTGAGTGAGAGATGCACGATCTATTATTTTATCATGCTTATGTTCAATGATTTCTCAGAAAAAAAGTCGTAACATGTTTGTTGTCCACAGACGTATATATTCTGTGTTATCAGTATAATATATTTATTTTACTTCAAATGTTCTGTAAGAAGTTCATGAGATTGTATTAAGAGACATACTAAGAAAATATACTAATTAGCCTTATTAGTAATGTCGACTTTGAAACATATATCGAGATACATTCAACGCTCTACATCGTTGAATTCATGGGGTAGTTCGCATGCCATGCTGTATCATGAAAAAGTAAGTTTTTGAACATCGTTTCAGTTAAAGGAAAAACTATATAAAATTCGTACCTTCCGGTAACCTTCATTTGGTTATTTTTAATATTCCAGGTTATAGACCATTACGAAAATCCTAGGAACGTGGGTTCGTTAGATAAGTCCGATAATAAAGTTGGAACTGGACTGGTTGGAGCTCCAGCTTGTGGTGATGTTATGAAACTGCAAATCAAGGTGAAACCCTTTTTTTCTTTGATATTATGTTATCGAAGCCAATTCTTTTTGTATCAATCTTATACGGCTTGTCACTGGGCACGGAATATAATGGTTTTGCTTTCCAATCAGGTTGACGACGACGGAAGGATAGTAGATGCTAAATTTAAAACGTTTGGTTGCGGAAGTGCTATTGCGTCGAGCTCATTAGCTACAGAATGGGTGAAAGGAAAAACTGTAAGTTGATCTCATTTATCTGTATTATATTGAAGGGGGAAAACACGTTTTAGGATATCTGGCCCTTCTATATTGATTTTTCATTCTTTCAACGTCTTAAAATACCCTCGCGTAGTGTATTCTGACTTCTCTACTTGATTATAAAATTCTCGGAAATTTCGCAACTCGAGTTGTTACTTGTTGATTATAACCGAAGGATAAGGCGATCGTATAATAATGCGAAAGTACGTTGCCCGCAAATATATTCTTAACCACTCACATTTACATTATTGTCCCAATGAATTACATTATAATTGACGCTGTTCCAAGTTGAGTCGCGAAATGATCCAATATTCTATGTTTAGGTTGATGAGGCGCTTAAATTGAAAAATACCGATATTGCTAAAGAATTGTGTTTACCTCCCGTCAAATTACATTGTTCAAGTGAGTAGATTTAATATGTTTTTCATTCACGCGTGGAGACTTAGAAGTACGAATGCGTGATATTTTTAAGAAGGTGAATATTATATTGTTTCGGCTGGATGATCTATGTGTTACAAACTTTTTTATCATATCACCTCATTCTTTAAGCATTTCTGTCAGCGTGAGTATAGTATCATTATTTTACGTAGAATCGGATCTGTATTAGTGTTTAATACGGTTTGGTGCAAAATTTCCAAGGACACAGAAGGTTGTTGAAAGTAGTTTAGTTGATTCAATGCTCATTTTGCGATGTGGGATTACTCGAATTACTGAAATTTGAAAACATTCAATTTGTGTAAAAAAACCTCCCCGACTGTTGAAGACGTTGGAAGACTAGGAAGCTGATGAAATCAACTTATTGTATGGTTGACAGAGTCTGCTTTCGCCGGAGCCGCATTTCGTGTACTTCGCTGAAGGATCAGATCCAAAAATTACTTTCGAAATCGACAGCGTGAATCATTATGGACCAGAGTGAAATTTGATGCCGAATAATAATTTTTAATTGCTAGCCGTTTTCAGTTTAAAAAAAAAAAAAAAGTGGGAAAGTAAACCACCTTCAGATAGCTTCCCCACTGCAGGGGAAAACTGAGCTGAAAATTGAGAATTATGATACCAGAGTCAGAATCTCTCAAGCTCTCTATATTGTGTATCCAGTGTGGTTTGGCCTCAATTCTAAGTTTCAAACAGACATAGCTGACATTCCTCCAGCTCTCTAAATCCGGTGTTTAATTTGTGACTATCTGAATGTTGACAGACAGGCTGGCAGATGTAAACAGACTAATTTTTCCTCTTCCATCCTAATATTAGAAAAACTAATATTTTAATGAATTGAAAAACAAATTTATATCAGTATTGTTCTAATTAATCGAGTTTTCCCTATTTATCTTATCTCATCTTTAATTATTAGTCCTCCTCCTCTCGATTGGGGAAAAAAAGGTAGAGCTAAAATCCAATGTACGGAACCAAAAATCTTTCCTGCTGTCTGCAGTAGATGCTATATCCAATTTATTTGTCTTGGTATCAGCCAGACAAGGTACCTAATGCGACTTCCTGTCCTGTCTTTCCAGCGCTTTAAATGCAGTATTTATTCAAATCTGTGCTTGAGGCTGACTAGTGAGTGTCTGTTGTCTTTGATGACATGGCATTTAACTATAATAGGAATGGTTTGTCTATTAATTATCTACTGACTAATCGGCGGGCCCGTGGCAGAAGGACAGCTTGCTAGAACGCGAAGTGAGCGGGGGAAGCGAATTCCCTGTTTCCGTATTAATGTGTCAATACAGACGTTCGTACTTCGATGTTTACTAACATTGACATTCAACGGCTGGTTTTGTGTGAAGCGGTCTAAATGTAAATTAATTGTAAATATCTCGACCTTCTCATTCGCTAATATTCTTTTTATGATGCTGTGCATTTTTGGTTTCAGTGCTTGCCGAAGATGCCATAAAAGCGGCCCTATCAGATTACCGAATCAAGCAACAATCGCAGTTGAAAGACAGCAAGGATGTAGCAAAAAATACGGACGAAAATAATAATTAAACCACCGTCGCCAATCGTTCACGTTTAGCCAGTCGTCTGTGGGTGTATGCTGTGAATAACCCGTTGAACCACATCCGCTGTGATGGATAATACTGCGAAGAAATACGCGTGCATTCTCGCATTTCTGTCATGCGATACGTCTTGATGCAAGAATCATCCAAGCTAGCGATATTTTGAGAAACTGTAACGCCGCGATGTTTTCGCTTCCCATTTTCGTAGTTACCCTTTAGTCGATCTACATACCTTATTTTTTTAATAATAAAGAGAATATTCGCTCGTAATTTGTAATTAAATAATAATTGTTTCAATGAAAACAGTATTTACTACCTATTTGAAGGGGGAAAATCCGTATACGTTTACAGTACATCGCGCTATTTAGTACACAGGAACTATCATATTATGTAAATGTAATATAATACAGTTTTTATAGATTTCGTTTTGATTATTTACATTCGTCTTTTTTGTAATAATATTATAATAGAAAATATCATAAACTTTTGGTTGAATGATCGTCATTGCCAGAACCATCCGAACCCCGTAGTACACCGCGAAATTATCGCGGAAAAGGAACATGTAATTAATTACGAACCTACAGGGTTTTTTTTGTAGCTTCTACCAATGTAAATACGTACGGTTATTCTCACATATTATGCGGTAGCATTCGAGACCTCACACCTACAGATTTTCATTCGAAAATGAGTCGAGTATTCGCACATTGTTGAAGGCAAAATCTCAGCATCGTGCAAATGATCCAGTCTCATGAGCACGGCGGGGGAGGGGGCAAGTATATGGATGCTGAAAATACGATTCGCACTTTTTTTTCGCTAATTTGACATTCAGCTAGAAATCGACTACAGATCAACGAAAATTAACAATACTGTAGTTCTGATTCTCACTTGTAGACTATAAGATATCCCCGGAGATCAAACCCTAAAATGAGATCAGCCAATTTTTGCGAAACGAGAAACAAAATAAAAACAATAGTCGCCAACGAGACACAACAACCTTGCGGGCGGGGTACGACATTACGAGTAAAAAGCATTTTAGGGATTTGCAATCACGTTCGTAACAGGTAAACACGTATCGTTGCCAACTGAAGATCCTCGATGGAATGAAACTCGCTATTCTTTCTTCTTCGGTTTCTTAGGATTTCTGCTTCGTGATTTCGCTTTACATAGCGGACAGATCGGCGCGTTGCGGTGAATCTGTTGGTGGCACGAGAGACATGACTTCATTGGAGGTGGTTGTTGCCTGAAAATGAGATATACGAGCACGGTATATTTAGACTATCAACCAAAAGGATTAATAGGTACGAGAAGGGAACAACATTTCAAAACTCATTGTGACCATATTTTAAAACAATAAGATTTCTATTTGTTCTTACGAAGATGTAATGACCAACACAGTTGCTCAGAGAGCAATAGAAAAATGTGTCTCAACTGTGTAAAATGGGGGGGGGGACACGTATGACCTCTCGCGAATAAGTAGGTATAAATCAAATGAACTGCCTCATTACCTTCCTGTGGACCCTCGTAAATTTATCTGTGCATTTTTTGCTCAGTGGGTCGTGCGTTCGAACCTTAACCTCATAAAATACATGCCCGCATAAATGTACGATACAATGTCCATACATGTACTATGAACACTTCTGCGGACCGTCTAACTGACATCTACTGGACATTTTTGTCTAGTGTACTACATATTCTGAAAGAATTAAGACGTCAACATATAATTCACGTGAACATTAAAGTTGAAAAGTAGCGAACATTCATTTCCATTGAGTAATATATCTTTTCAATATTCCACGTGCACACTTATATTACTACAACCCTATGGACATGTCAATTCAATGTTGAGTCAATATTTCACGTGTACATTCATGTTGACGTGTCTACTTGAACTATTCTAACCTCTGGTTATTTCATGGGGAATTATTTTATGTACCTATTGAAATAATTTCTGTCTAGTCATCGTGTCATGATTATAAACTTCCTATACCTACCAAAAATTATGTGAACTAATAATGAAATCCTCGCGTAGTATCATTTAATCATTTCTACGAGAAAAAAAAAGAAAAAAAAAACTAATTTGCTCGAACATGAACATGACGAGCTTTGAGAGAAACCTGAAGGCCTGAGATGTCCAATAGATGATGAATTGTGAATGAATCTTATCATTTGATCATTAAATAAGCAGACAACTTATTCTGATACGCAAATATGTTTGCTTACGCTTATTTTTGAAGGGGCAAGAGGCTGAGATATGGTTGATAGAAAATATTTACTTCAGGCATTGACAGTGTTCTTCTTAGAACTCGTAAAATTGAAACTAGATACCTACATTGGTGGAACTTTCTAGTATAATAATAGAAGACAATGGCAACGACGCACGCCAAAAATCAACAGATTCGGTTCAACAGTCCGATTGACAATGAGGCCCATTGTGAGTGCATTTGTGAACATCACTCAGTAATCACACCAATGCTGAGTGATCACTTTGCACATATACTATTTTAAAATGATGAGATGTTGAACACACAAGAAAATGTGAACGGTCAAAAGTCTCAAAACGGTAGTGGTGTGGGATGTTTTGTGAGTGCTCTCCAAATTGTCAGTTGGGATATACCTAGTTGTCAGAGAATGAGGATTCGGGAAATAATCTCCCCTACCCTCCATGTATGTCCACAATACAGTTTTTTTACCAAAATCCCCCCCTAAAAAAAAATAATAAATAAATAATAATAATAATTGAAAAGCTTCTATTAGTTTTGCTCACGAATGAGTGTTTTCAGCATTTTTTGGGGCCAACACCGTAAAATCCACCATATGGAAAAATTCGGGAACCGGACTTGGATCCATAGGTGTGTTCAAAATTAATATTTACTCCCGTTTAAATTAAGATTGTGGGAATTTAATATTACAATAAATATTTTAGTAGATTAAGTGATAGATTGGAAGATGGGGGCCGGTGTATTTGGAGACGTTATGTTTGAGGGGATCGTCTTCCGTGATAAATTTGTGGAGTCACTACGAAATTTTTAGGCAAAATTTAAAATTCTAGAAATTTGAAGGTATAATTTTTATTATCGAGGTATTTATGAACACCCAACCGATTCCGGTGGTTATTTTTGTTATACTCGCTGCTTCTGCCCTAGGTGTATCATAAAGCTCTACCACACTACATATAGGTATTTCAAATTAAAACAGAAAAATTTTGTATTAAAGAAATATAAGTAATTTCATTCGTTGACTTAGTCGCAGTCTCTTCGAAAGTAAGAAATGACAAACACATTTACCCACTTTTAACACAGACAGTTGATTCATCCTGTTGACCGAGCATCACTCACCCTGAGACACCCTAAAGAAAAAGTGGCGCGCCTTTTGAGCGATATAAGAAAAATTGCTTTATATTTACATTTTATTTATGGCATTATGAGCAATTGTAACGAAAGCGTCTTCCTCATCTTGTAGATTTCTCCGAAAGCACAAATAGTCTAGCAGCTGATTAGCACTAAAAATCGAAAACATTTTTTATGAACCGTCAATACAGAAATTCTTAGAATGTATCTAGATACGAGTATTGTTAGGACAATTATTAAAAGCTCATTCAAGTATAATCTGAATCTTTAAATAGATAGCTCATCATTTTCAAACTGTCATGGAATTAGATGAGAAGTTACGAGGAAATTAAGAAGGAAATCTTGTTCTAATCAATCAGTTTTAGTAAGGGCGACTGAGACTGACTAGAGTTATGTAACCTCCCGGTGCGCAAAATTCCACCAATTACCCGGGTAATCTCAGGGTAACCCAAGGGTAACAAATGGGTAACTTTTCCGCGGGTAAAACTGGGTAACTAGAGGGTAACTGATTGCGCATCGGGCTTAATATTCGGTTCATTAGCTAGTTCGACAATTCTGTTCAATTAATTCGAGAGTTACCTATTATTATTTTTTAATCTAGAACAAATTTGAAATGTTGCTCCATCTCATCTAGAACATATAAATTTATAAAATTTTTCGATTGTGACGATTGTTTTTGGAGAATAGTTCAGAAAATTGAAACGCTAGAGCCATTCTATACGATAATTTTAACCCAACTTTTCAGTGCGGTCAGGCCTGGTGGAATCCAAAAATCGCGATCGTGGAAAGCTGAGTTTTCCGATAAGATAGCTTCAACAGGGTTTGAGAAAATCTTGGGCAGGCAATGTAGCCAAACTGAAATGATTAATAAAATACAATTCCACTGAAAAGAACAAGAAATGAAAATAAAAATCGACTATTTTTGGCTATTTTTGAATTGGTTACACGTTGGACACTTGTTGACGCCTCATTGGTTTTTAATGCAAGATTGATAAATAATCAGTAATTAAAACACCTACTGCATACTTCAAATAAAAGCGAAAGATTGTATGCAAGCCATTTTTTAAGTGAAGGGGCAAAGGAACCCAAATTTCCTGGCATGTCTACCTCGTTGTCGAACTACTTACAATCTACAACAATGCACTTTATCCTGAAATTATAATACGTTAACATTTTTTGTTCTGATAATCACCAATAAAGGCAACCCCCCCCCCGTATCCCTCAGAAAAGTGTTATTACGTTATTAGTACCTCAGGAAAAGGGGAAAAGGCTCTCTCAAAACCTATGGACTTATTTTCGCAGTAAAATTCGATGCAATGGTACTTTTTCACTTCCTATATGAAAATAAATAACTTTAAGTGACTGAATTACCTAAATGTCGGCGGCGGACCTGGTAATGGTGGAGGTGGAACGGGCCGAGCTTCTGGTAATTTACTCGTCGTTGGCAACAAATGCAACGGATGTGGAACATGCGGTAGGAACGAAGTTGTAGGTGGTTGGAACGCGTGCGCGTGCGCTGCTTGCGAAAAACTGGCCATCATCACAGACTCGCAGACCGGCGGATACCATTCCGGACATTTGAACGGCCTTTCAAAATAACTGCCCGTTAGTAACCTGGAGGGGTTGCGTGTTTTCAGAATCAGTTATCGATACACGGCCACGGTCCCTTAAAAATGTTCTCCGCTTGGTGAGAAAAGTGTAACCCTCTACTTACTCCGGTTTTATAAATTCTTTGTCTTCGTGTAGTTCCGGAAGCCTCTCCAAACCTAGTACATCTTGCCTCAGTCTGTCCAGTTCGAATTTTAACGACTGATATTCCTCGTGAACTCTCTTCACCTTTTCCAGGGCAGAGGCTCTCATTTCTTCAGCTTTTTTTATTGCGTTCTCCATCTGAAACAGAAAAAGGTAGATTTCTTTATTTTGTGCGGTTGTGCCACTTCAATACAGGTCAGCAATTATAACACTGAAAGTGTTGTAAAAACTTATTGAAGTAAGTGATGTTGATGGAAATGAGACTTAAAATAGTAGTACACAGTGTCTCATGTAATCCCCCTTCAACTGGGTAAGTAGGCAACTCATCTTGGCAACAAGTTGATATGTTTGCCTGCTCTTACATATGAACGGGCAAAGGTACAGGTTTGTTCATCTTCAGGCGTCATATCCAATGCCAGACGTTGGCGATCACAGTTTCGGATGTGCGACTCGGGTATATGAAAAAATTACATACAGCGTAATGGAAAATGGATGAATTGCCTGCTTATCCTGTTGAAGGCAGGGGAGATCACGTAAGTACAGCGACGTACCGATAGGGTTTCACTCAGCAGTTAAGAAAATTTACCATTTCAGTCATGCGAGTTCGGAAAACCCAACAAGTCAAAAGGTTTTTCTTCTTTTGCTTTGATATTTGGGGATTTTGAGTTGAGTCAGTTGGAAAAATCCAACAGGTCAAAAGGTTTTTTTTCTCTTTGATACTTGGGAATTCCGAGTATGGCCGTGAATGCTAAATGGGATGATAAAACTCGAAGTTTACCAAATTTCCTATGAAAATGTGGTTTGCATTTTCCCCCAACTGCCTTCAAAATGTCACACAATGATGTCAAAGTTCGCTCCTCTTTTCAGCATACTTTAGGACAGGCTTTATGAAGAGAGCGCTGTTTTTTCGGCATGCTCTCATTTTTCGGAGGTACAAAGAAGGAATTTGAAATTTACATCCGCCCGATTCTCCACTTTCACTTCTGAAAGCGATTTTCTCCCCTCCACCGCCATGTTCCTATAATACCGTACCTACGAAATTGTGTATTTTTGTGTTTCAATGATTTAGAACGACACTTGTATAAAGGCTCTTTTCAAACTTACAAAACGACAAAATTTCAATCATTATAGTACATAGGGCACTCGAGGTCTCTAAATTCAACTCCGCTATAATAGTGACCCTAAGTTGAAAATTGCGGCAAAAGGCATGGAGGAGGCAGAGACAAAGTACAATACTGATATCGAATATTATAGGTTTTCGAGGTTACTAAATTCGTTTTGGATATATTTTGACATTTGTTTCGATAAAAGTAAAGCTGAAAGACAGAGGAGCTAGAATTCAGAATATGTTCAAAATACAACATACCGTAGGTTGTAGGCGTCACTCAATTCATTTCTGATATCAGTTTACAGGTTTACACCTAACGTGAAAATTGTGACATCTGGGTAGAGGTTCGTACTCAGAAATATCCTTAAGAACTTGAATGGCTGTTCTACTATAGTTTTCCCAAGTTTTTAGATTCCTGGATCTAATTTGTCCTTTCAGGTCGAGTGGGTGAGACTGATATGGCATTAGATGGACACTCAAAGACCATAGGGTAAACATCGTTAATTTGAAATTCGGGAGACCAGGACAATTCAACGGGAGGGATAAATGTCGGGGGATGGCTAACAGGATTTCATACCGGAAGGTGATGTACATGATTTTTCATCACGTTCGTCCGTTTAAAGAGCAGGTGGTTTCCATAGTTGAGAGCTACCATAGCGGGCTGCATCCGAGTTACAGTCGGAAGAGAACATCAGAAGGGGGAGCCACAGCCGATTTGCGTCCGAGAAGAGTCACCGAAATGCGTCCCCTCAAATGTCGGAGTTACGTCCCCACTAATGTTCGAATTGCGTCCGAGAACGAATTTAGTCTTCTTCAAATTTTGTATATTCTAACTTCATAAGATGACTGAAATTAGAAAGAATGAAGTTCAGGGACGAAACTATATGGGGGTGTGGGGGTTGAACCCCCCCCCCCTCCGACACACACACAATAATTTGGCAGTCGGCAAATTTTGAAACTGTTCATTTGAATTTTTCATTTTTTATGAATGTTTGCTTTGTTTGTTTATTCATTTTTTTTTTCAATCAAAAATACTACTTCGATTAGAGAATCGGCAAATTTTTTATTTTGTAAAAATGTTGTGGGCGAATTTTTAGTTAAAAAAAAATATTTGTCGGCAAAATTTTCTTTTCCGCCTTCCCAAATTGAAACTCAAATTTCGTTTCTGAAAATGGAGTACCTCCTGTCAGAGACTAGTCAGTCAAAAACCGAAGGTTTCAAGCTGAATATCGAACGTTATCTGAAAGGTTGAAACAAAGCTGAAGTGTGAAAGACATTTCGAAAATCTGAAAGTTGGTAGCAATCGTTCGCAGTGGCGCAACCAAGGGGGTGCATGGGGGCTAATGCACCACACCTAAGTCTCAAAAAACAGGTAATTAAGCCAAATTCGACAGCAGGTACTAATTATATGTTATGTACTTATAAGCAAAATTCGACTATTAATGATTTTATGTGTGAAGCCAAATTCGACTGTTAAACAAGGTAAAAATAAAAGGTTGAATTTTGTACTAATCTTTTCACCCCCCTCCCCCAAAAAATATGTAGGTGCTAAGTCAACTTGAAATTCTAGCACCCTGTAAAGAAAATTTCTGGTTGCGCCACTGAAACGTTAAATATCGAATTTCAATGACTATTCGGTTTTTACTAGATTCTAGAGTCTGAAATTTGAGAAAGTTGAACATTTTATTAAAATCTAACTGTTGAAAGCAAATGACTTATTTTCCAATGTCACAAGCTGAATCCGATAACAAACATTCCATGGTTCAATTTATGAGCTTTGGTCCTGGTAAATTAGGAGGGAAACTTAGCCTGGAACAAAAGTCAAAACTTCATGTGTTTTTCCCGAAAGAACGAAAGAGAGCTTGTGGCACGGATTCCCCGAATCCAATCGACCTGAAACTTTGTAAGGTTTTTTTTTTTTTTTTTTTTATGTTATTGCAACCAATTTAGGAGACGAACCAGAGGAAATTCAGAAAAAATGATCACCAAGAGTAAATAACGATTACCTTAATGTGTGTAAAGGAAGTTGCATGTTCCTCTCAAGTATATTCCTAACATCCTTCCTGCTTACCAGAAGCATAAATAGGGCTCCGGACGGGAGGGGGGGCTTAAGCCCCCTTATTATGAAGCAACACCACTTAGTAATTTTTCAGTGTTGGGGGGGCTGTTTAGAAGTTAGGGGGACTAAGCTGAAGATAGAACAGCATGTTCTATGTAGCGCATCCAAACATGTTTAAGCTTCTTGACATCATTCTCGAAGTACAATGCGATACGTATTCAAAAATTGTTGGACGTACATCGCCCAAACAGGTAAAGAGGGGCGCTTCAGAAGTAGACTGACATGTGGTACTCTTACGCACCTCCATTTCCTAAAACGTGTTTCTTTTAAATTCCTTCCTTGTCCCTTATAATACTTATTTGTATTCACGACGTGGTAGAATAAATTGATGACTTTCTTTTTATGACGAGAGGCAAGTTTTTGCCGATTTTTGGAAGACTACGGAAGCCAACCTCCTCGTGGTGTCTTTTGGGTAACGCTAATAAGCTTCGTAACTGGGACGCAAATCGATCATCATCCGGGACGCAATTCGGTAGTGGCGGGACGCATCTCAGTTATTCTGGCTGGACGCAATTTGGAACCTCCCCTATAGCGTAGTTGGCTGATAAGGTTCATCAGCAGGAAAAGGATGGAATTTGAGACAGAGTGGTTATTGCTGCTGTTAGCTATGCTCTTCACGGGGTCTGGTTGGCCGAGTTGATAGCGCACTGGTCTCGAAATCCGGAGGTCCCGGGTTCGAGCCCACCAACTCGCTACATTTCGACCTAGGCCGGTTTTCCGGCAAGACGAGAAGAGAGCTAAGACAGCCTTAACAATCTCCACGACGTCGCCGAAGTAATGCTCGAATGGGCGGATTCCAGGGCTCGGGTTGAGAATAAAATTAGAAAAGAGGTATGCTCTTCAGACTAGACAAAGGCATACATTTCTGAATTAGGTCGAATGTCGGAAGCAAATGTTTTGTGGCGCAGGCGGAGTCAAGTTTTCAACAGATAATGGACTAATAACTTTGAAAAGTTTGGAGCTGCTAGATCCACATTTTCAGTTGTTTATTATACCGAAAGCTGGGAGACAGTTCTTTTTTGCAAAGAGTACCTATGTGAGTTCACCATTCGAATTTCTTGTGGCAAACTAGTCCGACAAAGCTGACTCCGTTCGCAAATTGAATGCGATGACTGTCAACTATAGGATGATGGTGTTTTCTTTGTTAATTGAGAATTTGTGTTCCGCGGGGGCGCTCTAATCTATGATATTCTGTAGACACGCTTGGAGGAGGTGAGATGAAGGAGATTATTAATTTTAATGGTAATCAGAAAGTGGAAAACTTTACCTTACAATTGTATGTAGATTTTTCCTAATTTCATCATTTTTGTCAATCGATATTAATAAGTTTTTGTATAAAAATTTAGGACTCTATCCCAACAGTGTCACTTCAATACATCTGTATTTATACGGCTTAATTTACTGTTATTTTCAACTCGGCGGCAGCTTACCTGCCTCACTGTTCAAAATTAATAATCAAAAACGAGCATCATTATTATTAATTTTCGTCTGCGTCAATAACCAGGGCACTCAATACAGGCACAACTTCCATAGAAGCGCGAAGTTACCCCTTATCCCCCACCACCACCAACACTACAACACACACACAGACACATATCAGAAATCCATATACAGCTTACGAAAACGCGAAGACAAAATTAAGCTTTTCAACGTTTTACTCGAAAGTTTACAAGCAGGTCTACAAAGTTAGAATCGAGCAAATTGTAATTACAAGAACGTTTCCAACTTTTCCTATATCTCGACGCTCGAATTTCCTTCTTACTTGGAAGGTGGCACAGCAACGTGGATCTGCCTGCCTTTTTCCTTCATTAAAAGTGTGTTTTACGCTGCCAGATGAAACTCACTCGCTCGTTTTCGGGAATTGGAAAACAACCCGTGGCCGCAGCGAAACTTATGAAAGATAATTTTCTCACACCGATCTCACACGCACACTCTCTCTCACTCTCACTCTTTCTCTCACATACACATACACTCTCTTTCTCTGTGTTTTCTTTGTCTCATTTCTTTCTTTATTCTTCGTGCACTTCCCTGTCTCGTGAGGAGACGCAAAACTGTCTTCAGTTTGACGTACCACATGCCACATTAACGGAAAACTTTTAATGCCTCTCCCCTCTTCCCGTTGGCACTTTCCATCATTGTCTTTTCGGTGTAATGACAACTCGTTAACGTTGTTTTTTCCCACTGACGAATTGATTACGAACAGAAACTTCCAGTAAACTTTCCTCCGATATTTAGTTACAGATGTTTCGCTCGAACGTCGAATTTCATTTCGAGTTTCCGACTAATCTACTATATATATATATTTTATTAACTTTCGGCATCTGCCGATACTCAGGGATGACGAAATGTTCCTGAACTAGAGTATTTTATGGCCTGGCACGCGAAAATAAAAATTATTTTTTCAAATTTTACCGCTCCGAAGACCCGCACTCTATACCTAGCGAGCCGAAATCGGATGAAACTTTTTCACGCAGAAAATATCAAATATTGTGTGTAGAGGAACTTTCAAAAATCAATTTTCAACCTTCGGCTTGCGAGAATGGGTACTTTCTCAATGCTACTCGCGCCCTCACTATTAACTTCGATTTTACTTTTCGATGTTCTCCGAGAATAGATTTTCCATTACGAAACCATTAGATTTCAGTTTACAAAGTATAGTAAGTAACAAAAGAGGATCACAACGTAAAGCTCAATTTCCCACAATAGATTCCACAGAACGTGAATCTAGAACTCGATTAACTCGAAATTATTGGTTCCAAATGTTTGAAATCTGCGACATCGGCAATCTGTATTGTTTGGCAAGTCTTTAGTAAATTTCGTCGAACTACACGAGTTCGAGTCTCGCTGCTTTTCTGTGAGAGAAAAATAAAAATTACAACAGGAAATTCCTTTAACGTCCTGGTCTTTACACTGTCGCGTTAATTTTAATCGATAATCGTGATAAGCCCGTTTCCATTTTCATGCACACTAAATTTCGAATCCACTTTTCGAAAAACTAAAAGCCTCCTCTGTCGCCACGATCGAGCTACACGAAGTATTTTATTGGTTTTAATACCCAGCAGAAGTAAAAATACTACCGAGTATTTTCCCTTCCGCGATCGCAATAAACGTTTTTAAGTGATTTATTATTTCAATTACGGTTTTTGTGTAAATACAGCTCTTCGCTCCAATAACTTACCCTAATTTGACATTTTTTTAACGATCCCTTCCTCCCTTCGATACCCACCCGGACTTTTCGAATTTATGCTGAATACAGCTACACGTTTCCGTTTCTCTGTCTATTGCGTGGACAACGTCGACGACGGCGGTAGTGAACGTTCTTCTTTGGAGGGAGGGGAGAAATTTTCTTTTATATATTTTTCATCTCTTAAACATGATTTCTGGGCCAAAAACGAAAAACGCAATTTTTTCGAAATAAAACGAAGCATTTTTTCTCTTTTATAATTTTCTTACGGGGGGGGGGGGGGTTCATTTTAAACCTTTCTTAATCGACACCACTGGTCGACGATATCATACCATCAGGCTCGAATTACACCATACCACCGAATTACGACTCCTCATTTCGTATAAATCTGAAAGACGTTCACCAACACTTCCTCGTGTACAGAGATAGGCAATACAGTATCCCTCATATTTCACAACTTTTCTCAAATCCTTTGGGACTGCATGAAAATTGGCACCAAAAAATTGAAAAGCCGCCTCAGAAAATGTCTGCTCTTTCGGACAAGTGGAGCATGGGCCACGCGTCCCCTTTCTCACGAGAAACAACGTAAAGTTTTGATCTTTTTAACTTATTTTGTATTACTTTAAAAGATATTCGGGCAATTTTCGGATAGGTGTTTCGATATACTTTAACCCTTTCGTTCCCAACGGGACAATATGTTCCAAAATTTTCAAAAATTTCTGCTGAGATCACTAACAGTGTTTAAATCAGTTTAAACTGTCCCACTGGTAGTATTTGAGCTGCTGAACTACATTCAGGCCTTAGTTTTTCGCTAGAGCGCGCAGCAGAGTGGCTATCAGCCGCTGTATGTGTGGGTTTGTGTTTTTCAGCATCAGAAGGGTAATATATCTCATCGAATAATCCCACTAGACATACTGTTCCATCCACCGAGAGGGAGATCTGGGGGTTCAAAAAAATCCATTCTAACGAGTTTTGTGTTCTTAGGGGCCTACCAAACAAGTTTCACTATAGATTTGGTTTCAAAAAAATCTTCCTGTTCTTGGGATCAGATAGGTTGAATATAAATTTGTTTGATCTCACAATCTGGGTTAATGGCTCCTGTGGAAATCTTCAAAATGGTAGGAAGAAAGGCTAAAAAATGAAATTCAAAATTGGTGTTGATGTTAAGTTTGTTAAGGCCGCTGATTCCAATTTTTGTGTCAGTTTTTTGATCTGGCCCCCTCAGGTAGCACCAAAGAAGCTTAAGGCCAAATAATAATTTTTCGAGATTGCCCTGTACTTGTATATAAAATTAATACCTCGAAAAAGTGATTTTCATTAAGGGTTGATTTTCTCTACGGGCGGTACCTCGTGACTCTGGTTCCGAAATCATTTACAGAATCGAGTTAATTGATTTAAAAAACCTATAAATGAAATACCGTCCCGTAAAAGTAACAAATAATATGTGGTCTGAACCTACATGATGGCATAACGGACGTCGTAGGTATATGGAAACTAACCTCAAAATAGAATTCAGTGACTCTGAAAACCTGTAAATTAAATACAATATCAAACAGTTACTATTATTTGGCCTTACCCCCGCTTTTGGTGGCATCTGAGGAGGCCAGTTCAAAAAATGAAGTCCGAAATTGGAATCAGCAACTTAAGAAAGCTAGAAATCAACATAAGTCTCGACTTTTATTTCTTAATTCTTCTCCTTCCATTTTGGAGTTTCCCCTTCACCTCCGCCCCCAGAAACTACACAATTTTGTACTTGAAGTACATCCAAATCCTTACCCAAAACTCCTGCTCGAATACTGTTAGCATGATTACAAACTACGAAAAAAAAATCGTTACAAAAGTCAAGGCAGTTCCGAGGATCTGAGAAAAGTCATAAAATATCGGACACCCTCGTAGGCAAATACAACAATGTTACAACAAATTTCGCAAGAATAAATCCTATTGCAGATAACTATTGAGAATAATTCCCTAATCAACATACTCCAGAAATTCCATTGCCTCATTTCTCACGCTATTCTTTTGGAGGGAGTGGGGGGAGCAACTTAAAATTGGTTTTAGCGAACTATAAAAAACAATAAAATTTAAGAAATGTTTACCCCAAAAATTATTTACATTCGGTTCTCATGTTTCCACATTTTCTCTGTAGTCAAACATTAATCCAAGAAATTCATCCTCAAATGAAAAAGTGTAGAAAAAAAAAACAACCACGTGCCTATACATTTCTCAAAAATTGATACTAAATATTGTATAGAAACCCTGAGCTGGAGCAAGAGCTAAAACCCCTGCGCCACCATTTAGAGAAAGGAGCTAAAGCCAGCCAAAAATGTTTGCCGGAGGTAGAGCCTAGTTAGATAAAGATGTATGGAAAGGGGAGGGTTGAAGCCAAAACCCTGAACATCTTATAAGTTTGGATCTATATTCGAAATAAAGATCACAATTACAATACTGGATCCCGATGCGCAATCAGTTACCCTCTAGTTACCCAGTTACCCGCAGAAAAGTTACCCATTTGTTACCCTTGGTTACCCTCAGATTACCCTTGTTCCCCTGTAATTACCCGTAACTTGTGGGATTGTGCGCATCGGGATCCTGGGTGTCTCCAAATTAGTGATCCTTCTTTGGCTCGGTAACCAGGCCCGGGGGTAAGATAAAACAAATATAATCCATTGTTTCTTCTCAAAAAAATTAATAAAATATAAGATAATTTTAAAACGAAAAAAATCAATGGAATTGGTTTGGTAGGGTGTTCAAAAAATCCTTTCTCACCCATGATTAAAAGGAGAGTCTTTCACTATGAGCACTTAAAAAAGTATCAGAAATGGAATGGTGGAGTATGGGTGTATTTGTGAAGGCTATACGCATAAGGGAGTCTTCTTCAAAGCAAATATTATTAGATACAAAAGATAATATTTTTATAACAAAGATTTTTGATGTATTTTTTACCAAAATTCATTTTCAGGATACGTTCGAGAAATTATTTTAATATTGTGTTTCCTGTGTGTGTGGAGGGGGAGGAGGTGTCACAATCGTGATGTAGGCATTATTACAAGAAAGTGCCACCATTTTATTTTCAACCGTTAGAATAATAATTATATTTAAGAAGCAAATTATTTCTTTGATTTATTATGACTCAGTTGGTTTAAAGGAAGGAAAAGGCAAAGAAACATGTGGTTAAGATAAGTTGCTTAGTACTCCATTAAAGATCAGTTCTTCGTATTGAAACAACCGTATATTTTCTTTCAAAATTTTTTTGCCAACTCAAGTTTTATTGCGGAAGATTTTTAAGACTAGTTTCCGAATCAACACAAACGTAGAGAAAATAATTTGGACCCCATGTAAATTTACCGAAAGTAAATTCATCAGAAGGTAGAAATTATCGAGCCAAAACAAAAATTACGTGTAAAGTGTCTACAACATTATTTATTTGATGTAAAAATATTGGGATACCCAAGTCAAATGAAATTAAAATGATCAATAACGAATTTCTGAAAATGTATATCTTTTTGCAGCTCATTCCGTACCTTATTTAAATAAAGGTAATTTTATGCTTTTAATGGATGAATAATTACTATTTGGAAAATTATAATAATTCATTCATTATTATAAATTTTAATTTTAAAAAGAATTTTTCATTTAGAAATTGTTCTTTCTAAACTGAATGAAAATTCGGCAAATTTACTTCCGCCCTAATTTGATAGAAATGTTCGATTAATTCACCATCGATGAATTTACTTTTAGCGAATTTACTTGTTACCATCATTAATCTAATTTAGGGGAAAATCAATCAACAAAATTATTCATTACTGGATTCTACTCATCAGTTTTTTGTATAGTCAAACATTAGTCCAAAAATTGACCCTGGCATGAAATACTTCTAACGGAAGAACAAAATCACAACCGCAAAGTCTCCACACAAGTCCACATCAAACCCGAAATGATTCCTGCACCCAAAAAATTTCACTTTTGCTCCTGCCAAAAATTCTCAGAGCAACATTTCAGCTCTCCCTTCCCAAGAAGTGGTGATTCCGCGGCTCCATACTTTGGCTCAGAGTTAGTATCATTATGTATCAGCTTTGTCCCCAATAAAAAAGGAAGATGCTAATAATTTTACAAATATTGCTCTCCCCTCCTCTTTCGAATCTCTGAAATAGAAGTTTTTCCCGCTTTCTGATGGCTCTTTAGTCTCTCCTCCGCGCCGGCATCACCGAAAAAAGGTATTCCTTCGGCTCGGGGGATGCTGGTGACCCCCTATTAACTAATCGACCCTCCTATAGTCCTTAATAAATGGTCTTCAAAGTTTAAAATTTACATTTCTTAATGAAAACGAATCAAAATAGGCGTGTGCCGCCCGAATGGTTCCCCTCTTAATATTGTCCTTACTCTCACCTGTTGTATGATCGCTCATAACATACAAATTCCAGAAACAGTGTTTCACTGTATCAGTATTATTCAATTTTGATGAGAATATTAATAGAAATGAGAAATATAACAGGCTACTAACACTGGGCGCGGTTCTCTCAGAATTCATCTCGTCAAAATTACTTTATTCTTCCTCTTTCCGCCTACCAACAAAGTAAGAAAATATACTAAGGGTTTCCAAATCACTACTTGAATTCCCTAGTAATTTTAAAAGATCTAACTCAACGTCAAAACCAAATAATACTCGATATGTCAAACTACTCTCGAAATCAATTTCGGGGACCCCAAAATCTATAAATCGAGTACAATCTAGAAGAACGACTATTAATAGGTCTCAACTATCTTCGGTGGCACCCACGTAGTGGATCAAGAAACTAAACTAAAAATCAAGTTTATCGACTCCATCTCGAATTTCATTTTTCAGTCCCCCTACTCTTATTTTGGAGCTCTTCCTTGAAGCCGCCGACCCAGATTGTGAGATCAAAGAGTTTTGTATTTGAAGTACGAGTATATACTCACAAGTCACCAGTTAAAACTTGTATGCAAATATTTATAGCGTTATTACAAGCTACCTACATGAAAAATATTAATCAAAAATGTCGAAGTTCATGTTATTTTTTACAATAAGAACAAGAGGCTTGTGATCCGTATCCCCCTCCCATCTGATCGATCTGAAATCTTAATGGTGGGTTTCGCTCTTCTTTTTTTGGCATCCTCTGGCGTGCGAAAATCATGATCTAAGAGAAGTCGCAAAATAAGGGACACCGTTGTACATACTCGTAGGTATCTCCCCGATAACTAAATCGAAAGCAGTCAAATGAATTTCGTTTAGCAGTTTCTCCGATTAGTCTCCTTAAAAAATTTTTTTTTCAACAAGTGTACAGGTTTCGGTTTACAAACCAGTTGAATTGCCATCGATCCTTGTATCTCGACGCTTTGTCTTCTCACATCATCGTACTGGTGTGCTATTATTGTCACCAAACCGTGTGAAAAGAAGATACACGAATGCACACATTCTCCGGCTCAGGTGAGTGCATTTCCTGTTCATTGTTGGGCAGTATAAAAAGCCAATTCGAGTACGTCAAAAGTCGAGTTTCAAGATAAAGCGACGAAAAAATAATAATACATCGCACTCCATTCGTTCGCACAATCGAATTCAAAGGTGTTGAAGATGACGAGAACTGGATATACATATAGTAAAGAAGTCAGTTCTCGTCACCTTGACTGACAAAATCGGGACCATGTGCAATGGCAGCCACCTTCGCCGCGCAGCTTCTTTATTTTTTCCTTTTATATCTTACTTATATCGTGTGTATAGCACTCAGTTTGGCGAAAATGAGTCATAACGCCTCAGCCGACAGAAAGGCCAAAATTATAATTTGAGGCAACAGTGTCTCTTTTTCAACCTATCAAAACCTAGGACACAAAACGGACACAAGAAAAACATGCAGGGCGAGGAATTTTTTGTGACTTCGAAGTGGGCGGGGCTCGACACAATTTTGTCTCAAATCCTAAGGGCGGCACGTTTGCGTCTCTGAAACTCTAAATCGAAAGGCTTTTTGTCAAACTGATTATCAAATCCGAATGATGCAGAAATACATAAATTGTGCACTTACAACATTTATATCGGAGTGTATTTGACGTAATTCTTCCACATGTGACATTTTCTCCTGCAGCAAAGAGTCCATATCGCTTTTGAAATCGTTTATTCGCTTTTGCTCGCGGTCACAAGCATTAACTTCTTCCACCATCGTTGTTTTCAGTTCTTCTAGTTGCAGTGTTTTCAGCCTGATATCAAAAATACGAAGATGGATATTAATGTTTAATTCCAAAAAACAGAAAATTTGCTCAAATTGGGTAATCTTCGTCTCGTCAATTTCTGAAAATTGAACCTAAATTAATTATTAATACAGAATTTTCATAAGTGCGAGTCTCTCGAATCTCTCCCCCCCCCCCCCGTAAAATTGGGCTCTATTACGAGAAAAGTGTTTGAGCGCCATAAAACTCGAATTAGAGAATATGTTATACGAGACATGCATTCAACATACTCTGTAATTCGATTTTCATAGCTTTTAAAAACAATTTTCTCATAATAAAGTAACACTTTGGTAACACAACTATGCACAGCTAACAGGGAAGAAGGAAACTGTAATTAATTTCAATTATGAAAATCTTGATCTTTCAAAGTATCACTTTTCCCTGAAATTTTGATCAGATTTTCTGTAGCGTCGAAGAATATCAGCTGTTTCCTGTTTGTATAAACTGTACGAGTATTTGGAAAAGACCACGTTTACGAAGAGCTAAGCCCTCACACCATGGAATGAATTTGGTGGAATAAGTCTGGAGGCTAATCAATAAAAAGTGTGCCGACGTTTGTGCCTTTATTATTTTAAGATACTTCCGATCTTCTATACGAGGCCCAGTAAGACACTGAAGCTGTTTAAGATTTCATAAGAGGCTATTTAAAAATTTTCCAAATTTATTTAAGACATTTTAATGGTTTCCAGGACTTTTTTAAGACTCTTGAAGATTTGTTTGAGATTTCTTAAAAGTATGCAGAACTAGTCCGAGAGTATCACTAACTTTTTGATGACTCTTCAAGACTTTACCAAATTCTTTGTTTGAAGACATTTCGAGTTTTCTCCAGACTTATTAAAAAGGCTTTAAAGCTCTTCCAGACTCATTCAAGACTCCCTCTGACTAATTAAGACTTTACTTACTACCTTTTCAGCCATACATCAGACTTTTTTCCTCGTAACTGATACAGTATTTTAAAGGACCAGAACTAAATTGAGGTGAGGTGTACTCTGAGCCAAATTCTGCGTAAAAAGAACCTCAAACAAAACGCTAATTTTCTTCATTCTTTCCATTCTTCCACATTTTCATTCAATCTTTTTTCCTTATTTTAACCTTACTACATATTTTTCAGGAGCTCCTTTCCAGGTTAACGTTCCGTTGCATCGTGTTCCTCATGTAAATTTAACGCAAACACTGCTAGTGAACAACTCCGTTGTACAAATCAGGTATTCAGAACATTTTCAGATCAGAAACTACGAGACTTAGAAAAGTCTATGGAGCTTCAAAAAATATTCTTAGCTAAAATTTAGGATAAATTTTGGTAATTCAAGTTTCGCAAAACACAGTGTTAGATTATCAGGTAGCGTCGTTTTTAAATAAACTTTTTCCTGCTAGTTGGAAAAATTTGTTCTCTTTATCATCTGGTCTGAAGTACAATAGAATTATTTTCTCTGTTCGAATTCTTGGGACATAGGATACGAGCAATTTGTAAAAAATAATCTACTTCGTAACAGGCAACTCTTTGCATTATTTGAGCTCAGAATTATTTTTTCACTTACTTCTTGACGTCTCCGCTTTATCAATTTTCTAACACTTTACTATTGCTTCCGTTGTTCACGTACAATATCCAACATTGAGAAAGGAGACTTTCGATAGGTAAACTAACCGCTAAGTCCAGTGGCGCAAGAAGTTTGGAAGATATGAGTTTTGCGTCCACGGAGAAAGTCCAGCGGAGACAATGCGTCAAAATCTTGGATATTATTGAAGAGATTGAAAAATACATAACTCGGGTGGTTTGGGGAAGACGATAACCGAGATTAAAGAGGAAATCAGACACTAGTACCAGGACAAAAATATGCCTCTTGGGCATAAAAAACACCTACAGTGTTCACATATCTGTAACTTTCCATTTCCAATTTCAAAAATTATTTATTCTTGGGCAAAGTTGGTGCATAGACAATTTAGGAAAGCTAGAAAACGAAAATCGGTAAAAACGTCTCTTAGTTATTTTTTTGTTTTTGGTTCAATTTTGCTAGTTTAATCAAAATAAAACACATATTGGCCAGCTACGTGAGCACGATTTCTTCAGTTTTTCAAAGAATTTTTCCTGAAACAGTTTTTTATTTTGAACGACCGGGGTGGGGAGGATTATACCCAAATCCCTCTTCACGATCACAATAAATGTCCATCAATTCTGCCAGCCATTTGAGTTTTATTCTTTCATCAGGCACTCCAGTCTTTTCATTTCAGCTATTTCTTTCACGTCTGTCATTTCTATCGATTTCCGACAGTAATTTGAGTTTTATAAATTCTTGTCTGTTATTCTACAATTTTTGTCTTTCATGTCAACGAATTTTGTCATTCTGCCTTTTCATTTTTCATTCCTGTAATTGCGTTATTTGTATCAGATCTCACTTCTATCGTTTGTGCCTTTTCCTGTCCATTATTTCTTCTCAAATTCTGTAAATCAGTAGTATTTCGTTTCCATTTTAATTTACGTCATTTCTGCTTTCGGTTCCATTACTATCACATAGTGCTACCAATATAATTTGTCCCTATTTTTGCAATTCATAATCATTTAAGTCATTTCTGTTTACCATTATGACCAAATTTAGGCTTAATTTTAACGAATTTTCGAAACTAAAATATTTATGAAAACACAATTTGAGAAGAAAACTTGTGAAACTGTACGTACTGAACTTCGGACAGTAGCTTTTTCATTAGTAAATACTGCGATAACACGAAAGAAGTTGTTTTTTTTTTTGCAATTTAACAAGAAATATTGGTAAGTTGGGGTCCAAAAAGTGGGAAAAAATGCCCGTATTGCATTCTGAAAATGACCCTTTTCATTAAGAAATATATTGTGATAATGTGAGAGAAAATAACTTTTCTCAAGTTCGATGAAGATACATTGATAAGTTTGGAGGGGGGATTCCATCATCGATTCTAGGGAAAAAATAAAACAAAAATAGCTTTACAAAGTTTCAGAACGAATTCATTCATTTCTGTCCTTTGATCCTTTCTTTCTGTCATTTCAACCATTTCTGGCATTCTTCACTTTTTCTTCTTCATCAATTCTTTTGCTATTTCATTTGTATTTTTCTCTTACTTCTGGGGTTTTCCCTCACTTTGATTCACTGATGTAGGGAGCGTCAGGGGCAACGGAGGTGATTGATCTTCCGTACAAACCGAAAAGATAATTGGGAAAACATGGTTTCTAGGCGATTTAGATGAGGTGATAAACTGGAGCTGGAAGGGAAAAGATTACCGAGATAGTTGTAGAAACACCAGCCCCTCCGGGGATTAAAAAAAAGAACTTGTCTGCATCCGACTGAATTTTCTTTGTATTTATACGCACAAAGGGTCATTTTATTGGTGTCATTTGATACCATCAGGTGCATTTGGGGAAAATGGAAGAAGTGAACTTACAACAATGACCATAATACTGAACCTGCATTTCTGGTACAAATCAATTTTATTAAGAAGTGTACCTACTCGAGTATTGGAAGATTTGAAAATTAATAAAGTGACATTTTTTCAGGTCTTTGAGCTGTAGGTGAATATAATCTGATAAATCATGTTTTTTGCCGAAACTAGATATGCTTAGTTTGTAACCAAACGATAGTTGAAAGGCTGAATGCGAGATGCGACTGAGTCAATGTTTTGCACTCACAAAATACGTTAACTAACATCCAACATGATCACGAGCACTTTTTGCATTCAGATTTCCAGTTTCGAATTTAAAAAACCAAATATCAAATCAACTGTCCGTGCTATATTTCATTCTTAGGTACCACGTTTTACTTTCATTAATTCCTGACAACTTATTCATACATCTCCCACCTGACTACTGGACTCATTCTTCTATTATTGCTCTATAAGAAACTTGTAGTTTAGAACAGTGAAATAAGAACAGCAAAATTAGGTTCGATTACAGGCCTTTATGATGGCATTTGGATATTACAAGACTGAACGACAGTAGGCACAGTTTAATCACAAAATGAACCTAAATTCGAAATCATCTCAAATTCAAAACAAATCCAACAAATTCGGTAAATCGTTGTACGAACGAGTTACCTACTGATTAACAAAACCGCGAGTACAGATTCAGAAAAGCAGGTCACGAGGGTTGAAGTCAAGCTTTCTATTTTCAATTTTGACGCTATGTTCCTGTCCGAATTTACGCTAAATTCCAGCGCAACCTTAAGCATACTATTCATATCGAATATAAAATCCTAAGAGCACATATACGTGCAAATGTGATTTCAATTCCAGCCCTCGATCTACAAAGGTCGAACTATTCGAGTACGCTTTCGAACACTACAGGGCCTTTGTCCACCAACGGATGCCCTCTCGCATGGCAATAGTGTTGCCTTCATCTCGGGCCAGCACCGGGGTCGTTGTTTCTATGTGCACAGCTCCATGTACAGGCGAGTCGTGAAAAACTATCGAGGCAATTCTGTACCCGGCACTTACCTTATTTCCTTGACAGCCTCCACTTTGGACAGCACCATTCCGTTCTGCACAGACATTTTTCGGGCCCGACTACGGATCACAGATCATAAAATCTCACGCGAACATCGTATACCACCGAACCGATGTAAACAAAGCGGTCGAAGTGATAAACATTAACAATACTTCTAGTCACACACCAATCGATAAGGTAAAAATAAAACAACCTCGTTTTAACAGTTAACACATCAATGAACACGGCGGCTGGAGCGACGAAAGCGGCCTGTGGCACATGAGTGACTAATGGTACGGTCCATATGAATGGGAGAGTGAGAGCAGAGCTACCTCGTACTCGTACCTCGTCCGACAACAAATAAGGCAGCCAGTCGAAAAAATATATGTAACAGGATAACGATTATCGAGTCGAGAAGTCAACGATGCGCTGCAGCATGCCTGGCCCCTGTGCCTGCCAGTGCTTCTTCCATAACTTATACAGATACAATGTGCTAAGCTAAGTGAAGTCTACTGTTCCTTCGCTCACACAGCGGCTGGAATATCTCGCGCGTCCGCGATAGCCGTGATTCATCCCCTTACACCATTTCACCGGCTTCTTCGCCCGCCACCACGCCAACAACCCCTCGACGGAACCTCCACGCGCCGCCCATCGCCTATCTCTCACTCGCACCCTTTTTGACTTCTCCCGGCGTGCCCGCGCCGCTGCCGCCATCCGCCGCTCTTCTCGCACCGACTCTGCTCTCGCTCTTCTGCTAACACGAAATAACAAATTCCATTTACGGAATAAATTGCTAAAGTTACATTTATGTTAGCAAATTATGAACACCAGATGCCGCCCGTATAGAGTGAAACGTCGCGCTCTTATTATACCCAACAGTTTACGCCCACTAAAGAGCATGCGTTTTACTTGTTAAAAGGATGAAAAATGCTCCGCAAAGATTTCCAACTTTTTTTTTTTTTCGCGTGTTCGCTTCTCGACTCTCGCCGATGCTGCTCGATGCATGATAACCGGACACGAACTTCATCCATCGCCCACCCTGCTGACAACGCCGCCATACCGATTCGATTCCATTCGATTTATATCCGCCGAACTGCCAAGTGCAAATTGAAAGATGAGAAAATTCGTGGTGCGCCAGCAGCCATCGGAAGCGATTAATCTACCAGCTCTATTCGCCTTTCTCTGCTTCTAACTTCTCGATCTGCTTCGCTAGATGGCTCCCCCTTAAATCTGATAGTTCACCTAGCACGAAGCTGCCACTGTTTCACCTTTTATGGGAACTAATTTTTCGTAATTTTCGTTGCTGCGATTATGATCAGGCTTCAAAAGATCAATGTTGACAAAATGCGAATCAAATCGATGGTACCTATTGCTATAAATTTGATAAATCGAAGTTCAGAGAACAGAATACGAGTACATGTAGAATGAAACCAGTTATGATTGCAAAGTACAAATATACCCAGGAACAACTGATTAGACAAAAAAAGTCATGCACTTCATCGTGAAAGAGCGAAATACGATATGCGAGTTCTGAAAACCCCTAAAATTGACTGTAAGATTCATATCACTTCATCAAACTTCTTCACTAACGAATAAAAGTACCTTTTATCAATTAAGTAGTGAATAAAATGTCTGTGTGTAACTCCCTTTCAACTAGGTGAGTAAGCAATCCATCACGACAACATGTGAATAAGTTTGCTTGTCTTTACTTTTGAGAAGGCAATAAAATGGACATTCGATGAAATTATTGGTTTGTTCATTACCAGAATCCAGAGGCGAAACTATAGGGGATGTGGGGGTTGAAACACCCCATAAATTTGGCAGTCGGCAAATTTTGAAACTGTTCCTGTGAATTTTTCATTTTTTACGAATGTTTGCTCGTTTATTTTTATTTTTTCAATTAAAAAATATTTCGATTAGGTACAAATCGGCAAATTTTTAATTTTTATAAAATTTCGTCGTCGAATTTTCTAGTTTTCAAAAAATATTTGTCGGCAAATTTTTCTTCTCCACCTCCACAAACTGAAAGTCAAATTTCGTTTCTGAAAATGGAGTACCTTGGACTCCTGTCAGAGGATAGTCAGTCAAAAATCGAAGGTTTCAAGCTGAGTATCGAAAGTTATCTGAAAGGTTGAAACAAAGCTGAAATGTGGAAGACATTTCGAAAATTTGAAAGTCGGTAGCAAAAGTTAAATTTCGAATTTCAATAACTATTCGGTTTTTACTATTCTCTGTTTGACCTACAGCCTGAAATTTGAGGAAGTTGAACATTATATTAAAATCTAAAAGTTGAATGCAAAAGACTTGTTTTCCAAAGTCACAAGTTGAATCTGATAGCAAATGTTCTGTTGTTTAATTTACGGACTTTTTGGTCCTGGTGAATACAGGAGGGAAATTTAGTCTTGAACTAAAGTCAAAACTCCACGTGTTTTTTTCATACGAATGAAAGGGAGCTTGTGGCACGGGATTCCCCGAAACTTTGTAGGTTTTTTTTTCTTTTTGACTTTACTGGAACCAATTTAGGAGACGAATCAGAGGAAATTCAGAAAAAAAGATCACCAAGAGTAAATAACGAACACCATAAAATGTGTATAAAGGAAGTTGTGTGTTCCTCTTAGGTATTCCTAACATTCTTCCAGCTTTCCCTCCCAGACTAGGGTATGCTCATGTGCACAAATGTGAGTGCTCGGGGGATACAAGGTTCCAATCTGCATTTGCAGGGACGAAACTATGGGGGGTGAAACACCCCCAATAATTTGGCATTCGGCAAATTTTGAAACTGTTCATTTGAATTATTCATTTTCTAAGAACGTTTGTTTATTTATTTATTTTTTCAATTAGAAAATACTTTGATTGTAAAATCGGCAAATTTTCTAACTTTTAAAAATTTTGTCGGTGAATTTTTAGTTTAAAAAAAAATTTTGTCGGCAAATTTTCCTTCTTCATCCCCCTCCCCCTCCCCAAACTGAAAGTCAAGTTCCGCCTCTGTCAGAATCAATACAAAATTAGTATCAGGCAATTTTCATGTGTTTTTTTTTCCTGAGAAACCGTTTTACAGATATGTGAACAAATTAACCGAGCGCAAAACCTCATATTATGTAAAATACTATAAAGAGTTGTTCTTACCAGCAGTTTCTTTCGTTACAGTACCAAAGGCGTCACGAGTCTTGTCGGCGCTGGGAAGAGGAGGATCTGGAAATAAAATGCCAACTTTGGTGTAAAAAATTTTCGTGGGAGCAAAAAATCAACGATCCTTACATTTTGTTGACTGATTTTGAAAACGCTGAGTAAACATAGAAAATAATAATTTTGCTCATTCACAGTAAAATTTCTATGTGAACTGCCAAATATTACCACCTCCATCCCTCACGCCCCCCCCCCAAAAAAAAAACTTTATACCCCTGCCCGTTTATTTCGATATTCTTTCTTCATTTTACACCTTGCTACAATACAACCACCCCCTCCCTCCCACAAAAATGATAGATTGTCATCCAATGTTTTAATCACGTGTTTCCCTGGGAGTCGCAGAATGGCATAATTGAGTTTCGAACGACTAAACATTAAATGGCTGAAACCGAATAAAAAAACTTCCTGAAAAAGAAGACGACTCAATAAAAATTTTACATTTAGGCACAAAAAAGTCACCGATTTAATGATTTTCTTATTGCGCTGACTGATTGATCAAAGTGCCGACTACGAGGTCAAATTTGCCTGGAAACGCAGATTTAAAAAATTTGAGGTGGTCTTACCCCCTCCCTCCGCCTTAGCCGCTTTGCCTCTGTTAAGCACTACAGAGCCAGTTTCCATTTATTAGAAATCACTGTGGAGTGATTCCAAAAAATCAACAAACCTGGCATCATACTCGTAGTTGTATAAACAAATAGGCTATAAAAATTCAGAAACGGTTGTGAAACCACTGGCAGAAACCGCATAAATGAACAAATCTCATACAGAGTGTCTGCTTTGATGTAATACCCTTCCATCAGAAGATTAGGCAACTCATCCTAACAACATGTGGGTAAATCTTCAACTTTTAAAAGAGCTGAGAAGAACAAGTTATCAGTGTTCTAGGTGAAGAAAACTTTTTGTCTCCAGATTGGAAATGAAAGGCTAAACCTTCTATATATATAGCAACTATGCCAACTATAACGAGAAAGAAAAGGCAAACCTGCAGGGACGAAAATGAGAAGGCGGGGGAAGCTCCCCCAAGCCTCCGTCGGAGTTGGAAAATTTTAGTAGATGGATTAAAAGTTGGAAAAATCCAACAAGTCGAAAAGTTTTTTTTTTAGCCAATACAAACAAATTTTGATACTTCGGAATTTTGACTTGAGTCAGTTGGGAATTTAACAATTTTTGCTCCTCCAGAAAAATTTTTCGCTACATTCCTGCAGGGGCGTAGCTAGGGAGGGGGATCTGGACCCCTTCTTTCCCCTTGGCATCAGCTAAAATGTAGAAACATTATAATTTATTCTGGTATTAGTAAGTATTACACCTGTAATGTTGTAAGAGTGAAACATTTTGTTTTTTTAAGAACGTGCAACACTGCGACAGTGTCCGTACATAAGATTTAACATTTTTAGGTACATATACATAATATTGCTTTAAAAAAATATCAAATTATAATTTTTCGATCAGATTTAAAAATTTTAATTCAGTTAAGTACCTATGTATCATTTCTTTGAAAAAAAAAATAAAATTATTACTTTTAATTTTTTTCGCGAGTCGTACTTCGTAGCCCCCATCCTCACTCAATTTCATGCTATTAGTGAATAATTTTTTGTTTGAACTGACCCCCCCCCCTCCTTTATACCAAGTCTGGCTGCACCACTGCGTCCCTGCAAACTGGTTGGCATGAAACTCCCGGGATATGAATTGTAATAACGCTAGAATATTCCCATACGAGTTTAGATAGTGGTTTGAGAACACTTTGAATAATAGTCTAAGGTCTCTGAAGAGCTCTGAAATGCAGGGTATAAGGGCTGAAAAAAATTTAACTTGGGAGTGATTCTGAAGATAGTTTCTCAATATGGCTTCCTGGGGAGCCACCAAAGAAGGTTGAAGCTTATTAATAACCGTTTTTTTTTCTTCTTCTTTTTTGGACCGAAGTTATTTATTTATAAGTTTACAACCTCAAGACATTAATTTTCGTTTCTCCTCTGGTAACATGTGACCAGTCGGATCTGAAAAGTACTTGGGGACTCGCAGCATTCAACTGCTTAGAGACCCTGTAAATCGAGTAAAATCCTGAAAACGATTATTAACTGGCCTCGACTCTCCTTGGTCACACCTCAAGGGGTTAGATTGATAAACTAACCTCAGGAATGAAGCAACCTGGAAAAACTGTGAATCGACTTCCAACTGGAATTTAATTTCTTAGACCTCTTACCCCTTCCCATTTTAGAGCGTCACTAGGGGCAATCGATCCAAATCGTGGGGTCAAACAGTTTTATTTTGAATGTATATTCAAGCCGCTATTCAGGAACTACCCGATGCGCAAAATCTCACCAGTTAACCGGGTAACTAAAGGGGAACAAGGGTAATCTGAGGGTAACCGAAGGTAACAAATAGGTAACTTTTCCGTGGGTAACTGGGTAACAAGAGGGTAACTGATTGCGCATCAGTACAGTATGCGAATATTTTAGCATTATTGCACGTCGAGAGAAAAGAAGAAGTAAATGAAATAAATAAAGTAAAAACTCTATGTTATTTTCCGCACAAGGAAGGCCGAGCTTATGGCTCCTGTTTCTCTCATTTGATCGCCTGAAATTTCAACTGAGGGCTTTTCTATTTGTTTTCTTCTTTTGGCATCCATAGGCGTGCAAATACCAAGGATCTGAAAAAAGTTGCTTCGTGTTTTTTTAGCCTACCTCTTCCAGTTACCGAGATACGAACTCTAGATCTCCTGTACATTTTCCACATAATGTTTTTCGTTTTCGAGAATTAAAAGTGTGCTTGGAAACTCGCAATTAAACCCAGGTACAGAAGATAGTTATGTCAACCACAAAAGAAAAATCGCGGGAAGGTGAGGTTTGATCCATGCTAAAGGAAAGTAACCACGGGAATTGATTAAAAAAAAACATGGTGTAATTATGTTACCGTGATCTGACCCTTTCGCTCTTTTCAGATTTTTCACTTCTGGATCAACCTACTAGGTGTCCCAGTCATTCGATTAAATTTTTTCTACGGTCGGGTTTGCTGCCCTTTACATACATTTGGTACAAATTCGAATTTCTTATCTACTTCGTTTCCTCAAATTTAAAATACGTCGGAGAAAATCCGAAAAATTTTTCGAGCATGTGTGGAACTTGTATAAAATTTAATCATACAAATGAGCCGCCTTGATCGTTCACCACACATATGAAAGAGTATAATAATATACCTATAATATTAGGGAAATGATAGCTATTCTCTCAATTCACACCTTAGATGCACACTCGGATGCCATAATTATGCTAATTTTGTAGATTTCACCCACCTGTACGTAAATAATAGAAAACTCGTTAGAATTAATTTCACGAGATAATATTATATAGTAAATTAAATATTTCGGTATTTTGTTTGTGTTCTTATCCGCATTTACCTTTTCGGTTCGCGTATATTATTTTTAATCAAGTTGATATCTTAATCTTGTAAGTCCGATTATGTTCGCCGTATGGTTTCGGACAAGTGGAAATGAAAACTATATTTTCAGTCGAGTCGAACTTCGAACATCGGATGTTCGTAGGATTACGAAAGACAGCCGGGGCTCGGGCTTTGTTTAAGACTCGTATCCACCGTGTACCGATAGAAGTTAAATTGGTTTCATATTTACGCGAGTTATTTGCCGGACAGCGGATAATTTTAAATTATTACGTACCGGATAACGTATAGAATATCATTTAAGAACACTCGCCGAGTTACATCGAAAGCGGGTTGACTTCCTTTTTCTTTTCTTTTGTTGTAACGAAACTGGTCGGTCTTATTTTCTACACCGAGTATAAGAAAATTATTTAGTTCTTTGACCTGTTCGAAGACAGCGGTGGATTAGAACTTGAAAAGCTATACCGAGGAAATGCCACTACCGGAGCCCAACTTTCCATTTTCATGGCCTCACCACCATGTTACTTTCCCCCTCCCTTCCTACTAGACACCACACCAACTTAAAACTCACTTCAAGCCTTTTTTTTACATTGGAATAGCCCGCCAGAAAATGAAAATTTCCCGGTAATTTTTCGACCATTCTGTCTTGGTTCGCAGATGTTGGTATTTGGGTAATTCTCAGAATTGGGGCATATTTCAGTTCATCAAACTTTTTGAGACTATATATTCGAAATTTCAATCGTTTTTTTAGTGAATGTATGGAGTATTATCTCCTCAACCTTTCCTGACATTGGCATACCTGTCCCCACCCCTAGACACACCACAAAATCAAATAAGCCCTCAGAATATTCCATCGTAGTGGCTGTTATGGCTCACATTTTCAAATTTCAAGTTTGTTGAAATGATGTAATGAAATGTTTTTCTCAGGGAAAACTAGGTGGAAATTCACTAGTATGAGGGAGAATACATGTTGACAGCAAAAACAGCAACTCTGATTATAGCACGCGCCCTCAAGCTGAGGTAAAAGGGAGGTTCTACATTTGAGGTTCCATCGTAGTGGCTATTTTTCAGTAGCGCTCTCTGGTTCACGGACTGAATCTCGAATGTTGCCAACTGGCTGCAACGCTGTGGTGCTGCAGTAAGGATACCATGTGCATCTCAGACCTTGGATCTCAGTGTTATTATCTAGTTTTTCAATCAAAATATCTGATAACGCGCTTATTTACAATTTTTGAGGTATTTCGTAGTGGCTTATCACATCTTGCTGGAATACTGCTAAATCCTGGAAAAAAAGAAGGATTATACTGAAATTATTACGTATATTGACATTTAAATATTAAAAACTGCTCATAAAAGTATACTTGAAGTCTTAAATTCAATTTATCTACTATTTTTCTTACGTAGTGGATCATCTTTGGTTTTCTTTCGTAGTGCCAATGCTAATATTTCTGACCACTACCATGGAACTAAATATGCACTACGTAAGAATGTACATTAGGCTGGCCCTCTGTTATAGATGACGAAAAATTCATTCATTCATTTGTTGCTTCTCCACCTAGGCGGAGGTTGCAGACCATAATCTTAACTTAAGTTACTTTAATTTACAATCTTAATTCTAATGGTAGCTATTTAATTCAACACCGTTCAACATCGTAAGTCTTCGTCTTCCTCTTGGCGGTTTTCCGACAATCTTTCGTATTGCTACCCGGAAAATTTCGTCATTTTTTACGTTTTCGATTATATATTCTTTCTTTTTCCTCATGATATCCTCGAGCAGTATTCCTCCGGACATCCGCAGTTTTCGAATACCTTCGCGTTTGTGACTTTTTCTTGGTATGAGATTTTTAGTATTCTTCGATAATGCCATAGTTCGAAGGCCATTTTTTTGATATTTCGCTCTCCCACTCCCTAGAATTGATCCATCATATGAAAAAACATTCCCTTAAAAATTTCAGCTCAATTGATCACTTTTAAGGTGGCCCGAATGAGAGATTTCATTAAAATGAAGGTAATGCGCCGGCTATTCTTGCATGTCCGTTGCGACCCGCGAAAAAACTCGGGCATCAACGGTCCCTGAGATACGCCGTATAATTTTGTTGACTAAAATTCATTTTTTGCATTTCTGACTTAAAAAATGAATATTAATTTTTTTTCCTCTGTTCTACTCAGTGTATTCTAGTTTAACGATTTAATTATATTAATAATTTGTTGGTTGGGTTTTTATTTATTGTTTAAATTGTGAATTACGAGCGAAGGGAGCAAATGAAATTGTGAATTGTCCCTCGCCGTCAAAAATTTTTAAATAAGCAAAAACATTTTTTAATATGACGGAATACAGAATACAGTACCCAAATTCTAAAAAATCAGCACTTAGTTTAATATGATTGAAATAATAAATTGTTACGAATGTTTAATGTTTGTTTTTATTCCTAATATGTATGAATTAAAAAAATTTAATGAATGTTTAATGTTATTTGTTTATACTTTCTAAAACAAATCGAATTTCGAAAATAAACGACCTTTAAATGACCTCCTCCCAATTTGCTATGAAAGCGCTAAAATAATAAACTATTAATATGGATATCATTTTAATGAAAAAATTAAGTTGGATAATATACTGAGACAATGTTTATCTAATTTCAAAATGATCTAGCCAAGTATTTACCTAAGAAGCCCAATCTTCTTTTTAATAGGAGATGCACCTAGGAGATATTGCTCCTATTCATAATTTCTTGATGACTGATGAATGTGATAAGGGCAAGAGAAAGGGTATCTCACATGCAACAGAACATTATGTAGTTTTATAAAATATTTTCTGCGATTCATTAATCATTAAGTCTTTTCTTTTTTTTTTTTTTTTTGGAGTTGGGAATTATTTTTAGTAGGTATTTTTGAGTAAAAAACTAGAAATGTCACTTTTTGGGGAAATTTTTTTGAAAAATACGCAGAATTGGTGTAAAATATGCAGTGAATGCCAAAATATGCGAAATACTCGTATACAAAATGAAGCGCTGCTCATTTAACTCAGAATTTTGTGCTTCGTGAACATCTTTTGAAACTTCTGGAATACACGCCATTGTTAGAAATATGCATTCGCATAAAAATTGCAACGCGGGTCATTATAATAGAATTTTCCAATTCTAAATTCTTTGTTCTCTTTTTCAAGGTATAATTTACTGATTTTTAAATGTTTTAATGACCTGCTTCCAAAATAAATGACGTTAAATCACTTAAATGATTGTTAGACACCCTGTTTTTTCTTTTATTTTATTTTTTTCCTTCAAAAGAAGTTATTTAGAAAAATCTGCGGTGAAAAAATTTGAAACGCCAACTGTACTTTTACAAGCATATGCTTACCGTGCAAAGCATCGTTCTTCACCCGGCTCTGTAACATATGAGTAGCGCGCTCGACCGCGCAACCTCCATTTTAATGAAATCCCTCATTCGGGCCGCTTTAAAATTAATTAATCCAGTTGAAATTTTTAGGGGACCATTCTTCATATGAAGTAACAGTTCTACGGGGTGGGAGCTGAAATTTTCGAAATTTGATTTTTAAGGGCCACCCTAATGTACGTATTTATACATCCATATCCTAAGTTTGCTTGTAGCTCACTTACCTTGCTAATTGACTTTCTGAAGACCATGTACATGATTTTCCACACATTATACAGGAAAACTGGTTGTCTGAATCATCATCATTCCACTACTGCACTGCCAAAGAAATATTCACACAACAAATACTACTGCGATGGAAATTCTACTATGTAATGTTGTGGTTGCCACTACGATGGAAATTCTTTCGTAGTGTCTATAGATTTTTAGAAACGCTCTGCCCCCGCCCCTTTCCAGCATTAATTGAGCCGTAGGCTAGAAATAGTAGCAGAGTTATGTCTATTACCAAACATTCTGAGAATTACCCATTTGCTACCTTCCTGGAGTTTGCAGTCAGAGTGAGTAACAGAAAGGGTGGAGACTCAGCTTTTGTCTACAGTTTTCAACTGACTGCGTTTTGCTTTCAGTGTGAAGAGCAGGTATCCTGCCGCGCAGAATGCCATATTCTACTTGCCGTTACCGATTTTAGCTGACCAACTTGACCCAGTTTACAATTTCACTTCGTTTTCCACCCCAGTACAAATAAACTTCAGCTTTTGTGATTTAGACCAACAGCAACTCAAACCCGAAAGAAAGAGCGACACTGACTTTGACAAAAGCTCTGAAAGACAAAAGCCGAGTGGAGCCGTCCTAATCCGCGCTGACACGATAACTAGCCCGTAATCGGTTGTACGAAAGCAAACTTCGAAAACTTACAAAGACTTTAAGATATGTTGCTCGAGAAATTTAAGAACGCTTCTCACGTTTACCTATATAGCATTATAGCTAGACTCGAGGCAAAACTATTCGAATAAGTGATCGCTCAAGAGGCTTATCAGCGGAAAGTTTAAGCTCAAATATAACGTTAACGCGTTTGATAAAAATGTCGCTTTATCTCGAACAAGCTACACCTGCTACCTTCTCATTTGCAAAAGATTTAACGGGCGACCTTTTCGCCGTTTATGTACACATGTCGCTGTGGATGCGAATGTCGTCAACGGCAATACGTCTCTTTCAAAAGCATCGTTGCGAATTTAGCTCATTACCGAACCGAATTAACATAAACACATTCGTTATTATCTTTGATTACCGGCCGAATCTCAAGCGTTGAGCAGTGAAGAATTTTACATTAGTTTCAAAACTCGAAATCCGGACAGACTGAGTGAATTTTCGAGAAGAGTGTGTCTGTAATTTTGTCAACTACGAAGTTTGAAGTTCGTTAACTGAAAAATTTTAGTTTTGGAGGACGATGATATAGAAATTAAAAAGCGAGAAAAGAGGGAAAGAAAACAACCACTATCCTGAAAGGAATGTGTGAGACGTTAGGAACTTGCGATCACTGATGAAACCCTGACATGGCAGGAAAACTACATTATTTACTTTACTATTTGAGAAAACACCCTGGCATTATCACAAATCAGGCTGCACAGCATGAGACAATTTTTATCAGACAGCTGATAATTTTTTTTCTTTTGGAAGGGGGGAGGATTATGAATGTCCTTGATGGGTCCTTGATGGTCAGTTCTCAACTGCAATCTGTGAACCTAGAACTTCAGAATACGTCGTATATTTATTTATTTATTTATTTGTTTGTTTATTTATTTAATAGTTTCCTCCTCCATCACAGCGGTTAGGCCAATTACGATGGGATTGAAAGTAATCCAGTTCACAGATAAACTAGACAAGATCACTAATACTCGTGTTTAAGATAAAGGACCCTGATACGCAATCAATTACCTTCTAGTTACCCAGTTACCGGCAGAAAAGTTACCCATTTGTTACCCTCGGATTACCCTCAGATTACCCTTGTTTCCCTTTAGTTACCCGGGTAAGTGGCGGGATACTACGCAATTATAGTTACCCGCGGCGGAAAAGTTACCCATTTGTTACCCTCGGTTACCCTCAGATTACCCTTGTTCCCCTGCAGTAACCCTTGTTCCCCTTTAGTTACCCGGGTAACTGGTGGGATTTTGCGCATCGGGACTCATTACGGATTAAGATTTATCGGGCCACTGAACTCAGATGTATGAAAGCTCCTCTATATATCTCATATTAGATACCTCCCTTGCTTCTATAAGTAATTTTTACAATATTAGATATCACTGGAAGTCCTTATGGGGTTTGCGGCTCAATTTTTGGAGTTTACGCTTGGCGCGTTTCCCTTATATATCGTAGGGACATAACTTTTCCCGCAAATTCTCTGTCAGTCTGTCTATCTGTTATCTGTTTACTTGTACATCTGCTTTTTCTTTTATATGACTAGCAGATAAACTACTCGAGTCAGCGGTGGATCCAGGAAGCCATCCTAGGGAGAAGGGGGCAAATCAAAATATGTAAAAATAGTTACTCCCGAGTACTTATTTTATTTTCCTCACGATGGTATAACTGAATAAGTAAATTAACAACAGAGAAGCTCTTAAAATTTTGAACGATTTGTTCTGCAGACTATTTCTTCAAATTTTTCAACTTAATGAATTCTCAACTGGGGGACGATTTTTGGAAAATTCTTAATGTTCATTTTACAGTACTAAGTTACACATATTAAAGAAATTTTCTTTTCAAAGACTAGGAAGAGCAATTGTGTCAAGACTAGCGAAACTATTCCATCATCAGTGCTCATGCAAGAATCTCTTCAATTCTTCAAACATCATAAGGCTTTTCCGAACTTCTTAAGGCTAAAACTGTTCAAAACGCGTTTGTGCCTCTCCACAAGAACGTATCGACAGGGAGCAACCCCCCCCCCCCGTAGGAATTTTTCATTCAGCAGTTTGGAAAATTTACCATGTCAGTCAGGCGAGTTGGGAAAATCTAATAAGTTGAAAGATTTTTTTTTGCTTTGATGCTTGAGAACTGAGTTGAGAAGTTGGAAAAACCCGACAGAGTCAATAGGTTTTTTTTCTTTTGCATTGATTCTTGGAAATTTTGAGTTGAGTCAGTTAAAAAAACCCAACAGGTCAAAAGGTTTTTTTTTGATACTTGGTAATTCCGAGTTGAGTCAGTTGGGACTTTCACAATTTTTATCCCCCCCCCCTCCTCCTGGAATTCTCCATATGAATTCTCCGGACATGATCAGAGCTTTTTAGGTATAAAACATTAAAAGGCTCGTGAAGACCTTTTAATATTCATTCAAAATTTTCCCGGGCTTGTTTAACATTCTTCAAGTCTCATACAAATAGGATTTTAGTGCGCTGGGTATTTAATGGAGTGGTTCCCCTCCCCATCTTTACTTTTGACCGCAAAGTTGGATCGAGGTGCGACAAATCAGGATCTTTTAGTTTGGTGTAGCCAGACTTGGTATGAAGGGGGGGGGGGATTCTTTCACTTTTACAACATTACAGGTGTAATACTTATTAGGTATTACCAGAATAAATTTTAATTTTTTTCAGATTTTCTGCTGATGCCAGGGGGAAAGTTCAGACCCCCTTCCCCGGGGCTACGCCCCTGTTTCTGAGTGAAAACATTTTCTATCACTCAAGAGAGGGACTGAAGCGTTTGAGCCTCAAAATTGAAAGTTTACTTATGAAATGAACAATATCAACTTTTTTGAAAAATAGAGTGAAGTATTGAAAATGGAGATTTTCCGGCTAGTTGATTTCGAAAATGTTATCAGATTTTTGATGCAGCTTTAATTTAAACCCTTTTGCCTTTTTCAACTGGGAAATTTGAATTTTGAATTTCAAATGAAGTTGGATCAAAAATGTAATACTATTTTCGGAATCAGTGAACCAAAAGATCCCATTTTTGATGTTGACCGAAAAATTGAAGTCGGATCAAAAATCTAACTAGATATTCGAATTCAGAGACCAAACAAATTTTATCTTCTTACTTTGTTTGATATGTTCGCATGTGAAAATCTAAGATTGATGGAACGTTCCAGCTCCTTTTTAGAGAGAGAAAAAATGTTTTCACTCAAAAAGAAATGAGACATTACCAAATGAAGATCCTGTTTTAAAGCACATCGATCCGATTTCGCCATTGATATGGGGCGCATTTCATTACACACCCTATAAAGAATAAAGATAATATGTTGACTAAAAAAAGAAAAACGCCTCGCTTTCCAATTGTTATTTGTTTTTAAAGTGAAGAGGAAAGGAATGTTTAATTTTTGGAAAGAAGGTATCTATTTAAAGGAAAAACACTTCATTAACTCATTATGTCGAAACAGAACATTTGTTTGAGAGTTCACTTACCGCACTTTTATCATGTCGAGTTAGTGTACTTATACACGTTTTCTCCGTCAAAAGGTCGAAGGGCGAATTACAAAAGTATCATATTGATTGGTTTCAGACAATAAAGATAATTTGGACCAAAAAGTTAGTTACCAAAATAATAAGTAGGAATTCTAATTTTTAAGAGGGGGAGGGAGAGGGGATAGGCTCAGAGGTAAGAAATTACTTTTAGCTTCGAAAATCGCTCTATGTACCAAATTAAAGATTAAGAGATGGTCCACGAGATCCGATAGGCCATAAGAGGTAAAAAGACCAACACTCAAGTGAGTCTCTTGGTTTAATGTTTTAGCAGTTTCTCTAATGGAGATCAAACCGTTTTGTTGAGTTTGTACGGCAACATGTTTTGAAGTACTTGCGAACTTCATTTTTCTTCGTAACAAAATCATTAAATCATTTTCAAAATAATGAATGAAAAAATGCTCTGAGGTACATTTATTGCATTATTTTTTCCATTTGTTGGTGGCGGTGGAGAAAACGCTTTAGATCGTCTTGTTTTATCACGCGAATATTTTAGGGTATGAAACACATGATTCATTATTCAAAAGAGGAGGTTAAAATATGTTTGCGAGATTTTTGAGGGGGCGGGTCATTTAACGTCTTCTATATTTTTACTTATCAGTAAAAAATTCTTCTATTTTAAATGGAAAAAATTCGAGATATAAATACAGGATTTTCCACAGGAGGTTTTCTATCGCGTAAGAGAAAAAATGTGGCTCAAAAGTTTGTGTACCGTATATCTTAAAAGGAAAAAGGGGGAGGGGGTAATTTACCAACAATTTTTTGTGCTTCGTTTCTATTATATCTGTTGAACTAAATTTAATTTAATTTCTTCAGCTCTATCTACCTTTGCTTACTGAAACAGATTAACGTCTGACGTCAGTTTCTTGAGAACTTCCCTCAGTCCCTCTGTATGCATTCTTGCTCAAAGGTAAAGCTGTAGTAATCTATTTCAGGTAGTGCACACGAACGTAGAGGGGTAGGTAAAATGTTTCATCTTTATATCATCCTCAAGGAACAAAACACTCGATTTAAAAAAATAAAAAAACTGTTCATTAGTTCATTTGACCATAGCTGACTTTTAAGTCTTCGGAAGTTGATTAATTCCGCGTACACTTTATCCCCTTCAGTCCAGCCATATTGAATCTCGTAATTACTCCGAGGGATAGTGTAATGCCTCCCCTTTTGAGATGTATCTGCAGAGTGATACAGATTAATTAAGCGAGCGCGACAACATGTACAGAAATCGGTAAATATGGCGTAGAAATTTTTATCCATCGGCAACGGTCCACTCCGAAGAACGACATCCGTTACAAAATGTCGGATTTACGTGATTTATTTCGTCGATTAATTCGGAGCAAGAAGTAAATTAACTCTAGATTTGGACGCCCGGTGCGGTGTGGGTACGAGCGCCACATAATTCACTTTATACCATTCTTAATTATTAATTAAATATTAATTAATTTCGGGGCACGCGCGACGCATTTAAAATACAATTTTCAAAACACGAATGTAAAACTTAATATAATTTACATTTTTGTACGTGATATGTTGGAAAATTATTGCGTTTGGAAAAGGAAAAGGACATACGCACGTCATCGGCCATAGGGTGCTCGCAAAAGAGGAGTCTTTCCCGATCTGCATCCAGATTCCAGATCACACTGCTACGAAGTGTAACCGATACGCAGCCGGTCCTGTTCTGCGGAAGCGAGCGAGCAAACGCCGCGTAATCGACGGTCTTGCGTACCTCGATACGAATTAATTACGTTATTTAACGTAATGTTACGATACGTAATCGTTTCAAGGATGCTGACCGCTCTTTGAGACTTAGAATGTGAATTGAAATGCGATACAGCGATCTGCACAAAGACTAACCTGCTAAAACATTTAGTTGTATAATCACATATTGAAATTGAAACCGATGTAAGTAACGCAAAAATTTAAACGCGAGACCGTGTCTCCAGTAATATCGACTGTAGTCGAGCCAGTTTAGTATCAGTTTCAAAATATAATACAACTAAGGTGGATACACTGATAACAAACTTGGTTTTGAACTCAGTTTCGTAGGATTGCCTCTGTTAATTGTACAGGTGTCTCATCGTGACCTCTTTGTATGGAACTGGGAATTCAGAGGTGGCTCTTCTCACCAGCCAATAGAATCAGGTTTCAACGGAGAAAAAGCTAAGAAAGGTCATTTTTCCATATTTTGATTTATTGGAATTGGAAATTTTTGTCAGTTGACAGAATCTAGCCTAAGCACGTACGTCGTAAACTTGAAGAAATAAATTCTTACTTTTTTTAAATCGTTCAGTTGACCGTTCCCTTCTTTTTGGAAGAACTACTAGCTTCGGTAAATTTCAAATTTCCTAATTTCAAAATGGCAAGACTATTTGAATAGGTAACAGCGATGGCGAGCTGTACTTTTCCCAGTGAGACAGGGATAATACTCGTATTTTTTAAATTGTAGGTTGACAAGCAAAAAACAAAGTTTTGTCTCTAAAATTTCTTAAAAGGCGTGCCTTTTAGTTCTTATTGTTCACACGCAATAAGGCAGAAATCGTATTCAGCAATAATTTTCCGGAAATGTGGGAAGGGGGGGGGTATTTCTTGGTCTGCAAAAATACGTCACTTTCTTAAAATTGGACATTCTCGCCGACTAAGGCCAATTTTATCTACTGCTTGCGACAGTTTCGGGAATAGGAAACTTCGTCCAACTTTCATGTCGATACATCCCGATTTGGAGTAACTAGTTTTGAGACATCTTCACTTCTTTAGCATGTTTGTAACTGTTAGTTTGACATCTCTCTTATTTTTTAGACTACATATTCCTGCCTTTCCATCTGTATGTTTGCTTGTATCTCTAAATCTTCCTGTCTATCTATTTATTTAACAATTATAGTTGAGAAAATTATCCCGTTTACGCAAAATCACTTCAGTACGTATTGCTATGTACTAGGAACACACTACCACACCGTTGAAGAAAAAGAATTAAGCTGAGAGCTAGAATTTCAGAGCCAAGTCCTGTCTATTTCTTTACACCTAGTATGTCTCACTCTGTCGGTCTATTCTATTCATCATTGACTTCTGCCGCCAAGAAAACAACTTCGTTGAAACTCGATTGAGATCGAAGAGTATAAAACCATGTTTTCTATTCAACCTTTCCTCATACGTATATTTCACATTTCTCTATTTGTTTACTTCCCTTGTCTTCTTTATCCAGTAATTAAGACCTTGGTCTTGGCCGCGGAATCATACCGATGCTTGGGATCCTAACTCGCCTGCCTCAACATACGTTTTCCAGATTTAGAAAATTTAGTACGAGGGCAAAATCAAATAGATAGTTGGCGCAAAGTTTCCAAAATGTTCTGAAACGTATTTAGCAGATTTAATAAAATTGAGATGAGTTAGCGAGGTTAAAGTTTAAGTTTTCTATGGGCTGCATTTCCTATACAGAGCATTCGATGGTAAAATATGTAAATGTCACTACTTCTTCTATGAGGTAGTTGAAGGGGTAAGGAAGATTGTGGTTCAACTGAAAAAAAGTCTAGCAAAATGGACCTAGAAGATGAATGCATTATGCACTTTTTTTCAGCTGATGTGTTTGTTTTACGACTGTTAGTAGTCCCTAGTGGAATAATTTGAAGCGTGAAGATGGATTGAATATACATCGGGCTTGCCATCTCGTCGATGTATCGATTATTTTGATTATTAATACATAGATTACTTCTATTATCAATACTGAATTCGTTAATTGTTAAAATTAAGCAATATAGATAATAGTAAAAACTTATTTAGCATTGTATGAAATTTTGACCGTACGTATATAGTTTGTAATTACATTTTCAAACATGATTTTTAACTTAAATACGATATTGATTGAATAATTAATTTGTTAATGTTTAAAATGAAGTGTTGTGGGAGTGCTCATAAGTTCACATTGATGAGAATTTCATTATTAGGACTTCCTAACTACAATTTTCATAACGTGGTTTTGTGTTTACGAAAAGAGGCTAAAGAAGAAGTGTTACTAGTACATCTTCAAGCTAGACACAAATACTGAACAACTCAGGGGCGGAAATAGAGCGGAAACTTTTTTTTGGGAGGGGGGCTGAAGCCCTAGCGCCTAAGATAAATTAATAAAAATCCAAAAATTATAGCCCCCCGCCTCCAAAAAAAAACACTATAAAAATAGGATTTTTTTCTCTGTAATACATCCTTTGAAAGAAAGCAAAAAAAAAGTCTTACTGTATTAAGATTAAAATTTAAAAAATAAAATATAGGGGGGGGGGTTAATTTTGAAACTGGGGGACTCAGCCCCTCAGTCCCCTCCTATTTCCGCCCCTGAACAATGGTGATGAAATTTGCTTCAGTTATTCATTAAAGAAAATGAAACAATTCATTTCAGAAAATTAGCTTTTCTAATGCGGTTACTGTGTTAGATCAATTGTAAAAATAATCGTTAGTTGTCAAAATTTATACTTTCAAGTGATAAAGTTAAATTTCCTCGCACCCTCGCCCCCTAGAAAAAAGTTGTTTCATCACATCCTTGCAAAGCTGTCTTCTTCATGGATAACTGCATTTATCAAACAAATCCACCATTTTAATTTATCCCTTCTCCGGGAAATACGAAACGAAATACCGGATCACCATCTAGTGGTCCGAAATATTGAAGTGCAAATATGGCCGGAAAAATTTAGGATGAAAATAGTAAATGATAACATCACAGATCTGAATGTTTGTCCATTCGGATTCTGGTGTATTTTTAGGAAGTTGTGGTGTAAAAGGTGTTGTAATGAGGTAAGAATCAGATAAGGGGGAAAACAAAGTCTTAGTTGACGGAATTAAGACTTTTTTTAATTTTACTTTTTCCCGAATGCCAATATTGTTTCTTGAGAAAAATTAGGATCCCCTCTCCCAAATAGTTTCTGCACATGCCTCCCGATGTGCAATCAGTTACCCTCTAGTTACCCAGTTACCCGCGGAAGAGTTACCCATCTGTTACCCTCGGTTTTACCTCAGATTACCCTAGTTCCCCTTTAGTTACCCGGGTAACTGGGGGATACTACGCAATTAGTTACCCTCTAGTTACCCGCGGCCGAAAAGTTACTCATTTGTTACCCTCGGTTACCCTCCGATTACCCTCATTCCCCTTCAATTCCCCTTATTCCCGTTTAGTTATCCGAATAACTGGTGGGATTTTGCGCATCGGGCTGGGAGACATGAAAAACTGACAGACGAGTAAACAGCTTGCCAGGATAGGAAGTAATACTTTCTGTCTATCTGCCAGTCAGTTTGCCTCTCCACCTGTCTGTGTGTCACAGTGATTGTTTTGCTTTTTGTCTTCCTGTTGACTGTCTTTGTATACGGCTGAATTTTGGAGTAATTAATGTGCATTGGAATTGTTACATTTTCACGATTGACAACTCCTACGGTGTTTCTTTCTCAGCAGGTTAGTAAGCGTTAGTATAATATAGAAAAAAGGAATGGAAATTTTCACTCGTATCATTGGTAAGTGGGTTCATCCACGAAGCAGCCAGAGGATAAAGCCCCCTAGTATTATCTTAAATTTACGAAAAATTTGAAATCAAAATCTTCCGACAACTACCTAATTTGTTTTTCGCTAATGGAACTGGTTGGTTTCACGAAATGATCTGATTGATTTTCTTAATCACATTATGTATATTTGGCTAAAAAATACTTTCAAGAAAGAACGTATTCAACTTATCTTTATATTTTTGAAGTCAAAATATAAAGTTTTTAAAGTTGAAAATTGAAATTTGTAGACACGTCACCGTGCCGAGGTCGTTTACATTAATCCAAAACGACCGACTCCAAGAATGATTGCAATTTCCATTCGCCGCTGTCGACGCAAAATTTCTAAATTACTTCTTGACTAAACGAAGGAAAACTTTTCGAAGCATTCATCAGGGACATATTTGCGCGCCGATTTAAAATGCAAGGGTAGAAAGATCTGTATGCGTGGTGTTTATGTTTGAATGTAATGACACAGATGTTACATTCCAGCAAAGAGGTAAACGGCGAAGCCGGCGGTAAACCACATTAATGACACCAGATACACAAGTTTATCTGGGATTCCCATTACACTCCCTAACAAGCCGCTAACTATTTTGTTCGACACGAAATTTAATAATCAGGTGCGGCGCACTCATTAAAAGACGTCATAAATCAGCGCTCTCTAGAAACGCAGCTTTTAATTAAATTCGAATCCGCCTGCTTTTTGTATTATAAAAGCCCCGTAATGTGTAACTCGGAGACTTGCCGTGAGTAATTGATGAAAACTGAGCAAGCACCATGCACTCGCTCAGCACTCGCAGTCCCAATTATATGGTGGAAACCGTTCCTTAAGTGGTTGAAGTTTTGACGAGTAGTATCTAAAATTTGGAAAATGGAGTATGATGAATCTATGATGCCGATAAAGGTCAGGAATATAACAACGCAGTATATAGTAAAAATTTCCGGCAAGTCTTTTGCAAAAGAACCCCACGAAAAACATACGACTCATCAAGAAGGTGCGGTAATCCAGACTTCTGAGTTCACTGATCGTCACATTCTGGATTCACATAAAATAAAGAGCAAAAAACGACCACGTGTTACGTAAAAAACCTGATGAAGCCATCAGAAATGATGTGGCAGTAGCGCAGGAGCCAGGGGCAGTAGGGACAGCTGTCTCGTGTAGATGAGACAGTAGTAGTATCATTTTGCCCACATCGTTAGTTTCATTGTAAGAATAAGAGCTCACTCACACGAAATGTTAAACTGCGGGGCAAATATGCTGGGCCATTTTTTTTCTAATCAGCAAGTGAACAATGTATTTTCTTCAGAAAAAATACTTCTCATTTGTCATCAGAAGTACAGCGGTTGACGAGCATTGGACTATAATGGTTACATGATGACAATTTTGAGTAAATTGAGCTTAAATTGCAATGTAAAATATTGTTCATGTGTATTCCACATGTCTGTGAGTTATAAGGAAATCGTACCTACAGATATATTTTGTCGTAAATTTAACTGTTCTATCTATGAGCGGCTGGCCAGTACTTCCTCTCGTTCTGATGTTATTAGCAATGTTAGTACACAAACGTGCACGTATACTTTCTGACTTCTCAAAATTTCTTCCAACTCAATTATTCTATTGTACTTATACCCCTTGACCTTCGAAACTTACCCATGTTTGTTTCAGAAGGACATGATTTAAAGCTTCGTCAGATTAACATAGGACCAAAAACCCGATGCGAAAATCCCACCAGTTACCCTTACCCTGGTAACTAAAGAGGAACAAGGGTAATTTGATGGTAACCGAGGGTAACAAATGGGTACCTAATTACGTAGTATCCTGCCATTTAACCCGGGTAACTAAAGGGGAACAAGGGTAATCTGAGGGTAACAAACGCGTAACCTTTCCGCGGGTAACTGGGTAACTAGAGGGTAACTGATTGCGCATCGGGAAGAGGATTTTGAATCTAAAAGTAGTAAAGTCTAGTTTCTTGAGGGGTTAAGTAAGTCCTCCCCCTCGCCACTAACGAGAGGCCAGGAAAAGATTCACGTACAAATTTGATTTAATCAAAAAATTAAGAATATTGAAATAATGAGTAGATTTTTTTTGCTAATTTAATCAAAAGTTTTCTCAAATTTCTGATATACCTAGCCAAAATTTGGATCTCCAAAGACCAAATTTCTTAATTTCCTCATAAGTCATCATCACGCACCTTATCAATCTTGTGGGAACAAAAATTATTAAATATTTGCGGAAAGAATAAGATTTCCTCTCCTTAGGTGGCACGACGGGTCATGGAATTCAACTTGAAATATAAAAGCAAAAATACTTTGTCATTTTTTCCAGAATCCTAAATTTAAAATTTCTGTCGTTCAGATTGTTTGCCATTCAACTAACTATTCCTCGTATGTGATTAACGCAGTATTTCGTTTTCTTCTGGCAAATGTTTCTTCGCACAAACGTTCCAAAAAAATTGATTATTCTTCTAATATATGAAAAAGTATTCGTAATAACTAATGCAACTGTAAAAATATATGGAATTTTTCGTTATAAACTTTCGATAACGGGCCTTATTGGAGATCCAATAGCAATGTTGTATAATATTTGAAATCCGTCAGTAGAAGGCCACTGATTTCGATTCGACGCGTATTTTCTCAATTTTCTCATATTTCAAATAGTTTTTGGACTCACTGATGTGAGGGGGAAGAAAGAAAAAACTTTAGTTCTTCACTAACTCTTTGTACTCATCTTAACACAAGTTTATTTAAGAAAGTATCTAAAGGCAAAATTCTTTTACTTAAAATAGGATGATTGTGAAAATTGGAAAATGAAATTTGAATTTTAAGGATTCAAACCAAGGTCATCAACAGAAATTTGACGCGGTGATTAATATTACTGAATAAAGACCCAAGGTTAGATTTCTTCATCGCTTTTTCAGGCCAGTCAGTTTAACCAGTTTCCCCATTATATGGTGAAAGAGGGGATTCACTTTTTTCATAAATTTGTATTCCATTTGGCATCTGCTTTATGCCGATCTATGTAAATATAAATTTGAATTTTACGAGTATTAATGATAATAATTTTCTATTATGAGCTAGATTTTGGAGCTTTTGGTTCAAAATCTGATTGGATATTTGAAATAAATGGCCCACAAGAGCCCTATTTTGACATTTCCTTTAATTGTCTCTATGAAGTTAGTTTTGTCACCTCTAGAAAGTGAAGTTTCCATTTTGGAGACTGAAATCAAGACCGAATCTAAAATCAAATACAATTTTCAAAATCAGCGATTCGTTATTTCGATATTTGGTTTGATTTTTCAAGCTAATCCGGTTTCGACTATTTGAAGCCTGGCATTTTCGTGTCGGGTCGGAATTAAGCGATAGAGTAGGGTAGACTGGGCTTAGTTGTCACAATTTTTAGAAACTTAAAAATCCTGAAAAAACGATTGGACCGAAAAACTTTAAATTAGGCTCAAATTGTAGCTACAACCCTTAGCTACAAAAGGGCGTATAGAAAAAACGGAAATTTTTCATATGGTTGGCCGCAAACGTTTTTAAACGATTACGTTTTTTTTTGTGACAACTTGCCCCATACCCAGGTAAGCTGTTATACATGGTGGGGTCAGTCTTGTGCCAAAAACGTGCTAAGAATGTGCTGAAATGTCTTACGAACGTATTTTCGTGCTGTTTTCTAAAAACATTTAACAGAATTCGCATTAATTGACAATTTTTGTAATGGGACAACTCACCTCGGATTGGGAGGGCTTGGAAAGTACAATTTTTGGAGGAAGGTTAAATGTAATTTTAGGTTCTAATGCACCCAAAGATAGCTGAAGAAATTCTTCTTACCATGCAGTATTTGATTTTTGCCAGTACAAAATATTACACCCATGAGAGTGAACTTCTTGTTTATAAAACATGACTTTTTGCTAAATTTTGTTTATCAAAATATCAAACCACTATAAATCAGGTCGGTTCCATAATCGCGTGGCCTATCAAGTATGGACGAAATGGTACACTAAGGAGTGGCGTGACGTCATCAGATTCAAAAATGCACATTTTACACGGGTGACATGAAGGCTGAGATAACTTACTCCGTGGACAACTTACCCCGATCTCCCCGATATTCATGCTCAGCGACACAAAAAATGAACAATTTCCATAGTTTGCACGATAATATTTCGTAAGGAATTTCAAAGTTGGCGAACCCCAGTGTTTTGTCAGAAGTTTCGCACGGGTGCGTGAAAGGTGAATTTTGGTCTAAAAATAAGGTATGTAAAATTTTTGGAATTGATCAATTTAAAGAGCGTATAACGAGTTCAAAGTTCGCAAAGAACACAAATTTGCCAAGTCGAGAATTCCCCTATGATGATTTATTCATCAGTCGACTTGTTTCGATCCGATCATGAATATACTCTCAAACTTGGTAATATACGTGCTACTTACTCGCAATCAGTATCAAATATAAGTTAAGCTCAAAAATACAGTTCAAATAATTTAGCTACAGTTATTAGCAAATTTTTCTCAAAGGTTGCACCTCACGTGCCAAATCTGAGTATATTATTTTTTATAATCAGGGAATCAAAACGAATCGATTGACGTATTATAATAAGTTAACAAATTTTCAGATTCTATAGTCTTCGTTTAAACACTGAGCTCGTTATGTACCCTCCGAGTATTAACCAATTTCGAAGAAATTTTGCACTTTTTTTTTCGATCGAAAGGTACTTTTCGAACACCCCCCCCCTTTCATATAATTTTTCGAAAAAGCTCTTGTCGACCCATTTTAACACCCAGCCGTCGTTCGAAGGAGGGGGTTGAATTATCTAAAGAGCATGATCTTACTATTCTAAGATCCTAAACATGGTTCCCTGATCAGCTGACTACATTAAATGTAGCTATGAAGTTCTCGCAGAAAAGAAGGGGTAAAAGTGTTTAGTGTTAACTACTTAGTTGCAGAATAAATTTTATCCCTGATACATAAGTGCAAATGGATAGCCAACACTGAGTGGAGGAGGAGTGGCTCATGGGGTATCCAAATAATGTTTATAATTCTTTTATCTGTATAATTTTTCAGGTTTTTTTGTTTTAAGGAGTGAGGGGATTAACCCCCCTCGCGCACATATTTTCGCCCGTGCCTGATTGTAATAAATGTTACATTCCGCGGTTTTCAACTGTAACCCCTCCTCCTATAATTAGGATTTTTTAAAGAGCAGTTCAGTAATTTGGTCTGTCATCTCATGATTTTTTTCCGGCGTCTTGGGCGAAATGAAGATGATTTTGGTTTTCACGCACACCCGAAGAATCCGGTCGGCAGTTCATTTTACTTTCATGAAATTCGAATCGTTCGAGATTGGCTGATCAACATTTCCGTTTTCCTCCGCATTGGTCAAGTAGGCGCGCATCAACCTTAATCTTGAGGGTACGAATTCACGCATTTATCCTCTCGAAAATGGCGAGAAGGTGCCAAGGAATACGCCGCGATTTACAGATACGGATGACGGTCGCGCTAACAGGCAAGACAAATTATCAAGCTTATAATTAGGTGTTAGTTTGTGATCCCCGATATTAAACCTTTTGCAGATAGGACACCAACGACGTCGACGACGTGGTATTTCGAAAACGGAATACCCGGAGAGACGAGAAAGATTAAAGCTCGTACAGAGGATTTAATGTAGCCAACCAGGATTAAAGCTGTAAAGTTCAACTTAGTAAAGTCAGTTACGCTATGATTCAGTTGAAAAGTTAGATTAAAGGATTTTCGCGAGCAGTTTTAACTCCAAACAGATATTAGCGAGTTTGGAGTATACGGAATGAGCTGTTGAAGAATTTCCAGAGAGAATGTTACAGCAGAGATTAACGATGGTGAGATATTTGATCGGTCGAGGAAAAGGAGACGTTGATAAGGGAACGAACCATCGCCATGGCAAAATGATAATTCAGTTTATCTTTTTTCCTTACGCAATCAAGTTGGCCAGTAAGCGGGAAGACTTAAATCAGAAATCTTATTTTGCAGTAACAGTGACCTGGAGGAAACTCAAACTTGAAGCAGGCAATTCCTCTCTAATTCCGTGCCTCCGCAACTTTCAGTGGATTCATTCTTCCGGAGCGAGAGAATTGAGATCCGAACCCGAAGGTGAAAAGAGAGGTGCTGTTTTGCTCCAAGTGTATGTGGTAAAATCTGCGCTTCGTTTTTGGGAAATTAAAAGCACACAGCTTTTTTTGGAGGTCTACCCTTAAGATGAAAACGAATGAATCAACCAGTTACTATGATAGAGCGGATGACGCATTTAGTTCTCCGTCGTCTATAGCCGAAACTACCTTTGGCGCTTTTGCTTCTTCCTAGAGTGGGCAGAGGGGTCGAAGACCTCTGGAAGTAAATGAACGTAAAACATTTATCACGCCTTTATCATATTTTCTTCCACATCAGCTCTTGATTACATTTCTTTTTCTTTTTTTTTTAATGCTCTTCTCTAAATTCTACCAGTTTTGGCAATCAACTGCTGTTATTTCATAGCATGGGCTAAAGGAGAGGCGGAGAGGAAACTGCCCCTCATTTATAAACTTATATCAGAGTCTTGAAATTTCTACACTCAGTCGAAAAAATTAGGTAAATGATGATCTAATATTTCAATCGTTCTGTACTAACAGAAAAATTGGGAAATTCTGGGACTCAGTCGGTAAAACTGAGAAGCTAAGAAGCTTCACTTCGTTTTCCTTATCAACTGAAATTTTTAAAATTTTAGTCGGAATTTTTGTGGTTACAACTCCCTCCTCCCTCAACATGTTCTTTGTGCCACCCCGTTAATAGTAAAGGCAATAAGAAAAATGTTTCAGGAAAATTTACAGAAAGCTGGAAATTAATACAGTTGATCCGTGAAGCGTACTAATTTACATTCTAAAAGTCCCAAGGAAATCTTAAAAGGTGAAACCTCCACCCTTAAAATATATATTTGAATATAAGTCGACGAATACTATTTATATTACGAAATCTTTCAACCAAAACTTCTTCGTGAAACAAGTACCTATCAATTTTTTGACATCTGCTTCTAGAATGTTGGAAAAAGAGGGCTTCAACCCCTGCACATTAACACAGGGTTCATAGACGGAAACGAAAAATTTTGAAGTGTTTTTCTGTTTTGTTTAATCGGGTTCTACGAATTGAAAAAAATGATTATACTCGTTAGGTGACATACATTTTGTCTTTTTCTTCTCTTTCTGGTTTTTGCTCCAACCAGTATAAGCTATGTATTAAACCATCAGGTAACAATTTTCTTATTTTTAAATTTTTTATTTATTTTAAGCTTGTTTACAATAGTACTAAAGTTCACATAACATTCCTCATAAGAAAAAATACAACATAAAACAACTCGCAGATAGTTTAAAAAAAGGTAGGTATACGAACCAAAAACTTCATTTTTTTCTCAACGCAACAAAAGGTTCGATAGGAAATTTTTCGGAAAAAATTTCGTGGAGGATGCGCACGAGAGGCTTCGAAATAGAACTGTTTAGGGTCTACTGATGAAATAATACCCCTTACTCAATGTTAATCAAAAATTTACATTATGTAACGTGATAACCTATTTCTATGGTTTTCGGATTTGCTGAACCCATTTGGAGAGTATATTAGATGCAACCCCTCTCACAAAGAATAATACAAAAATTTGGGTTAGTTGCTTTCAGTTACATATATTGATTATAAGCTTTCTGAGATACCAGCAAATTTCTGAGGTCAACTTAGAAGCCCTACCGAGAAATTTTCGTTAGGGGCTGTAACTTGAGAAAACTTTTGGAAGTTGAATAGATTGGCTCAGATCTAGCTCCCTGAGGAGTCTTCTGGGCAGTGGGTTGAAATGATCTCAAAATGACTCAGCGAAAACCCCTTTATTTGATATCACCGATGCCCACATATTTTTTTGTTATCTCTGTGCACCACCTAACAGAATTTTTCTCAAAAAACTTCCGGTCGAGTCTGTCGTTGTATTGAGAACAAGGTTTTTAAATCGAATTACTTTTTGTTTTCTTTTAACTAGAAGTTGCTTCGAAGGAAAATTACATTTTTCCTTATGAAAAATCCGAAGTTATACCTGAGCACCCTTACTCGCTAACTTAAAATTTCACTAAAAAAAAGTCTGGCTACTTTGTTCTTACACAAAATTTCACCACTCGTTCTCGTGAGAGCAAAAATCAGGGGAAAAAGGTAATATATAAGCGTCACCCCTATAATCGCCGAACTCATTCCATCATAACTATAAGTATCCATCTTTAGAAATTTTTTTCATCCAGCCAACCACCAGTTTTTATATATATATGTAAGACTATTTTTTTGTATGAATTGTATGTATTGGTTTGGATTTAAACTGTTTGAATTTCAATTATGTATCATGTAATTTGATTATCTAAAGTGATTTGAAATATAAAATTGACTTTAATTCAAAATTGCGGCGGAATATAAAGGGATAGGCACAAAAATTATGTGAAACACGTAAATATATGCACCACACTACTGTTTTAAAATGTGCCACGTTTATATAAAGGAAAAAATACACGACATAAATTATTAATTCACTTCGAAACGTCAGCGTTTAACCAGATTCGAATATTAATTTGTCCAAAATCTAAAAATTGAGACAGGCAGGAGGAGGGGACTAAATTAAAAAAATTTAACTACCACTAGGTGAAAACGAACGGGGATCAGGATGAGATTCCTGATAAATTTAGCAAAAAGTAGTTATAGCAAGGTTACCTGATCACTCGTCCCGTATTTTCCAATGTCCAAAAGTTGTGGGAAAAATGTTCGTTATTCCGTCCAAATCGTGCAACACAAGAGGGCAGTAAAGCTGGCCAAGATGCTGTCCGCCATTTAGGTAATAGGATACGAGAAGTGCTTTTCCAAAACGCAGCAAATAATTTTTAAATGATTTTTTCACCTTCGACTTATCAACATCTCTTTTAGTCGAACTGCCAAAAAATAATTTTTTTCCATGGTATCACAATATTTGGTTGTGAAAAAGCTTACTATTTCCAGACGGCAGCGAGTTCATTCGCTATACATTCCATTTCCAGAACGCAGCTGGCCTGTAACGTGATCACTTTTCATTGGAGGGGGAGGGGGTTCAATGTCTGATAAAATTTTTAAATTTACGCCCAAAAAAAGCACCAAAAAAACGGTGGAAATATTTTGGTCTTTCTTCTAAGGGGACATACCGTCGACTACAGGGAAGATGCAGGGCGGCGTTGGTAAATGTTTCCATTTGCCTTCACGCTATAGGCTTGAACTTGACCTATTTTAATTTTGAAAATGTAATTTTTTGAAGATTGAGACTAGCTTTTGTCTGAAATCGGAAGAAGAAAAGTCACTATTGGGATTTGGAGACAAATTTTTGTGCTTTCCGAACAATTTAGCACTCCTCACATCATTGACCTTCTAATGAAAGTTGCAACACTCTAAGTGAAAAACTCACAAATACAATGTAGATATGTGTAATTCCTGACTTTATGAAGGCCGTCGAATTCATTCGTGATAAAAGTATGGCCTTAAATTCAGGAATGAAGTACTACAAAAGGGAATATGGACAAAAATTGTACAAAAAACAACATATTATATGGCATTTTATAAGCTTATCATGTCCTGCTCTCGAGCTAAATTTCGATATTAATTTGTCCGCAATGTCAAAATTTAGACATTTGGGTGACAAAGTGCATCGTCTTCACAATGCCTTTTATTGGTCGAAGGATTATTGAAGTGACTTTTTTATCCCAATAATTGAATACCCCAAAAATAGTTCTTTAAATATTATTTATTATTTTTTTTATTTTATTTATTATTTTTGTTATCGAAGGCCTGATTAAAAACAAAAAAGCTGATTTTCTTCAAGAATGGCTGTGTGAAAGGCTGCAAATGAAAGCAAGAAATTGGATGAAACTGAAATTACGCCTTTGGTGGTTCTTGTATAACGAACGACTGATCAAGGAAAATATAACCCCATTATGAGGATTTACAGATTGTTAAATATTTAAACCCCGAACATCGGAGTAAAACTTTATCAACTCAGTGTGTTCGAAAATACGAGATTAATTAGCAATCTGTTCGGATTGTAATCTGAAAACTTCTGAGTAAAACTCGCGTATAGTAGTACTCGTAATTCGAATTTGAAAGGAGTGAGGAATAACGCGGAGTAAGCATCAGACGCGGTTACGTAAATGCTTATCGGCACATCTCGCGCATCTTGGAATTTGAGTGATATCGTCAAAAGCGAATACGAAAAATTTATATCCGCCTTTCCCCGATAGAAACTTATTTACAGAATTACTTTGCTGGCTTCCAGTTGAAAAACGTTTCGGGATTTTATCGTGACACGAAGAATCACGTTCTTCTTTATGGACGACTGTATTTTTCTACTTCCAAAGCATCCGCGAAATTGTTAAACTTTTCTTCGCTATCCCAGTTGATCCTCTATTTGATTTATTCCATTTTTTTTTCTTTCTTTTCGTTTCGGTATTTTTTCCCTTTCTAATAAAAAGCGCGAATAACTTCAAATGTGGGATCAGGTGCTATACAAAGATCTAAATCCTCTGGTAAGTGAACAGGAGTTTACAGACGGGACCCGAGCCATCATCAACAGACAACTTATACAAGCTTCGCAGGCTTTAGCCCACTCTAGCAGCTTTAACCCCGTAATCCTTCGGATTTATTTCCGAGGGTGATAACTAAAAGCCCCGGCGACGGAATGGGAAAACGCAATTTATTCTGTAAACGTTATTGGCTATTTTATCTGTAGGTGGCGCTGTTAGACTTAAATAAACAAGATTTTATCGTGTTAAAACTTGTAACAGACAGATGTGTTCGCGAGTACAGCACATTCATATTTTATTTCTATCTCCGTTTTTTCACTCTTTTCTTCTTCTTCTTACTACCTAGTATCTATTTCGTATATGAGATGAGAAAACGACAAACGAAAACGCTTTTTTCCTCTTTTTCTAATTTGTAGTATTTTGATAAGAACTATTCGAGAATTTATAGTTCTGCTCTCAGAGTGGCGAGATTTGCGGCTTTCATTTTCCTCACACGGGTAAATTGGGTCTTATCGAAGTGGCTCCTTTTACATAAGTTTATGTTATTCGTTTGCGCCAAACTTTAGGTGCCGATGGTCCGAAGAGCTGAGTGAAGTAAAGTTTACACAAAATAGGGAATGCGAAATGCGAAATTTTAAATTATGTTACAGCGTGATTTTGTGGCGGATATAAAATTGTGTTAAAATGGGAAAATGACTAACAGAGTCGTAGCGAAGACATATTTTTCGGGAGAAGGCGGAGACTTTAAAAGGCTGACTCAAATTTTTCAAATTACCAATACTCGAGTTCTTTTCATCTTTGGAAAGGAGGGGGCGACGTTTTCTAAGGCTACATACGAATGATTATAAGTCCCGAAGAATGAATTAGTTTCTGACAATTTTCAGCGAATGTCCTTAATTTGTAAAATGCCTGTAATATTCTGGAAAATGAGAAAATTTTATAATGGCGTTCAATATGTGTTACAGCTACAAACTGGGTTCTCCCCTTTGAACGCATCCTTTTATGTGCATCTCGTTGCATACTAAAACGCCTTCAAGACGTGCTCTCAGAGGGAACGAAAATCTGACTTCATATAATAAATTAGATAAGACAGTGCCGGTAAACAAGGCATTTACTTGCAAGAACAGCGTGCTAATTTTTTTTTTTGAGATTAAGGGAATATGAAGATACTTGCTTTTTGCCCTCGGTGCATTTTAATTTGGTGCGAAACGCAAAATCATCGGGGAGGGACAGGTATAAAGATCGAATCGGCCTCCTGTCTGTGTATACCACTGGAAAGCTTCTCTCAAATAAACTTAATACAAATCCGTACAAAAATTTAAATTCCTTTCTGTGTTTCGCACTCAGGATCTAATCTAATAACTTTTATTGAGGTAAAATTGTACATTTCTTATAACAACTTATTTCTTACGACAATTCGTTATTCCCCATATCCTCGGCCCAAAGTGAGTAAAAGTCTCAAGATCAGGAAACGACTCCATACAAACTAGACTAAATTATTTAAAAAAACACAAAAAAAACGGATGACTGTTGAAACAAGGTTTTTAGATTTCTAATTTCGAATATTAAATTCTAATTTTAATCCATGCAGACAGAGTGGTCGAGGCAGGGGGCCGACGTACAAAGTTCGGCCCACACCGGGCACAATGACTCTGTATCATCTTAGAGCTGTGGCAGCTGCTGCGGACCTCCCAGCAGGTCTCACCCCGCCATCACCACCTTCCAGCGTCGCAACGGTACCAAAACGAGGAGGTTGTGGTTAAGGAAGGTAGCGCGTCCGTCTGTGGTGCACCCGAATTCAAGATTAATGCTGGATGAGCGTTGCCTCGGTCAATAGGGTGTCTCATAATGGCCCTGACAGGTAGCGCGAATCCAAGGCGGGGAGGCGAAAGGGGTGCTTGAGCCAGCCTCAGTGCGTCCCTCTGGTCACTGATGCGATACTCGAGAGGGTAGTTTCCGGGGCCAGGGGTGCGATGTCAGGGAAGCCACTTTGGCATGTGTGCATCGCCATATGCTCCACCAAGTGGATCGTTGATTTTACCCCCAATCATAATGGAAATGGCAGTTTTTACAATGTGGTCATTATCACCAGTCATTTCCGTGAACAATGATAGAAAGTTGGTATTAAATGAAATTCTATATCATCGTTCAAACGCTCGTGTCGTAAAAAAAGATTTCAATTTTTTTTCCACGGGATGGTATTTCACATAACATAGCCTTTCTAAAGGTATGTACTTGAAGACCAGACCACTTCTGATGTCGAGATGAAAAAACAAAAAACATTATCAGTTTTGGGAATTTTTATTTTAGGAGCCCATATTAAGATCGAATGGAACATGCAATGTAATATGTAAAATCAGTTATCGACCGACCATTACTCCAATAGTTACTTCGAGTTGAAGAATAAAGTACGTAGATAACCATATTCAAAATAATGCAGTTTTTTCCATTTGAACTTTTGAAGTCATTTTGTTATCCCCTGAACGACAAAGAAACACAGAATTGTGATTTTGTTTCAAGGTTTTGTATTTTAATCAAAACGAATTTCCCTGCTTGTAATTTTTGAAAATTCAATTCAATTTTTCCAATTCTCATAACTACAGCCGTAAAATTGTTTTTGGAGTAGCTTGCCTTTGCCCTCCCCATCCGCTACAGCTCTGGATTCTAAGTTCGACGTTTTCGGTAGTTCGTGAAAAAATCCGTTCAATTGTAAACGTACGGGTATAAATAACACTACACAACAATTTGAAATTTTTCAAAAAACAATGGCATGAGAATACATGATTCTATATGTATTTTCTACGAGGAATTTAATGCCGATGTTAATTTTTTGATTATAGTTCATTGATTTTTCCTATCCTGCAAATTTTAGTATCATCAAGATGATACTACTGATTGAACAACTATACGCGGTCAGTATTGTTATCAGTATCAGTGTAGCTATTCCTGCCCGACAAAAAGGAATAAAACGTGAAAATTTTAATAATATTTTAATTTTGAATATGGAAAACGAGAGGTTCTTGAGAAAAATGGATAAGCCATCGTATTCAGCATTCAAAATACAGCTAAGATCATATAATCTCATCCCATTGTTTTTTATGCTGTTGTGCAGTGTAATGATGAAGTAAATAATATCAATGGGCTACACAGTGACGCAGCCAAGGGGGTGGCTTGCGGGGTTGAAGCCATCAAATTTACAAACAAAATTCCAAAGAATGAAAAAGCTGGAAATCTTACGCTTCACTGTGTACCTATTTGTATCGTGTGGTATAAATCATCAGAGTCAAAAGGCGTACACTTGGTATGGGTTGATGTAATCTTCTTTTGAACTTTGTTTGAATATTCTCGAATATATTTTGTTGCATCTAATTAAATTTCTTTCATAAAACTATTATCGATTCGTTTTTCGTTCTTAAAATAGAGGTAAATGAATTGATAGGTATATGCAGTAGATGGGTAATATAGGGGGTTCAGAAATATCGAGTACCCGTACCCCATCACCAAGATATTTTCAGTAAAGTGGTAACATTGAGCCAGCGTAAACAGTACAGTCCAATGTTAGCAATTTACCGAAAATGTCTCATCGGGGTAATCAATGTTCTTGAACACCCTGTAGGTATACTGAGTATAGGAAAAACCTGAAGTCCAGCCCACTTCATGAGAAAATCCTGACTACGCCACTGAAGCTACAGGAAACGTTATTATTTTACATTTTCGTGTTTGAATACTGACACATGCTCGGTAAATTTGATGTTGCAAATTTTTCGGGTTACAATATAAATCCTTCGAGCATTTTTTATCTTTAGTTTTTCAACAAAAACGTACTGAGTGTGATAAATTTTCCTGAAACAGTTTTTAGATTTTCAAGAATTAGCAAATGTCGCAAAAATATCACCAGCTGGTACAATCTCAAAAAGTTTAACTTTTTATATCATTTCTTTAGTTTAATGATTTCAAGAATTTCCAAATTTTCGTCAGTTTGAAATACTAGGTTCCCTTTCCCGTCCCTGAAGAATAGTTGCCGCAGTACACCCTAATTACTAGGTTTTATTTGTGCCTTATAACAACAATTTATTACTAGTGATTTCCCATCAGAGAAAAGAATGTAGGCAATATTATCTAATTCGATTCATGCGTGTTTGCCTATATATACATGTGAAGGAGTAAATACTAATCATGAGCGACGAATCCACATATATGAAGAAATTTTCTTGGGGGAGAGTTTAAGTGACTAGCAGAAATCCCGTTTGAAATCCCACAAATTTTAGTTTAAAAGTGACGGAAAAGAAAGGTAAGATCCCTCCGATTTGTTCAAATTTCTAAAAAGCTGGTCCATTCCCTCTTTGAGTTGGCTTTTGGTACGATATACAAAAGGATGAAAAGCAAAGGCAGTTGTACCAACATTTGAATAGGTATATAAATGAGAATTTAGTTTATCAGGAGGGCACGGGGTGGTAGACTGGAGATAGCGTTTTCATTTTCTCTATTTTTACTGTACCGTATAGTTGCTGATCACTAACAAATCCATGAGTCTCCAAACAGGAGGCGAGGGTCTGACCATTTTAGGGATAGAAAAATGTAACGAAAATTTCTTAAGTGTTCGTAAGTATCATTATAAAAAGTATATTCTAGCCTGCTGAAGGGCATTGCTAGGCCCTTTGTCCGCTGTCTGCTGGCTACTGCATGATATGCTTAATAGTTTTCACGCGTAAATGCCACCCCCAAATTATGATTTTTATGCTTTCTGTTTGTGTTTCTTTCTTTCGTCAGGCTCACCTGATCTGTTGAGTACTTCTAGAATATTTATCCATATACATCCTTCATGCAAATACGACGTCACTCAACCACTTCCAGACGATTGTTCAGCACAAGATTCCTTGAGATATAATAACATTAACCGAATGCAATTATATTTGAGACACTGCGCCCCCACAAACACTGTGACTTTACAATATCGATGTTCTCGAGTGTAAGTGCGATTTTTGGGGTAAGTGTGGTGGATTTTTACTGAAAACTCGCTTCCAATTTATGTCACTTGACAAGGGCATTAACTCGCGTTTTCTTTCGTAATATCCGTTAATATTGAGTTTGTAGTTTACAATATAATGCGCAGATAGCGTCGCATACTTGACTGTAGGTGACTTCACGGAGAAAGGGGTGTAATGGAAACCCAAAATTCCAGTTATAACGTATTCTTTTCCATTTTCCCGTTTTTTGACAGGGGTAGGAAAAGCTGATTGTTGTACTACTAGGTTTGAAAATCGTGATGGTCGACGCTTCTCATTGCGTACAATGTACTCGATAAAGACCATGCAACTGATTACTGCGAGACAGGTTTCAAGAGCTGGAATTGTTTGATAATTTTGCCTCTGACCGAACAACTAAAGAAAATCTTACAGGATATTGCGATGTTTATACAGTTTTAGTTATTTGCGGGTCCTATCAAACCTCGATAAATCGAATTCATCGGTAATTCGAACTTTTTTCATTTCTCTTCACCTTTCCGTTCAACTCTTGTACAATTTTACCTCAGTTAATCGAAACAAAACCCTCAACAAATCGAAACGGATATCTGAGGATTTCGGCGATCATACCTCCGTAAATCGAACGACACTTTCCCTCGGTCGACTTCTATAATTCGAAAGTCTACCTCGAAAAAAGAACAATTATATCTTCCAGGGACGTACCGAAGAGTTTTTCCGGAGGGGGGGGGGGGGTAGAAATTGTGAAAGTCCCAACTGACTCAACTCAAAATTCCCAAGTATCAATACAAAAAAAGAAAACCTTTTGGACTTTGTTGGGTCTTCCCAACTACTCAATTCAATTCCCAAGTATCAAAGCAAAAAAAAAAACACCTTTTTTAACTTGCTGGATTTCCCAACTCACCTGACTAAAATGGTAAATTTTCCCAACTGCTGAGTAAAAAATTCCTACGGGGTAAGTTGCCCCCCTATAGGTACGTTCCTGATATCTTCTTACATCAGGTAATTCACGTAGTTATACAGGTACGTCTACATATGTAGAATAGATTAATTCAGTTTAGATGATGTACAGGGCGACGTGTTTGCCTCCCTGGCCAATTTAGAGAATTTTTCTAACTGGCAAAACTAAATCGACTGATAAATTTTCACTGTAATGCATATTTGTGTATCATTCTATGTGCGACATGGTATTGTACTTCAACAAAATCCATCAGCTCGATTTTTTTTAAATACTCGATAACTCGAGTTTTCGTAAAAACAAACCTGGATGTTCCGAACCTCGTAAAATCAGGTTTTCGAGTGGTGTGTTTTTGAACCTGATTAAATAAAAAACATTCATTTTCTTTCAGCTTTGAATTATCGAGGCTTAGCTATGTTATTTTCACTCCTCTTCTTTCTCTCATACTGAAACTGAGCTACACTAGAGAAGTATGTTTCTCAGAAATTTCACGTTCAGTATTCAATTTTCCTCGATCCACAACTTTGTTTTGTAAAAAATATGTTTTCCACGAACCTTGTTGATTTAGGAATTAATGAGCGCATGGAAAGTGATTCTTAAAAAATTCGAGTTTATGATGTCGAATAGAACCATTGAAATGATTCCTTACCTTGCTTCAAAATGGAGCATCTCCAAACTCCACACCTGTGACGCAGAAGTCGATGGCATTACACCATGATAATCAGTTCAGTTTGCTTTTCAGTGGATGTATAGTACACGTTTAAATTATGACAAAGATGGCAATTCCGAAGTCACGGACAAGTATCATCTAAAAATACAGGGGACAACGTCTCCCCCCAAGGAAAAATTTCTACTTACTGCAATTTTCTCCATATTAAATATAAAAATTTGTTGTAATAGTTGAAAGCAGAATTAAGAAATAATTTTGGAAAGCTTGAATTTAAGAAATCTAAAATTAATAATGGGTAAATAAATGAGTACAGAGTATCATTTGTACCGCTTCTTTCCCTCTCCACAATATCAAATTTCAGTAGCGATGAGCTTTTATCATAAACGTTTTGCCCCTTCTCCGCCTCCCCCTCGGAGGAGTACAGATCGTCACCACTGAACTATATACAATAATGTCTTGAATTATTTTTTCCTTTTTTGTCTATGGCGCTATAATTGTTGGAGAATTATCGAATACCTTCAAAAACTCTTCTTTTTCTAATTTTATTTAAAATATTGAAGTGTCCAGTCCAATACAAACAGTGTAAGAAGGAAAGGGGATAAACTATTTAATCGGGCAAATTCAGTAACACCGATTCCAACAAGATGGGCGTATTTTTCCATTTCTGACGGTTTGGTTTTTTCCGCCACTCGCGGATTTTTGCGCGGGTTGAACATTTTTTGAAAAATGATGCAATCCGAAATTAATTACGAACATTTAAGAACCACTACCGTTGGCATACTCCGCTCGTCCCGCCCCGATAACCACTGGCTGTTTGTTCAGCTTTCAGCCGGATCTATTCATAACCTAGATTTATTGCCGTAATAAGTGTTAATACCGACGACAATGACTTGCTACCGTTGTGCGGAAAGAGAGCTGCACTCTTCTCTATATATCCTTGCCTCGCGTACTTTTCCTCCCCCTTAACTCGTTTCACATTTGGCTAAACAATAAGCTCCCCTTTGTATGGATAAACAGACACTATCACTGCGTTATGCGAATAATTTTCTCGATCTGATGGCGTAATATCGTGTGTAACCGATGGGAGGGAAAAAAGCCAACCGAAAAAACCGCTGACATGGGGATGAAATAAATTTATCAATTTCATAGCGACGTTATTTCACCATTTTCGTGTTTACAACTTGTTAATACACATGTGCGCTCTGCTCGCAATTGTAATAACCCAAATAGGCGTTTAAGAGTTGTTTAATCGAAAATTCGTTATTTTTGGATCTGTACAGTACATACACGATACGAAGAATCATTACCAGAAGGGTTGAGTCAGTACGTCGGTAGTGTTCTTTAATTTAATCATTTTACCTTTTTCTTCTCGAACTACCTAAGCCGGTATAGGCGAACTTGTAATAGAACTTTAGTTACTGCGCAGACATTTAAAACTGGAGAATAAGTTTATCCATGCCCAAAATTGTCAACCTAGTCCTAGCAAGAAAGCGAATATCAGTTACAAGTTCTTCAGAATATACAAAACTGAATACGGTAGTACAAGCGGGTGTCCTATGCACGTGACCCACCCTTCAGCTTGGTAGGTAGGCAACCCATCTGACGTGCGTATGTTTGCTCTCACTTTTGGTGTGACAAAGATACAGACATTTGAAGAATGAAAAAATTTTTCTCAGTATTGCCAACAGATAAACTGATGAAACTTTCAGTAATAATTAAAAATAATTACAGGTGCTACTAAAAATAAATAAGTACCACAATCGGATCAACAAGGTGTTTCCAAAAAATTGTTTTTGATTAAAAACTATGAACAAAATTTTCCAATTTTTTCAATTTTCCATGAAAATAGTTCTCTGAACCCAACGATTTTTCGCGATAAATGATTCCCTCCTACCCTTAAAAAGTACTCTTTGCTCTCACTCCTACCTGTTTGGGTTTTCGAGTCTGTAAAATTTTAATCAGTCATCAGTTTTCTCTATGAGCAATGCCGAGAAAAAAATTTTCTATTACTGCAATAAATACCTGTAATTTCTTCAAATCTAAGAGCACACAAATACATATATGTACATGTGATTCGGATAAGTTGCCTACTTACCCAGTTAAAGGAAGGTCGCGTACTTGTGACACCGTTTACAGTCTCTCATAAATCAGCCGTAGTAGAATGTTCTTCTAACTAAATGTTTTGTAATTTGCTTTTTAAAAAAATTGAAGAAAACTAAATTTTAAGTGCGCGAATTTCTCTACTTATATATACGTACTTTTTTCAGTATAGGTGTGTAGACCACTTACCTTGAAAAATCAGCCTTAACACACTTACCAATTGTTAAGAATGGTTTGTAAAAATACCGCTTAGCAATCCATTTCTCAATACCCTCAACAACTTCGCCAGTTTTTTTTTTTTGTAACGCATAAAGCGCAGTACTGATGACTTGAAAGCTCGTTTAGGAATCGATGAAACTTTTCTACACTTGTTCAAACAAGTTACAGCTTCTGAAAACTAGATTACGACTTTCAAAACTCATTCACACTTTTTTAGGATTTTTGAGACTCCTCAAAACTGGCAGAGTTTTTGAAAATTGGTAAGACCGTTATTTTAAAACTTTAAACATTTCAATTTCCCCTTCTGTAGGGGCAATAGGCCAAACTGCCACCCCATGTATCCACACCGACTCTACAGAGAGGCAAAAAAATAAAATAATAATAATAAAGGTAGGAGTAAGATACACAAATGAAAAACTCAGCATACATCAATAGAGAATGAAGACATTTAAGAAAGACGGTTAGAGTCAAGATTTTTGGGAGTGATACTTGATGAAGTGGGGCCCAAAAAATATACCAACCTACGTAATTCCTCACCAGAAATCTATTTCAGTCCGATGGCTACGCTTGCCATTGTTTATTACCTAAGCAATGGGTACAGTATAAAACAAAGAGCATATGTTACGAAGTAACTTTATGTAATATTCTCAATATGACTGCTTATTAAAAACAAAATTTTATTGATAGATTTATTGCCTGTTCACAGCGTTTATGTCTTTTTTTTTTTTTTAATCTACTTTGGTATAAAATTTGTATATCTTAAGACATAAAATTATGCTCTTTCAATAATCTGATTAACTCGCAGAACTGATGATAACACATTCTTCTCGACGAGGCTACTATTACATACAGAGGGTTAGTTTCTATTATTTTCTGTTTATATAGGCACCTAATTAAGACCTATCCTTTTACTTACGTATTTTTTTCGTTTGAAAATCGACAAAATATGCCTACTTACGGATATGTTTTGTAAATTTCTAGGGACTATTCTCTTTTAATATTGTAAAATATTCTACCAGAATACCTTACTCGTATATTAGTTATCGTTCTTCGTTCGCTAGCAATCAGGAATCTTGTTCAGAAAAGGAATCAAGGATTGTAAACGTAAGTTGGAAAGACGGTTATACTGTAAATAAATAAGTCGGTAGTTATAGTCTCCTCGTGTAGATAAAAATATACCATACATTCACATCTGCAGTCATTTTCGATTTGCTTTTCGCTCTCAAATATTGCACACTTCGACTATTTTTCACCAGACATTCCTCCATAATGCTTTTAAGGTTCAAACATGCCTACTCAGATCCATTGAGGCTGTACTCAAGTTCCTAAACGTGAACAGTCTTTAATCCTCTATACAACTGGAATATGAAAACGATTTTATTGTTAATGTCACTGGTGGCTGTTCACGCATTTTCCAATTCGGATGACGTGGATTCGGATTTAGAAAATGTATTTAAACAAGTCCACTCAAACGTTGCGGAAGTTGTAGACGTATGGAAACAAATCCACTCCGAAGTTGCGCCAGATGTAAAAAAACTATGGGAAAAATTTAAAGTAAGTTTAAATAGGATTACTATAAAAAGATTAGAATTGTTTGTCGCGATAGCCGAATGAAGACAATCTCGGATCCTCAAAAAGTGTTTTCATTTTCAAGAAAATGAGTTATCGCTACTGCAGTATTTCCTATCACCATCTCCTGTCAGTATATAAGAATACCTAAATACATACTTCGCATTCTAATTTTCTAGAAGGTACCTAAGAAGAATGTAAATGCATAAATCTAAAACATTTTTATTACAGGCGAAGCATAATAAGAGGTATAAAGATATACACGAAGAAATCCGTAGAATCAAAATATTTGCCAAAAATCGTCTGACAGTTTTGAAGCATAATGCATTAGAGCACATCATATATCACCTGGGTTTGACTGTTTTTAGCGATCTGGTAAGTGTGAAAAAAATGGGATGTAATTTTACAAAATATTTTTCAATTTTCAACAAAAAAGCTGTAAGAGACTAAAAAGATAGTAGGTACTCCGATATCATCTAGTGATAAATATACTATGTAGAAGTTGTTGGGGGAGCACGGGGATAACTGGGACACTTTTTGCAATTTTATTTTGTTTTGTTTTGTTTTTTCGATACAAAATGTTAACGACTGCATAAACGTTAAATATTATTGGTAAAAACAATTTCTGTGTTTTCCGAATTGATAAGAGCTTCGATGCAGAGGAATGATTTTAATATATGTAAATTACATTCTCATCCCAATCATCCTCAGTGTCGGTGATAATTAGGGCACAGGTTAATGATGACTAAGTCAGATATAAAAAAGTTCCCAGCTTATACTTTGATACCATAGAAGTATCAAAACAGATTTTTGGGGGGTTTCGGTTTTGCATAATATTTAGTCAAATTTCTGATTCGACCTCGTGATTAATTCTCGTTGTTTCAATCACCTGTGCTTTTCTAAAAGGTTTGATTCATCCCCACTGGAGAAAGTGCACGTGAGTCTTTATTGGTAGGTATGGTTTATGGAGCTATTTTGATTTGGGCTTAGAAACTTATTAGTAATAGCCTAGTGGATTAAATTTATCAACTCGGCTTCCCGATACGCAACATCCCGCCAGTTACCCGGGTAACTGAAGGGGAACCGAGGGTAACTGATGGGTTTCTGGGTAATCTGAGGGGACTGATTGCGCATCGGGTTTCAATATCTCAGCAGTCAACGCATCTACTGCTGTCTTCTTGAGATGTGATGTTATTATCATTCTTTAATCGAGTTACAAAAAACATTCAAAGTAACCGACCTCGTAAATACCAATTGTTAAACTTTATGTTATGATTATAGACCGATGAAGAATTCAAAACAAAGGTGTGTAATTGTCTGACTCCAGGCGAATCAGACGTTACTGGCGACCATCAGTTACAAACTCTTTCATTTGAGTCAACTGAGGAGCTTCCGAATGAAATAAATTGGGTGCAAAAAGGCGCTGTATCAATTCCTATGCAACAGGGAGCGTGTTTAGCATGCCGGACTTTCGCAACGGTGATATTTTATTGAGTGCCTAACTAGTCCACAGCTTAATCTCATCACAATTTCTTAGAATTTTACGCTCACATGGAACAAACTATAAGTATATTCTATACCGATTTAGCGCGAACTGATAAAATAAATTTGTAACAGAATGAAACAGATGTAAAAAGCGTCCCTCCTTTTAACCTCTGCCATTATTGTACTTGAACCGAAACTATATTGTTCTACATTGTTTCCTTTTATTAAGAATCTTTTCCGTTGCACATATCGTATGATACATATAAAATCCTATTGCACTTAGACACTTCATCTGCCCCGATAACAGAAGTTTACGAGTATTATACTTTTGGCCAATGTTTATAGTAAAAAAAAAAGGTAAAAATATCAAAAACATTCCTTCCCCCTCCCCCCTAAAGAAGTTTTCCTAAAAAACGTCGAGTTTCAGTTTCCACGGGAAGAACGTTTCATCCTAATCTCTCTCCCCCCCCCCTACCCCATGAAAATAACTTTTCCCTGTAAAACATTTTTTCATGAAAGAAAAACATTATTTCCGACGAAAAGTTATTAAATCGGGACTTTCTATTATATATAAACCTATGCCCACAAATGGGCGATCGAAGGCGAGGAGTAAAATCTTGAGGGGGTTTCACTTACCTACCAAACGGTTTATGTTAAATTTTTTGTATTCTTTTTCTACCCTCGCATTGGATCATGGTGTAAAAATAAAAATTTCTATTATATGTTAGGAATTGATGAATTGATTTTATTCGTAATATATACTCTTACATGAATGAGCTAGATGAATGCCCCCTCCCCTTCCAAAACGACTTGCTTCACTATAGATTCTACCATTTTTATTCTCCTAACGTATCCATCACTTAATCTCAGCAATTGTCAACATCAAACAAACTTAACTAGTAACTGTACCGACCTTTTCCCGTCAAAGCGTCCAACCCAAGATAGAATAAAGTTTGAGAAAGGTGAACTAAAAGGCATTAATTTTGGGTCTCTCGACTAAGACGTTGATTATCATTACCGTGTTCTACCGGAAAGGTGTTGTACTCGTATTGATATAACACTACCCGCTTTTGTTGCCCGCTGGGAGTATCGTCATTTTCACGCTCTTATTTCGACCGATCGTAGGTAAGATGTGAAGGGTAAAGAATGGAAACTTACATTTGCCATTTTACTTCAAGGGCGCAAATAGGCAAAATACTGTACACAGGTGCAGGAATATCTTTGCTGCGCCTGTGAACGCGGAGTACGTTATATAATATATATCGCACATTCACAGGCGCAGCAAAGATATTTCTGCACCCGTGTACAGTATTTTGCCTATTTTCACCCTTGAAGTGAAATGGCAAATGTGAGTTTGATTCTTTACTTTTCATGTATCCTGGCTGTATGCATTAAGGTAATTGTTATTTACTCTCGATGGATCCCCTTCCCCCAAATTCCATGAGACCCTCTCCCAAATTGGTTTCAATAAAATCGAAGTATAATCTGAAAAGTTTCAGGTTGATTTGATCAGGGGAACCTATGCCGTAAGCCCTTTCCCCATTGAGTTTTGACATTTTTAGAGTAGAAAATTATTTTTCATAGCCCCTAAATGTGTTACAAAATTTGTATTCCAAGCTTTTCAGAGGCCATTCGCTAGGAATTCAAAATAAAATAATACGACTTCACAATCTAGCATCGTGGCCCCAGGAGATGTCTAAAAAGAGTTCGAAAAAATAAAATAATTCTAGATACGGGCTGGTTTATAAGTCTTTGAGGTAACTGAATTCGGTTTTGGGGGTAATTTCTCGAATCGGCCTATTAGTGTACCACCAGAGAGGATTGAGATCAAATAATGATAGTTATTTTCAGTGATGGTGTTCAAGGTTGCTGGACTCGACTTCGGGGCTCTTTTTTAAAAAATTGACTATTATATGACCCTCATCTCTGAGCCCTATGTGGTGGGGTTGCGAGTAGATCAAAAATGAGTCATAGAATATTGAGTTAAGTGATCTCAAAAACCTGTAAATCGAATAGGTACCAATACGAATAGCCACTATTATTTGTTGCAACCCTCTTTAGTAGGTAACTCACTAGGAGGTCAAATCGAAAAATTACCCCCCCTCCCCAAACACGAATTCTGTAACTTCAAAAACCTATAAATCGACTCATATCTCGAATTTTGTTTTTTGAACATTACCTCTTCATTTTGGAGCCTCTTCCCGAACCCGTTATTCCAGACTGCGAAGTCATACCATATGAAATCATCGTTAAATGAATTGTCTGAGACTTGAAGTACCTAAGAATTTTTAGCGCATTTAACAGTCGAGAAAAACAACGTTTCGTTAAAATCAAACTCTCACGTATTTTTCTCATAAGCAAGGGAGGAGACTTGTAGTAAATTTTGTTCTAATCTGATTAACCTAAAATTTCTCACGGATTTTTTTAATGTTATTGGAGCCGATTTAAGAGGGGGGGGGGTGAAAATATGATGAAATTTCGTTGTCACCCTAATATGCATACTTGGGTATACGAAACTTCCAATTTTGATGGCAATTGATGGTCAAAACTAAGTCATATTAACTTTCTGAGTATCATCTGACAATTTTTTTTCAGGCCGGGGCAGTAGAAGGATTACAGTTTCAGAAAACAGGCAAGTTGATAAGACTTAGTTCTCAAAATATTCTCGATTGTGACAATGGATCTTGTTTAGGAGGAAGTCTTACGACAGCATTCGAAGCCGTAACAAATTTAACAATCTTGTCCACTGAAGACGCATATCCCTATGAAGGCGAGGTAGATAAGTACAAATCGCAGTTACATAGCTAGTAGATAGGTATTTATTAAAACTATTGGCTTAATGGTTTTTTGTGGAATGCTATCTTTAAGATTTTTTTTCAACATGTAGAAAGGTACATGCAGAAATTTTACAAATGGAGAAGGTGGTAAAATCAAAAATTTCCGACAAATCCGGAATGCAACAGAGGATGAACTGAAGAGAGCAGTTGCAATTTATGGTCCAGTTGCTGTCGGGTTTTATACCGATGAGACACTGAAGTTGTACAAAGGAAATGGTAAGACGGATGAGTGAAAAATTGTACCTCTAAGTAATGAACTTGTTTCATTTCGGATTTATTCATCTTGAAATCTATCTATCTACTTTATTCTCATGTTTCACAAAGTATTACCAAATACACAAGAAACTTTGAATGAATTATTGAAAATTCTAATAAGTCTCTGACGTCAGCTATTCACGTATTTTCTAACAACAAATTAAATGGTAGTTATTTTGACGTGATTCCGACAAAAATGATTATGACTTCACAAAATATTACTTTGATTGTTCTAAATAGTGAATATGTGCGGCTGTAATTCTATTAAAAATTTTACTGAAGATTCTACTAAAAATTTTACTGAAACTGACTGTAATTCTAGATACCTACTAAAAAGTACTGTATTTTTATTAAATTTTAATAAAATCGTCATTTTTTTTCTGAATCTAGTAAAATTTATTACAGTTTGTTGTTAAAGAGTATGTGATTAGCTAAATGCCAGAGACTTACTAGAATTTTCTATAATTTTTGTCACAATTTTTCCTCAGTATGCCCCTTCTAAAGCGTAAAAACTTGGCAGCCTTGATTCTACCCAATGCGCAATCAGTTACCCTCTAGTTACCCAGTTACCCGCGAAAAAGTTACCCATTTGTTACCATCGGGTTACCCTCAGATTACCCTTGTTCCCCTTTAGTTACCCGAGTAACTGGCGGGATACTACGCAATTAGTTACCCTCTGGTTACCCGCGACGGAAAAGTTACCCATTTGTTACCCTCAGTTACCCTCAGATTACCCTGGTTCCTCTTTAGTTACCGGGATAACTGGCGGGATACTACGCAATTAGTTACCCTCAGATTACCTTTGTTCCCTTTTAGTAACTCGGGTAACTGGTGGGATTTTGCGCATCGGGTAATAACATGTAAGTAGAGTAGGTGTGTGCTGTATAGGTTAGCCATCGAATTTTTATGATTTTGCTTAGACTAAGACTATGGCTTTGCCAGAATTTTGCCCTCTTTAGTTTGATACTCGAATTTTTAGCTCAGTCATTGGCCACAGAATTGGTCTGAATATCTTCGTATTTTGTCGAAATAAAATTTGATGGAAAACAAGCCGATTCCGTCCCACGCTGGACGATACAATAATCACATTTTGTTCTTAAAGTGCTACTTTCGCTGTAAAAAAATAAATAACTATTGAAATCTGGTTAATTACAGGTGTTTATTACAATAAAGACTGCTACCATAAGCGTCGAAATCACGCCATGTTAGTAGTCGGTTATGGCACTACTGATCAAGGAGACGACTACTGGCTCATCAAAAACTCATGGGGATTGGACTGGGGTGATAATGGCTTCTTCAAGACAGCTCGCAACAAAGATAATCACTGTGGAATTGCTGAAGATATGGTTATTCCAATATCTTGATTACCTGCACACAGGAACATAACGAAGCGCATCGCATTCTGAGGATAGGGTAGACAAGTTTTTAAGCCAAAGCTCCTACAAATTTCACGAGAAAAACGAGTGAAAAAATATTTTAACTTTTTTTTTTTTGATAATTTAGTGTAAGAACGGGCAAAATTGGTATTTTTTCGTATTTTTGGGTCAGATTCTTTTAATTTGCATGACATATTTTTCCAAATTTTCTTAACTGACCGATTTAATGGGAAACTAGGCTCTCCCCTTCTCCTAGTTGCTATGTCTCTGCCCAGACACTAATTTATTCGGCATATAAGACCCAAACAGAAATCTGTATCAAAATTGAAATGTACTGTCGATTGTATATTTTGTATTAATTTAAAATTACGTGCATCTAGTTCTAATGCTTCCAAAGCAGTAGAAGCGTATAGACGATGAATTAGCTTATCTGTAGGAGATAGGACAACACGCTGATTTGTAATAAAATGTGATATGACGTAATTTTTAAATAAATTATCTTTAGTTCATCGATTATAAAATTTTTTAAGTTAATCCAGCTAAAAACCATCGATTCTAAATCGTCATCGACGCATTATTTATCTACTCGAGTACCATATAGAGCCTATAATACAAATGAAATTCTGAATCCTCTAGTCACTAAAATATTTAGTTCAGCTGACAATTTCACGAATGATAATCATGGCTGACTGTGAGTTAATTGTAATTTGTACTTAAGTATGTAAAGAACAATCGGTTTTCCAAGGTCCGTGCAGAGGAATTTCCAAGTTTCATGCATTTAAGTATCCATACATGACAAACCACGTTGACTCGTCTTATCTCGGAACCCCCTAAATAGAGTGCAAGTATGAGAAATCGTTTCTTCTGTATAATTACTAGCAATACTAACAATTTATCCTCTTTTGTAAGTTGGTAACTTGAGTTGTTCGATCCCTATATCTTTCTGTGTCTTCTATACGACTATCATAAAACTGCCCTATAAATTTAGCACCGGATGTAACATAATTGCAAAAGATTTCCATAATAGGTACGATACCTACGTATAATAGTAGAACTAGTAGATATCATTTGACACGCGATAGCAGTCATTATTAGGTTTACCTACTTTACCTGGATAATCGGCGTTTTCATTTTGAAAAGAGTATCATTTTACTGACTTGATTTAGTTTGCCTTCAAATACGTACTTAGATTACGAATAGATATTTTTGTTTTCTGAAGCGATACCGAGTGAATTCTACCCACCTACAAATATTTTTGTGGACACTGGACAGCGGATATAGGTATTAGGTATACACTTGATTAACAAAGGTAAATTATAAACTAAAAACAAAGGTAATAATATAAGTATAAAGAGTCTGTTATTTTTCATATTTTCAAAATATGGGGTTCTACCTCTGATCTCATTCCATACTGTAAGGAAAAAATTCAAATATTTTTTTCAGAATTTTTGAATAAGATTAATCCGAGCTGCCAATGTATGGCTTGAAGTTTAACATTGGATCTACACAAAACACATCTATGTTAAATACTTGGTGTTACTAATACTGAAAATTAAATTTTATACCTTTTAATCAGTTTAATAAACTTGGTCAAGAAAGTCCATCAAGAGAAAGCAGAATATGAAACCCCTAGTTTTGCTCCTATTTTTGACCTCTGCGATGGACCATGTTTCTTCGAGCTCCGATGAAGATGTCAATGAATGGAAGAATTTCAAAGTAAGATTTTCAACTTTATGATCGCAATCAGGCCAGTGATGTACGAAGGATTTTATTTTTGGCCATGAGGGAAATATAATTTAAATATTAAATAATAAGCATATTAGTTAGGTAACAAAAAACTGGAAGGAAGCATATTCCCCACATTTGGGTGTTTCAGTGCCAAACACCCCCTCTCCTCCTTATATATGCTCCTAATCGTAAATAAATATTTTATTTATTTAATTCAGAAACTTCAGTCAGATAGAGACTGCTGGAATTCTAAGCCTAACAAATGCTACTGTTTTGCAGATCGAGAACTTACCTCTTTCGTGTAGGCATATATACAGGGCGGTAAAAGGACAATTACAGATAAATTCTCGGCCTAAAAAGGTCCTCGGGGTATCCCTGATGTTTGAAATCAAAAATATTGAGTGAACGAACTTCAGCGCGGAAGGGGTCTCCGGCCTAATCGCCTAATCTTTCTGAGGATTTTCTGAATTTTTTTAGGGTCAACTGTGCATGCGATAGGTTTTTGCACTCAACAGATCCTCCATAAATTTATCTGATCTATTTTCAGACTTTCTGACCTTTTATTTTTCTTTTTTGGGGGAGGGGGAGGGGGGAGCTATCGCTTGTGGGAATTGTGTGATTCTTTCTGCGAAGAAGCTCTCAGTAAAAATAATCTGGTATCTTTTTCTTTTCGGGTCATTTTTAAACTACTTAACCTTTTTTCAGAGGTCCTTTTTATCAGAATCGTACAATTTGTTTGGCACATAAGGGGCCCGGGTAAAATCGTATGACTTTTTTCGGTCGGGAGAGATATTAAAATCAGTACGCAATTTTCTTTTCAACTTTAAAAGTGGATGAGCCCCTCAGAACATTAACTGATTGGACCTTTTGCCTTAAATCCGCCACTGCACACGTACAAGTTCTAATGATTGGAAAATCAAAACTTCAAGACGGGTTTACTGCACATTTTTCTAGAACGCTCAGCTGACGTACCATTTTCTCTGTTTGGTTTCCTCCTATTTTTTTGACGTGATGTCGGATTAAGATGGAAAGTAATGGAGATCATAATTTGTTATATCTGGTACAAACATTTCTTCTCCCTCCTAAGGGCTGGGACGGACGTAACGCCAACTTTTGATTTTAAAATGGGAAGGTATGAACCAGTCCATGAAACAGAAGTTTTCTGAATCGAAGCATTCAAATATTACATCAGATGTTTGATCCTATCCAAATTTGGGCTTCATAATTTTGAAGGAAAAAAAATTTGATTAGCATTAGAAACTTGTACAAGCTACCGAAATTATGTGTTTCAAGGTCGCTTATTTCAAATATATCGCTTCAGATTTTTGATTCGACCCTGATTTACTTCCAAAATATGGATTTCCCCACATAAAGTAGACCAGGGAGCCCGAGTTATAGTTGAATTAAGAATTGAAAGCAATAATGAAAAACAGCACCTTGGAAAACTCCATTTTCAGTACTTAATATGTTCGATTTTTTATTTTGAATTTAATGTTGCCCAATCCGGATGAACGTATAGATTTTAGGTCATAAAATCGGAAGTGGATTAAAAATCTAACAGAATATTCGAAATCAGCGAACTGAAGCTAGTAAACCCTTATTTCGCGACATTTTGCTGCATACTTTCCCTTTTTAGAAATATAAGTCAGAACAAACATATCCTGCACAGAACCCTTGCACATTCATGTAGATTTTTTACTCTTTATGATTGCAAAACTGTATCAGGTTTGCATGTTAGAAAGGATATTATGATGAAACATCGACTTAATTTGTAATACTTCACTAGTTTCATTATATATTTTTATGAAATTGAAACTCAAATGTATTTTTGTATTCCTACGTTTTAGTTAAAGTTTAATAAAGCTTTCAAAAATGAAGTCGAAGATGAATACAGAATGAAAATATTCATGAACAATAAGCGCAAGATAGACGAGCACAATAAATTATTTGAACAGGGAATTGTTTCGTTCAAAATGGGAATGAACCAGTTTGCCAGTGTGGTAAGTAAGATGAATGTGCGTCAGTTTTTTAGCCGATTTATTTAGAATTCCCAGATATTCAGGAAAATGGAATCGGGGATAAATTTTTCGGGACGTTTACTCTTTGGGAAAATTGTCTTTCGGGAAAGTAGTTTCAGGAAAACGGTCGGGAACCATTTTCTAGAATAAGCTACGGTGAAACGTCCATTAATTGTGGACACTTCTTGAAGTGAATGTATAATTTCAGAAACAAAACTTACGAAATCACAACTGGGCTACCTTGAGCTTTAGACCTCCACAACTGATCAAATCTAAGAGCCTCAAAAACTAAAATTTCCCAACATAACCACTAGATTGCATCATCATATTATTCAAACCTCGGTGCACAAACTGTCAAGGTTTCGATTACTCGATTTCAAAGTTTGAGTCATAATTTCTGAGTCACAATAACGTTTCTTCGAAAATTTTCGGTAACTCGATTAAAAAGTTTGAGTCATGATTTCTGAGTCACAATAGTGTTTCTTCGAAAATTTCTTTAATGTATCTATGAATAACCACTTTGTACCGCATTAATGTTGATCCAACTGTGTGAGTTTCCGTGAAAAAAGAAAGCTAATGCTAGGTATATTGTACAAGAATTTCCCATTATCATATTTCTCTATGTATAATATATTTTTGTACGTGGTATTATATTAATTTATTTTATGTAACTGAATGATGAGTTGAGAAGGAATGAAAGGATTGTAATAAATGTACGAGTATATTATGGGCAATCATGTGCCTTTGGGAATGGAAAACCCTAGCAAATTGCAGAAAAAAGTTCTGCTGAACATTTTATATTTTCCCGGGAGCGATGACAGCCCTTATTAAACGCCATGCGAGATAATATGACATGTATACTTAAGTAGAAAGTTAATGTGTGACTTCTCCAAGAGCGATCGAAGTTGCATCAGAGCGACTAGCCTCTTCACACAAGCAGGCATCCAGGCCCGGCGCTAGGCACGGGCAAAGCGGGCCCTTACCAGGGGCGCCCAATTTGTAGGGGCGGTATTTCATCAGTCATCATGGTATTATGGCACATTAGAAAAAAAGAAATGGGCTCATCGCGAAGGTGTGATTGGTGTCTCGTTTCTTTTGCCAGGGGCTGCAGATGTTCCTTCATTGCCCGGGGCGACACGACAAAATCTCTAACGCTGGGCCTGCAGGCATCGAGCACAGCGATCGCTTATTAATACTCCAGTGGCTCAGTATCTTCATGTTAATAGGAGAAGCAAACAAGCGAGCCAATCGAGGCAAACGTACCAAGCATGCAAATTATGTCAAGCCAACTAAGCCAACTGCGTTAAGTACCCGGGTACACATTCAGAGCGCTAGTCAAAACAAGTACGCCAAGCAAGCGAACTACTGCAGTCGAACCGGGTATGTGAGCACATTAAGCAAGCCAAGAACTACAAGCATACCAAGCATACCAAGAAAGGCAGTTGTGTCGAGCACGGGAGCATACTACCGCAACGAGCAAGCTGTCGAGCAAGCCACTAAGAGACCTCCCGAATAATCCACCAAACTAGCCACTAAGTGAGCCATCGAGCGAGCCAACAAGCGAGGCAAGCAAACAAGCAACAAATCAACAAACAAACGAACTTTTTAAACAATTTTTTCAAAAGTGCTTCAGCAGTGAAGATTTTCAGTTTCTATTTTTCAATATAATCATAAAACCGAGCAATTCCAAATAACCTACTGAATTAAAATTTGTACTTACAACCGTTACTTTTCTGATTCGTAATTTTCACATTTTCAGGCCCATCGAGAATATGTGAAATGGCTGAACAATCAAGTAATCTTTTTCCACAATGCAACTCGCAAAAAAATTTCATTTCCCAGACAGGTGAATGTATCAACTCTATCTCCAGTGTATGTGCCTTATGCCATTGACTGGCGTTTGTTTGGCGCTGTGACACCAGTGAAGTACGCAAACCCGAATTGTTTGGCTTCGTGGGCTTTCAGTGCAGTAAGTTGACATAAGAGTTAGAAATACGATCTCCATTATTCTTGAATATACTTGCCGCTGTTTCATTGATGCACGCATATTTATAAGAAAATTGTTTTAATATATACCTACCACTATAAGTGCATTAGTCAGAGGCCTCACTGAAGTAACTTTCCTAAGGAGGGTCATTAAAAATTCCAATTTTGCTAACTCGAAGTCCAGTTTCTTAGCGATCAAGTAGAAGAAAAAAAAGGTTTCCACAATGTAATCGGAAGAATACAATTCTAGAGACCCTCAATTATTTTACCAATTTTTCAGTTATTTCTGTACTGTTTTACGTTTTTCTGAATTCAGACAGGAGCACTGGAGGCTATGAATTTTCGTTTAACGGGACGTCTGATTCCACTTAGTGAACAGAATCTCATCGATTGTTCTCATTCTTTCGGAACTCACGGATGTGCTCATGGAGATATGATTCACGCTTTTCAGTACGTCCGAGATAACGGAGGAATAGCGTCGGAGTACTACTATCCATATGAAGGAAAGGTACCTATGTATACCTACCTACCTGACCCTTCGCTTGATTTCATATCATATTTTTCATAAATAGAATATCACTATTCAAAATGAGTATTCTTATTTTAACTATTCTTCCCAATCTGTATATTGTAAGTACTAGGTATATATGTATGTACATTATAGTACCTACATATACCGTACCCAGTGGCGTAACAATTTTTTCCAGCCCACGATGGTTCGTGGTAAGACTGATCATTTATAAAGCTGGTTGAGACTCTGCGAAGACGATGAAAGGTTCGTTAGAACTCAGCTGAAATTCTTCAACAATCGTTAAAACCTTGTTAAGATTTATTAGGGTTAGTCAAAACTGTGTTGCGAAAAATCTCCTTCGACAAACCTCGTTAGATAATGATCGAATTCCAAAACAATCTTAATTTAGGCATTAAACTTTATTTTATGTTTCGATGAGCTCATGGCATACAATAGATCCCGGCCGCAAAACTCTTAACTAAGCTAAAACGATTTATCCTCGTGAGTTCTAGAAAATTAGACTCCGAGGAGATGGCACAGCGCTATGCCTGTTCATTTGCTCACGCACCTATCTGTCTATCTGTTCCGCGATTGTTACGTCACTGATTATACCTACTTTTATAGGCATACACGTTACCTATTAATTTTCTAATTTTGATCATTTCCTTATATAATTCTTCCAACATTTCAGGAAGACCGTTGTCGCTACAACAGACAGTATGCTAGCGCTTACCTAACCGATATTTATTCCCTTCCTGCAGCCGATGAGATTGCATTACAGCGAGCAGTGGGAAAGCATGGTCCTATTTCCGTCGCTGTAGATGCTTCTCTTCCTTCATTTTTGTACTACAAGGGTGGTCGGTTTGAAGATTTTTTGTACCAGTAAATACTATTTAAAAAAATATTGGTGGTAGTATATATAATAACTTGGTATATTGTTTTCAGGATTATACAAAGATGTGAATTGCGGTCAGTATTTGAATCATGCCCTACTGGTTGTTGGCTACAACTACACCGTGGATAATGAACCTTACTGGTTGGTGAAGAATTCATGGGGAACAGCGTGGGGTGAAAACGGTTACATCAAAATAGCTCGTAATTTAAATCTCTGTGGTATTGCCAACGCAGCAGTATTTCCGACTGTGGTTCGCTAACCCACATTTATACTTTGAAATACATATACAGTTCCAGAAGGCTGAAACTCTTAAGAAAACCTTTATATCTCAAGCTCTATTAAAGATGTCATTCAACTTCTACTGCAAGTTATTCGAATGTATTAGAAACTTTCAGTTTCGAATTGTTGTATTAAAAATTTCCCGGATTAGTTTGAAATAATTTTTTCCGTAGGTAAAAATCATCGTCATTTCTACACCCTACATTCCGGAGGAAAAGCCTCACTTTGTTGTTTGTTGATATGAAATTGATACTGCTTAACTAGAAACCCCTCCTTTCCATGGTTAGTCAAAACTGGAGACTCGGAAAATAGTTTTTCTGAAAATACGCGTGTAGCTGCTCTAGGCAATATTAAACCTGCCGCCCCATTTGACTAAAAATACATTGTAGGAGCACATGGAATCATAAATGCGCCCAATTTATAATGGCCAGATGACTATGAACTAGGCTGCTAAAGTGCTAATACCCAGATAGCCTTTAGACCAAATTGCGGACTTATATTCACTTCGTTGTCAAGAAAATAATACTTAGTTTAAATTTACTTATATTGATTGATAATATAATGCTGAATAAAGAATAGGCATACATCATGAAAAAATTTTGTGTAACGAAATTTTCTCGATAAGATGACTAGGAAATTTTGGCAAAGCATTTTTCAATCGGAACGGCCTTTGCGGTCACCCCGTATGTGACATCAGAAGTCTTTCAAATGACGTTGTTACTTCTTCCATTTTATTCTTTCTCCAGCATTTTTTTACTTTTCTCCGTCCTTTTTTCCTTCATTTTTTGTTTGTTTTTTTACTTTTTATTTTGGTCTAAAACTTCAAAATTTTGCCGCTCTAGGCAGCTGCCTAGGTTGCCTAACGGTAAAAGCACCTCTGAACTGGTCAAGTACCTACAAAAAGTAGAAACACCAACATTTTACATAATCTGTTAACGAATTTGGAATGATCCAATTTTCGATCCGAAAAAATGTTTGGAATCATTTTTCTCTTTATGATGCGTCTTCTATGCCTTTCACCGTTTCACGTTTGAAATTTATTTTTAAATTTATCACGAATTATTTCAATGAAAATGTCAAATAAATAAATTTCAGGAAAAAATTTAACAACCTATTTGTGATCCGTGATCCATGATTCGAATCACTTCTTCCGTTATTTGCCACCGCCTAGAAGACACCCAAGTGAAGACATTTTTAATTGTGTTTGTTCAATGAAATGAAAATTGGTCACGCAGTGGTTATACCGCTCATCAGCCAATTTATATTCTTTTCACAGAATCCAACAGGATTAAATATATGGCGTAAGTCTTCATTCGGGCTGTTTTAGTATCTTTCTATCTTTATGAACAATTAGAAAAGCAACAGCATACATAATATGCCTTCAGAGTGACTATAAAGATCCTGATTCTCAAATGGCTCTCATCAACTAGATTTTTGCCCCAAAAAAAAGAGAAGAAAGAAAAAAAAAACAACTTATCTTAAGTTTTACTTCAACGTCACTCTATAAGCTACCAATTCTTGTTTGAATTGGACGCTGTTCAGCAAGAGGAAACCAACTAGCAAAATCCGTTTTTTGAGAACAGGCAATTCAAAATTCAAGAGCCATGTAGAAACTATATGACACAGCGTTTACTGATAAGCTTTTTTCATTGTGAGTACACATTTTTTGAATCGGAGGAGAGGGGGGAAAGTTTGAAAAATTCCACTTTTTACGCTCTTTCCAACGATACTAATAACTCATTTTGTTTACAAATGTTAGTTGGTTCCCTCTTGCTGAATAGCGTCCAGTTTGCCTAGAAAATAAATTTTGGACGGTGATGAAATAAAGAAACGCGTATTTATCCACTCGAAAGGTTAGTTATTCATTTCATTAATCATTATCATTTCCGAAAATCTCTTTTGATCTCTTTGTTCACCATCATTCCTATCCCAACATTGATAAAATAATGATAACGATTGATAAGCATCACTTCTTTCAGTGCGGAAAGGGAGGAAGGCTCGATGCTGGCGCGCCATCAGTCTAGGGAATTTACGTTGTTCGTGATTCATTCATGATGTGACGATGTCGTGATCCTGCTACAACTTCTGCTTCAAATTATCGAGATAGGAGATATGTAATTCAACATTCACGATAATATTCCGTAATTTTTCTGAAATATTTTCATTTGTTATTGCGTCACTCTTCTAATTGTTCAAACAAGTTCAACGTTGATCAACTATATTAATGCTTCAGTCCTCTGCATTGAAACCATTCCTCAGTAGTCTTTCATCTGTTGTAGTTGTAGTACTACGTTGTTATCATAATAGTTAATAATTTGCGTAGTGGTTATTACTCAAGTTGGGAAATAGTTAAGTGAGTATTCTTTTATATTTTATTCGATATAAGTATATATCGTTCAAATTTTCTGTACATAATCCGAATTGAAAATTGAATTGGTTTGGTTTGGAGTCTGGAAAAATTAAAAGTTACCCGAGAGAATTCTTATTGTTCATATATTTGCAAAAATGGAAATCATCATGATCTTTCATTGTTGTTTAGGCTAAAATGTGTTGAGCAATTTCCAGAATATTTTCACTCATTTCGTAACGATTAGATATAATATTGTACAGGTTCGAAAAATTATTCTGTATCGAAATGATGAAAACATTCTCGTGTTAAATGTCCACAAATTTTTGAATTACGTAGTCATGAATTGTAATTTGCTAGTCATTTAAGACATGTATTATCGTATGTTAGAGGTTGTACTGTGAAAACGTGAAACAAGAACATTTGTCGGGCGCAGTTGCACATGGCTAATTATATTGAAATTTCAGGAAACATTCACAATGCAGAATCTCATCATTGTTTTTTCAACGCTTATCGTTGCCATCAATGCTGTTTCATTCATAGATTTGGTCGGGGAAGAATGGAAACTGTTCAAAGTAAGACTATTATTATTCGTGTACTTTTTTCGTGAAATTATGAAGTTCGTGGCGAATTCATAGGAAATGGGCAGACGAAACTTCGAAACCAGGACCTCTTTTTGCGTAGTTAGGTTTACCCTGGATACTGAAAATGCTCTTCAAAAATTATTGGTTCATTCTTATGATTTATCAACATCAGTTTGAAAGTAAGAAAAATAAAAACCTAATGTGCAGCAGCACATCGTATTCCTTGTTCTCCCCTCGTTTGAGTGCCCAATAATTTCCAGATTTACTTCGAAAGTCAACAGTTTCTCAGTGTTTTATGGTGAATGATGTTCAAAAAGTCGATATTACATGGTCAACAAATTCTGATGTCCGGAAAACCGGTATCACATGAAACACAATCTTGAGGACTACACCTAATGCACCTACAAAATACATCGATGTTGTTCTCAATTAGTCGCTTATTCGAAAAATAAATCAGGCTTTCTTTTCAACTCATCTTGCGAAACCATTACGTGATCATTAAATAAGTCAGCAAAATGAGAAATTTCGCACAGATTTATGCTTCAAGTGAGGTATTCATACTGTACTACATTACTAGAAATATTTCTAAATGAACCAAGTGAACTGCGGTCTGCCTTTCTAATTTTTATCATAATTCGTTAGTTTGTGAATAATCGATTCTAAAGCTTTGATCATTTGAAATATAACGATTCATTATTTATGTATTCTTAGAACCGTGTTGTCATTCGCCAGTAAATACTGGCAGTTCAAGTTTATCTAACTGTAATTGAGGACGTATCGGTAAAAGGGGCGTCCGTTCCATAAGAAAATAATACATTGAACGGACGCCCTTTTTACAGATACGTCCTCAATTTGCCTTTTACGTATTGGGAACAAAGGTGCCGAATGAAAGAAAAAGAATGTAATTCATTTATTCTTTTTCTTTTAGCGGATGAAATATTCAGGTAAAGAATCGGGACCTCCCGGTTCCTATTTTCTCAGAAAAATTTGATAAATACTTTCCCACAACGCAATAATCTATTTTTTTCGAAATTGAATGATGGAACCTGTTGTACAAATTTAAGGCTACTGAATCTACCACTAGTTTTTCCATGTTAGTATTTTGGTATTTTCAGGCCAGTATAATATTAAAGTAATATTATTATTCGTTGCTGCATCTCAGTTTTCGTTTTATGCCGTCTAAAGTCTTTACGATAAAGTTACAACAGAACCCTTCACTTGTCAAAATCTTTTTGTCAAGTCGTAAAATTATCATTTTCCCTCATGTTATCCCAATATTTTCCGATGAGTTCATTTTCAAAAAAGACAATGAGCGCATTTTTATTCATTATTTTACTTATTTATTCAGAATCGGGTGATGGCACCTCTAGTTTAGTTCTATAACACAATAAGTCTAGTTTTCGGTATTTTTTTTTCAGCTTCTATTTTCGCGAATATTTTACTTTTGAAAGTGAAATATCTTAGTCATATCCATTGAAGTGAAGGCTAGCTTCTGTTAGAAATCGTGAGAAAGAAAGTTAAAATTGAAATCTGTTGACCGTGCGCCCTGAACAATATAAAATTATCGACGTATTTCATTTTGGATAAATTGCACTCGTTTGTTACAAGCATTTCTAATTCCTTATTTCCAAAAAGTATTGGGTTCTTCCCAAAATATTCCAGACTTCTTTTTATTCACGAATTCCCTTATCTGGAAAACCCTATTAAAGAAATATTGGGACACACTCCTGACGGCGTGAAATAATGTTTTGTTTTCTGGATGTCTGGATTTCTCCTCCCCACTTCCATGCCCGAATAACCAGGGACGTAACGATGGGGGCAACTTACCGCCCCCCCCCCCGGTTAGAATTTTTTACTCAGCAATTGGGAAATTTACCATTTCAGTCAGGCGAGTTGGGAAAATCCAACAAGTTAAAAGGCCTTTTTTTTCTTTTAGCTTTGATACTTGGGAATTGAGTTGGGAAGTTGGAAAAACTCTACAAGTCAAACGAGTTTTCTTCTTTTGCTTTAATACTTAGGAATTTTGAGTCGAGTCAATTGGAAAAATCCAACAAGTTAAAAGTTTTTTTTTTGCTTTGATACTTGGGAATTCTGAGTTGAGTCAGTTAGGACTTTCACAATTTTTACTCCCCTCCCACACCAGGAAAAATTCTTCGGTACGTCCCTGCAAATAATTGTGATGATACCTCTTTTCATGAAAATTCCTTCGATAAGTTCTAAATCGTTTGCTTGTTTCTCTTGCATGTAGCAGTTCCTACGCTTGTTAAGCATTAGGCTGTTGAAAGTTCAATAAACAGTTTCCTAGACTTAAAAAGTGAAATCACAGATAAAATCACCGATTTTTCTTTTTCTAATTGATGAGATCAGTTAGCTCATTATCATTTTCAATTTTCTGGTCGTACCGAGTTGTGTGAACCAGTTGCCTTCAGATAACGTACCAATAACGATACTCTTCTAATTCTTCCCAAGGGTATTTCTTTGTTCGCGACCGCTTGTAATGATAATGCATAGATAGATACATGAAAATCTGCGAATATGCGTTCTCACTCCCGGTCAGCTAAAATATTAATCTGTTCCAATTAAATATATGTATGAATGCTTGTATTATGCGAGTCCTTTCAAAATAGCTACATACGTTCTAAGATGATAATACTATCAATGATATTGATATGAGTCCGACGCAATAAGGATTCAATCTACATTGTAACAATTTGCTATCTACATACTTTTATATTTCAATAGACATGTTATTTTTAGGGTTCGTTTCTGATATAATAATGATTAACTTCGCAGTAATCATCGACGTTTAATGAACGTCGAGTGTACTGTGAAATAACTATGATTCTTGCCTGTGCTGCGTCATTGGAATTGATTCATAATGTTAACTGCGCAGTGAACTCAATTTAATGTTCGAATTTTGGTAAAGATGATGGATACTAAGTGCAGTTTATCTATTTATAATATGTGGCAGTTTCTATAAAAAGGGGTAACTTTGTCGATTGATCAAAGTCTCAGAAAATGCAAAAAAAGAAAAACAAAAAATATTTTGATCAAAAAATCAATTTTGAGATTTTGGTTGATTTCTATAGAAAAAACGTCGCAATAACGAAGAGACAAAATTTACGCGCATGTGAGAGGAGAGAGAGAGAGAGAGAAAAAGAGAAAGAATTATGAAAGAGAATGAGAAAAGAATGCGATTATCTGCGTTCGCTTCTTCGTGGTTTTTCGGAGCTCACGAATAAATCCGATGTTCTGAATTGATACCACGCAGAAGAGCGAAAAATTACCTTTCCAACAAGCCCCCGTTGAGACTGGTAACGTGATTCCGCGGTGAGTTTGGGCCGCTTGACGGAGTGGGAGAAAAAGGTGTGTCTAACTTTAAACGTGTTTTTCCCAAAAAACGTGTTTTCGCGCGTTCTTGTTACACTCATCTTGGACCGCTTGTATCTCCCGAACAAAAAACGCTACAAATCTAGCCGATAGCTCGTTGGAATGGGCATTCATTCCTCTATTACGTGTACTGTCCTGTTACTCAAAATTCGTCGGATCGACAAAGTTACCCCGTTTTATAGATATGTATAGGTGCAAGATCAACTTTTTGTAGGGATGTTATCATGCTAGGTAACCCGAAGAAAGTCATCGGAATTGTGCTGCACCAAGTTCTGTCCTGAAACTGTACTCTCTAGATACGTTTCCAAAATGTTGGTCAAACGGGAACCTAATTTTGGTTAGCCGCTTGTGGGCAAGTGCAGCGCCGATATAGTTGGTGGCAGATCTCAGGGGGACAGAGGCCATATTCTGCTTCTGTGTTCATGCTTATGCTAAATAAGATAGCGAAGCAAATCGCATTAGGTGGTAAGGACAGATGAATTTCCAAGGAACGAATTTTGAGGTTCTTGATGATGATTTGAGTCGTAAAAGCAAGCAAAAGAGGTTCTTTTCACGCTTTTGGTGTTGGGTTTTCTCAACTTTTACCAGTTGGCCGACCTGACTGGGAAGGAAGCTCCTCCCCAGTCACTTTGCAGCTAGATACGATTGAAAGTTGTCTAGAAATCTGATTATCTGTGCCCGTATTCAGTGTACATAAATTGTTATATACACCTACAAAATTCTACAGTTAATGAATTTGCGGGTTTCGAACTTAAATGGATAGCAAAACAAAAAATTACCCCGGGGTGTTCAGCTAATTTAAAGAATTTAATGAAAATCTTGAATAAGTGTAAGAAAGTTATTTTCAAAAGTCTCGAAACAAGTATACGGAAAAGTAGTATAGGACCTGATTGAAAAATTTTAACTAAACCGTAAACGAATCTAAAGGAATTTCCGAGCGACTTGAACTGGTCTGGAGACTGGAGAAGTCTTCGTGAATCTTAGAAGCATCTAGAAGAGTTACAAAGTCGTAAAAAAGAACTTTGAAGGTCCATAACATTTACCAAAAGAATTATGAATGAGTCTCGAAGTGTGGAACGGCTTGACTTAAGGTGTAGTGAAAACGTATTAGTGAGTTTGAAAAGTCTTGAACGAGTCTCGAAGAGTCTTTTAGAAAGGATTGAAAATGTCTTATGTGACTGTGAATCCAAAAGAAACTTGAACAAATCTAGAAGGGACTTAAGAGGGTCATAAGAAAATGTATGAGAATGTCTTGTACATTTCTCGAAAAGTGAAAGGAAATTTTAAAGAAAGTAGTCTTGAATTCGTTCGAAAAAAATTTACAGAGTCTTGGACCGGTCTCGAAGAATTTCGAGTAGATTTAGAATAGACTTCAATTTCAGCGAGTCATGACCAAGTCTTATTCTTGAAAAATCTAAAGCAGTATTAGATTTATAAGAAAGTTAGAAAAATGAACTACTCTTGGGTGATCTGCTAGCAAGGGAAGTCAGAAAATACATTGTAAAAAAAAAAAGATTGAAGAAAGGAGAGCAGAAATCATGAAGGTGAACAAAAAACTTATTTCGAAATGAGTGAACTCTCTGGGTTAGCGATCAATTCACAGCCAACTCACCCATCCATGTAAAGAGTTGACTTGATGAGTTGATAAATTAACAACTCGCCTGATGTGGCCAATGAATGATCAGATTTACCAAATACGTCAATGTGTTACCAAATCATCCGGTGGGGGCACAGGGGGCCCCAATATTTTTACATAATCCTCTAATATCGGCGATTTTTAGAAAATACCTCAATTTTCGACTTTTTCTCCCTTGCAAATCTTATTTCCCCCCCCCCCCTTGGGAAAATCCTGGCTACGCCACTGAAATCATCCAATAAATCTAATGAGTTACCCGCTCACAAAATTATTAGAGAATTGATTGGTTATTAACTAACTGAATAAATTGACGAGTAATATTTTCCATCGTGCTTTAAGTCTTTTGCGTTTTGAAAACGGAAACGGAAGATGTCCACACTGTATAGTTTACAGTCACTTTTTGAAGCTTCAAGAATGATAACTGATGATATTTTATTGAAGAAAAATGAATGAGTTGATAAATTGAAGTGACTTGAAGATGAGCTGTACTGAGTTCACGAGCTTAAAATGATTTTATGAGTTGAACTCATAAACGAAAAAAGAGCTCAGCTCATCAGTTTGGTATGTCCTTCCTGTACCTTTGAAATTATGTCTTGTACTGTAAGGCTGTTACAGTTCAGTTTTCATGCTGAAAAAATACCAACTTTTTAGCCCAGAACCGAGGGTCAGCTCACTGGCATTTTCGTTGGGAAAAATGAAGGATACGTAAGTCAGAGGAAGGTTCTATTGAACTGATACGCGACTGATAAAATCGCTAATCTGTTTTTGTAAAATCATTTGGCGCGTATTATTTATTTCGAATCACGATCGTACGTATTATTTCAACAACTCATCTTGTATGTTCATCTTCCTCTTGCAGGCGCAGTTCATAAAAAAATATGAATCCGATATCGAAGACCGATTCAGAATGAAGATTTACATGGAAAATAAGCACAAAATTCTGAAACATAACCAACTGTATGCGAAGGGTGAAGTTTCGTACTCGTTGAAAATGAATCACTTCGGAGATATGGTAGATAAAGACTTATTTATTATGTTTCCTAGTCTACTGTCAGTTTTCAGCCCGTTATCTCGAATCCAAAATTGAAACATATTTTTCAACGCGATAGCGAACTCATTTTACGAAATTGGAAGGAATAGTGTTTTCTTCGAACTACATATTATTTTGGGTCAAGTAGTATGCTACTGCTACGTATATTAAAAAGAGGGAAAAATTACACAACCAGTGTAAATAACACAGCGACGATAAATCACGTGATAGTAATATTCAAACAGTAAACGAGTAACTTGATGTACTTTAACTGCTATAATATGCTCCTTTTATGTCAATCAACTTTGAAATCGGCGGGCTACAAATTCTTTATATACTCCCCGATTATCTCTACTGTTACTCCATGCGCTTTTCTTTCGTGATCGGGGTCAATATGAAGATTGAGTGAACAACGATAAAAATAAAATGCCCGAAAGAATAAGTGCAGACGTGCACACGGTTTGTCGATCGATAATTCCCAGTTTTTCCGTGTAATTTTCTATTCCTTCTAGTCATCTACGTTGAAGTTTCTTCTTATCTGACATATTTTATTGTAATACTGATTATGTTAAGGGTTTCACGAATAGCTATTTATTCTTATCGATAAAAATACCTTCGACAACGATAAATGAACGGTTTAATGAGAGAATCAGAATGAATGGCTAGATGTTAGAAAAATACTAAATCGGCCATTTGATGAAACTGGTATAATTGTTCGCTCATTGTGTACTGTTATATTATTTTCGTTGCAGTTACACCACGAATTCCTGTCCGTAATGAACGGATACTCCCGAAATATGTCCAAATTTGGATTGAAGTTTGATGAATACGACGATTCGATCACGTTCATTCCTCCATACAATGTAACTGTACCAGATGTTGTTGATTGGAGGACTGAAGGTGCTGTCACTGAAGTGAAGGATCAAGGTCAATGTGGATCATGCTGGGCATTCAGTGCTGTAAGTACTCAAAATCGTTTCAGGAGAAAAACTCAAACCAAATTTCGGGGTCAGATTTGGAATATGCACAAAAATTGATGAAGAAATATTTGTTTCATTCTCGGATGTGTGAAGTAGTCATAGCTGTTAGTTGATTAGAAGGTTTGGCTCCCTCCTTTCGCTTATAAAAATAAATTTTTCTCTTCGTGTATGGAACATCTAACCGTCATCTTAGTTTTTACTTAGAAAAAATGGAAACCTCCAGCTTTAAATTGCCTCTATCTGCCTGTCCTTCTAAGACGCCTTACCACATAGTATCTACAGTTAGTTTAGTGGTGGCGATCTTGAAGACCGTGAAGGGGATAAACTGTCTTTTTAAAAAGATCCAGCAGAGTCTCCGTTGTGGAAAATTGCTACTGGCTATGATTTCTTTCATAAAATTGAGGAGTGGTTTTCCAAACTGCCCCAATTCCATTTTTACAAATGTTGGGAAATTGAAAAAAAAACAAAAAAAAAACAGTTTCCTACGTTAACTTGGTAACACTGAAACCTAGATTTTCAGTGCACAGAATACAGAAGAAATAGGTAGATTTTTGGTGCGATTGTTGCCTATAAACATAGGACACCACTTGGGTTGCTAGGTAGCGCTGCTAACTCAATTTTAGCACAAGTGGAATTAGGACAGTTTGGAAAAACACTCTTCAATTAAAAATGAGACGTCTCCTGAATAATTTCGGAGTCCAGAACTTACCCGCACTGAGGAAATATAGATCACTACCAATGAATTAATTATGTCGGATGAAGACAAGGCAGGCACTCTTTTGAAAGTCAGTTTGTGTTTGTTGGTGTGCGTGTGTGTGTACAGAATGTAAACTCAAATGGTATCATTTTTTCCGCGTACAGATGATCTGATTATCACACGAACAAAGTCTTCCAGCCGAGTGTCAATTAAACTAACATAAGTCAAAAGGTCAAGATAGTGGTGCGGATTATAATATTCGGCCATACATCCAGCACTATTTTTCTTGAAAATGAAAAAAAGTTAGAATCGTTTCAGTTCCTAAATTCCTCCTCGTCGTTATGTAGTGTCGTAAGACGTAATACATATACAGAGATAGTCGAAACATGATAATTGGAAAGGTTGGGAGAACCGAGTACAGCGAGTTTGCACTTCATTTCAGTAGACACCCTATTATAACTAATATCACACGCTCTGCCTGCTTTGTATCCATCTATTATTGGGCCCAACACTGTAAAGAAATCTTCATGATTTTTGAGTCCAGATCTAAGAGCAAAACTCTTTTTTAAAATCTGTCCTGCTCTTTGTCCCAAATTTCCCAAATTCAGCGTCAATTTTTTCGATAATTGCCTCGTTTTTGAAGTAAGTCCATCGTGCGGCATTTCATTTGGTTCACATTGAGCTCATTGTTAATGAAAATATCCGAAATGTTTGCTTGTATTGACGAGGGAGTTGGGCTCTACAGAACGTAGCCTCATATTCTCTGCTCACTAAAAGTCAACCCTTGACCTTCTTTCCCTTCTGTCGATAATAATACTGGGCGCATTGCCTATCTGGAAAATTCGAAAATTTAAATACCATTGGTTGTTCTAAAATACGGGTGAACAGTGAGATCACGCAGTCTATTAGACCCAGGAACAGTCTGGTAGAAGGGCTGTACAGGCAGTCGGGCGAATCGACCGACAACTTGGCTGGGTCCACTCCCATCACCTGTCGAAGAAAAAGTAGTCGAAGAGCCCAAAATTTTTCCAACTTTCTGTATTGTACAGCCTATATCTCTTTGACTCATATCCTAATTTTGATGAATGTCTTTGTAACTGGCTTGCGGATATGTGTGAGACCCTGTATATGTTGTTTCCATTTCTGTCCAGTTCTTATCTGGTCCCTTTTCCTGTCTGGTTTTTCTCTCCGTTTCTGTATTTACTTCCTGTTCGCTTTCTGTCGCTCCCCTTCTTTCCTGAAAACGAACAGTGTTTAAAGTTATGATTCAGGATTCGTGTGCCAGAATCTGCAGTTCTACAAAAAAACTCGTCATTAGACTCCGTTAAAACTTGAAACTGTTGAAACGTATAACATCGATATAACTGAGTTAGACTCGTTAAAACTACGTATTTCTAGACTTTTTATGACTCTTTAGGATTTTGATATCCGTCAAAGTTTGATAAGAATCGGCAGAGAAAGTTCAAGACTTCATTTAAACTTGTCTGCAAATACCTAAATGTGTACTGTCATCTCACCCGCCACGGAATAAAACTCGGGGATATGAGACGAAAAAATAGACAAAAGTCGGCCGAATAGATCGGTAGGCGAGTAGATAAATAAACAGACAGACAATAAGGTAGCGAATGTGAGCGAAACGATTGTTTTCGAGAGAGCCTCATGACGATTCTGCTTGCGGTTTCAGAGGAAGGTCTGAATGTTATATTTTCATGACTAAAAACTATGTTCTTTAAGGTTGAATTTCATAGTCGATGCCAACAATTGGTCTTTATTAGTACACAGTATTGGAGGAAGAGATTTGTGGATTGAATCTGGGGGGGGGGGGAACTGTACTGGATGAAGATTCTTTTCGTGGTCTCACTGAATAAGCTGATTAACCGAATTCCATTTGATTGCAAACAGAAGACGAAATCATTTTCCTATTTCGATAAAATAGTCCTCTTTGCTGAGCGATAACAAAAAATGAAATCGACTGGGAAAACTCCAGAACAATGACAGGAAACTTGATATCGAGAGATATCGCTAATGAATCATGTTTGTATTTTATCGCTGCCTCGCGATTAGGTATTCCAAGGGAATAGGATTGTGCATTGTGTTCTGTTGATAATTGTCACCATTGTGGATTACCTTGCTTCTTCCAACTACGTACAAGATTCATGAAGTTAAGGTACACGATGCAGGTGTACTTTTAAAAATGAGTTTGAAATTTCAGTTCGTCCCGGCGGACAGAAATGAACGTAAACGCGTTAAATAGTTATTTAGCCATCTGACAGCCGAGACACGTGTCGAAAGTATTATTAAACATGCATCTGGACTACGTTTTGATAATATGTAAATACCATCGAACGAACGGAAAATTCACGCCAATGAAACGCCCCGTGCCTGTGAATTGTATCGAGGAATCTGAATTTACATTAAGATATTATAACTAATTCCTGTCGGGCTTGTGAATAACGAAGGAAGTGTATAATAGTTTAACTTTTAACTGGCTTCGCCATCTTCGTCCTATGAATGATTGATAAAATGGGAAACGTGTGTTCGAAGTCCAACTAGGTAAGGTCACATGAAGGTCAAAGTGTTGTATGATCTAACCGATCTAAATATATTTGTACTTGGAAAGTTCATCCGTGAACTAAGAATTGATTTTAATTTTCGTAATTTAGTAAATTTTTTGTAGATTTTTTTTTTTTAATCTACTAGGTATATAAAAGTGAATTATGTCTGTGTGTTTGTTTGTTTGTTGGTTTGTTCGAGGTTGGCGGCTGAACCATAAAAGCTGGGGGGTTCGTTCTTTCTGGATGTGTTCGTATGAACCCGGAATAGGTTTTAGGCTATAAAAAATTTCGGTACCCTAATTAGAAGGAGGGCCACCAAATTTTGTCCCCCTGTCCTCCCTAATTTTGTTTTCAACTTGAACTTTTCAGAATCGTTTTACATCGACCTTCTTCATATTCTGTTAAAATTTGGTGGCGGTAACTGTCTCCCTTCAGAAATTATTAGGAGGTTGTAAATCTGAAATTTCCAAAACGAGCTCAAAATGCTTCATTATTGCACGTACATCTAATTTTAAACAACCATAATACTTGGATATTGTTTCGTACTCATTTATGTATCACACGGCCCATTTTCAACCACGTATCACCTCCTAAAGCCCTAAAAATTTCAGTTTTTGAAAACTATCTTCAGCATTCCTTCTAATTATCCGATTGAATTTTTGAAAGCGCCAACATATTTTCCTCTGAGTCTTCTGTAATATGTATAAAAGTGTTAGCTTATCTGTGGGTGGGTGTGCATGTTTGTTCGTGGTTGGCGGATGAATCATAAGAGCTGAGGGCAGATGCGGATACCGGGGAAGAGGATGGGGGTCTGGACACCCTCCCCCCAAAAGATCGAAATACATATTTGCGGTATCAGTTCTAGCGATGGAGATCCCGATAGGCACATTAGGCAAGTGCCTAGGTTGACAGATTTCGAAGATGTTGTACGAAAACAGCGGGAAAAAGGAAGGAAATTCTGAAAAAGAGAAAAAGAAGAAGAGGCAGACCGAAAAAAGGAAACCGTTGCAGAAAACATAACTGAATAATAATTATCAATTTTTGACCTGTAGCTCATTAGGAGGATATGAAGCGGGTAGGGAGACATTTTGTTGAGTGCCTGTAGCAGCTTGGCTTTTAAATCCGTAGCTGGTTATAAAGAACGTGAGCAAAAAGTGAAGTCCATAATACATTAAAAAAGAAGAAGTGAAAAGTGACCACCCGCTTATCAGTCACGTTAGCAGCTGATGCCGGCAGTGCGGGAAGGGTGGAGGGAGGAAAACTGCAAGTTTTCAGGCAGGAAAAGATCACGGATGTGGATCATCGGGAATCGTTGGAAGGACGGGAGGGAAGATGGGAAAGTGGTTAGCTGTAAAGGGAAGAGGAAGGGACTAACTCAGTTAACCCAACACACTTCAGCCCACAGTCTAGATGAGCCGCGAAGCGGGTCAGCTAGTATATATATAAATATAGATGTTTCCGAACTTGAAATCTTAAAAATCATGTAAAAAATTGATTTTCATCGTGATTTTTGTTCATTTTGACTAAATTATTTTCTTATTTTCAAATCGTGATTTTTGAAAGATTTTAAAAGTCTGATCTTCAATTATTTGCTCGTTGATTTTGTCCATCTCTGTATGAAAGTAAGGCGAACTAAAATATTGAAATGTCATATTGTTAGAACCCTTATACGCTTAATAACACGAAGATATGTAATGAGTTCGGCCATATTTAAAGAAAATATCACTTATAAGAAGAAATACGTCTGGAGAGAATAGTGACTTTCTGTACAGAAGGTAGTTGACTTGAATGCTCATCAGAAATACGGGGGAAATGAAGAATGAGACCGATGAGTGTCGTATTTTAGTTATTCGCGAATTCAGAGCCTTAAGGTCCTAACATGACGCTTGGATCCGAATGAATCAATTATTGTTCGAGTGTTCTAGTCTTTCTATCTCCTGTCCCCTTACACGATATTTGTACAGGCGATATTATCGTGGAACTTGTTTGAATTTATGAAATGTTCGTATGTAATATCAAAATTCTAGATGTATGCAATTTCGATCTCGATTTTCTTTACTTTTAATTTGGTAAATAAAATGGCTGGAACTTTTTTCATGACAACGCCTGATTACGCCGACCTTTTGTCAGAAGAATGCGCCTGGTCACATGAGGGTGAATCGGTTATTATACCATTCCAGTATAATATGCAGGTGCACTTTGAAAATACGTGTGAATTAGATTGTGTAACCCCGAAAACTCTTGTCCGAAGAGGGAATAGTGGAGGTCAGAAAGAGGTCGAAAATGACGACTCGATGCAAAAAATACAAATTTCGGTGTAAACAAAAAAGAGAGAAAAGCTTAAGCTTAGTCATTTTCACATTTAACTGACGTTGCAATTATCGACTCGAATAATTCATTACATCCGAGCGGGAGAAAAAATCGGTAAATTAATAATTTTCTTGATTTTACCGATGAAGCGGTTGAATTTGCTGAAAAATACAGACTCGAAGATTCATGAAGTTTCCCACACCCCTCCTCCCCTGCCCGTTCCCGTCAGTCGCTATCTACGTCATTATCTTTCAAATTCTTCGCATGGCTCGAATGCGATAGCGAATTTTCAACGTCGTTTTTCAGTATCACCCAATAGTATGTCATCCATCTTCTTCATTCATTTTGTTTTAACCCAGTGACTTGGGTTACTTGTCAAAAATTCCAATCAAAATGGGTTACAGTATTTTATCTATGTTATTTAGACTGGATCGCTGGAAGGTCAACACTATCGTAAAACGGGCAAACTGGTGTCTCTGAGCGAACAGAATTTGGTTGACTGCTCCGGCAAGTATGGAAACAACGGATGCAATGGTGGACTCATGGATAACGCTTTCAAATACGTAAAAGAAAACAAAGGAATTGATACTGAAAAGTCGTATCCCTACGAAGGCGAGGTAATTCTGCCCAATTATCGTGGTGATTTTTTTTTTATTTTTGCGTGAAAAAGTTGACAACTATATTAACCCTGAGTAGGAAAGTAAGAGACTGAAATAATTAAGGATGGGTTTTGAACAGTTTTGAAGACTGACTCTTTAAAGGTTATAACGTTATTCGTAGGTACAGTACCGTCTGCTAAAACCTTATCCGAAGATACAAAATGCAGGTTTTATGAACCATGAAATGTGTGACGCAAGCTTCATGAATCATGAAGTGTATAATGATAGTGGACTGAGTATAGGTCTCCACTATCATTATACATTTCATGATTCTTCAAGCTTGCATCATATATTTCATGATTCATCGAACTTGCATTGTTTAGCCGTTGGTACCTACCTACGAATGAACACATCGACCTTTAAATTCTATTTCGGTATTATATTTAGCTTTGACGAGAGATCCCATGATTTTGGAATAATAGATGTGAGGGATATTCTCTAAAATTATAAATCAACTTTCTCATCTCGAAAGCAAACTGAATTGAATTACTAAATTATCTTTATTAATTTTTTTGTGTTTTTTTTTTCCCCAATTTTTTTTTCTCTCAAAGGACGACAAATGCAGATACAATCCGAAACAAGCTGGTGCTACGGACAAAGGCTTCGTCGATATCCCAGAAGGCGATGAAGATAAGCTAAAGATTGCAGCCGCCACCGTTGGACCCATCTCTGTTGCTATTGACGCGAGTCACGAATCGTTCCAGTTTTACAGTCAGGGTGAGCATTTCAAAAACACCGTTGTCACCTTTATCACTCGTCTTTGTTTTCTTTCATTCTTGATTACGAAGAGGGAGGAGATAATGGTTAAACTGCGGTAGACCAACGTTCATCATTCGTATATTTGAACCCATGACTTAGTTATAAAATTTCTGAGTCGTGACGTCAGATGATTTTTAGGTTCTAGTTTCTAAAATCTTATCAAAAGATAACGTGTCTCCTGTCGATCTGTCGAGGTGTTTTATCGAATTGCTAAGTAATATTTCTCTCCTGTGTTCTGCGAGGGGAGGGGGAATGATGTGCCGTTTACCTCCTTTCCGATGACACCGATGATTTGCATTAGCTGCAGTCAGTACCTCTCTTACCACTTGAGTCAACTAACTAATCAATACTCAAGTTCTGTCGAATTAAGTGAAACAATAAAGGCCGAAATAGGAGATATTATGTACTTCGCAGGTAAAATCTGTTCTTATTGTTTTTCGGAATGTGCTTTCTGAATAACAAAAAAATACCGCTCATCTGATGTTTGCGTGTCCCCCCGGTTGTGATGCAAAGCCCCCAAAATAATATTTCCGCATTTTCCTTAGAAACAACGTCGGGCAATTATAGTTCGGTGATGAAATATTCTACTTAAAATCACCTGCATATTTTTTTCAATCGTAACTACATCACGGGGGGGGGGGGTCTAAACTCAAACAATCCATGTACATTACCGCGCATCAGTATGAACTTTATGGTAGAACGAGAAGATATAGAATTTTTTACGTTTTCCCAGTCCTATCGACTTCACCGAGCAGAAAGGATGCAAACCACTTACGGAAAATTGAGAATTGTCTTGTAGTCTCCTTATATCCTAAAAACTTGATGCATTTCTTGTTGGGTCTCGAATTATTTGTTTAACGGGAATGCTAGCGATATTGCAAATAAATTAATTTCTTCGGGAAGTAAAACGGAAGAAAACTAAATTTTAATGTTATGTTGAAACTTTTCTCTAATGCCTCTAAATTCAGATTGAGAACATTCAACGATTGACTTGCCAAACGAATAAGGGAACTGAAAGAATTCCACACCGGATGCACTGAGGCCTGACGATAAGGAGGACAAATTAGAACTATTGCCCCAGGTCCATCCTCCGCAAAGGAGTCCAAGAAAATTGATATTCGACTAAAATTTATTGAAACAGGGTGTCTACACAGGTGCTGAAAATTTCTTGAAGTCCCAAAAATTCCTGAATTTTGAAAGTAGGTCCTAAAAGTGCTGAAAAGTACTGAAATTTACAACGAAAAATTGAAAAGTCCTTCATTTTTGTTGATACATATTTTTAAATCCACACCCCTCAAAAATCAACGTTCGTTGTTTAAGATCAGAATTTTCAATAATAATAATTATTATTATTATTATTATTATTATTATTATCTATATTCACCAGGAGGAGGAAAGTGGTGGAGCAAGAAGGAGAGAGGGGAAAAGGGGATAGAACAATTGGAAATGAAAAAAAAAGATTTGCACACTCGGGGAAAATATGGAAAATATGCCGGCTACAGTCCAGCAAAAGGTCCTGAAAAAGTACTTTATTTTTACTTTTCAATTTCTGTAGACACCCAGTGAAAATAAAGCAAAGATAGTGCTATGCTCGCGAGGAATTTCATACAGGTCCAGCTCCAGTGCAATAGATATGTATTATTAGAATAATTGAAACGCAAAAGAACTAATTTTCATGCCTATTTGTGATTCAAATCTATTAAAAAAAAATTCAAAAATGTTTTCGCTCTCTGCGCTCGTGACATCATCTGTTCTTCGTCTCCGCCGTTGTTGGTCTTCGTGACTGTACGGAGGCGGGTCAGATATATTTTTATTATTTTCATCTATGATCACCCGCTAGAACTTGCTCAGGAAATACCCTGCAATCCATTAATTACTTTTGTAAAAATTATTTCTAATGGCTTCGGTGGGATAAAAACCCATTGGCCTGGGTGGTAGTGGGTGAACAAAATGACTCGCCCCCCCTATTTGTAGAAGTGATACTACGTCACTGAGGTATTTGTTAAGAGAAGGTTTGCCGTGTATTATGTAGTCCGGTAGATGACATTTCTAGACCGAATATTTTAATACTCGCACAATGGAACCTGAATTGACCGGCGAATCGGTTAGGGAATAATAAATTTACAATCGCTAATATGTATTTGAACTAATTTTTATAGGAGTGTATTACCAAAAGAACTGCAGCCCAACCGAATTGGATCACGGTGTATTAGTTGTTGGCTATGGCACTACGCAGAAAAAAGAAGATTATTGGCTTGTGAAGAACTCGTGGGGTGAGCAGTGGGGTATGTCGGGTTATATTAAAATGGCTCGAAATAAGAATAATAACTGCGGTATCGCCTCCAGCGCTAGCTACCCACTTGTCTAAATTAATGGTCTCAATCTTATTACATATTTTATAATTTTGTATCCGTATATTATAGGTACTTAACGAAGACGTTGCCTTTAGACATTTACACTTTTATCAGTTTTATTAAACGTTTTTGTTACATTAACGTCAACCGCCATACGGTCGCATTGTTAGATTAAGAATAACCGAATGCTTACCGACAACGCAACGTCGGATTTATTCGTTCGTCTTTCGTATTTTCTTCCTTACTCAGATCGGTAAATGTTAATTAGTGTGGTTACTGAACGCGTGTATTTTTTAGTCTAAATAATGCTCGTTTTTATGACTTTTCTGTAGCGTTAAGATGTTTACCTTTCTAAGTCTGCATGTGATACCCATAATTAAGTTTGTTCCATTTTAAGTATACTGTTGAGATTTCACTCGTATAAGTATTGTTTCAGTTTTTTCTTTTGGAATCAAAATAATAACTGCCAATTTGGCTCTCACTGTTGCATTTATTCGATACTTTTCAATGAAATAACCGTACTTTTTCTGTGAAAGCGACTTTTAAGGAGACAATTTACTGGGCGTATTCATGGGGTTTGGGGAAATTGGAATAATGACGAAATTCATGATTAAAGAAAAAATGAATAATTATGTTCATTTTTGCGTGTTCGTTCAGTAGTACGTACGTCATACTACTCCGCTGACTTCTAAAACTCAATTAGGGTTGAAATGTAGGATTTCCATCATGAGAATGGAAGTTACCGAGGGGTGTCATGTTCGTGGATAATGGTTTTCCATTGGTTAAGGTTATGAGCTGATTGTTTTTCTGTTACAGTTAACGTTTATTTTACAGTTGAATTCGACATTAAGTTTTAATTTTCTGGGCCGAAAAACGCAAATAACCTTGGACTGGTGACAGCATAGTTTAAAAATTCGATGAGTGGAAATAATTCCTGACAAATTTGCGAAAATCTCCGGACTGGGGGAAACGGTTTGAAATTTTGAGAGTAACTTGATCTCCTCTTTCGAAAGTGTCGCCCCGTCTCGCTGTAGCTGCCTCCAGTCCAAAGATTTTTGCATTTTATTAGTTCGCCCCAGAGAAATTAAGGAATCCGAAAACGTCAATTGGCGTATGAGAAATAGCATATTCTACTCGTCGAAGGCGCCTCCACTTTCGCGAATATTCTGGTAATGCCTTCAGCACGTCGAATATGCAACTCAACATACACCAAATGACATTTTCGAAATGGGGAATTTCTCTGGGGGGAACTAATAAAACGCGAAAATCTCCGGACTGGGGATAGCTAGAGGAAAACGGTTTGTAATTTTGAGAGCAAATTGATCCCCTCTTTCACAAGTGTCAACCCGTTTCGCTGTAGCTGCCTCCAATCCAAAGATTTTTGCATTTTATTAGTTCGCCCCAGAGAAATTAACGAATTCGAAAACGTCAATTGGCGTATGAGAAATAGCCTATTTAATTCTTCGGAGGCGTCACAAATTTATTTCAAACTTTCTAATATTCTGGTAATGCCTTCAGCACGTCAAATATGCAACTCAACATACACCAATTGACGTTTTTGAAATGGCGAATTTCTCTGGGGGGAACTAATAAAACACGAAAATCTCCGGACTGGGGATAGCTAGAGGAAAACGGTTTGTAATTTTGAGAGCAAATTGATCCCCTCTTTCGAAAGTGTCAACCCGTTTCGCTGTAGCTGCCTCCAATCCAAAGATTTTTGCATTTTATTAGTTCGCCCCAGAGAAATTAACGATTTCGAAATTGCGAATATTCTGGTAATGCCTTCAGCACGTCGAATATGCAACTCAACATACACCAAATGGCGTTTTCGAAATGGTGAATTTCTCTGGGGGGGACTAATCACATGCGAAAATCTGTGGACTGGGGATAGCTAGAGGAAAACGATTTGAAATTTGGAGAGCAAATTGATCTCCTCTTTCGAAAGTGTGAACCCGTTTCGCAGTAGTTGCCTCCAATCCATAGATTTTTGCATTTTATTAGTTCGCCCCAGAGAAATTAGCGATTTTTAAAACGTCAATTGGCGTATGACAATTAGCATATTCTACTCGTCGAAGGCGCCTCCACTTTTGCGAATATTCTGGTAATGCCTTCAGCACGTCGAATGTGCAACTCAACATACACCAAATGACGTTTTCGAAATGGCGAATTTCTCTGGGGGGAACTAATAAAACGCGAAAATCTCCGGACTGGGGAGAGCTAGAGGAAAACGGTTTGAAATTTCAAAGGCAAATTGATCTCCTCTTTCGAAAGTGTGAACCCGTCTTGCAGTAGCTGCCTCCAATCCAAAGATTTTTGCATTTTATTAGTTCACCCCAGAGAAATTAGCGATTTCGAAAATGCGAATATTCTGGTAATGCCTTCAGCACGTCGAATATGCAACTCAACATACACCAATTGACGTTTTTGAAATGGTGAATTCTCCGGGGGGGATTAATGAAACGCGAAAATCTCCAGACTGGGGATAGCTAGAGGAAAACGGTTTGTAATTTTGAGAGCAAATTGATCTCCTCTTTCGAAAATGTCGACCCGTTTCTCTGTAGCTGCCTCCAAGCACTACGAGAGATAGAGGAAAACGGAGAAAATTCTGCCACTAATAAGGGAAGCTACAACTTTCTATTACCTTCATTTTGATAATAAGAGTTTCAGGGTTCTGACGAACTTTTCGATTTCGTCTCCACTTTTGCACGTTTTCGAACAATTTGGTAACGCCCTCAACACGTTGAATATGCAACATAACTAACACCAATGTACAAATTCGATATTTTTCATTTTCTGGGCCGAAAAACGCAAATAGCTTTGGACTGGAGATAGATAAAGCAAAACGGTTTCAAACTTGGAGGCAGGAGGTCATTTCTGACATTGCTGCGTCTTTACCTAAAAAATCTCATTTTTCTCAAGAATCACAAGACATAAAGGAAAACTGAGAAAATTTTGTTTCTCGGAAACGAGACTCTTAACTTTTCATTACCATCATTTTAATAGTAAGAGTGCCAGCGTTCTGACGAACTTTCCGTTTTCGTCTCCACTTTTGCACATTTTCGAAAAATTATGTTAGCGCCGTCCACCCATTGAATATGCAACACAACACCAATAAACAAATTCGAAATTTCTCATTCTCTGGACCGAAAAACGCGGATAATTTTGTGAAGATAACTACAGCAAAACAGTTCGAAATTTTGGTGCCAGGAGATCAGAGACGCCGAAGTTCATAAATCTCGTAGGGAGCGAGATGAAATTTACAAAATTCACATCGTATTTTTTGATAGTACCTAGTAACAAAATTTTCGAGAAAAAAAATTCACCTTTTGCCTCTAGTTAATTTTATTGGTTTTGTACAATTTCTTTTATATGGAGCGATGCTCCTCATGGAAACTCCCATGTGAAGTAACTGCTTCTCGCTCCACTTGGCGCCAATAGTCTGAATCAAATGTCTGAATTCGGCGGTGACACACCGTTGTCGAAATAGGCTCAAAAAATTAAAGTTGTCACGAAATGACCCGTTTCAACGGCAGATTTACATTTACCCCAAAAACAGAGTTCTCCGTGGCAGAGGGAACAACGTAAATCGCATTTCCAGAAATGGCGTGAGGCTTATCTATTATTGAATGCTAAGTGTTACTAATGAAAACTGACGAATTCTACGCTTCTGCGGGTAGTCACCCATTACTCGAGACCGACTTCGAAATTTCGACCGACTCGCCAGAAAAGACAGCTAGTCAACGAAATCTTTTTGGACTAGGAGAGAAATTGCCTTGTTCCGCTCCATCACTACTGGCAAAATCATAGAAACATTGAATTATTCACGCTTTTTACTCCTCGTAAAACAATCGTAGTACAAATCTGTCCAAGTACAAAAAATTAACAATCATTCGTAATAATGTAACAACATTTCTGAGCGTTCTTAAAAATACCATTATAATCGTTTCTCGGGCGCATCCGGCATTTTGATTTTGTTACATGTAAGACGTAACAGTAAGGAAAAGGCAAAAGGAGAACATTATATAGAAATTAATCGAGTCGTAGGACATCTAACTACATTAAGTATTCATATTGCTTCGCTACGCTAACATTTACAACACAAATTTTATAAATTGGCACGCTACGTATTCTACATTATATCATCTTGGAAATGATTAGATTGGCTCGATTAAAATAATACTTACACGCTATCGATCCGTTCTCACGCGAATTGCATTATATTATTTTACACAAACTTATAATACAATAACACTTACTGCGTTTGCATTTCTGCATCGAGACATGCTATGCCTTCACCTGAGAAAACGTACTCAAAAAGTACGTTTAATTACCCTGCATCACTGGATGTCGCCGACATCACGACCGTCTGGCCAAGCCAATACATAAGAAATAATATAGTAATACAATGTAACTTTTTTTTCCCTTTTCTATCATGTTATATGTATTTTCTTCACTACTTTTTTTTTATAGCTATTTTAGACTTTTTTTACTTTTTTTTTATTTTAAATCCTTTATAAACGTTTACGATGAAGCAACATGTATAAAAATACATAGAAAATTAGAAAAATAAATATAAAAGTACTTTTGGTACGAAGTTGATTGTAATATTCTTGATTCAACGCAATTCTTGTTTGTTAAATTGAACTCTTTTGTAAACTATTTACAAAGTGTAATACATACTAATACAAAGGCAGTTCGCCGAGTATAGTATCTAGAACACTAGGGTATCAACTATACAGTGTAATATAAGCACATAAGAAGGCAATACGCCAAGCACATGATTATAGAACACTAGTACAGTATTCCACTGTCCTACAATACGTGGTTCAATACGAGGTACTCTCCCGGTACTGAAGAGCGACATACGCGCCACCAAACTGAGAATAGAAGATAGAGGGCTGCAAGGGACCCATCTTCATTACGGTAAGATTCTTTCCACGATTCTTCAAACTTCAAGAATCGAAAATCGAATACCGCCAATAAGAGGGAGATCTTGCCGACCAAATACCTTCGAATTTTCACATCTTCAATCTCGGTTCTGCAGGACCCCGATCTCACCACTAACACTAGGACGAGAGTTTACAAAAAAATAAAATTAAGGATAGTAAGGATGTACGAAACAATATGCGTCCAACACTGACGAGCGTATCGACTTCTATAAACAAGAAGAAACAATGGCAGCCATAAAGGCCTAAGCGTAAACACTACACGTCTTTATCCTTAATAAAAATACTGACTCGAGACAGAAAAAGATACGCGACAGACCCGACTCATTCGTGGTAGTTGATCTGAATTACCAACAAAGAAGCCGAGAATTAGTAACTCGTACACGAAAACCAATTCTACATCTTCGTTATTTACACACGATCGTACGAACTCGATTATTCTTTGGTTAATTTTTCTGTTTTCAAAATAAATAACTTATTCTGTTCCGAAGATCGCCTCTGTCCTCATCAACTTCAAAGAAGGTAAATTATTTCGAAAAAATAATCGTTCGTCTTTGAAACATATATTGAATCAACTAAAGAGGACAGATACGTTTTAGAATATTGAACACGCGAGTGATACGAGAGTATCACCGAACTGTAATCCAACCGCAAATCATTTTATGATTTACTAAAAAAAAAAAAAATCGAAGGAAAAGAAGGGGTACTTAAACTCTAACTAAACGAAATAATGTCATCTTCCAAGTTAATCATTCGAGGTTTCTGCTAACGTTAAATTTTTTGTTGAATTACCGATCGACTCAGCATTTCGCTTCGAATTTAATTCGAACAGGTTCTTCTTTTCGACTTGACAAAACAAAAGGGGGAAAAACGCGAATTATAATAGAAAAAAAAACGATCATTACAGAAAATAATAACAATTAACATAGCGGTGATTTTTCACACGAGTGACTGACGGGATCTCACGCGATATCGATTCTTCTTGGGTACCGAGGAGGAGGTCGAGACATAGGAAGACATGGTACTATTTACGCTGTCTTCGTTGCATCAGTGCTGATTCGGACGGCGGAGAAAGCCCGTAAATTGATTCCTTCTGAATCGGTCCCACGCAGTTCATACTGAAATGCTGAACGATCACCCTGTTCACAGACATGGCAGACTCGGCGAACGTCGATAGTTTTTTCAGACTGTCGTTCCTATTTGACCAAAAATGGAAAATACATCGGTTAACACAACGAGTTATTTCGGATTCTTTACTCGGGTAACGCTGATACGAGACGTCTCATTTCCTGTTCTCAAGTATGGCAATTACTAAACGGTGCCTCTGATTTTCAAGTTTCCAAGTACATCTAATGTTATCTCCAAAGTCACGAAGAGAATACAGTTCATTATATTCTGTCAACTCGCGAAATGACATCCACATTGCCACCTACTACGAACTTGGTCGCATTTACGTTAAGAGAGGAGTCAACAGGAGCGCAAAGCACCTCCCAGTTTTAGAAGCTAAAATTCAATGACACACTGCGAAACTTGACATTACTTTCCCTCACTTCAACCTTCGCAACTCACGATATGAATTGCTACTCGAAAGCCGAACACGTAGTTTCGATAGACGTTCTGTGAACAGCGGAACATATGGGAGCCATAGAGTCAATTTTATTCTCTGAACATACAGATATCGAGACAAATTCTTTATTCTCAAAAATCTCCAATTCCAGCTTCAACCTGGCAACCTTATCATCACACCCTGTAGTCTATATAGTCAAAGACTTCAACCAAAATGTCTCTCTCCTCGGCACCAACTGACACGCACTGCTAGTCTGGTGTCAGCATGTATGACAATTTATCGAGAGCTCACATATGAACGTTTTAAATCGGCTTATTTGCCCTCGAGTACTGCCGTTATTCGGCCACCATCCATCGATATTCGGCTAACATCGATCGATAATGGCCAAATATCGAAAATAAGGTGTCCTGTCGGCTAGATCACTGCATTTTTTCGAGACGGGGAAGGGGGAGGGTGTAATGACGAATTCCGTAAAAATTCATTCATGATGTTCGCACAGCATTGGAGAGGCGATGTTACCGAGGCACGACGAATCGGTCGAGCGAGCATCAACTTTTTATGTTTACATAAGAAAACACCAATTTTGGCAGAACATCTTTTTCTCCGAATCAATAATGAACCGCGCGATCACACTACCATCTATAACCATCATTTTTACAACCCTCATTCATCGACACAGGGGAGGACACATTACTTCGCCTCCGGTCACAGTACTCCTCTGTTCAATACTATACTTTACTTCGGTTAGTCTGCCGACTTCATGTCAGGTACGAAGACGAGACGTGCATATGTCGAATACAGAGAAAGAGCTGGAGGCATTCAGTAGACTCTCGATTTTTAAGAAGAGATGCTGACCTGATAGGCTAACACCCAGATTTTAAAAAAAAGACCAACGAACAGATCTTCGGCATTAGGGTTGGACACAGAATACTCTCGGGGGAAAAAACTCAACAAGCCTTCGGAAAATATTTCTGAGAACTAGCAGAACATTTACTTCTACTACCGATCTTCTCATAGCATCATCAAAAACCTCTCCGTCAATATTGAGGGTAACAGCCAAAACCCTCCAAAGAATCACGCGACAAAATTCTGATGTACGAAGAGTTTGATAGGACCGAGGGGAATTTCCGCGGGCGCCCTCCCCTCTCCTTCCAGTTTAATTTGTTCTTTTGTTAGATGGGAAAAAATTATAAGCTTCGGGATAAAAGGTTTCTTTCATGGTGTAAAGAGTGATAGCTGATTTGATGGACAGTATGATTGAAATTCAGGCCTTTTAAAAATATCGGGCCCTCCTGAAAGTCCGGACCCGGGGTATTTCCCCACTTTCCCCCCTCCCTCTCGACAGGGTTGATTCTTACATATGGGTAGTCTCGAACAGCCTTGAGAAGTATCAAATCAACAGAGACGTCGTAAGTAGTGATGGTAAAATGCTCGCACATTCATTATCGACGAACATCTGCTTGAAATGCTCGAAACAAACGCTCAAGATGTTCAGCGTAACTCCTTTCGAACGAAGTTAAATCAAGTTCCAGGGGCGTAGCTACGGGGGGTCTGACCCCCCCCCCCCCGGCATCGGCCGACAATGAGAAAAAAATCAAAATCTATTCTGGTAATAGTAAGTATTACACCTGGAATGTTGTAAAAGTAAAATGAAACTCCCTCCCCCTTCATACCAAGTCTGGCTACGCCACTGTCAAGTTCAGAAATAAAAATCAACTCTCTTCAAATTGCCTCAACATCATACAGTTCAGAATTGGGATTCAGTTCGTTTTCTAAGAGTCAACACAAAAGTTGAATCAATGAATGTTTAAAATATCGTCGCCTCGGTTTAAATACCACGTCGGTCTATATTTCTGGAAAATTGATTTTACCCAATTCTTAATGTAAAAAAAGAACAGAGGAATTCAAATTTAAAATCCTCGTAAATCGAGAGTGCTATTTACCACTCCTAGCAGCGAAACTCAACACCTCGGAGGTCATTCATCTAAATTTTCTGTCAGTTTTCTGTGTTTTCTGACGTCTGTGCATTTTTGGATTTACAAAGGTTTTGAACCGAGGCGACGATACGCTCTTGAACTAAGGCACGGGAATTCGAGAGCACTTGCTGCTCCTCGAGTACTTTTAAAATCAGACTATTCAAAATTTGAGCACTCGCTCGACCAATGCAGGAAATGCTCGAGCCTCTAAAAATGGAACATTTGCTCCGATAACATCACCAGCCATAAGTCGACCGAGAAAGAAACAACCCCTCACCAGTAAAATCTCTCTACATCGACCTCTCCGGCAGGACAACGCAACCAGCATAGCGAGACGTCCTAGAGAAAAAGGACTTCAATGCAGGTTGGTTTCATACATCTTTTCGCGAACATTTTTGAGGGGAAGGTATCGATATCTCATTCAACCACTTCCACTGTAAAGAAATACTGAAGGATATAGAAAAATGAACCGTTAGATACTAAGACAAATACTGCAGGATATCAAAGATAAATGAACAATTAGATACTAAGACCGACACCTAGATACCAAGACACATGGACATAGGCAGACCAGATACGTGGAAAAACAAGCGTGTCCAGAAGATAACTGATATGAGCGGAAGGAATGTTCGCAAGGGAGCTATAATACGAGACGCCCCTTCCAGTTCGAAACGAGCATTTATACACATTTAATCGAAAAATCAAACTAATCAAGTATAAGACTCCGAGGGCATAAAACGTCAGCCCCCCCCCCCCGTCCATTTTCTACAACAGACACGATTCAGAAAATTTAGCGCAGAATAAAAACACGTCGTGATTTTTTCGTCCCACTCATCCTTTCAGACACAACAGAGAGCAATCGAATGCGTTTATTTAGAAATTAATGTGGATTCATTCTCGAACGACTTCGGTCTTCAAAATTTTAGGATTAAACACCAGAAAGTATATTCCGATTGGAGTGAATTTAGGCACCGAATTATTAAAAATAAACGTTGGATTTCTTCCAATCGAGTTTCATCTCCGTTTTAAAAGCAATCATCGAATGTTTTCAGCAATGAAATGCGAATGGTTAACACGCAGTTGTTGATACGTTAACTCTGACTGGATTGCAAGCGACAGATTTTCAGACTGAATGTCTTGAGTAGATATTTTCACGAACGAGTCAACAATAAAAGTTTCGATTTCTAAAAATACTCATCAAAAAACAAAATTAGAGATCATTCTGAAGTAACTCAAAACTCAATACTCGCAACGCGGCCATTTTCTTCATCGGACTTGATCATAACATCAACGCGAATCAGTCCACATCAGCAGCAGAGGAAACTGTAATTTTTCGATTACCGAGCAGGAAAGAGAGGTCTCTAGTACATCGGAGCACAGGCTAATTTCAAGCAGCCTGCCGCTGGAGTAAATTCGAACGGCTGGCTCAGAATCAGGAATTGTATGACGATCACACGGAATCAATGAGACATTAATTATTAATCAAGCGAGTTCGAAAGTCGAGTAATGTTTCGTATCGTCAAAAGAAAAGAACACAACACAACAACAGTATTCACTCTACCTGCTTGTACGTAACTGAAATCAGACGAGCTCGAGTATTTGAAATTCAGCGAAATACGGCACCAGCTTTTGGACAGATTATCTCCGGAAATAAGAAAGACATAACGAACGTAGAATTCACGGCAACACTCAACTGGTGCGTCAGATTTCATCAGCGTAACTATCGATACGTAAAATACACGCCAACGCTAGCCAAGAGGGCTGATTTTCTTCATCGTGACCACTTAATACTTGGGTACCTACAGAAGAAACTCCCTCATGAGAAACGAAAATATCAATGCATAATTACTACACCTTCGAACAATCGATTCCTCGCTTCACTCGAAGTAAGAACATTGCCGACTGCTGATCTCCCATTAAAGCTGGATCCAAATCTCAGAACCTGCCTCTCAACTTTCGAAACTGGATTTTCAATCTTCGTGCCTTATAATCTACCATACGAGAGAACTGGATGCGACGTATACGGGAAACAGGGAACACCGATGTATTCGAGTGTCCATTAGGTAAATAATAAGCACCTTGCCGTACCTCTTAATGACATCTGGAGTAGCCAGGAAGTCGTTATCTTTCGGACCAGGATTAATCCATGGATGCTTCAGTACTTCAGAGGCGGTCAGTCTTCGGTGCGCATCCTTCACCAGTAATTTCCTGATCAAATCCTTCGCCTCTTCGGAAATCGACATCCAATCTCGTTCCGGAAATTCATAATGACCTTGCTGTATGCTATAGAATAACAATTCCTAGAACACAAAATTATACACCCGAGTTAATCGACTATTTCCGATTCTCGCCTCCCGTTTTTCGATCAAGACAGAGAGAGGTTCCCACACCTTCCGGGCAAGCATATCAGAAATACTTGACAACAAGTCATCTGTCACCCCTCATACTTATCGGACCACTGCGGTTCATTTTTCCGACGAACTAATATTGACTCTGTCTGGGAATCTTACAATAATCAGTCCATCAGTCTGAAAGTGCCTGTGTATTCTTCAATCGACGAGTCTGCCTGTCAGTCAATCAAGAAATTGGTAGCATGTCTGTTGTCCGTCCAAGTCAACATTCACTCTGACTACACACCGACCTTCCTTCCTGTCAATACACATGATGAAGACGAGGTCGAGATCTTTCTGTCTTCCTATACCGAATGTACAGTAGTGTTACAAGTAGTCCTTGCTACCTCAGAGTCGGGGGCCAAGGAGAATCGAGTTCATTCTTTCTATTCGCCTTCTGTTCGAACATAACTAGAATGATCCAAGACAATGAAGCAGCACAACACCTCTACCCCTCGGAAATATTTCTATTTACTGATTTTCTGGCTAAGTTTCGCTCGTCAACCATCAGCCAGGGATCCGAGGATCACCATCAATTTCTCCATAGCGCAACTATGTAGCCTGTAGCATCGGTTTTCATCGTTATCAATGTCAATTTCAATTTTCACTCACACAACAACAAAATAACACAAGAAATACTTCTTGGTAACTCACCGATAACACGCTCATTTTACTGGTGACGCCGATCGTTAGTAACGAAGCGTGGCACGGAGGTCACATTAGACATCGAAACGAATACTTGAAATAGGACATTTTCCCTTCTTATCGATAAGAGACCCGCACAATATCATACACGGTACGTTACCTGGCAGGCTTTGCAGGATTCTCCGCGCTCCCAACCGCAATTATAACCGCAGTTGCCCGAAAACGGAGCGTAGCCGCACAAAAGAATGTAGGTAACAACGCCCAGAGACCACATATCACATTGTTTGTTGTAGTAATTACAATCATCGCCGATGAATGTCTCCACTACTTCGGGAGCCATATATTCCGCACTCCCCACCTGAAATATAACGAATCAGTGCTATCAGAAAACGAGATGCAGGCATCGAGAAATGTTTATAACTTAACGGGTCTTAAGATGAGAGAACTGGCAACATCATCATCCCGAATCGCTACCTCAGCCATTTCCAACGAGCTGTGAGAAAACAGCCCGCTAGTCCTAGTTCAATCACCTTTGAAATAGAGCAACATCACGTGCACTTTGAAGGAGTCCGTAAACCAGAGATAAGAAACTCAATATTTCGTAACATTTTCCATCTTATCCTAGAGCCGCACTCGGCGCTAACCACGTATTCGACGATTCTCAGCCTTCTTCACAGAGCAACACTTCAACATTAACAACATTCAATGTGACACGAGACAGGTCACGTAGATCACTCCTATTCTATCAAGCTAATACCAAGCAATAACCAAGAATAAACTAGCGACGCCTCTAAAAATAAACGCTCGAACATACAAATTAAAACCCCATCCTTGATAACTCCGCAGTCTCGAATTATCAGTACCAACACACGACGACGTGTAAATACAACCAGGAGTGTGTTTTCTTCAACAATCTTATCGTCTTTACGGGTTCGCTAGCGCACCCGTTAATTACAAACGACTTTATCTTGCTCACGTAAATTTTTCAGAGCGGACAACCTACGAAAACGTTTGCAATGTCAAATAATAAGAAAAAAAATCTCGCATTTTAAATCTGATTTAAACGAGAAACAACAGCTAAACGACAAAACACAATATTTTACATGTCATTTTAGTGCCGGGATTGAGCGAATGGAATCTGATAAGCGCCGACAGTTATTACATGTAACCGGTGTCACGTTCAGTCCAAAATGCACACTGATGATCACTGAGAGCCCACCCTTAACTTCTACCTTGCAGCCTAGCCTAGTGTGAAACCATGTTCGCGCCCGACCAGACTGGTTTACAGCAGCGAAGCCGTAATAGATTTTCTAACGACTTGTCAGAGACTTGAACATTTCTGGATTTCCAAAAACTTCCAGTTTCGCTGACTGGTCGAAGACTAGTCTGAGCCTCACAAATTCGTCTAATTCTTCAGAAACATTACCCGACTTATTTGCAAGACTTTTTCATACTTTTTCAAGACTCTACCAGGTTCACGAACTGAAACTTCCAATAGTCTAACTGGTTCTACACTCATTCAGATTCTCAAGTTTGTTGAAAATCCTTTGACGTTTTTGAAAGGGTTTCCCAGACTGATTTAGAACTTTTTCGCATTTGACACAACTCCTCGACTCCTGATTCAGAGTTCGGGGCTTCCTCTCAGTCAGCCTCGTCCGGGACTCTTCGAGATTTCAGATTATTCAAGTAAAAAGTACGCATTTCCCCTAATTAACTTTCTTCACAAGATCGTTTTCGGGAATTAGCCCATCATCTGCTGCTGTCATCGTACCACTCAGGCTCCCGAGACTCTCTACAACAGTTCCCACGGTTTTCAGGCATACTGCGACTCCTAAAATCAGTTCAAAACTTTTGCCAAGTTGATCCGAAACCCTATAGGACTCTCCAAGAATTCGAGACATTTTCAAGCTCAATTTAGCCTCTGAAGACTCCCATACTTATTATAAACTCTCTTAAGACTTCAACTCTCAACTCTCAGAAACGTGTTAAAAAAATTATCCGACTCATCTAGATACATTCAAGACTTGAATAAGCCTTCCAGACCTGAAATTCTGAAGTAAATGCTCACTTTATGGTAAACCCCATTTCTCTTTTTTCTTTGTCTACGACTAAGACCCTTCCCGACACATCTACGAATCGTTCAAGGCAGCGCCGAGTTATCTATTAAGCAGAGTGGGCAATTGCCTAGGGCCTACGAACTGTTTTGGGTCTATGAAGCATGAACTCTTTTATTTGAACGAAAGGGGCGCTCAGTACTTATACTTAATCTGCATCCTGGAAACACATTTACATAAAACGATGTACACTTTCAAAAAAAAAAAATCGAAGCAACAAATTGTCCAGGGCCTACGGAAATCTTAATTCGGCACTAGTTCTAAGGCTACTTCATGTTGCATCTACATTCATTTTCCCACTAAAAAAAAAACTCTAATCCCACCCCGTTTTTTCGGAACTCCAGTTTCGGATGAATCACACTCCACTCGCCCATACGCCCATAAACGAATTTCACAGAGCGTTTACCGATTACCGAATTTTCTATACGCCGACCAGTAACCTCTATAAATATTTTTTTTCCTCTCTCAAGCGCAGTAGGATTACGGAAGCGACATTGCCAAGTTCGTCACTCTTACTTGACTGTTAGCCAACGCCCCGAAACCCGCAAGACTTCATGCCAGATTAAAGGAACGTTACGTGTTATATTATCATTTACGTGCACTTACGGGTGTCAGTAACTGAGGAGTGCTCATCGGACCATTATGACCCGAGTTGAATTGAATGGCGGAAGCCAAATCAAAATCACAGATCTTGACCGGGCTCAACTGACTACGGGAGACACACAAGATATTCTCCGGTTTCAAGTCTCGGTGGGCAATTCCTACAGCAAAAAAGAATGGAAAAAATGTCAATAACACCGGCCGAATGACGATAAATACAGCGAATTATTAATCAACTTGGAATATTAACCCTTGTTATGAAGAAATTTCAGAGCATTGGCAAGGTCGCGAACGATCTGACTCGCTTCACGTTCAGTAAACAAATCTCGTTCTTGAATCCTGTTGAACAGCTGTCCGCCTTCGACTTTCTCGAATACCAAGTAAAATCTGTGAGAAAATAGAAACATTAGTAGTTCACATTCATTAAGAAATTCCAATATTGAACCCTGATGCCTCAAAAGATGGTCAAGTTTACTGAACGCAAACCAAGCAAGATCCGATCGATGAGTTAACGCAAGTTGATAGCATATTCGCAAGCAGACTTCAGTATTCCTATACAAACTGCAGCAGCTCAAGTTCAAGAACACAACTCTCGAATCACAATGCCACTGAATATATCAGTTACACGGTGATTTTGATCCACAATCCGGTTGTGTTAACAAAACCCTAATAAACACTCACGAAGTCTTTGCGGAATGTCGGAAAAGAGAGCCCTGAGAGCACTTAGCACCACACAATACATTTCCTTTACACATACCGATAACTTGAAAGAACTAGTCACTACCAGGAACACTTGCCTACAATTACCAAACGGAACCTTACAGTCTGATCTTTCACTGCTAACCGTTGCAAACTGACTGCCAACTGTATGTAATCGCTTATCCACCTATCGACAACAAAATAATGAACACTGTGCGCGCGCGTATTCAAACTTCTTAACAAAGCTGTCATTTCTTCACAAATATAGGAATACCAACAACACAAAGTTGGAGATCTCGGTTTGGCACTGATGAACTCCCAATCCACAATCCAACACATGGCTTTTTACGCCGTACCTTTCTTTGAAAGTTTCCTACGACTTGGGCAGATGAGCCTATGTGACCACACCATTCGTGCTTATCAGGAATACTATAGAAAAAGGAAAATACGCTCAACAACAGTGTAGCCATCGCGGCGTGTTTCCTTCTTTTTCGCAAAGTTACAGCGTATTAATTTGAAAAATGGTCACAACAGGACCTCTTGACGGCCACACATGATACACCTGCCCAACTCAACGAGTACAAAAAATGAAAGAAATCTTCCGAAGACTCGATACAAGCGGAAGACGGCTGAGGGCTCCTCCCGGGGGAAAGCCAAGGCTAACGATACACAGGGACACACGTACATTCTAGCAAACCCATCTACAATCTTGAATGCAATTCACATTGGTAACCCCAAGAAATAGAAGAGATGACACCGAGTGGCCACAACAGGCCGATTCGCTGCTGTCGTAATCAAGCCTTTGGTTTCTGAAGAGTACGTTATTCATAACGACCGTTCTCTTTCGGACACCGTAGAGCTGTAAAACAAATCAAGATATGAACGTAACATATTTTTAGAATCCATATAACACGTGGATGTAATGAATTCAGCCATGTTCAACGAAAATATCACTTACAACAAGGAATACATTCTGACAAAGAGAGACTTTTTATAAAAGGATAGGTTCACTTAAATTCTCGAAAATCAAAAATACGAAACAGAAGGGCGGACCGAGAGCTCCAACAATGTAATTTTAAACGGGTCTGAATGAGTGCAACGGACAAGTCGATCTCCTGACAGCAGATTTCTTTGTACAAAGGATATTTTCGTGAAACTTAGCTGAATCGAAAGAGATCTTCACGTTTTAAGTTTTCTGAAAATATGCAATTACGATCTCAATTAGCTCTACTTTCAATTTGATGGCTAAAATAACGAAAATGAACATCAATCAAAAGCATTATTTTCAGGGTAATACTGATAACAACGAACATTAATTAGAACGAGCTCCATAATGTAACGGTAATTCGCTGTATCTGTACTCTCGATCACAGGTGTCGCATTGAGGAATGCGTTCATCTTCATCTTCTTCTCCTCCGAGAATGAGTATTTGGGAAGGGACCCATTCAGAATGAAAATGGATTAGGCACGAGTCGGATTGGGAATTCACAACAGGAAAGTAGGTCTAGTCCAAGTATTTCCATGAAAATGACTCCTTTTGAATTAGATATTGTATATTCGGAATAATCACGGAAGCGCAGAAATCGGGAACTTGAGGAACATGCGAAATGGCCATGCAAATATAAAAGTCAAGAACCTGAAGAGGATATGAAGCTCAGCCCCAAGTTTACCGGGTTCAATGTGTCACCTACTTCTATTTGGGACAGACAACGATACCCAACATCCGACATGACCTCAGCCAGCACAATCTTTCGTATAAAAAAAAATCGGCATCACGCGCTCTCGCATACAAACTTTCTTTCATACATCTTGGCAGTTTGCAACAACTTGTTCAAGACTTAGAACAACGAAGCCAGACGAACATGTCTACGTGATTGCGTTGAGTAACTCACCAAATACTCGATGAGAGCACGAATTGAATCGAAAATGAAAACTATCGCGAACTTCGCATTTACCTTTCGTCATCTTCAAAGAACTCCAACATTTGGATGATATTCGGATGGCCTTGACACTGGTAATAAGTCTCCACCTCTTTGAACACACGACTTCTTGGATGCCCTGGCACCTTATCGATTATCTTGACCGCATATTCCAAGTCAGTGAGCATGTTAACGCAGGTTTCGACGGACGCGTACGCTCCCTGTCCTAATACTTCCCCTTTCAACTTGTACAGATCTGAAAGAAACAGACACATTCAGCACAGGATTCAACCGGTTTGAACACTACGATGTTACAAATCAAATCAATTGTTACCGTGAAAACACGACGTCACCAAACTAGTAGCGGTTTTCTTCTTTCTACGTTTACGACGTCCTTCTTCTTTCATATCTATCATACAGTCGGCTTTATCCCCTGCGCAATTTCAATAATACTAATTAGGGAGTCGAAGGGAGGGCTGTAAGATGCGAGGTAACTTCCGAATTTTAAAATACAGTTAGTGTACCAGCAGGAACGCATCTTCGAATGCTCAACATAGTTAATAATTACGGTAACGTTATACAATACTCGAACGACAGTACTCATGCTGAGTCGATCAACGATACACGAATGAATTTACTATCGACGAGAATTTTCGACTCTCGTATCGACTGCCGTCTGCGAGCGCGGCGCACAGCTGGCCCGATTCCGAAAGCCGGTCCACGGGCCCAGCGGCAGCCAATAATTAATTCAAAAAAAGCTAAATAGGAAGATCGGTACTTACCCAGAAAAGTTTCCTCGTTGGCGTTTTCCTCTATCAAAGTGGCCACCATTTTTTATCGCAGGTGTAACGGTTTCCGATATGTGTAAAAAAAAATTATACAAAAATAGAAAGGTAACCTAAATTTTATTATAAAGAATGACTAAAAACACACGGAGTGTTAACGAAAGTAGGCTCTTAATGTCCTAGTATCACAGACATCGTCTCTTATTAATTAAAAGTTGTTAAATTAGTCAACAAATGCCGAAATAAAATGAGATCGAATTGAAGGAAAACAATGACGGAATACTATCAAATAAACCGGAGATAAAAAAAAAGAAAAAAAAGATCACATCGTTTTGGCTTAAATGCCTAACTTCATAACTTGTCGTCACATCGGATGGTACAAAAATTTCGTTTAAACGCGAAGTCACCGCATCGTTTCGCATTAGAACTGCACGTATAGTTGCACAGGAACCAACTGAATGGCCATAAAAGCGATATGCACGTAACACGACTTTCCTCCTCGTTCAATTCATTCTGACTGTCGGGCTGTCCGGGGTCCGTGCTCCGTGTCCGCTGTCGGCTCTCGGCTGTCGCTGTCCTTTCAAGTCTGTTCGACTTCGGCTGCTCCGCTGCTGCTCCTCTGTTCGCTGTTCCGTTTCGTTTCTGTTTACAAGTTACTACGACGTAGAATTTTCTAGAGTATTCAGTCACGTACGCCACCACAGCGACCCGTCGTGCTAATGCGCAGTATACACGTAATCAACATCACACCATGGTGGGGGCTTTTCTATTTTATCAAGTAGCCAGTAAACGTTTCAGGGCTTCTTAAAAAAATTCGACTGCCGCTGTGCCGCTTCTCTGGCCGGTTCTCTCCTTCGCTCCATCTCTACCTTCTGGCATCTATGTAGTTTGTACATGTAGCTTCGTATCACGTCTACCGTCATTAAATCCGCGCTGAATTATTTTATTCCTCTGTACGAGTACGATTGTAGTATTTACCACCTATTACCATGGCTGAGCTAAGCTGAGCTCTTTCATTCTCGACGCTTGCTTGTGTTGTATACATACGCTGGCTGTGGGCAACCATCCTACGGCTCCATCGCACCATTCCATCCATCTTTACTGTCCGGCAATTTTACTCAATGCTGAGCCGGTGCAAACGACAAACCTAGAATTTTCTTCTTGCCTAATACCCCAACCGAATAATAATAATAATGTAGCATTTCGATCCACATTCGTATTTTTTCGTCTTCGATGGCGGCCATTTGCAAAATACTTCCTGTGTAATCAATTGTATGTAGCTTGTCACTTGGCTATGGAGTTGTACCGGCAACAGTTATTGTTATTGAAATGTACTTGAAGTACCTACATTCAGAAATGAATGACCAGGTGTTCCGAAGTATATCATGGGCACAGTTCGTGGTGCGACGTAGTCGTAGATCGTAGTTAGTATAGAATGTAAACTAGAAGAATGCTGAAACAGTCGCTGAAAAAAGTAACAAGTTTTCGACTTTCACGTGTTGTGGTGTTGAAGTTCTCAGCTTTCACAACTGAATGATGGAAATATGTCGGTCATTATGCAGAGGCGTTGCCGGAAATTTTTTGGGGATAATTTTTTCAGTCGTGTTGAACTACATACATCGGCGTTGGTGGATTTTTGGGGGGAGGGGTGTAGTATGTTGTATCAAAGTGTCTGACAGTCATTTAAGTCATTTATTTTCAGTCGTGGTCATTTAAGAATTTAAGAATCAGCAAATTACACCTTGAAAGAGAAAACAGAAAACAAAGAATTTAGAATTGGAAAATTCTATTATAATAAGCAGCGCTGCAATTTTTATGCGAATGCATATTTTTATCTATGGCGCATAGGTATATAAGTTTCAAAAGATTTTTACGAATCACAGAATTCTGAGTCAAATGAGCAGCACTTCATCCTGCTTCTTTCGCATATTTTGGCATTTATCGCATATTTTGCACCAGTTCTGCTCATTTTTCAATTTCTTTTCCCCAAAAAGTTATTTTTTTAGTTCTGAGAATGATGTCTAACTCCAAAAAAAAGTTGAGAAGACATAATGGTTAATGAATCAGCAGAAAACTCTTAGAAAAATATGTTCTTTTGCACGTGAGATAATCTTTCTCTTGCCCGCATCACATTCATCATCATCAAGAAATTACGAATAGGTGCATTATCTCCTGGGTGCATCTCCTATTAAATGAAGATTGGACTTCTGAAGGAGATACTTTGCTGGATCATTTTAACATATGATAGAAACTGTCTCAGCATAGGCGTAAATAGTGGGGGCTTGGGGGGACTTAACCCCAAACTTCTAAATAGCCCCCCTCCAACACTGAGAAATTACCAAAGAAAATGATACGGAGGAGTAATGTTGCTTCATAACGTGGGGCTTAAGTCCCCCCTAGTTCTGAGCCCTATTTGCGTTTCCAATTAAATAAATTTAATTATATTAATTTTCCAATTAAAAAAATAAATAAAATAATTTTATTAATATAAATTAATATATTAATTAATTTTCAATTAAAAAATCTTATAAAATAATTTTATCAGTGTCTCAGTGTATCCAACTTAATTTTTCCTTTGAAATGATATACCCATATTGTATTTGCATATTTATACATATTTTACAATTTTGGCGCATATTTTCGGCATATTATCATTTAGACTGAATTCAGTACATAAAATATGCGCATATTTCGCAATGTTTTGTGCATAAAATTTTCAGCCCTGATAATGACGATAAATCGAAATATCAGCTTACAAGAGTCTTTGCATGTATGACATGCTCATGTGAGTCGTGTGAGACGTAATCACCATGCGCGTATTAAGGCAGGCGAGCTCAATAAGGCCCTAATTCAAGGTCTTAGCTCTCCAGACTTTCATGTAAGTGATTTCATGGTTTTCCTTTTTTGTGTTATAGTCGACTGAAATATTTGAAAATTGCCTAGCTTGAAATTTTTCTATACTGCTCCACGTTCCTCAGATCTTCTAATAAAAATACCCCGTTTTCAAAAAACTTGATAAGGCCAACGCACCAAAGGAGGCTAGACCTATAACCTTTTTTTCCCTTTTTTTTTTCTTTTTTGTCTGCCCGGGTTGATTGAAAGACCAACCATACCACGGGGCCTCCCCGTCTCATCCCACGATTGGAGCGGGGCTCTGATGAGGGGCATGCATATTTTAATGATACCTCATGTCACCTTATTAACCACAGAAATAGTTTTCCTGGGTAATGTGGTGATATGTCTGTCTTACCTCTACCTATCTCTATATATAGCCTAGTATATTCTATTTATATGTCTAATCCGATGTATTCTTTTCAGCAGGGACCAGCCCCGGCAGGAACTGCCGCAGTGCGGACAACAAGTTGTCCACCACAACGGTCCCACCAAGGCCCCGGCATCCACTCTTATACTCACTGATAGGGTACATTATTTTGTTATCCATGGCTAGTATTGGCCCACCCTCAGCTGTTGGTCTCAACGCAACATTATCAGAGGGGTGGACTCCCCCCAGCTCCACACCACGACATATGGTGTTTTCTTGTCTCGTTTCATTAGTGTCCTTTAAGAGTTTCCATAAGATATGGGTCGTGAGTTATTTTTATTATTATTATTATTATTATTATTATTATTATTTTTCCATCAATGTAGACTACTGAGTCCCAGCACTTGTTTCAGTGGCCTCATCTGCCCACAGCCGCTTCACACAGTCACGGATGTAAGCCCTGCAACTAGGCCTCAAGAGGTCCAGCTGCGCAGGTCGACCATCGGCAAACAGTGGACACTCCGTGAAGATATGTTCCGCAGTCTGCAGACCGCCACGCATCCGCATCTGTCAGACACACGTCTCTTCATTCTGAAGAGGTATGCCTTGAAGCAGCCATGACCAGTCAGTCCCTGAGCTAGGTAAAAGTCCACCCCATTGACTCCCTTCGTACTTACTGTGGGAAGTAGTTTTTTGGTCCACTGGCCAGTGGGTGTATTATCATACCATGTTTGCCAGATTTTGACGCATGACTTTCCCAACCTTCTCCTCACAACAGAGGGCTTGGATAGAACCTAATAAGACCCAACCTAATACCTAATAAGCCTGACCTGAAATTCTGTAAATAAAAAGTTAAGCTTGGTTCAAATAGAAATTTATGAGCAAGTTCTAACTGACATGATAATCAACTTATCTTACCAGGTTGTGCCTTATTAGGTCACATAACACTGTTTTTAGTGAGTATCGCATACCTATCGATTACAAATTTTCAAATTTAATTTTCTGATGCGGGAATACGTTAACCACCCCACACTAACAAACATACTCACTCAATGTTCGATTTCTTGATAATTCCACGTGATCAACTTTAATTACTCGTAAGTCCCTCCAAGTTACACAAAAAATATCGAGACTTTTTACGTTATTGGAAAAATCATCCCCAGGCATATCTCGCACCAGTGGACTAATATCGTTGATAAAATCATTGGACAGATGTTCCATACCTGAAGAAATGAACCTTTGCTGTACGTTTTAATGCAGTCTAAAGTACAGCAGTCTAGATCGGTACATTAGGCCTTATATTGAGGATCCGGGCCTTATTGGGCTCATCTACCTTATGCAATAAAATTAGCTTTTTCCCCCCATGAAAATGTAGTATTATAGACAAAGAAGTATATTCAGCTTCAGTTCATTATTTCAGCGCATTCATAGCAAATGGGGGGGAGGGAGGTCATTTATTTTCAGAATTCGATTTCGTTAGATATCCTGTGTATGTGTATTGCGAGTTAAGTACATGGTACGGTAGTACTAATTGCAGTATCACATGACACTAATTCGTTTACAAATTTTTTATAACTACGAGTATAAATATAATTATTGGCCTTGAATTTGAGGGGACAGGGGGAGATATTACCCGTCTACCCCCCCCCCCAGCGACGCCCGTGAATGTGTCGGTCATAAGACAGTCACGCCACTGCAATTGGGTAACCTGATTTTTGAACCGAGAATACATTAGGGAGATTTGAGAGCAAAGCGTAGCAGATTCCAGCATTCCACACTATCGGAATAGTGGAACGGAAAAAAGTTCAAGATTTTCACGGATGAGTTAACGAGGCGGGCAGGAACGGCGAGAGCCGAGCGGGGCCCTGCCCCAGTGCAATTTGCGAGTTTTTTTTTTCATTCAGTTGGGAACTCGCCTCTGGGTCTGTAATTTTTCTTGGTCCCGCATGTTTTTCCACACGCTTGTAAAATGTAACCTGGGCCAGCGTTTACGGGCCCTTGGAAAAAATCTGGTTCTGGTGCAAATGCACTTTTTGCAACCCCCTCGCCGTCACTGGGGCTGGGCACTGCTATGCTCTCCTAAATTAGAAAAAGACATACAATATGTACATTATTTTATCTAAAAAAGTATGTCGTTGTTGACGTACTAATACAGGCCGGCCAGATTTTTTTTAGAAAGAAAAGAGGATACCAGAACGAATAGGGTTAGCGTAGTGGCGTAGATGGTACAATGAGAAATACATGGAGCAGAGGCCCTTCTTACGGATAACTCCTCTACTGAGGCACATCCAGTTACATCAATATTGTCAATTAGCATTATGTACATCTTTAGACCAACCACTTATCCAGTAGCTTACAATTTTTCTCATCTGACAAAAGAACAAAATGAACTGGAAGGAGAGGGGGGCCTGCGGAAATTCCCCCAGGCCCTCTTCTTCTCTCTACGGGGCTGGACTTAAGTTCCGAATAAATATAACTAAATCAATCTCTGCCTCTGTTTACTATTGGCAGCTTTGAAAATATATGAAATGCTCGATCATCGAGAATTCTTGAGCTTGAGCATTTGTTGGATCCTATATTAAATGCTCCAACACTTCCACAGTTATGTTTGTTGTTTTTAGTTTAGTCCTTTCTGTTTCTTCCCAGTTAAACTGGGGTCAATTCTGATCTTGACTGGTTTCTTACACTGCTGTATGAAGTATAGAATTGTATTCCCGCGTACATCATGAGATCCAAGACCAGAAATAAGTTACTCAAGTCAGTCGATTTGGTTGTTCTCTGGTTGTGGTAACTATTCCTCATGTTTGGTTGGGTTTAGTTGTTTCTGATCATGATTTGTTTGGGGGGAAATTTGATCATTTCCGGATGCATCAAGTCTTTTTTAATTACGTTTGTTTGGGTTTTCTGCATTTAAAATGACTTTTTTTGAACATGTTTGTATTAGGTAACTTTGAGCCAATTTTGGTTAAATTTGGTCGGATTTGCTCATCTGAGATCTATTTTGTTCTTTTTGATTATTTTTGTAGTGGCCAATTTTGATCAGATTTGGTCATTTTCGGAAGGTTTTGGTTGTTTGAGATTTATCGGCTGACTTAGTTATGATAATCTCTGCCGTTTTCGGAATGAATGCAAGTGTTTTTAATCAGGTTTGGTGAGACTAGCGGTCGAGTTTGGTCACTTATATGGTCGGAGAAATGTATGTTTACGAATTATATCGTTTTTCTACGATCCGATCAAAAGAGTATAAATTGAACTTTTGGAGAAAAAGAGAGAGTACTCTATTTTCATTGTTCCAATAGAGTACAATACTCTTAAAAAAAGTATATCTGGCTAGTCTGACTAATACCTCGTGTGAGTACAAAAACCTAAATTTTACAGAATAATCTTAAGATGTTTTAAAATCGTCATGTACATTTACCAACGTCCGGGAAGAGGCCTAAAATTTATTCAAATTAGGGTTCCTCATTTTTCACGTTGAAAGTTCGAAGTGTACTGAATGTGTCGACATCAGAGCCGTCTTCATTTTCGATTTCTGATTTTCAACGCAGCACCCCTTTCCTCCCTTCCTATTGGACGGTTCCATGACTTGGGAAAAAGTTTCCATCCAGTACGAACAAAACTGGTTAAAAATAACCCGTGTCACAGGGTGGGGGATTTGTTCTCATTTAGCGTTCACAGCCAGGGGTCAAAAAATCATCTTTAATCTAACTTTTTTGGGGGAGGGAGAGGAAGGGAAATTGCTGAATTTGTTCTTTAAACTTTTTCACCACTTATCATCTCTTCTACACAAGAGTTACGGATGAGTCACAACAACAATTTCCACATCAAGGTCATATTCTGCACTGGCCCTTTCGTTTCAAGTTTCACACAGTCCCAGAGAGTAGCGCGGAACTAAGTCAACTCCACTATAGGATTTCTTAGGTCGTCGGATTCAGGGGCGTAGCTACGGGGGGGGAGGTGTCAGACACCTCCTCCCTTGGCATCGGCCAACAATGTGCAAAAATTAAAATATATTCTGATAATAGTAAGTATTACACCTATAATGTTGTGAAAGTGAAATGAAATCCCCCCCTTCATACCACTGGTCAGATTGTTTCAAGGTTAAATTTTGTAAGGCCCCCTTCTAGACACCACAAGGGGTTAGTATAGGATACACAATTTCAGTTTAAACGTATTTCATGTTTTTATGCCGGAAATAGTTTGTGCCACTAAAATCGTTTTGGGGACAATTTTTACTAGTAAAATTTCGATTTTGGGCTCTAAGAAGAGCAGCTAGGCAACTAAAGATTTCTGGCAATACAGGAGACATAGGTATAACAGACAAATATTTGGAGCAAAACTCCCCCGTCAATTCATTTTCTCATTTCTGATCCTTCTTAAATCTCAGGGCCACCGCGATGCACTGAGTTCAATACTCGACGCGCAAAATCCCGCCAGTTATCCGGGTAACTAAAGGGAAACCAAGGGTAACTGATGGATTTCTGGGTAACCTGAGGGTAACCGAGGGTTGCAAATGGGTAACGTTACCGCGGGTAACTAGAGGGTAACTGATTGCGTATCAGAATACGCAAAATCCCACCGGTTACCCGAGTAACTACAGGGGAACCAAGAGTAACTGATGGGTTTCTGGGAAATCTGAAGGTAACCGAGGGTTGAAAATGGGTAACTTTTTCGCGGGTAACTAGAGAGTAACTGATTGCGCATCGGGTAGGCGTGAGCATGCCCGACCAAATGCGCCTTCACGTCGTTCACGTGAATCGTTGAAAGTCTTAAAACATAGTCCAAACGAATACTTAGGGCCAGTAGTATAAAAAAACGTGACGTCGTTTAATCAACCATTATTGGCGGAAATCAGTCGATTAAGGCCTTTAATCATGGATTAAACTCTAATAATGTTTTATACTACCGGCCCTTAGATAATTTGAATGTGTATCTCACAGAGCCCAAGTAAGTTTTACAAGATTCTGATGAATTTCATAATATTAAAGAGTCATCGGGAATGTAATAGCTATTATGACCAATAAACTCTGTTTTAACAGAGTAAGAATAAATCTTCACAGCAATCAGCTAATTTGATGACTAGTTTTGAGGATTATACTCTTATATGAAAAATGAATTACTCATCAACTTTCCTCTGGAGAAGAAGCGAAACGGACATCCCACATTTCATAATTTCCCATATTAATTCTCAGTTCTCCTGGTAATTCTGATGTTTTCGGATGTAGTATATAGTTTTCCCCAACAAAAAAATAATTAATATGTATAACTTTACCGTATCTCCAAATCGAGGTAATTACTCCACACCTTACGATCTTAGGGCCTCGCATTTATAATGCGATTTTCAAATTCGAACATACTGGTATGATTTTTATGAGTGGAGGGGATGAGATTACTCCGTTGCACCACCTTCTCCCCCAGGGTAAACGTATGATACTAAAAACCAGTGAGACAAAAAACTGTAAAATTGGATAACATTTTTCTTCCCAAAAATGTGACCTATCGATCGAAAATATTGTTCGACAAGTTTAACAACTCATACTCGTTAGAAATTAATGCGGCACATTGACCGTCCTTGTAACAGAGGTAATTCGCGATTTGAAATTTACGTGTACCTATCATACAATCCGCGAACAGCTGAGTGTACAATAAAACATGAAGAACGTTTTAAAGTCGATTTTAACGGATTTTAGATTCGGATATCAGTATAGACGATAAACGTTCCAACATTTTGTGTTTTTATTCGGCTAGTAATTAAAATATCTAGTAAGTATCAAAAAGGCAAGTGGCTGTGGACAGAAACGAAGTTCAGTTAATTTTTTTTTCGCATTTATGTAATTTACATGAGCTAATAATAATTCATAGTTACTGTTAGAACTCAATCGGGATATTTTTTCTCGATAAACTTTTGTAACGTCGAAAGAAGAAAATTTTTAATATTCAACTAATGACTAAGTTGACCCCAAAACAATCTTACTGACGAATCAAAAATTGGTACTTTTATCTTTATAGCATCATCGATATTATCTTTTCCTTGGAATAGGGTCCTCGTTCGCAAACGATTACTAACTCGAATGATGTAATTCCTGTATAAACTGAAAATTATTAAATTATTTTTGAATAAGTATAGTCATTAGAAAATTTTTGATATCGGAGAAGCTGGCATCCAACTGATAAAATACAGATAACTTAGGTAGGTACTTATTATCTTCAATATTCGAATGACTCCCCTGCCCTAAGCATATCGAAGTCGCGAAGACTACCGCAATCATCAGAGAGAAAAAATTGCACTATGATTATTCTGAAATTTCAGTTTCCTCATCCCGTGGTCTCAATGACATGTATGAAATATGTCGAGTAGGTATGAGGAATGACTAAAAGTTACGACAGGTAATTTAGCTAATCATAATTTTCTGAACACCCATTTCAAATTACCTAAATACAGCATGAAATAATGTACCTAAAAAAGTCTAGTTAGGTACGTTTTTTTTTATCATATGATTAATCAGTCAATTTATTACAGTAAGCAGTTTTTTATTCTTCGAATTTACCGATACTTCTGCACCTATTCGAGTTAGACTAAGGAGTTAGTTCGGTGCCGACTGAACGATAACGAGGTTTATTAGTTTACGCCATTTTTGATTGAGATGATACGAGGATATCGAAACTCGTCACGTGTTTGGAAACAATTTACGAAGAAACTGCGACTAAAATCAATTTCATTCTGTCGTTGGATAATAGGACTGGTAAACTAGTTACCCGAGAAAATGATAGCAAAGTGCGAAATAAACGCTGTACGGTTTCGAAAAATACGTGCAAGTACATAAAGCGAATTAAAGCAGATAAAGATAACAGCTCATTCAATGTATTTAATTACCTGATTGATAGTGGATGTCAGCAGTGGTGCGTTCAAGAAAATACACGAAAAGAGGAGCGTAGTTCTAAAAGTACGGAAGCAGATGCATGAGGAGGCTTTCCAAGACATTTTTGACTGTTCCCGAAATCATTCTAGCGGGGAAAAGTTTGAAAAATCGAAACATCTTACAGTCAACGAGCACCAGTTGACAAAATTGAAAAAATTAAGAACGTGGTTCTGCTTAAAATATCCGTCAGTTGAAAAAATTTTTAATAAATACTTTTTTTCTGTTGATCTTAACGTCTCTTAAGTTAATACATAACATTTGTAACTGGAAAAATTATAATCCCTATCTTTCTTCCTCGCATAACTTGACCAAGTGGCTTGACTTGGGAAGTACTGACAGGACTGAGAAGGAAATACAGACACGAAGTAAGGCTTGGAAGAGATATTAGGCCCTAAAACACATATTCAAAAGCAAACTAAGAAACAACCTCGAAAATAAGAATCCTCAACTCATCCATTATACCCATTTTAACATATGGTGCGCAAACCTGGTCCTTAACAAAACGACAAGCTCACAAAATCCAGGTAACACAGAGAGCCATGGAAAGAAGTATACTGGGGGTAAAGAGGAAAGATAAGGTCAGAAACGAGACGATCAGGAAAATGACTGGAGCATTTGACGTACTAGCACACATTAGGATGATGAAAGTAAGGTTTGCAGGTCACGTATAGCGAGGATGGACGGAAACAGATGGGCTAAAAGAGCAACGGAATGGACACCATACGGAAAAGGTAGAAAAAGAGGTAGGACAGCTATGAGATGGCGACAGGATCTCGTTCAAAAGTTTGGTATCACATGGTCAAGGGCAGCTCAAAATCGCAACAAATGGAAAACGATTGGGGAGGCCTATGCTCAAGAGTAGGCGTTCGGTACTTAGAATTAGTTATATAGTTATATATTTTGTAAACGTACCGAGTTGTATATGTATGTGCCGGAATAAAGGCTTTTATTATTATAGGTATAATTACCGTTATTAGCGTAAATAGCCGACCTCCAGCTCAGGGCTCATAAAAGAGCTGACAAGTATCAAAAAAATGCTGAAAAAATATGCTTTCCGCTTGGATAATTTTTCAGCTTTTCCATGTCCATGTAATACTGCTTCATTTCAATAGGCCTCCCCCCCCCCTTTTCACTAGTTAGTTTGGGTGTGCCATTTTCTGGGACAGTCAAAAGTTGACAAAAGTCGATAGCTCTAGTCTTTCTAATGCCATGAGTCTGCACATTGCCATAGTTTAATCGGCAGAATTCTCGAAAATTGGTAGCCCTGGTCTCTCTAAGGCCATGAAAAAATCACCGGAAAAGAGAAGATCTCAAATTGAAAAAGTTACAAATCGTATTTGCAAGCAAAATTAATTGTGAATTTTCAACAGATTTAAGCGAAAAAGTGAATTTTGGTCACCTAAGAGACAGACAGAGTTGAACCTCCAAAACTGTTTCCATAGTGATGACCTCGGGACATCTACGCTTTTCCTCAAGAAATGCAAAAGGGCCGATATCAAAATGAATGTACATGTACTTATGTACCAAAGGGGGAATGTTCAATCTGACCCATCGTTTCACGCCGCATAAATTGACAATGACTCGATATTATTTCCTAACAAAATGTCGGGTTATGTAAGTAGTGCACTTGTGTAACGATCTAAAAATTTATGTATGTATGTACATGTGCATGCAGGATGTGCGCACTTTCAGCAACACGTCATCGACAAACATCTCAATCTCTCGATTCATTATACACATTACAAAACATAAGTATGGTCGAATTACAAATTGGGATCCACTGCCATCATCTTTAAAAAGGGTAGTTACACCGGCCCGGTGCTGATTCAAAAAGGGAAACCAAAGATCGAACCGCGTGTAGCTCGCGTGTCGTCACATCGACAGCGCTCGACAATTTACGACAAGCAAATTTGCAGGTTACTGCATGTCCGTTTTCAAGTTTCTACAGACTGCACTGATGGTGATGGTGTTCGATGGTTCATGTTGAATGCAGATTGTATCGTAATTTTCGCATTCCACTATTTTAGAAGAGACCATTACAAAGGCTGAAAAGGGAGAAGTGGGCCAGAAGCATCAGGGTAGCCGACGCTCCCCCTCCCCGCAGGAAGACAGAAAACCGTTCTGTTGCTTTTTGGACGAGGAATTTTAAATTTTCTCCGAGCTAAACCACTCCCCCAGCACTGCGATGTGGTCAAGCTACGGGCCTGGGAAGGAAGGAATAAATCGATAACGATTTACATCGTTTACAATCCTATGGTCGCATTTTGTTCGCGAACTAACAAATTTATAACAATTTAAAAATGTGTTAAGGAAGGCACTATCGTAGGAACTGTTGAAAAATTGGTCTTTCAAAAAATTTAAGGAACGATATTTGGTTTTAAAGTTTTGTAAAATTAAGAAACAACGTTAGTTAGTAGGTTTTATAACTTTGATAACGTCGCCTTGATTTTATTTTCATTAATTTTATGGTATTAAAACGCAACGAGGAAATGATTTCCTAGTTTTATAGAAAGAGTAACGCCCGACCATAGTGGCACGTTTTGCCACGTTATGTAGATTGCAGAGCACACAGCATAGTGCCATTCGATTATTCTCTTATCAAACTCCTTTCTAGTTTACCGTTTTAATAAATAATATGTTCCAACTGTTTGGAATTGGTATTCGCAGCTACTTTTTTAAGATGAAGGAGATTTGAACAATTAAAGTACACCGATCCGATGAAACTTGACTTTTTTTTTCATAACAAAACAAGAAGCGTCTTAATTAGATTTTGCATCACTCACATTTTACAATTTTTGACGTTGAAAATAATTGTTCATAGAAGCCCACATAGAATGTTTTCGAGGCTACGAATAATCTAGTCCATTTTCTCATATGTACGTTGAACCGAATATGCGGTATCAACGAATAATAAAAATGTATTTAGGGCTAGTCCTACTTAGTATTAACTATTGTCTTTAACTTCAAAAATAAAAATTGTATATAGTTGAATGTTAAATGAGACAACCTTAAATAAGACTGTAAACACATACCCAAAATTTAGAATTTATGCGTGATTTTTCACGAAAGGAACAATATTTCAGTAGAAGGGAAGGCAAATGGCAGGTCTATCGGAAAATAATTATAGCATAATCAACGGGGGTGGAACTTTCTTCGACTAGAGGAAGGGAAAGAGAGAAGGCCGGAAACTTCTAAGTTCTTCTTTAAAAATTAATATTTGAAAAACTTTTCTTTCAAATTCTTTTACCCTGCTGACACCTTTGTAATCAGTCACAAAATTAGTCACTTTTGAGACAGGTAACATGGACGCAACCGTAAGCTTTAGCCAATCATTGGCCTTCATTTCAATGTCAGCGCTACGAAATTATGCACGGATATAATTAAAAACTAATGCTTTGGCCACTGTTCAGTTTTGTTAGTCGAGTTTCAACCAGAGAACACTACTCACCATTTTTTCAAAATAAAATACATAAGAACGCTATTAATATTTCTACCAGATTTCCAAAGATCAGAACTTCCTCCCGAAAGTTCTAAAAGGCGGTGAGTCAAGTCATCCTACTGCCTTCTAGACTCCGTTGCACACAATAATAATGAACAGAAAGAGCAACATTTTCAGTAGTTATAGTAGTTGTATGACCAGGGTTCTCGAAGTTGTATAATTTTAATTTTTAACCATCATTTATAATGTTCCTCACTCAAAAAATGTGTAAATCATTCGTATGGTAGGCAGTACTGATGGAGGAAAATGATCAACCTGAGTTCATCATCGATCGTTTCTAAAGTTTTTCAAAAAGTATAAATTTTTGAATTCCCGACAATGAGAAATTCGAGGATCCTCGCTTGATGCTGATTGAGAACTGAACCAATATTGATCACATACTAACAGGTTTTCAAATTTTGCGAAGATATTTTCAGGCGAGAACAATTTTTAAAAAAAGAGTATTAATAAAAAATAAAAAAGCAATTTTTCATTGCATAGATAATGAGTTTGTAAGCGATCTAGTGAAATCAGGGGCCCTTTTATTTTGAGGGTATTCCTTTAAAAAAAAATACGGGTCTTCATATTTTTTTAGACCTTTTTTTGGCCATGGGAGGAGAAGGGTTGAACCCCTCCCCCTAAATACGCCACTGCAGTTAGTAATGAATAATTCGTAAGTTGAAAAGTTCGTAAAAAGTTACTAAAAAGTGTGAAAGTTTAAAAGTTGTATTTTTTTCAGCAGAAGACTTGATGTAATCCCTAAAATGAATCATAATGGTTCAAACAATGATCTACTTCTGACAAATATTTAAAAATACGTTCAAGCGATTGTTCTAATGGGCTTCATGGAAAATTTTGAAGAATTATTAACTAAGTCAAACATGAATAACTTGGGAGAAACGCAGTATTTAAAAGCGGCTAACTTCACTATTTTTACCGACTTTTTTTTTTATATATATATCCAATTATCTTCTTTATTTTATCTTTTCATTTAATAAAATTTCAATTTTTCCACTTTCACAGCCCCCATCACTAATTACAATCAGACTGTAACATCCGTAAAGAGGGTTGGGTCATTCTCTCCTTGAGTTGATTTCCCCTCCTTCGAAAATTATATTTTCCAAATTAGAGGGGGAAAAATTGAAGCAAAGAGCTTTTGTTTTGCTTGTCTGAAGATCGAAATTGTAATCGTACCCCAAAGTTCCGCCACATCTCGAACAGGCCGTCGGACAACAAGCTATGTTGTCCAGAAAAAAGGTAACGTTACAGGACGTATTAGAATGTAACAATATTTAATTTAACATAATTTATGGTTAAAATATGGATAGATATTGCTCACCTAAGACGTCAAGTTTTTGTATTTTATACAGGTTCAATTATCAACTGCTATTAAGCAGAGGGTTGAAAATTTGAGAAGTTTGAATTTTTAGAACCCTTACTTTAGTTGATAGCGAAACCTAGACTGAAATGCTGGTTGTTCTCCACGGGGACTACATACCATGAGGATAGTTTGTGTTCAAACATTTTTGAACAAAAGTAACCCAATACTCTCGTACCTCCTGGTATTCGATGAAATTTCAAATATCTAGTTTTAGGTACTTGTGATTCCGAAACTGTTCAAAATTCAACTTTTACTGACCTTTGGTTTTTCAAGACAGTTCAACCTCCAAGAAAAATACTAACATATTTTTTGGGAACATACACTGTACATTGAAACTCATGAATATACATTAGACCTGTGCACGGAGAGGGCACCCTCCACCGCCCCCTATTCTTAGAAATTATTCTTAATGTTTTGAGTACAAACATGTTATTTTCTATGCAAAGAATTCCTCCTAGGACAAATCCTGCGCAGGAGCCTAGCCTACAGATATGTATAATGATTCGGGTACCCTTTGTTAACAAAAGCTTCTAGTTAACGTCCTCCGAAGTTAGTGAAAACTTTCTAAAACTCATCTATGACGAAATTTATTTCAACCCATAATTCGCTGATATATCTGTCATTTCGCTCTTTCTGAAAGAATTTTAAAGCTTACAAGAAATTTGGTACACACATTTTTGTCGATAAAACCAATATGCGATATTTAAATGCCGAAAAACTTCCATAATCGCCAGAAATAAAAACTGACAAAGAACTCATAATTCGTACCTCCCATCCCTGTCATTTTCCCAAGTATATACATACATAAGCAATAAACTGCCAACCCACGTCAAACTTCTTTTTTTCGACGACCAGCTATACAATTTCTAAAATCGTTAATTCTCACCCACATCAAAAAAATTACCTACACCACGATCTCGTTATTCAACTGTCATTACTCTCATTTCTCGCATTACACGTAAAACCCTAAACAATATACCATTTTTTTTTGTTCGTTTCACTCGAACTAGTCGTCATTACTTGAAAAACAGGAAACGTTAATTACCGTAATTAATTCAACAATCGCTCAGCCGATCTCTGTACCAAAATCATACCCAACCGTTGAAATATTTATCGATTCATCGGCGCATTCGATTGTAATCCCAGCCAGAAATAAATAAATTTTTAAAAAAAGAGAGGAGAAAGAGATAATACAGCTACAGGGTAGACGTGGGACCAACACTAAACGCAAAGAAACTCGGGGCTAATCTTCCTAGATCCTCTGAAGTTCAACAAGAGAATTCCGTCATATCTAAATCTTTTCCCGTTTCTAAAAAAGCATGCCTGATGTTTTCAGGTCTCAAAATAAGTGGGTAGAAACTTTAAAAAAGTTCTCCCTTCTTTCAAGCTTTTACTCAGTCTCCTCTTCTGCATTAAATTCAATTCGATCACGCAATAAACTGGGAGCAAAGCACAAAACAAATTTGAAAAACATCATATGAATATCTGCAGGGTAACTCGGAAACAGGAAGAAAAATTAAGCAGGTCGTAGTTGAGTCTTACATTTTGCATAACTGGAAAACGGCGGAGGTTTGGACGTTTCGACACGGACAGTCGGACACGATGCCACGATAAGTTCTCAATGAATTTCTATTTTCAGATACTGTTTGATTTATACGAAAGAGATTTGCTTTCTTCGTAATGACAGGATGTACCAAGGGGTGGAAGAGGCTTCCGGACGATCTTATCAATTGAAAAAATCGCTTTCAATGGGAGAAAAATAGGGGCATCAGGGGCCAAATTTAAATAGAAAAGCTTCCGCCCCCCTCCAGTCTCCAAAGTCACGTCAGTACATTTTTGCGTGTTAAACTATTTGAACGATAAAAAAATGAAGTAAATTTAGTGAAATTTAGTTGAAAAGTTTTCAAGTTGTCTACCTATTGTCTACATCATACACCTATCGTCTGAAATCAGATGCCATTGTAAGGGCAGACAGCGTGCAAAATGGTGTATTACGAGCATTGCCATGTTTTAACTGACGTCATTACGATGATTACACAAATACTATCTAATACAGCGTTAATTGGCAATGTCGGAGGTACAATTTATTAGCAAGTTATCAGATAAGTGAACTACATTATTTACAGAACTATCCATCGCAACAGCGTCGTGCTTCTGAAATTCAAACTTCACAACTATACTTATGGAGATGCTGAAGATAACTCATATCTCATCACTATTCCTTATTTAAACATAAAGGCTAGGTTCAAGGATGACGTTTCGAGTGTTTAAGGGTGATGAGGGTCAAGATAATACCAAAACTTGATTCGGAAACCCTTGAAAAATGTCCCTCTATTTGCCCACAAGTCTTTTCTCCTTGACTAGGTAAAAATCTGGCCACTGTCTCCGGTATGCCTCTCCAGGAGAAATGGACTCAAGAACACAAATTCAAAATCCAAAACCCGAAATCATGCTTCCGTTCGTCTTTTCTTTTGAAGGACATGAAGGGTCAAGCAAGATCTCAGATCCCAAAAACACAAGCTTTAACGGAAAAATTGAGGTGGGAGTGGCTGTAGATGCGCCGAGGTACTTCCTACACAACTTTATCATTTCCAAAAAAAAAATCTCCAGTAATGTTTACGTTTTGAAGATCCCCCCCGTATCGTAAAACGCTTGGTTTGGTTACTTGGAGAAAAAGTCTCCCTAATCTTGTCCCTCTGTTAATTGCTTCCTGGATCCTCTCATGGAATAACCTATTTGGAGCGGGAAGAATGACAAAAAACTGGAAAATTTTTTACTCGTAATGACCATAAATGAACTCATTGAAGATACATTTCAACCCTCACCGCCTCCAGGTAGAAACGGCAGCATATATTAGTTTTATTTATTTGTAACTTCTGAAGCGAAATTCGGGGTAAAATTCGAAGGGTACATTTCAACAGTATCCAAATACCCTTCCATTACGTGATCGTAAGATGTCTGCGAGTATAGAAACCAACCAGTAGTGAAACGAATTTTGTTCTCGTGGATCATCTAAACAGGCATGACTCATACATTAATTTTCAATATGAAAAAAGTGCCAACGAACAGATGAAGGTATTGCCGCAATCACGTGCTTCAATAGATGAGTCATTCAGCTCACCTGTGATTACAAAACGACACACCGCGTTGGCAGTACACACATAATATTTCGCATTTTAGTAGACTAAACAAATCAACCTAGATAAATAATGTCTGTTACGGCGATCCTACATAGTATTTCCTTTAAAGTGCCCCTTGCTTCGTTTGTGCGAATCACTTTCCAAATTGCAAGTTCCCAATTTCCGAATCTGAGTTCGCCATCCTTTGATCGTTTTGCAGGCCTGACCAGAGGTGCCGAAAGGGAACCATGAGTGGTAGTTGCAGCGGAGGGTTGGGGGCACAATTCAAACTTCTGATGACCGACTTTTTTGCGCTTCTATTTCGTTGCAAATGTAATCCAATTAGTATGGATGAGGGGGGGAGTGAAAGTTAGAGACCGAGTGGTACAACTGAAATTTCAGAACAATCGGAGATAACCATATTTCGCAACGATACACTACACTTCTATACTGTTAGCAGTTGAGAAAGAAACCCTGTCACCCACCTCAGTTTTGACGGTAATTAAAAAATTTTCAGGGAAACATTGGCCATTTCCTTTTCTCCGATTTAAAGGAAAATGGACGTCTAGCTTATTTACTCGGGAATATGTTGCTCCGGGTAAGCGAGCTCTCATTTTTGTACAGTATCTTTTGTTGAAACTGAGGGAGTAAAATGATACTAGTTCCCCCTAGCTTTATGATGGGGAGTGCCCCCACTGCTCCCTCCCGAAATCTATCATCAATGGTCTGACCAGAAGGAGCAGTTGGCGATGTTTTCCGGAGACCTGGCCTATACAAAAGGACCCAGATATACAAATTTTCAACAAAAACCGCTAAAAATAATACAAAAATAGAAAAATACGTCGTCCATGAATATTTATTTTGTACATTCTACTTTGCAGAGGGGGGGGGGGGTTGAACCCTTCGCTTTAGGCCCGGATTTTCTCCTTTCCACGGCCCTGCTTTTCGGACAAACGAAGAGTAACCCTAATGCAATAGTCGCGATGTTTAATTATTATTTTTACCGATCTATGTCCGCCATCAGCAAAAGCTGTAACTGAGTTAGAAAGCTGAAATTTTGATACGTATATTGTTCAGAAAAATGAAGCGAAAGCTGAGTTCAAAAGTGGCTTAGTCGGACTATTCGATGGGAATGGAAGGCCCTAATGTGTGTTTGTGAAAATGTGGGGTCCGACGTTCTAGTCATCGTTGGTAATTGACATAGTCAGTTAAAATTTTTATAATGAACTTTCACAACCCCAACGCGAGTTTGAAGATGAGACAAATCAGCCCATTGGGTCGGGAGCCAGGAATACTGAAAGTGCGTAAAGTCGATTTTCTTTAAAAAGTTGTACCTCGCGAACCATAATTCTTATCGAACTCGTGACGATAAAGAGTAATAGTATTTTTTGGGATTTAGAAACTTAGTTAGAAATTTTTTAAATAATATTAACGGTTGACGAGATTTTTAATGTTTATGAGGGCTTGAGGCCCACTCAGTATTTGTTCAATGAAACTGCAATATGGTAGGCAATATTCTGCGCAAATATATGTTTCCATCTAATACTTGTCATGCAACGACCATTCGGGCCGAGCAGCGCTAGTATCGCGCACAACGAAACTGGGACAATTGGTGAGTGGTGCGGGTGGTGGGCGAAAGCTTTCTAAATCGATCGAAATCAATTTTTATGAAAGAAGGTAACTCATAGAAAATTTTACGGTCTACAAATTTTGTTCTCTTAATTTTTTCCCTAAATGGCTTCATTCTCGACTTATCTTGAGATAACTCAACTAACATTCTATAATAGGAAAATTGTCCTGATCCCGTTTTCAATTTGGCCGATTATAGCGCTCTTAGTGGATGTTTGATCCGAATTCTTCACCAATTTGGCGCATACTGTGGAAGGGGGTGAAATAATTGTATAAACTCAATTTGCTTTTCAGTTTACCAACTTTACCGACTCAGGATGTCAAACAAATTTGAAAATTATAAATATTAGACTTTTATTGCACTCTTTTCAGGCTTTTTACAAGCGCAAAAATTGAGTTTGCAAGACACATAGTGATCGAAGTTGAGTTTTCGACAAGACTACATTATTATTATTCCTCAATTTTGTTGAACCGATATTAAAATTGTTGAACTTTTATTGGACTTATTAGACCATTTTTCAAATATTGGATTTTTATTGGACTTCTTGGCCCGGTAGACACCCTGCGACTAAACTAGTACGGGTATAGCAAATATTGGCTGAATTATACAGAAGGCATGGTGGTTTTGTGGTATATAACGGTGGTAGTCAGATGTGTCGACAGTCGGTGATCTCAATTCCGTGAGGGCTATACTTTTTTCTCCTTTTCCCCCATTTTTCTTTAATATCTGAGAAACATTTTTTTAAATTTATCAGTCCTATCTTGACGCAGGCCCAATCGGGGTATTTCCGGGATGGGAGGTACGGTGTCTCGAGGCCAGTTTGGCATGCGTGCATCGCTATACGCCCCACTATCATCGACTGTTTAATTAGCTTAAAATTTTATTTACAGCAAACAGTGAAAGCTATACTGCGGCTCACAAGCTGAAATTTTAATATGTTGTGATAAGCCATCGAGTTTTGATCTGAAATAAATTAAAGTACGGGGGGGGGGGGGAGAGCTAATTTCATATAATCTATGCCTAATATTGTAAGTTTGTTTTTCTTTTTCATTTCTAAATAATTGAAGATTAGCTTTCTAAAATTTGTTCGGTATAAAAATCTAAATTTTCAGGAGGAACAAAAAACATTCGCCAAATTATAGAATTTACGGTAGACGGTTTATATTTCAGCATTAGTTTAAGCAGGACTTCAGTAAAGAAGGCGCGTTCTCATAAATGGCGTTCGGCTATTTGATAGTCAGTTGACAGGTCTCCAAGTGGACCACCTCCTGAACCTAAAAGTCTGGGAGATGTATGTCAAAAGAGCACATTTATTAGACTAATCCTTATAGAGGGTTTTTTTTGCGAGACTCTGTATTAAGAGAGGTTTTGATTAACATGCTCCGTGGACGTCGCATGCCACAGCGTGAAATGTGTCCCACCGCGGCGTTTTTTTGCGATGACATATTTCGCGAAATATGGTACTTTTCGGGAAAGTAGTTGTTACAGAAAATGTTCCCCATAAAATTCCCTATCGAAATACTCATTATGATTTTTTCCAAAAAACTCGTTGTAACCCCATAAAGTGATATTTCACGCGCCGCTATATTCGATTATTTAGACTGCTGTGACTATGCTCTACGTTTTATGTACCTAAATTCCATTTCAATTTGCACCCTCACCAATGAGTGACCTTGAGAACATAGCGGTCCATGAAATATTACTACATAAAAATCGTAATTTTATGGGGTTAAAACAAGTTTTCTTGAAAAAATCATAATGACCATTTCGATAAAGAATTTGATGAGAAACATTTTATGTAATAACAACTTCATCTCCCCCGCTCCCCTTCCCAAAAAAGACCACGATATTTCGTGAGATACTGGCAAAAAACGCCGCGGCGGGACACATTTCACACTGTAGCGCGTGACGCATGCGGGGTACGGAGTGAGACATTTATATGTTAATAAGGACCCTTTTCACTACAGTATCCCACAAAAAACCCTTCTATAGTAATTAATCCGAATAAAAAAACATATCCCTCCTAAGCTGAACAGACATATTATGTATGTAAAGGTAAACACATTCATAAACTTAAAGCAGTTTGAAATTTTCTTCTTTTTGTTTCATAACAAGATGATGCAATTTAGGCGTGATGTGCGTGATTTCCTGCAGCGTTACTAAACATATGTATGACCACCCCCACCACCAGATGTCCCGCCCTTACTCGAAAATTATGAAAATGAACTAAACGCAGTTTGCAAAGTAAATCATCAACTACTTATTTGTTAATTTTAAATAGTTTTTGTTATTTTACACTTTTTATTAGTTATATATTTTTTTGTCTTATGTGTTCTAGAGCATATTATTTACCTTACTTATCAGTACTAGTTAATAATTCATTTATTGGTGTGTTTGAGTATTATTCACTCAATTTCATAAATTTTAGTCGTCTTTTTTTCTGACAGAATCCAAAACTGAGGTGTAAAATTTTTTACCAAGAAAGTCTTTGGAGTAACTATCCACCCCCCACCATACAAAGGAATTCGCGAGCGAATTTGCAGAGAATCCAGTCCGACATGCCTTCGTCTGTCTCCCCATTACGTATATATAGTACCTACATATACTAGCAAAAATCTGAAGTGAGAAGTCGTAATCCTAAGATCTGAAAAAATGCTATTTAATGACCGAAAAATTTCGAACACATAAACTGTATGCCCGGATCCGTCATATGGTAAATAGTAATACGGTACATTGGAGAAATAATATCTATAATGAAACGGCAGATAACGGTCCGAAATTGTGTTGGATAAACGGTCTGATTGTGTTATATGTGTTCCACGAACACGTACATAGGTATAGGCCTACTTGCTACTACATGGTAGATGAAAGTTGTTCCGTCTATATATATGTCGTCCTTTATCAGCAAAGTTTGAATGACCTGGTATAGCAAATGCTTTACGGAGTTCACTGCATATACCTATGTACATATACTATATGTCCATCGCATAAACGAGCCACTTGCCACTGTGTCGGATATAATATGACATACCGTTCGGCAAAAGTTTTCTTATTCGAATGTACGCAAGAGTCGCTGCAGGTGACTGCCATCGAAAACAACATAATTCTGCTCAGATGAATTTGGACGAAAACAAAACATGGGAGAGATGAGGAAAAAAGTTATTCGAAAAATCCAAAATTAAACTCATCTGATAGAAAATGCAAAGAACTACAACTTTTGTTCTCCTCATTTTTTTCATAAAAATCAACATCAAAGACGCGAAAAACACTTTTATGTGCATGCGTTCTTATATGGTGTAATATACACGCATCCTGTTTTGGTGCTCGACACTAGCGTCTCTGGAGGAAGGTACATAACCATAACGACTGATTATCGAACTCTAACTTGCCCAACTTGCTGGTAACATCGTTCAGGAAAGTTTATAAAACCGACATCAGGTCTTTGTCAAGCACCCTGACAACAGATAACAAATGTCGTCCATCCCGACGAGAAAAGCGAACAATAATTTTTCCAATCTACGAAGCCGATTGCGATTCTTACGAGTACTCGAGCGTACAAAGCCTGCAAGTATAATTGCACATTTGGTTTGAAAATAGGAAATAAACGTACCCCGTCGCGCCCAATCTGCTGTATTATGCGAACATAGAAACAATGGATGAGGACGTTGCTATCGCATTCTACAGTCTCGGAACCACTTCGCAGGTGACAACTGGTTAGCCCACTTCTGATTTTAACAAAAGAATTCATCGGGCTACAGCGAGTGATATTAGTTCTCCTCCCTCGGATACACAAATTTGAAAAATTTCGAGTTCGGGAAGCAATTTTGAAACAGCATGAGACGATCAAACCCAATCAACATATCGCGAGTTGAGTTGAGCAAATTCACGAAGGGGTGGGGCATTATTGAAAATCAGTTTCCTTACTACAACACGCTTCTAAGCGTTTTTACAGAAATATTATGTTCGGTTTGAGATTGAAGAACAGAAATTTAATTTTAAGGATGAAATTTATCTGGGCCAGATCTAAAATCTTACGAAACATGCAAAATCAGTGACCCAAAAACCCCTAATTTGATAATTTCACATTTTCTCGCTTGAAATTTCCGAGAGGTCGGTACGTTCCAGCTCACCTTTTTTTACTCATAGGGGAGAGAAAACATTTTTACCGAGAAAAAACTAAAACTTTCCAGCTAAAGTTCCTTTAGTCTTGATCGATACGACTACGAGATCTTAAAAAATGAAGGATGGAGCTACTTCATGAAATGTTGCTAATGACCTTGAAAAATCGAAGGGACCATTTTAGAATAAATCGCGAGGATTACTTTTCGTAAACTGTACGGGGGTATACTAAAGTATCAGGATGTTGGAAAATCTGAAAATGTAACAAGTGAAAGACTTGTAAAAAAACGATGAAGATCAACCTTATTCCATCGAAGAGCAACATGTCTATATTACCCATTTCTACATCATGAAGATAAATTACGCCACAGTAGCACGGGGTTAACGTTCTCTTGTTTGCGCCCGGAATTTGGTCACATTTCTACGCACGTGGCCAAGTCACATGTTCACATGTCAACTCAGGTAGACGTTTTCTTAGTCGCGTTTCTGTGGACGACCAATTTTCTGTGTTCTAGAGATGTCTAAGATTAGAGGAGAACCAAAGAAAACGACACTCAGAAGAACAACTGAAAAAGAGGAATGTGGATCTCAGGGCGGTGAGGAGTCCTTTTGAGGCGAGGAGAGTCCTAAACGGGAAGTGCAGAAAAGAGTGGAGCTCAATTCGCTGGTGGATGCAAAAATTTTCCTTTACTTTATAACAAGCACGAAAAGGTGAAATTAAGTCGGCTTCGGATAACACTTGAGAGAAACTTAAGGAGAACTGATCGAAAATCGTATTCGGAAAAAATTGCTTCAGTGAATTGTGGATATCAGGTTGGTGAGAAATCCTGGAAGTCAAGCAGAGTCCTAAAATGTTAAAATAATTCCGATCTGAATATACATGAGTGAGAAAACAGATGTGGAAGAACGGGGTATCAGTCGGTGACGAGCAGAAAAAAAGGGGGTCGATTTGATGGTGCCTACATTTTACTTACCTAATAGCGAGCATTATACAAAAGTAAAACTAACTCTGGTCTGAAAAACGCTTGAATGTGACTTAAAGAGGGCTGACGGAGACGGAAAATCAACCTTAAGCACAGACTGAATCAGGGAATTGTAAATCTCAGGGTAGTTAAGAATCCTTATAGAGAGTCAAGGAATAAAACTAACTTGGGTTGAAAAAACGCTCGAGTAAGACCCAAGAAGGACAAGTATAAAACTGCGACCAAGCAACAGGTGAACTCTGTGCTGCAGTTGTCAGAACCTGATACGTATGTCACTTTTCATTAATTCGTTGAAAATTGCATTCGAAGTTCGACGAATTAATGAAAAGTGATACATCAGGTTCTGACATTGCAGCACAGAACTATAGATCTGAAGATGGTACGCGATTATCAGAGTCGAGAACAGTGGCGTAGCGTTGGGGGGGGGAGCACCCCCTAATATTTTTACATAGTCCTCTAATATCGACGATTTTTTTTAAATACCGCAATTTTCGACTTTTTCTCCTAGGAAATCTTATTGTGCCCCCCTTTGGAAAACCCCTAGCTACGCCACTGGTCGAGAGGAATCCACGAAGTGAAACTTTTCCCAGATCCGAATCATAATGGAGGAAGGTAAGGTGCATCGTGCAACTACTGAAAATTTTTTGCTATGGTAGATACATAGCGGTGACCACGAATATGGTATTCAAAGCGTACAAAAATAAGAAAAGGGATCCAAAATATTTAATCAATGGATAGGCATGGATACGTGCAGAACCGTAAACCGGATTCGAGGATAATGAGCAGGCATTTCTACGTCAAGGGGAGATTTAAATCCTCTGTATAATCTGAACAGCTTCAGTTTTTATTGACACGGTTTCCATTTTAGGACTCGTATTACCCTCTTTGATTACAATCTCTCCCTTTCTCACCCTGTTGTGGGATGACCAGGAGCAGTAGCAGATTTAGGTGAAATACGCCCGGAGTCAATCATTAAAAAGCCCCCCCCCCCCAAATAAAGAATAAAAAGTTTAGGATTTTCAAATTTCCGTAAAAAATAATGATATTTCTTTCTTTTCTGTTTCTTCTTTTTCCCCCTTTAGTTTCACCTCTCCCTCCCGACTTAGTTTTTCTAGACGCCTCTGAGCTATGGCCTCGCTGCCCCTTTATGGAAATCAATACTAAAAAGGAGTCTGATAGGATGGCGGGATGACAGAATAACGTCGATCTTTTTGCCTTTCAGAACCCACACACCGAATTTCACGTTTGTATGATGCATGGCGCGATTTCTTGCCACTCAGCTGTACCATTTCTGAGTAACATTCTAGAAAACTGATGATTGGTTTTTGAGCATTTTCCCCAATACAATAAGACTTTGTTCGAAAACTTCCTCTTTCACGAAAGAAAATTTGTAAAATAATTGCGCTTATTCGTATTGAATGCATTTTCTTCGATTGAGCTCGTGCACCACGTCTAATGATAATATCCACTGAAGCTTATGCTAATCTCTCCCTCCCCCTCCGCCCAAAAGTGATATGTGGTTAATTTGAAAGATAAAACTTGAGTTTTCTCTTAACGTTTCCTCCTTCCTGAAATGCTTACAGGGTGTCTAACGGGTCCAAATTTTCCAATTCCTTGACTTTTCCTTGACCTATCCTCACTTTTTTCATAACCGTTTTACTCACATACAAATATAATATTCTTCGTAAAACCTTACCAAGGTGGGGGGGGGGAGAGCTCACAATAAATGGAAACACTAAAAAATACTATGAAAAAGGATATTATGTAATTATCTAAAAATGTTTACGTTAATTTAAATTTACTTGTAATTTAAAAAAAAAATCGTGATAATAATTTTGAGGAAATTTGAATGAAAAATGTATGACTTTTCATGACCACTATCCAAAATACTTGACTTTTCCTTTACTTTCTTGACGTTCTTTGACCGGTAGACACCCTGGCTTAGGAGTGGCTTATCAAAAAAATGGCCTTTTCTAGGTCACAGTCCCAAGACCTCTACGTTGTTCCACATCGAGGTGAGATTAGCCACATCCCGATGCATATATGACTTGCGACCAAGTAAAATATAACAATTTTTCGTTTTCAATTGTTACGATATGCGCAGTTCCGTAGAAAATGTCTTTTCTGACATAGGTTTCAAAATTGGGTTCTTCGTATTAAAGAAACCTGGCTACACTACTGTCATCGGTCGCTATCATTTAGAATTATTCTACTCCTAGGCTCGAATGCGTTTTGACAATAGCGAGACAATTCAGACGTATAGGCATGGTACACCCTTCTTCGCTATCTATAGACCTCTGTAGACTTCAGATGATTCATTCTATCAACCTAGCGAATTCACGGTGGGTTATTTTCTTTCACCTGTTCGAACATTTTTATTTCACTTTATCAGTTAACATCAATTGAGAAGGTGAGTGCAAGTTCAAACCGGCAACTGTCAGTCAAGACAGTCTGTCGCCTCGACACTCATAAGTACGTTACTAAAATACACTACAGTGCAACACTACAGCAAGTGTAAGGTGTAACTACAGTACTCATTGCGTTATTAATTATTATCTTCCTCTGCACAAGTACACTTAGTTAGATAACTTGAGAATGAGCCCATGTCAAACGTACAGCGACAAATGAATACTGCACAATTCAACACAAAATTGTAACGTGCCCGACCTCCTCTGCTGTTTATTTTACGTTTCGCTCGTTCCCTAGTTGAAAAATGACAAGGTCTTCTTCGTTTCACGAATGCCCAAGGCTAAAAAGTTGATGACATTACTACCGCGTATTCGAAGAATAACAGAAAAATAGCGACCCCGACTGCAGTTATGTACCATCAATCCAAAAATTTGAAGTCATCTAAAACGTGTACCGAAAATTTGAAATCATTCGCCTAAAAAATGTCTCGTTTATCGCAATTATTAATAAATTTCTCCGTAACTCCCAAACAGTTAAGCACAAACGCTGTGTGTATTTACCTTCACAGAGCATCAACTCCCTTTTCCGGCTAATCAAGTTTGTTACTATGAACTCCAATGACCCAATATTCTTTTAAATTGTTTCTCAAGTGTATTATTCCTTTAAAAATTACAAATTGATACCGTATACGCGTAACGTCGTTCGCGTTTTGTATTTATTTATTAATCTGCTTTAACATAATTGAAGCGGCGTTAGAGGGCAATAATATAAAAATAATAACGGTTCAAAAAATATGTCAAGGTTGCTTCTGGAGAGATATTCTTCATTGATTTTCAAACATACATATTATGTATGTATTTTACATAGCTCGTAGTGCATACAGGACATGCGGATGATAAGTCAAATTAGAAACTGATGCGGTCTAAAATAATTTTCTGCCCCGTGTGACTCATGTTGATTAGCACTTCCACCTTGTTCAATGATATACATACGTACAAAAACGTTTGAAAGTGGTTTTCAATTCACCATTGGTCAGGGACTTTCCAACGAGCGAAAAGGGTACAGCGGAGGGGGAGACTTCCCAGATACGCCAACTGGCGATATCGCCCTCAGTATGAAGATTATTTGGGGTATCATTCGGCAGGAACGACCAAACAACTCAAGAAATGGGCAGACAGATGGATATTGGACGGTCGGACAGACAGACAGAAGACCAACTGACCGACCGACAGACGCACAGTAAGCTGGTGGGTAGTTGCTGGCAGCAGCATAGCATGACAACTGAAAAAGATCGCAAAATGACCAGTGGATTATAATCAACCATCTGTAAGTATACGGAATTTTCTGTTCCTCTAATTTTTTTTGTCTGTATGATTCTCCAACTGACAACACGAGGTTCTACAGGTCTGACATCTAACAATAGAACTAACCATTTCAGCGGAAACGAAAGACTTGATGTAGTCTCCGTAACTTTCTCGAACGATCGTTCCTGTGAAAAGAGAGTGTCAGTGTCATTTTTCAAAATGCGTGGGCTTCTGAACACAAACATATTGAAAGCTTTGGAATCGCCAGTTTGGAAACAGTTGACAATAAAATTGATAAGTATCGATTTCTCCTCGCGGTTTTTAATGACGTCAAGAAATTTTTGAAGAGCCTCCAGCGTTGCCGGGGTATCTTAAAATAAGCAAAAATTGCGATTTTCTCATTTTCTAAGTCTTCAACAAAGAGGATTATTTACGACAACAATACATAAAAATCGTTATGTATACATTTCAAAGAACAGCGAGTTTGCCTAAAATAATATTTCGGCGGTAAAAAAGGAGTAGGTAGGCCGAAGCAATTATATAAAAATAAATAAAAAGTATGTTTTCATACCCTACGCAGCGAGCCTATTTTATTAATATCTCGTATTACATCAAAATACTTTTCTCTGGCAATGCTCAAAAATACTCGCAGATAATGAAAAGACGAGAAGTCTCCCCTCCCTCTTAAGTAAATAACGGATAATTCTAATTTTAAGCTGTACGGGTGTACCAGTTTTGAAGGCCTATGGGGTAGTAGAACAAGCGTCGCGAGGAATAAAAATCTTCATGTACACACATGTAATACCTATCCTCAAAACTACATGTCCAGTAGAGTTCTAAAGGTAAAAGAATTAATTTTCCTTAAGAATTTAATCGCCGAAGTCTCATTTATAAAATGTTGCAAGGGTGGCAATAGAAAAACCAGTAAAACTGCAACAAGAATTTTCGTAACTAGTTCTTCCCTACTTTCAACATGAAAGGGACATCACAAGTTTGACAATTTAGGTCATAAGATTTGAGGGAAAATCCAAGCCCCAAGTAGTTCCTTCAATACTGAAGATGAGCAACACACAGTGACAACATTTGTTGTTCCATTTTCCAGTACCGTTTGCAGCTACTAGCAGGAAAATGCTGTAAAAAATTTGACAGAAAAACTGTAAAATTCCAATAAAATTTTGTCAATGTTCAAAAATTTTGAAGTAAAATTTTAGTGAACACAGCGCATTTGCTGCATTCTTTGCTATGGAACAATAAACGTCAACATTCTTGGTTGCCTATCTTCAGCTATATAGGGCCTATTAACGTCTGGATTCACGTGATTTAGATTATTGCTCAAATTTTATGGATTAAAATTTCAAAATCGTAATCCTTTCAATAGTGAGAATAAACAACAACCAGGTATTAAAATTTATTCTTGTTGGATTTTTGTTGTTTTATTCATTGTCGCCATCAAACAATTCGCTAAGTAAGAATTTTGTAATGGAATTTTTAAGGAAAATTTACGTTTTCCAAACTTTAGTGCCTTATAGCCCTTTTAATTGCACGGTTATATAAAGTTTTTCAGTGTCCAACTGTGGGGTACCTGAATTCCAGTCCGCGCTCCACCTCGGTAAGCAGGGAACCCCACGGGGGCCCTGACAGGACGCAAGTACCGTTGCGGCACAGAGAAATGGGGGCTCGGGCCGGCCCCAAAGCGTCCCTCCGACTACTGATGCGATAATCGAAAGGGTATAGTTTCCGGGGCTGGGGGTGCGGTGTCATAGGGGCCACTTTGGCATGCGTGCATCGCCATACGTCCCTCCACACCATATGAAGTTTTTCGGTACTTCTCGACGTCTGGTCTAACATCCTTCCAGTTTGTCCATCAAAACTACGAGTAGTACACCCAATATAATCGCAGAAAATTCAATTAAAGTAGAAATTACAGTGACTTGAATCCCTCGATTTCTGAAGGTAAATCTGTTTCAAGTCTCAATCCTTTCAAGATTTATTGCTTTTCGCATCAGCGAGTTAAAAAAAAATGCTGCGTTCCAATTGGACAGTCCCTCATTTCGTTCGCGGAGTAAGCAAAGCTTTTGTACAGATTCAAGTCAGGAAAAAATATTCAAAAATATTCAAAAATCGCAAATTTCTTATAGCTGACGACCACTAATTTTCCAGCTGAAGTCAATTGTTAGATCTTTGGTGGAAGACTATACCTTCTCCCATTTCCCCCTTCTAGGCTCCCTCTCCTGCATTTGTCAAGATTAAATCTATCGAATAATCCTGCACATCTCTCGAGTCACTGACGAAAAGCTCGAAAGGGTGGATTTCAGGACTTGTGGCGCGGTGTTGAGGAGATCAATTTTGCATACACTCATCGCCATGTACAACCTACCGATAAAAATCCTACACATGGCCACGAACAGCGACAAACCAGGCATTTACCTCCGGGTCGTAACTTAACCAATCTCTTGTATCAAGAAAAGTTAACAAAATTAATTATAGGCGACTTGGGATGTAGAGGGGGGCAACAATGAATTTACTATTTAACTAGGGGGGCAAATAAAATTTTTCACAAAGGAAAAGTTTCCTTAATTATCTCCAAGTTGCGGCCCTGATTTCAGCCCCCTCCCCGCCACGGAATTCAAGAACACGCATTACCTGTTACAGCAAAAAACGTTTCATTTTTCTCCTGGATAAGGGTCTTGACCTCCTTTAAGTTTCTTAACCCCTTGCCCCTGGAAATGTTTATTAGCACTTATATCGCATTATGACAAGAATACACGCATGCTCTGCCAGACAAATAACCGTCGATAACATCGCTAATATATGTGAAGCAGACTTTGTTTACTCTGATTAGATAAAACGAATCTCAAACACGCGAAAAAGATATCTTCATTGCGAGAACAGCTTGTCAAGTATCTACTTGAATGACAATGAAGGGAACTCTATATTCTTCAACCCCTATTCAGCTCTACTTCAGCAGAATTGCAGACACTTTCAACCATGCACGAGTTACCATACCATCAGCACATCACTCATGTAACTATATCAACAATCGTACAGACATTAGGGCCAGGGCAGATAGAGGTCGCTGTAAAGATTACCTCTGAAGCTAAAAAGAACTAAAATAAAAAGTTCAAGAACAGGGCGAATTTTGAAATTTTGATAAATTTAAGAGAAGAAAATCAATTTTTGCTATCTAGGGAAGGAGACGTCGGAATTCACATCAATATAAAGTCAGCTCTGATAGAACCGTGTAGTTCAAGGCACTGAGTGCAAAGCCACTGGAGTGTAGGAAAATAGTCGAGTTTTTCAGCAGTATATTCAGACTCTATACATTAAATAGGTAAGTCTGGTTAAGGAACTGCAGGTATGCGCACCATCAATGTAAATAACCGATTATGAATAGGTTGCATGGAAATCGCATGGCTGCATCGCGTAACTAGGGTGTTCGCCGCGCGCAGCGCTGTAAGCACCCTATTGCAAACCCATGCCAAACCCATGCAAGATGCAACCTCTTCATTATTGTTTGTTTACATTTACGGTGCGCATACCTGCAGTTCCTTAGTCTGGTTGCTCATTCTCTGTCCAAATAGAATAAGAACCGTGAGGGCGTCTCTCCCCTCTTCAGGGGGCTATGGACACGGGGGAGGTGGGCGAGGCGTTCACGAAAATAAATAGGAATTACAATTTAAAAATTGTATATTCGGAAGAAATGTTGATAGTGAACAAGGACATTATACAGTTTCGAGGAAGGGTAGTGTACGTTCATCGTTGAATGTATATGAGGGGCAAGAAAAAAGGCAAGTGGTAAAGAAAAAAATAAATAAATTTAGGGGAAAATAAAATGAAAAAATACCATAATGAAGAAGAGAAAGAAATTAATCAATGATGAATGTTTTTCCAGAAGAAAATTAATCTAATGATTCGCCTCTGAATGTGCTTCATTTGGACCCCGTGCTGATCTTGGAGGCTCTTAAACGACACTTGAAGCGTATTAGTGAGATGTAAACTAGTCTGGAAAAGTGGTAAAGTATCGTAAACTTATTTTCTCTGACATCACCCAAGGTATCCCCTTTTTATGAACCCGCTGAGTAATTTTTCAAGTTTTTTGGTTGAGGGAAGAGAAGTACACAAAGGTACTCCTAACCTCCGTCCTCCCATTCAGATACCACTTAAATCACATGATCATGTTTCAATCAATCACAACTTCTTGCATTCGCTTTAAGGAGTCTCATCTTGACAGTTACATTTTAGGGAATAAGTAAAAAATTTTATTATAGAGGCCTTTTAAATACGTCTGAAAGTATCGAATGATCTTCTCTGGGTCTTTATTAAAAGGTCTTAAATGCGTATTAAAGAGTCTTGGAAAATCTGAAATAAAGTCTGTCAGTCAAAATTAAGTTTTAAAGAGAGTCTCTTATCTATTCTTAGAAAACTCTGAAAGAGTCCTGAAGAGTCTCATACAAGTTTAAAAGAATCTTGAAGAGCCTTAGATAAGTTTGAAAGTCTGAAAGAAAGGTAAATCGTCTTGAAGATCAGTAATAGCAAAAGAAGTTTTAAAAAAATTAGAAACATAAAATTCATTATAATAATATGCTTTTTCTTGGCTTCCGTAAGTTTACGATTATCGTGTTCATTGCGATTTTCCACATACACCTTGTACCTACAATCTACATTGACTGTGCAGGCGTTCGTCATCATTTAATTTCATTAAAGTAAGCCATCTGTTGCATGTTTGGTTTCAGAGTGAAGGGAACGGGTAGGAAGGAGGGGTTTATAGCACACTGTACTTATTAACCCGAATACGTCATCCGACGAAGCCACGTGAACAAATCGAATTTGCTCAATTTCAGCAATATTAATCGTTCGATTCGATCACACCTACACGTCTGGTGAAGGTTTCAACATTTTTGCTTTAACCAAAACTGAACTCAGGCAAATACGCATCGAAAAATATTTCGTCTCGCTTCGCACTTCGCATTTATCGCCAAGTCGTCGTTGTGCGTAATTTGACGAATAATAAAAATTCATTCTTCGTGCATACGAAATACATATACCCAGAAACGTTTTCAAAATAAACTTTTAAGAACAAGATCTAAGGTTTCTACGACGTCTGTCGTACATTCGAAATGCGAACCGGTTTAATTTAAATATAACCGTGCCCTGCCCGGCCTCGTATAGCTCGGACGTAAATCTGCTCTACGTCTACCTCGTACCTCCACCAGATACAGTTGAAAGAATTAATAAGATTCGATCTAACAGTAAGAACACCGGCAAGGTTACGTAATTTGGTACGCCCAACATCTCTCGATCGAAAACCGTTCCGTTAGGGAGAAAATTGTTAATTTTAGTTCCGCTGGCTATTTTGCGCGGAGAAGGAGGCGAATTTCGGGCACCGAGGTGAAAGCATTTCCAGCTTATAGGTTCGACGAACTTGCTTTCGAAAAATTTTATGAACTTTGCGACCTGAAGGAAGAGCATAAGATAGCGCGGCCCGTTCGATTTTAGCAAAGGCTAGACTTTTTTTCAACTTCATGGCGCCTGCTAAGATTACGTGAAAGTTGTACGTATTTTCTCCAGTCCCGACAGAGAAATCCGAAAATAGAAATAACACCGTTGGTCGTATTCGGGTATATTTTAGGAAACTCAAGTAACTACCACAATGTTCGAAACGAACTATACGGGGAAGGTAATGACGATAGGCGGGTACTGTTTTTAGTTTTGAGGAGAATTATAAACCAACACAGAAACGATAATTTTAATAATATCCTACTAAATTTATGTTATTTCGAGTTGTTAAGCGTTTGTCTTTACTACTGCGGTCCAACCTAATGAACTGTGGAACTTAAGAAGGGGTAAACAAGTGAATACCGAAGGGGGGGTCTTCATTTGAGAAGATTTGAGATCAATTCTCAGTTAGAAGAATGGAAATGTGAGAAAATGACGGACTTTTTTGCTTTTGGATGACTAAAATTTAAAATTATTTCAATTCAAAAAATAGGTGCTTTCTGATAGGAAAAGTTTTTTCCCTCTTCCGCCTCCTACCGTACGAAAACGTCACTTCGGTATACTTCTTGTGGAAAGAATCAGTTGTCAGTTCGGAAAGATTTCAGAATGGGTGATCGAGACCATGGTCTTTTATGTTCACGTATTATGCAGGGTATGTCATGAGCAGGGAGCGGGATTCTATGAAATTATATGTATGCCAGTTATGATAAAGAAGCGGTACATGAAGCATACTCTTACGTTTCAGGCCATTCTGAGAAAAATTAGCCCTATTTTATTTTGCATATTTTGCCTATGAACGCATATTTTTGCTATTGAAAACGCATATTTCACCGTTTTAGCGCATATTTCGTCAAATGTTCGATTATTAGAGCATATTTTGATAATTTGCAATATCTGTCACAAAAAACACGTTTTTCCTCAAATTTTTAACGAATCTGATTTTTTTTTAAACGCTGCAGAAAATAAAGATTTTTTCCCTTTATTCAAACAATCATTCAATTTTTCTTTTTTTGTTGCGCGAATTTATCGAAAATTAACATTTACATGCCGAAAGTAAGTAGATCTCGTCACGCTCTTTGAAAAACACCCATATTATTAGCGCATAACTTTTCTGTTTTTAACGCATATTTTGCCCATTTTTTAGCGCATAAATATTGCATATGTCACCATCCTAAACCACATGAAATTCCGCTCCCTGGTCATGAGCAACCAGTGGTGGCAACTTCAGTACTGCCCTGAAGCTCGGGACGCAACGCTACTTGGGCAACACACGAAAAAATTTCAAAAAATACCTCAAACACCCAAGTTTATTTGAATATTTGGATATAAATTTGGATTGGTCGAAATTTTTGAAATTGAATTCGCATTTCACAATTTCATTTTCATTCCAGTGGTAACACTACAGCGGGAGTTAATACTTTGATTCGCGTTTGGACGCACAGGGTGCGCTTGTAGCGGCCGTCCTGTGAAACTGTCTGTAAGCAGGAAAGGTTATGGCGAATTAGTACAGTGTTTGAATTCAGTTTTGTGCGCCACAAAAATGTTCTGCAAAAAGCTGTAACTGGTCACATAGGAAAGAAAATGAGAAGGGCTGTCACTTTTGTTCTCTTTACTTCTTCATAAAAATTAATATTTACAATGGTACAGTCGATTATATTAGTACATATTCTTATGGGAAAACCGCGGTATCCTACTTAGAGATTTGACACTAGCGCTTCTACAGGAACGTCCAAACGCGAATCGTGGTTGTACTCAACTAATGATCTGTGACCAGAGATGCTTAACTAGCCATTAGCCATTAGCTGTTAGCCGTTAGCTTGCAGTTTTTGGGAGATTTTTAGCCAGCTGTTAGCTAGCTGATTGAAAATTTTTTAGCCATTAGCTAGCCATTAGCCAATGAAAACTCGGAAGGTAACGGCTGACTTCATTTTGTTAATTTCTTGCCTTTTCCCTTTTGACTACATTTAAACTGAATTTTTTTCCTATTCCTTTTCGGTGGATTTTCGTTTTTTGGATTTAAACTGCAAACTTGGTCAAACTCAGACTCAGAATTGTGGGTGGAGGGGGGGGGGGAGAGAAAAAGAATTGGAACCAAGTTTCCACTTCACCTATTTTATTTTTTACCGAAAATGTGGATTAGTCTTTAGCCGTTAGCTAGCCAATCAGCGTCCTGTAGCCATTAGCCGTTAGCCGAAGCCAATTATTAATAAAAAAAATTAGTTTAGCTGTTAGTTTTAGCCAATCTGATTGGTTAAGCACCCCTGTCTGTGACCGCGCCGCGCGGAGTGCTGCAAGCAAACACCCTATTACAATCGAATTTTCATCATTTCTTTAAATACGACTGAATTGTTTACAGTTCATAGTTCAGTTTTAGTTCAGTTTCGTTCTCTGTTAACTGCTGCCATCTATTGAGATATGAAATGAAATGTAGGAGCGCTAATGTGCATTTCCTAATGAAAGGTTGAGTTCTTGAGTTATTACACCCGGAAATAACATTGCTGATTGCTGTAAACGGGAAATACGGTATTTTCGGCATATTTAGCGACAAAAAAACCCATAAAATATGCGCATATTTCACCTGTTTTTAGGCATATTTTTAATAGCCCTAGTTATGAATATTTTTTCTCTCGGTTAGGAATGCAGCTTGGAAAGATGAAAATAAAATATTCTCATTCCGGCGTATATTTTGGTACTGTGTCTGAATATTAGCTTCAAAGCCTCAACATTTCAGATTTGGTTTTGTTTTATCAATACCAGTTTAGGAAGTTCGAATTGAAAATGAAGCTAGCGAAAAGCTCATTTTATTGACTTTAACTTATTAGCTATACTTAGTCAATGAATGCAGTAAAACTCCCATACATAAGCAGATAACAACCTTCAATCTAGAACATGGCAAACACCCTCTTACTACCTCGCTATCTGCTAGGTAGCTTGTTTGATTGTTATTTCTCAACGCAACTCTCTGTGAAATGTTTTGTTTTGTTTCCGATGTAGGTATCAAATGCAAATTATTTTTGATAACAGCCGTATTTTCGAAGTATTTTCAATCATTTTCTGCTTCAGATTGTAGCAACCCCCCCCCCCCGTTTAAAAAATTCGGACAACATACGAAGAAACTCTGAGTTGCCACCACTGTGAGTAACCACTACTTTTTTACAGCGAAATTGAATCGATAAGGGAGAAACGAGGATACTCAAGTAGGAAGGTCTAGTTTCTTCTTAATTACCCCCTCAGGCCTGTGATATGCCGGGGATTCGGACATTAAAATTACCCCTATTTTTGGATTTAGCAACCTAGTAACCCTATAAATTAACCATTATCTTGAATTTTATTATTTTGTCAGCCGACTTCTTTTTGAAGCCTCCCCTCGGGGGGGGGGGGCACTAATCCACGTTGCGGAACGAAAGTGCTTGATCAGCATCACATAACTTACTGAAATCTATGAAAGCAACTATTCAACACATTCAGTACTAAGAAAACATTTTGTCGGTTCAAAATGTCAAAACTCCATGTAGAAGTGGTGGTGGAGTGTGGCACCTTATCTGATAAAGCTGAAACTTTGCAGAAATATTTTTCTATTTTATTAAAACCGATACACGAGGGGGGGGGCTGACATCTTGGAAATTCCAATTTTCGAAAATAACGGCCACCCTACTGTATAGTAAATTAGATCGTAAATAACAAAAAAACTCCAACGTGGATGCGCTCGTGGAAGAAAAACTGATTTCTAAAAAAATGGTTTCGACTTTGCCGGTCCGCTTTTATGTCCTTTTCTTCGTAACTCAATCAGCAATCATGATGCTTCCATTATGCAGATACACACATTACCGGCGAACTAGAAATGCAAAAATTGATTTTTCTATTTCGCCGGTAATGTGTGCATTTGTACAGTAGATGCGTCATAATTGTCGTTGCAGTTACGAAGAAAAAGACACAAGACCCAAAAGACGAAGTAGAAAGCTTTTAAAAAAACAGCTTTTCTCTCGCGGACCCGTTCGCGTGAGAGTTTTTTCCTAATACTTTTTGCAACATATTATCAATCCTATCTAGTGTGAACTCGAACACGTACGTGGTAGCGAAAATTGAAAAGAAAAGGATAAAGTAAGTGCCACCCTAGTTTAAATGTTCTAAAAACGCGAGCTACATCACAGAGTAAATTTTTCTAAAATCGAACATTTCTTCTCAAAGTATATTTGCTGAGAATTTCTTAGAAACGCTGAGCATTTACTTGTTTGCGATCCTTCTTTCATACTCACATAAGAGCTTCCCAGAAAAATATCTGGGAATCTTTGAAACAATCGCGACTCACATCGTTTCACACCAGCTAACGAGTTCATTTTCGTCGGGGTCCGACATCGCAACATCACATTATGCCCGTTGATCAGTTCGTGATTCGACAGGGTCCCAACATCGCTTCACGCCCGTAGACGAGCTCTTAACTCGTCGGGGTCCCAACTGCCCGCCACCGCTACTTCACGCCTCGGTCGTCGACACCGCTGACGAATTCGAAGCTCGTCGGAAGAAGTAACGACAGAAAACTGTAGAAACTTCGCTTATTATAGGGTAGATTTTGCTGCAAATTAATAGCACTCTATTCCTAGCTATGCTCTATTAACAACTATTCACGTATCTTCATTCCTTCACGAGTTATCGTCTGTACAAATTTTAGTACATATATAATAATAATATACATCTAAAGAAACCTTAAAGTAGGAAATGCGTGTCATTCGCTTTCTTTCATCATAAAACGTTAAAAAAGTTCCCCCCCCCCATTAGACAAAGAGTCTGAATTTTCATTAATAAAAAAAATCAGCTAAAAATGATATTTTTCGTAGGTCTAAAGTTTTAGATTAGTAATACTTTTTCAGCCTCAGCCTCCCCTACCAAATATGATTTGCCCCTCTACTCTTGACTTAAAAAATTAATTTTCACCAAAAATTGCACGTTTTTCTTCTGGAGAAAGATTTTGTCTCGATTTGGAGAAAACTCGATCGCGCTTACGGCGGTAATGACAAGACTGACAGTGGTACAGACACTGTGGTTACACATCACAGACCTCGGACGGAGTTGAACTTCATTGAAAAAAAAAAAAAGCTAAATAGACGGAATAATTTTACTCCAGTTCGTCGGTAGTGGCTAATCACTGGTTTCCCGTGGTGCGATTTATAAACGACAGCAGCATGGTAAATAGAGCCGAGCGCGTATTCCAGCGTGACAGTGGAGTGTTAACTACAGACGGTATATTAGGTACTACTACAGGTAGCTAGGAACCTAATGCCCGTTGGTGGACACGGCCAACCGGACACCCTTATTTTTCCGGCACAGTTTGGCTCGGTAGTGTTCGCATGTAACTTAAAGCCTCATAGGTCTAATTTATGCCCCGAAAGGGAACAGCATCAGGTTTTTAGGGTACCGTTATGGTTGCCATCACACGATTTCGGTTTGGTTAGGTTGCTCAGTTTTATCGTCCGTCGAATACTCAGTTGCCAGCGCCAGGTATAAGACAAAGAGTGTCGAAAAAAACTCGAGTATTCGTGATCGTAGAGGATATGTGGATGCGAAGGAGAAATAGAGAGGCCTACGGGAGTACGGGTATCTTGAAGGGGATTCTCGGCAGACACCAGATACAAAAACAGGTGGGGCGAAGCACGAATTCGGAATGGCGTTCTACCGAGTCTCATTCTCTCATTTCTCATTTAGCGTTAATCCGAGGACCTAAATAAGAATCAGCATCAGCTGTTCCTGTTATTGCGTTGCTGAGGCGCAGGAGGCACCTTGTGCGACTCGTCAGAAAGAGAAACACGTACGACTGCTGTTGGTATTTTTGGTAAATAATTGTAACCGAACGTACACACGAGCAAAAGAGCGAAAAGGGAAAGGTTCCCGAATAATTTCGAAATGAATGAGAAAACCTCCGAACACAGCAGGCGCGTGCCCACAGGGGATATTGGAGCTATAATACCACATCGTCAGAGGGAAGCTTTTACCTCTTTTCCAGTGAATATTGATTCAAAAAAGAAGAAAGTGATGTAGGGCGAATTAGTATCGTCGAAGTAGACGCTTAGAAAGCGATGCCAATAGACAAATTTGTTATAAAATGTTGTTTCTTACAAGCTTGTTAAGACTAGCCTCCACAATTCCGGTGGAGCTTTGCTCTCCAGGGAGTTAAACAGTCTCCTAAAAGTTAATTCTCGATAGCGAATCGATCAATATTATTGTTATCCAAAAATGTTTCAGACAAAATATATTCTTGATTCAATTTCCCATCAAAAAGGTTCTTTACAGTTTCTCCGTACTATCCAAAATTGTCCCGAACAGGGAGCTGAAAATGAAGCTTTACCATACATTAATACTGGCCTTCTGGGGGAAACCTCAGTTACCTATTTCAAACATTTTTTGCGGTCTCACCAACTTTAGTGAACGGAAAAAGGATGCGAATCATCACGGGACCCGTTTCCGTACATCACTATTCATCATCGGAAATTTTATGTCCCCTCCTTTCTATCCCTATACCACGCTTTGAATTTTGTGTTGTTTTTTTTTTTCAGTATCAAAATTACGTTTTTAAAACAACTTGTAAAACTTTATGTTGAGGTGGCTATACTGTTAAGCGGGTTGCCGCTCTAAGGTTATCCACATTGCTGCCTAGCCTACCACCTAGCCTGAGTTATGACCGAGTCGGTACCCTTACTCTCACTCTCGTGACGAGTTCGGTGAACGATAGGCGACGCTTATTCATACGATACACATGTACGATGTTATGATGATCAATGTTTAACCAGTTAGCAGTTACCTTATAATATACGAAGTTTATTAAACCGGTGTTCGTTCTTTCAATGGGGTTTCAAGTAAGGGGTCGGGGCTCGTACCGCCCCCTCCCCCCTCGGTGTCGTCACTTTAATAAGCACAAATCATCGAATCTTATTCCCGACTGAGACGGTTTCAGTGTCACAGAATTTAATTTCTATACTGATTAATCTGTAAATTCGAAATTATGATCCTCGAGAAACGGGAAAGAGGTCTTACATTTCGTCTAATGTAATATAGACGTCATTTCATAGATTTTAAGGGTTGCCGAACTAATTTCTAATAGCCATTTGCCCCTAATTTGAAAGTTGCCCCTAGGGAAGGGGAGGAGCTCCAATTTAATGGTATTAATCAATATAATATGGATGTCGTTTTATAGCGTGTGGTAATCACCGAATTCATTCTTGAAAACCATTTCATCCAATTTGAAAGTCATAGCACCTGCGGAGGAAGAGGGGATTCAATGTGAGGGTATCAATCAATACAATATAGACGTTATTTTATAGGTTTTCATGGTCAAAAAGCTCATTTCTGATAATAATTGGCTCCTAATTTGAAAACTGTGGCATCTTAGCTAGGGAAGGTTTCAACTTACAGATATTGATAAATCCAACATGGAGATTATTTTACAGGTTTCGGTGATTGTTGAGCTCATTTCTGATACTGATTTGACAACCTACAAAACTATATCCACATTATATTTACTGATGCATTTAAAATTGAACCCTTCCTAGTTCCTACTCTCCAGATGCAACCATTTCTAAATTGAAGGCAAATGGTTGTCAGAAATAAGTTCAGCAACCCTTCGAATTTATGAAACCTCATATATATTATACAACATGAAATTCAGAGGCCCTTTCCACAAGACTACAATTTTGAATTTACAGACCAGTTCGATGATTCGCGTTGATTAAAGTTTTACAAATTGCACTCAAAAAATGCATTTTAATTCTGAAAAAATACAGAAAAATAAATTTCAAGGCGTGGTGTTCAAGTATTGGGGAGGGACAAAACATTTCTGAGTATGGACAGATGGTGATGCGGAGAAACGAGTTCCGTGGTGACTTGCATCCTTTCTAATTACTCAAGTCGGTGAGATCGAAAAATGTTGAAATAACTGCATTTTCCTAATGCATGGCCAAGTCAGGCATCATTTTCAACTCCCTATATCGGGCAGTTCCGGGGTAGTTATGAAAAAACTGTAAAGCATCTTTTCGATGGGAAATCGAATCAGGAATATTTTTTGTCTAAAACATTTTTGAATAAAATTAATATTCATCAACGTATTGTCAAAAATTCTATTTCATGGGGCTGTTTCACTCCATGAAGAGCGAAGCCCCATCGGAATTTTTGAGAACTAGTCGTAACAACTTTATGAAAAAAAAAAGTACAGCAAATTTGTCAATTTTTGTTCTAATTATGGTGTACTAAATTGGAAGGAAACCGTGTTCTTCGCCAATACCAATTGTGCAATCAAATTGGATGTTTATCGATACATCAAAGAAATGAAACCGACATGCGATTAAACTGACACCGCAAATTACACCAGGCGGGCGCAAATTACGTCCGCCATAGGAAATGACTATACATGGGAGAAGAATCGATGGTATACGAAATTGAAGGGCGTCGAAATAACATTTAGCGAGAGAGTGAACGTAAAATTGTACGCGAAAATGAATCACAACACTGATAATCGAGTCAAGCAAATTTGAATGAAAGGAGAGAATTAAACAATGTGTCCGAATTTTGGCCCAAGAAAACAAAATAGAGAATCGTTGGGAGGGGGGGGGGTAATCCATTACGATACTCGAAAGGATAGTTTCTAAGGTCGGGGGTGTGGGGTCTGGGGAGCCACTTTGGCATGTATGCGTTCGCCATACGCTCATATGCGCAAATAGGGGGGGGTGCTTGAGAGGCTTAACCCCTCCAAACTTCTAAATAGACCCCCAATACTGAAAAATTACCAAAGAAAATGATGCGGGGGTTGGTGTTGCTTCATAATAAGAAGGCTTAAGCCCCCCCCCCAGTTCTGAGCCCTATTTGCGCTTCTGCATACGCTCCACCAATTGAAATGGATAATTCATTGACCCAGCAGTCAGGACGCACTCATTAAATAAATACGGGATGTCCCAGATTTGAGTAGCTGAATTCTATCAACGAGGTGGAGTCTGAGGTCACAAATTCAGGGTCCGCTGAAACCGCGAATTTCTTGAAGTTGGATTTTCCGTTAGTGATTTCCATAAAAATTAACAATATCGAACGATTTTTTTTCCAAAATGGATAATCTTATTTTGACAGATTGACAGTACAAGGCCCCATCAAAACATACAGTGCGAAGATTGTAACGAAGGCTTCAGTTGTCCGAAAGCAGGATAAGAAATCATCCTGTCGGAACGGCTAGCTCAGTTAACTACTTAATAGAAAAATTCAAGAAATTTGAGAGCCAGGTCTGGTCTGTTAACTTAAGATCCAGCCAGCCTGCGACATAGACAAACACGTGGACAGCCACATAAATAGTCAGCCAGCTTCCAGGTAATTTACATCAATAACATGCCCTGGATCAACCCTGTCGAGAGGAGGGAGGAGGGAGAAAGGGGGAAATACCCTCGACCCGGACTTCCAAGGGGGCTCGACATTTTTAAAAGGCCTGAATTTCAATCATACTGTACATCAAATCAGCAATCACTCCTTGCATCATGAAAGAAATTTCTTATCCCGTAGCTTATAATTTTTTCCAATCTAACAAAAGAACAAACTGAACTGGAAGGAGAGGGGAGCCGTGGAAATTCCCCCGTATGGTGTGAAATTAAAATTTTTTTGAGAATTTTCCCGAGTGGTGCAAAAATGTTCCCGTGTGTAGAACTTGCACGCCTGCTACACCCAACTTGCAACCCCTGTACTCATTGTCATCAATTAAGTTAAAAGTATCCTTTTCTTTTCAAATTCGAAAAACAAAATTGTTCTAGCTTTTGATCACGTTCGGTTTAAACTTCAAACTTTTTTTTTTTACAACATTTGTTTCATACTGGCCAAATTTGCACAATTTTAACCAGCTTTCCAGATTCAGTTGATTTTGTTTGGATTTGGTCAGATTTGGTCACTCTTGGTCATATTTGGTTCAGTTTGTTTTTAGTTCTTTTTGGTAAAATTTCAGTTGAATTGAGTCAACATTGGCTATTTTGATTATCTTTTATCACCGTCGAATTAGGTTTGGTCATTTTTGCGAGTTACTGTTAACTTTTCAATTTTTTATTCAGATTTCATTAATTTGAATCGTATTATTTATTCTGTACATCGGGTATGCCAATTCACAATTTCTTCCTTCTGTGGTCCAGAGCGCTTTCGACTGTTATGCCATCTTTAGTGGAGTACCCTAACACTTTTCTCTTTGTTGTCCTGTATCTATAGTGATGTGTTAGTACCGTACGGTAAAACCTATTTGATATGTTTCTATTGGTTCTCTGTGGTTGTGTAGTCTGTCCAATCAGCGAGTCTTATGTTATTAATTGGAATAGGTTCTCGCTTTGGAAGTTAGTTGTAGTGTTTACTAGGTTGCTTTGTTTTGTTTATCCCTTTATCATCTCACGTTATTCTTTTAATTTTCTTTTTCTTGTGTTATTTTCTATGTGTAGGATTTTGTATTTTTCTGTCAACTTGTGGTTGTTGTGTCCCTAGTCATTACAGTGTTTCCCAAAAAGCTATTTGTCATTCTTTAGCTTCTCTGATTTTTCATGTTCTTTTATTCTAGTTGTGAATTTTTTGCCTGTTTCTCCTGTATAGGTCATGTCACAGTGTTCGCAGTCCAGTCTGTGTACTCCGTTGTTGTTGTTCCTGCCCTTTGTTTCTGTTTTGTCATGGCTTATTTGTTTGATCAGAGGTGGTCTGTTTCTGATTCCAAGCTTTATGTTGTATTGGTTGAATATTTTTTGTATTTTGTGTGTATACGTTCCTGTGTGGATCACAGAAGGATGAATTGGCACACCCTACAGAATTTACCAAGTTCACTCATACTCCAACATGGCTACTATAAGTATTCAATTATTCTTACTTTCATTCGGTCGGCGAAGGTAGTTATTAGTTAGGTTTAGTTCAAGTAGTTTTTGGTCGAATTGATTCAATTTATATTACTTTTGTTCAGTCTTGGTCAGATTTGGTCAGTTTTGAATTCTGGTCACATTTGGTTATTTGGTCATCTTTGGTTTGTCTGTGTATAAGGGTCTTCTTGGTAAATTTTGGGCAAATATGGTGAGATTTCGTTGTTTTGGTAGTTCTTGATTTTTGTTTTCTCAGTCGCTTTTAAAAACTCCATCGAGATAGGGGAACTTTAGAATAGCAGATAATATTATCAAACGTACTGAAATTTTCGGGGCCATACTGAGTTTCGGAAGTTATTTCAAATGTAACCCCTACCAATAGTAGTCTACAAGAGGGCAGGGATGTTAAAACTTGTTAATTATACAACACTGATTCAAGTATATCAATAATTAGATTTCTGTAGTTCCTGAACTCATTTTTGAAGTTATTTTTTCAGAAATAACGACCAATAATAATCCACAGGGGCTTTGACATAAGAAATGTAAGCTTAGTGTGATCTATTAATAAGAATTAAGAATCTAACGAGCTGTTTTATTTTCAAAATGGACAATAAAATGTAAATCGGTAGTACGTATTTTTTACTAGGTAAAATGTAATTGCCAAGAATAAATACTTTCTTTGGATTTTGGTCTCGTTAGTTCTCACAAATTAAAAATTGTGTATAGCGAGTTCACAAAGACGTAATCACGGGGGAGGGGCTTCCCCAGATACTTGTCAACTGGCTAAATGGAGGGTTGAATGCAAGTAGTCGTCAAATCGATTTTCATGCGGTGATAGAATATATTGACCAACATTCAAAATGATCTCGGTTGGCATATTCTATTACTTCAAAAAAATTGACTTGACCACTTCCTGCACTGATTCTGATCCCTCAAAATCGTGCCTCGTGGGTGAAAATAGGTAAGTTCGCAGCTTCTCAGCGGACCAAATAAAATAAACGTTAACTTTTTTCTGGAAATTTTTCTAGTTGGTGAAATTGTTTTCCAAGGTTGAAAAAATTAGGTCCAAGCGATTGTTAACATACCTCTGGTAAGATTTAATAATTATATTGTCCGACCCATCCACCCAACATCATTTTCTCATGATTTAAAACGCATGTGACATTCAACTATGTAAATATGTTTTTGTTCTTCTTCTTCCCCACCCCTTCGTAAATCGTACCTAAAAAATAAATTCATCGTGGTCATTCTAATTTTTCGTCAACTTACTAAAAATCAGTTTAACGAGAGATCGTGACATTTGTGAGTGAGTGTTTCTCGTACGTGACACTCAACACCTCTTCGCCGAAAGGGCGAAAAAAGAATAGACAACTAATTATTTACTATTGCGTTTAAGAAAGCGATAATAAGGTGGTGACGACTTGTTTGTGCATCGATAACTTCGATCACGCCACATTTATTTGTCCTTTACGTTTACATTTCGTTTTTACGCGTTTTTAGTTTTTGTTTTTTTTAAAATCTAGTTGTGTATAGTAGCACCGATAGCGATAAGAATCGTTCATTTAAATTTTAATCATCGTGAGTAACTGCGTTCTACATTTCATCAAAGACATACCTATTAAATTTTCGTCGCAGATATTCCAGTAGACCCTGTGACTAAGATACGCGTGCGATTTTAAATTGTTTCGAAATGTACCCTTGAGAACCTTGAGGCATTAAGCGCAGATATCGATAAAATACTGATTTCTATGAGCCAGAGCGTTCACTTAACCAAGGATCAAGTACCTACAAATTTAAAGTTCGACTTTAGTGACCTGTTCGACTAAAAAACGCCACAAACCTGATAAAATAAGTAGTGAAATTAGTATGTCCGCAGTTCCATTACCTATATGCAATAGCCGGGAAATATCTGGAAAAGGACAGAAAGCCCCGAACTGATGTTTTTCGATGGAAACGTCAGAGTAAATTCAACCAAATGAACCAACATGCCAGCGGTTACTACAGATCATAATTTTAAAAAGATAAGTAAATTGATTTTTTTAGTTAAAACAATGACTCGTTGACCTCGTGAAGGAGGATCGAAATCGAGGGTACACACAAGCGTATGCAGGACCGTGACCAGCCCACATATATCTGGAGGGCAAAGCAAATATTTGGAGAAACCAATTCCAACAATGAGAGGAGATAACATTGGAGCTTTCAACAACGAGAGGGGGTAATAATGCATTTTTTTCTCCTGCCGGGGGAAGGGGATATTTCCAGGGAGTCATTGCCCTATTTATAACCCCTTGGTTATGGCTCCAAGCCTCCGTGATCACAAGGAATAGAAAAACAACTGAAAGACTTTTCAAGGGTCTTCATGACGTTGGTGTATAAGGTAATTCTGAGAGGAAGCAGATTTTTTGAAATATCGCACATCAAAACTGATGAAAAGTTTCCACAGCAACGAAAGCGTACGACGAAGTAATAGAGTGACCAACCTGTACACTTGCATCATGGAGAAAGTTTGTTCCTCAAAAGGGAGTGCGCTGGCTCTAGTGCAATATTGCACAGCACGAACATGACCATTTTTCAGGAAATTGAACGGGGAGGGAAAGGATCTCAAAATTATAGGCAAAAACTTATCAAATCTGAGATTCGCGGACGACATTGTACTTGTGGCAAAAAATGTCAATGAAATGGTGGAGATGGTGGAAGACCTAAAATATCACAGCGGAAAATTTGGCCTATCTGTGAACATGTCAAAAACAAAATTCATGTCGAGCAGAGAGGGGGGCAAACGAATTTAGGCTCGACGGAGAAAAAGTAACTAGAGTAGACGAATACAGGTATCTAGGACAATCTACGAAAGTTACTAATAACATGGACGGTATCATTGGATAGAGGATCTCAAACTCGTGGAAAGCCTTCTGGCCAAACAAAACTTTCCTGAAAAGTATAATGAAAATCCAGCTAAAAACAAAAATTCTAAACAGCTGTGTAATGCCGGTATTGACATACGGCGCACAAACGTGGTCTCTTACGAAAAGACAGAGGCAGCGTCTTATCAATACCCAAAATTCAATGTTCAGGAGCATCCTAGGTTTTAGACTAAAAGATAAAATAAAAATAAAAAACATTCGAAAACAAATAGGCGTTAAAAGAATAGGATATCAAATCAAAAAACTGAAGTTTAAATACGCTGGGCACATGTCTGGGGGTAATCAAGGAAAATAGAATTTAGTGACGACTCTTTGGACTCGAAGAGAGTACAAAAGAAAAAGAGGGCGCCCAACAACACGCTGGATAAATGAGATCCTCAACCTAATGGGTCCATGCTAAACTCGCACAGCATCCAACAGGAAAGCCTGGAAAATGGCGACGGAAACATATGCCCTGCGGTGGGCGGAGTAGGTCAGTGGCTTACGTGTCTGTTCCCGTAAGGGGTAAAGCATGTAACCCACAACCTGATCAATGTTCAAATAAAAATTAACATGACCATTGACACAGCTGAGAATAGAGTGGCAAAAGTGACTTGGAAATGCACACAGAATGAGACGTAATTTTTACACGATACGGTCATAACCAGCCTCTTGTACTAGAAGCCACAAACAAGATATAAGGAAAGAAGTTAGGACAAGAGGAGACTGTAACTACGGATTTTCTGTTTCACCAAGGACAGCAATGCCCGCATTTCCTCCGGGGAAGAGAGCAAAAACTGACTCCGATGAAATGAAGCAGGGCATTCTCGTTCTGAAATTAGGAAGTGTGCACAAAGTTATGGTTTTAAACATTCATTACGTCATCGGGTGATGACGTTCGAATCGAACACCATTTCCCTCAGTTATCAGTAAATCTGTCAGCTACTAGCTTTTATTGGCGGTAATGCAGGAAACAACAGGTAAACTAGTTTTCGATTTTACTACTAGGAACTAGGAAGAGTTAATAACTTACTGATTTGCTGATAATCAAGGGGAAAGGTGGTTCTAAAGATACAATGTATGAGACTTCGAGGAGCCAAGGATCTGATTACCCCTGCCGGAGCTCACGGTAATCTCGCTTGTACACTACCTTACGAATGCCTAATCAAGACATCGTGGACCAAGAAATGCATCGTTTTTCCAAGTAAAAGAAAGAAGTAGTTCATGTATTGATTATTTTGGAGGATTCGCGAAGGGGACGATAGGACACGTGGCAGATTTCTTTAGATAAAGATGTCCCCAACTAAGAATGTTAAAATATGTTGCAAAATAAGAAGTAAAAAATTAATCACAAGCTCGTGCAATGTATTTAGGAGGGGAAGAGAGAGAGCGACAGAGGGCATAAAGGAGGGAATACTTTTGAAAATAAGTATTTTCTTTGAAATAAGCTTTCTGGACCGAAATATGCAGCTTATTTGATGAAACAGTTTTACCGAGTTAATGTACTAACCTGTTCTCGGAACAGGGAAAGGAGAGATATTTGGAGCGTTTTTTCTTCTAATGAAATGCAAATAATATGCATCATTTTTAAAAATGAGAACTCTTTTTTTGGTTTGGCTTGGCTTGCATGTACCATGCACGTTTGCTCATTCATTCATTACTCTCATTTTGGTATATTATGGAAGACACAAACTTCCTTTTTTCTTTCTTTAAATATGCAAATTTTGGGCCAAAAATGCATCTGTTCGCATAATAAAATAGGACACATTTACAATGAGTTCCCTCCCCTATTTTTTCTCAGTAAAGAGGGGGGGATGTAACATTTGAACTTTTCTTATCGTTGTCTTGTTTTTTCTCGCGATGAAGACATTTGGGATAAAGATACATACATTATTTCAACTGCAAGAATTAAAAAATAATTTAAAAACCGACGCTTCAAATTTTTTCAAATGATGTACAGAGCTAGGGCGGGCTGAAGCCATACTTATTTGAATTTTTTTATTTCGGGAAATGAACATTAATTAGGTTAATAGGAGCCCATTTTTCACAATAAGAGATGAAAAATAGTTCAGGAGTTTGCTTAGGTACCTATACCTGATGGGAGAAATACGAGTATATCGTTCTTTTTTCTCTCCAAAAGATTTTTTATTTCTCTAGAGACGTACCGAAGCGATTTCTTTCTGGAGTGGGAGGGGAATCCTAACTATGCCACGATTTTGGCAACTGACAAAAATTAAAAATAAAACTCAACACTTCCGAGATTTTTCCAACAGTCGGCATTATTTCTGAAAGTGAAGGGTTAAGTGCGGATTTATTTTTCATAAACTGTTCGAATCCGGAAATTGTCAGAGTTCCCCTTTTGGTAAACCCGTGTGCTTCCTGACCACTTCGCGAGTCAACCCACACATCAAAACTCAATTTCTCGTATAGGTCTTTCCGTTGTTCAGTTGTCTGTCTGTCTATCTATCTATTCCTCAATCTGTGAATTACTTACCTATTTACGTATGTACCTGCCTGTTTGTTTGGCTGATGGCTTTTACACTATATGCCATAATGTATCTGTCAAGCGAACTATCTGTTTTGTACATCTCAGAGCCAGGGTAGAGACTAGGTTTATAGTACACAGAGAGAGACATTAACAAATTCCTTAACGCATAGAAGGTACGTATTTGAAGAAGTTTTCTAGCTAGATTCATAATTATCGAATATTTTTTATTGTAATTTTTTTCCCCAAGCCAAGTAATATCCTTCATTCTTGCGTTAACAAGTTACTGACTTACTACGTCTTTATTGTGAACTGTCGAATTCAATTTGCTATATAAAAGAGAGCTTTTGTTCGACGCTGAATGGAAGTTATCATTATTGGGCATCGTAAATTATCCGACCTCGACGCTACTACTGGTACTGCACGGCGTGTATATTTATATTTGCAATTGGTCGGATTGGACGAAAATGGCGGGGTGATTGACTGCCTAAATACCCACACCTATCCATAATGAGCCGAGGAGGTGTTTACACGGTGTTCGCTGTCAGGTGAATAATCGGTCTGCGTGTAGGTGTATCGATGTATCGTCAGTGTGCCATACCGTGAACACCTGGAGAGATAGTGCCTGCCTGGCCAACAATTGGATAGATTAGAAATTATAATATCAGTGATCTAGATACAGGCACAACCAGAGTTGATATGGCTTTGCTGAACGGACGAAACATTTGGAAACCAGCGGTGTGTCTCGAGTTCACGACAAGTGATCCCGGATCGGAGTATCCGGCAGATTTCGTGACCAGCCGAATCTTAGGTATAATACGCGAAGTTCGTTAAACTTTTGCTCGCATGTAACTTCCCTTCACACTGGGTCTCATGCTCTGTCAATCGGTGCTCCGAATGTTGCGAGCATTCCGTCATTATGCAAATTCCAATTAGCAGTTTCGTTCGTGATTCTTTCGATACTATCATCGGGTAAAATATCCTTGCGGAGAAGGCTACGATAATCATTGTGTACTTTCACTACACTCCGAGTCAGTTCCATGTATTTCAAAAGAGATATATTACGCCTAGGGCGTCATGGAGACACTTTTCGTTTGTAAGACAGGTCATGGTTGCAATCGTTCGTCGGGTCAATAGCCGGACGATATGCGTACTTTCGCACAGTTATACGCGAATTTCCACTTATCGTTTTTGAGGAAATTCGTCGAAGCACTGAGACCACGTGCTCCGACGTTACGTAAAGAAATCCGCCGCATGGCACGTAAAGTAACCTGGTCACGAAACGCATCGCTGAATTTCTAAAAGATTTTCGACGACAAAATTGTAGGCTTTTAGTTCTTGCCAACTCTATTGAGAAGCTATTTTCCCCAACGCTACGATGGAAAAATTATGTCAGGGGAATAAAAGAATACTCGGTGCCATAATATATAATATGTTAACCGGTGAACATCATAACTATCGCGTGTGGACATACGCGAGGTGTGTCAAAAAATAACTGGCGTTGGACCTGTTCTAAATAAGATTAAGGACACGCTTACGATAAGTCCGTTTTAACCTCTCTGCTTTCTGATTGGAAACCATTTTCAAATCGAGAAACAGCGTCGGCATTTCGATTCAAACTTTTGGGCACACATCACTGAGTAAGCATGCACTACGCGTGAACGAAAAACTACAGGAACGGCTCGAATACAGTGATGTCGGGGGGGGGGGGGTGCGAAGCTGGATGGGCAGTAGTATTTTGCCTCCTTGAGTTTGAACAACGAAAACTGTAAGAACGTAATGGTACATCAATGGGTAAATACCCAGGACGCTCATTTAACATGGATATGTCTTTAGGCTGGGGGTCATTCTGAAATTTGCGACACGAAAACATGCAACGCGTTTCATTGGTTGCGAGGTAAGATGAGGTATATTTTCGTTACGAAGCGAGTGCTTCAACATTGTGATCAGTGTTACCGTGAAGATAGGTTTGATAGACATTTTCGGTTATACATGCTTACTTCTATCCTTCTATCCAGTTTTCTTGGATATTTGTGTATGATAATTGTCTACCAATGTTTAATTTAATTAAATTATTTTTGTATTAAGATTATTTAAATAAAATAAAAATTTTTAATCTAATAAAAATTAATACCTATTTAAAAATAAATAAATAAAATTGTATTAAAATAATTTAATTATAAAAGTGAACATAATATTTTAAATTAAAAATTTTTCAATAGTATTATTATCAATTTGTTTAATCCCCTAAAACGCCCATCGGAAAGAATTTATAAGCTCCGAAGGAGACGTTTCAGTTGTGCGAGGATCTTAAATTGTTAAGATGAACGTCAATTTCCATTAGAACTTCAACCCCTTGCGGCACGGGTTACTCTTGAACGAATTTGCTTAAACATGGTGGAAAATGTTCTTCAGTATATGGAACCGATCAGGAGGAGGGGTGCACGTTTAAAAAAATGAAAAATAAGGAGCACCCTAGTATAGTATATCATCGGAGGTGAATGTTTAGAAAGATCCAAAATGAAATTGGGCACGAGTGTCTGGCTAGAAGGAGGTTTTCAGGACATGAAGTAAAAGAAAATAAAAAGAAAGAAAAAAAAAACGAAAGAAAAGGAAAAGGAATGGAAGTGATAGAAGAGCTAAATATGTCATACTAGGCAATTTGCATGCCGTTTCACCGGTATAAGGGATCGCTGAATTCATTACTGGTCATGATTTTCCCTTAAATCGCAAATGGTGGGGTGTCAAATTTTGAAGTTTCAAAGCTCGCTGAACTTGTTTTTGACGTTCACTTTACCTGAAAACGGAAATATATATTAAACCTCTCTACATTTAACTGTCTTGAATGTCGACAATCACAATAAGCATATTAAGCAGGTAGAATACATTTTCTCAAGTTTCAGTAGTTTCTTAACTAAGTATTAACACGAACCCGGGCACTGTACACACATAGGTGCAATCAGGAATTACTTCTGGATGGGGCTGAACCGGAGAAAAATAGGGGTGGGTAAATGTTCTGAAAGTTTGCTTAACCACTAAGATTAAAAAAAGCTCAGTTTTTTATGGGGGAGGGGGGGGGGTAATAGCTCATAGCCTCCCTTCCTCTAGTTGCGCCCATGTGCACACATTATATCACAGAGAACTGACGGTTTTTGGCTGTTGTTTGTTCATGTTCCAGCATACAGTAATATAAACATGAACATAAACATAAAACAAACATTAATTTCAAAATATGCATAGACATTGCATCGCTCCCAAGAGTACAGATGCGTACAAGTCCTCAAGAATGACCGCACTTTGGACATTTCATGGTACCCTTCCTCTTTTGTCTTTTCACAAATTTCTAAAGTGGTATTCACACTTACCGTACTTATTACGATTGTTGACATTCAAGAGAACTTGCTGTAGAGATATACACGTCAGTTTTTAAGTGAAATGAACCTCAAATACATACGAGTTAAGCAATTCTGAAACCTTAAAATTGATATCCATTACACACTTACTATCGCATCATCATCATAACTTTTTACCCCTCTCCCCAGATACCCCGATTTACCATTTAGGGACAAATCATTACTAAAAATGAGTTCAGTGACCTTTAAAACCACTGAAACAACGTCCTTATTGCATTTGTTAGAATTTTTAATTTTGGAGCCCCTCCCCCACTATTGTATCACAAGTTTAGCAAATTAGGGGCAAATTGTTATGAGAACTGAATTTGACGACCCTTTGCACCAATAAAAATATGCCCATATTGTACTTTTCCGAATCTTCATTTTGAAGCCTCCTTCCCACATGCCTCAGTTTGCAATTTGGGGAGAAATAATTGCGAAAGATAAGTACAACAACCTTTCGAATATGAAACGGAGTCCATATTATATTTTATGAAATTATTAGGGTCTTTCTCATCTCCCCTTACCACAATTTTGAATTTACACCTGAACCAATACCAAAATGGAATTGTTTGACCATGAAAATCTTCCAACCGGTATCTCTGTTCGATGATTCGTGCTTATGAAAGTTTTGAAAAGTGTAATAAAAAAGTCACTTCTGTCATTGAAAAAGCGCAACAAAACACAAAATTCAAATTTTTGATATCTAAGGATAAGGGGGAGAGGGATGGAAGATTAGGGATGAGCAAATGGTAATGTTCAGAAAAAGGTCTAATGATGGTTGAAACCCTTTTTATTTGCTCAAGTTGGTAAGACCAAAACAATACCGAAAAATCTACACTGTCTTCCGTAAGGCCTGGGATAATTTGTAGGAAACTGAAGGGTCAATTTGAAATCCCTATTTCGAGCATTTCAAGAGAAGTTACGAAGAAGTTGTATGATATTTTTTGTGCAGAATAGAATTTTATAAGAAATAGGTTTTGTTAGAAAAGTTTTCTCTTACAATTGATATTTCTCAAAATTTCCGGGACCACTGAATTTTTGGCGACGGACAGCCCTATGGGGGAGATAATTCCACCACTACGACCTTAAACTTTTGATATTTTCACTAGGGAGCTAGTCCAAAGAGATTCGTGAAGAAAGATCTTCGTTAGAATTTATGTCCAATTTTAATTTTTCTGTGCTGGATGAAGTCTGTAGTCTTGGTAATTATTAAAGAGACAACTGACGGTGAAAACGTGTTTGTTAGCTCGGTATTATTATGTTTTCTAGATTCTAGAATATCCTACGGGGCTTATACGATGTTCTGTAATCTAAGCACATAACCTTACTCGATGTAATGTTAAATTACACTGTTTGTAAATACAATCGTAGTTATTCGCACAAGGTTCCCTCAATCGGATCATCACTCTAACGAAATATGATATCAACCTGTAAGATAACTCACAAAAATTAAGCATACATACGTTCAACTTTTGGGCACGTGTATATCTTCCAAATTACGACCTACAAATCGGTAAATCAGACGGGACGATTAAAAATACCTGATTATTAGAATAGTTTTACATACATAAAGTTCAAACGAATTCCAGCCAGAACCAGCATATTTTATCCGTTCGAACTTCACCTCTTCATGGATGCGTTTCTACATAATCTGCTTGCCAAAGGTGGAACTGTGCAGGATAAATAATTTAAGGGTACTACGCTTAACCGCAAAATAGATTTTTAATATTTTTAATCCACCAATTATCACTTAATTCGGTCTATTGACGTACATCCGTGTCCCGACATTCTATACTACTTTTATTTCCGTTTTTTTTTCTTTTCTAGTCCACATTTTCTGATGAGGAAATGTTTTTTTATTTTAGTTTCGTAGTTTTGTTCCTGTCCTTCAGGTTCTTGAAACGTCATATAGAAACATTTTTTTTGGTTATCTGTTATTCTCTTATTTACATTTTCAGAAGGGTCAGTCATTAATTTTTTCGGACTAGGTACTCGTAACTAAAAAAAAACAATGTATTCCTCTGTAAAAACAGTGTTCTTTCTATAACCACTATTACAACTTCCTTTTCGTGTTGGGCAACGACATGCTAGTATAAAGCTCTTAATTTACATCTACGTAAAACAATAGACCATTAGTAAAGAAGCCTGACTATTTTCAGTATAGGTACAAGTTGCAATATTCAAAACGTAGTTTTATCGAGCCTCGCCGATTTTACCAGTTTTCGAAAATACGTTCGCTTAACCGAATTTGCATACATCAAAAACATTGGTTGCTTCAAAATACAGCAATTTAAAATCTCTCAGCAAGTTACGTCAATGTTGACTAGCACTGCGGTATTGTCGACAAAAATAATACATATGTGTAACTCTGGTTATAGACTACACAGAGCACAGCAGTTCGGAAAAATAAATTCTGTAAGTAGAGTTGGTAATGCAGAAAACTAACAAGAGCGTTCGCTATAAAGGGTTACATTACACCCTCTCCTCATCGGCTCACCTAGAGACGCCTTTGCCCCATCGAATTTCAAAAATTCATAATTTTACCCAAAACGGCGTGTTTTTCTTTTATGATATGGCCTTGCTCACCTTCCCCTCTGGAAAAATGTTTGACAGCTCTAATGGATCTCTAATTACAGACTTTTCCATACACAGACATATTTATAATTCCTGTTTTACGCAGCGGTGTACCTAGAAATTCGAGGAGAGTATATTAAAAATTTTGAATACTAAAATCCTGATCGCGGGCAGAGTGAGCCAAATTTTTTGAATTTTCAAGAAATTCACGTGCAAAAAGAAAAACTTTTCTAGACATTTCGGGAGGGGCATGGGCCCTAGCCTCCTGACCTTCTAGTTGTGTAACACGTCTGCTTTCATAAGATCAGGGTCGTCAGTTCCTTTTTTTCGGTCCAGTAAGATTTCAATTTTCGTCTCAGAGGAGGAAGTTGTGTTTTCACTTTTTAGTTTATTAGTGAGATATTGAGATGATAGCTTTATCTTATAATTTTCAGATAATGAAAATTTGCGTCAGTATCTTATTTCGATATTCCACGAAAAAATCGGTTATCTAATCTAGTACCGTATTATAACTTCTGTAAGAGAGGAAGAAGTGAACTCATGAGAAAGTAGATGTGAAATAATGCTTCTTCTTGAGCAAAACGAGAAATATTTTCAGAATCGATCTGGACAAGCGTACTACAAAATAGTTTTTTACCTTAAGCGTGGTCAACATTTTGCTGATCTGAAAAGAATATGATCAGAAAGATAGTACCTATATCTCCAATTTTCGATAATTTTCGTATATTTTTGCAGTATTGACTATTTCATGGAATTTAGGATGGATCCCCCCCCCCTCTTAAACAAAACATTAGAGAAATTAAAAATACGGTTTATGTTCAGCCTTCATTTCGAAAAATGGAGAATGGTTGTTTTTATCCGAAATTCTTCACGTTGAAAATAAAAAGTTTATCTGAATGAAGGAAGATCATTTCGATAAAAATATTCTCCATTCCCTCTCATTCCACTAAATGAAATGGGCGACCGCCATCGTTGTAAAATTCTGAAATGTACATTTTTTACCGTAGAATTTTTCTGTACTAAGGTCAAATTGTGAAATGGTTACAAACTGAATCGGACCATTGATAAAAATTATGTTTGTGACACGGCACTCATTTTGGCGCAGTTACACCTACCAAATTTATCTGCTTTTTGCTTTTACAAGGCTGTTATCTTGTAAGTAATTCAATCCTATCGACAACACCAGCATTCGCAAATTGATAAACTACGTTTTCACCAACTTCGTTCTAGGAACAATCGACTATACATATAATCCTTCTCTACCGTTTTTAAACGTACGTGTTATACCAATTTCTGCTAAAAATTTGAACTTCGATAACCTTTGCCATGAACTTCAGATACCGACTTTTGCGAATTTATCAATAAAGTAGCACCGGTAGAAAAATTTGCTGATTTTTGCGTATTCATACGGAAATTTCAAGATAGTTTTTTAATTATTCAAAAACTCATTTGCACTAACAGAGGATCTTGCCCGCATAGCTCACGAATTTTAAATTATGATTTTCACTCGCAAATAGATATTAACCTCACAAGATGTGGAGGAGGGAAAGGAAAAAAGTTAAATGTTGTCTGGGAAGTTTATCGATCTATGAGAGCATGTAATAAGTACCTACATTTGTTTATAGCCACGGCCGGCACTTTTTTATTTCCTAATTAGGTGCAAACTCAAGACTATTGACGGGGTAATTTCTCGGACAGGGGTAAAATTTTTATCTCAAATCGTAAATAAAATTACAATTTTCTCCCATTTTCATCTGAGTGGTTGAGTTCTGCCCCCCCCCCTCCGTCATTTCACGTAAAAAGTAATTGGATTTCCAACTAGGTACATATTGCACCTGATTAGAAATCCGGTTAGGTGCAAGCGCACGCTTGCTATTGGGGATTCGCCGGCCATGTATATGGCAGAGGTTTTTGAGAAAAAGCGGTGGAGAGGCAATAAGTTTCGTAGACAGATTAAGGCAATGCACTTATTCTTGAGGTGTTCCACATACGAACCTGGTAACGTGCAAATATTTCACAATTCGTGGAATAATATTACGATTTTGGATTTTGGGTAAATTCGCCCTTTTCCGAGATAAAAACTCAGGAGGAATATACTTTAAAATTTCTTTGCAAAGAAATTTTCAACTCCACTTTTGAAAAATGATTCTTTCTTTACCACTGAATCCCCCCCCCCCAGAGATGGTGGGATCCTATTTGTATCCATCCGATCAGTTTTCCTTTTCTTCCTGCAATGTCAATTTTTAGAATGCCAGCTGTTTCGAGACATCATTTCTACAGGTGAATTCTTTGAACCGGAGCTTTCAACATGTCTCTTATAAAACTGTTTCACAAGTATCGAGCTATTATCAACGGTAGGTCTGATAATGAGAAAGATCTTAATTATTAAGATAACATTACTTTATCAATCGAGAGCACGGAGTCGAGTTTTTTATGCATTACGTTTATTCGATTATAACGACTTTATCAATTCGTGTACAAAAAATAAGATAACTTTTAGACAATTCGAAAGCTATACGTTATTTTTAATAGCTTTGTATTGTTTGCTCAGTTTTATCTTCCTCATAAATCTGTTTTTCCAAATTAATGGGATCAATGTAAAGTTATTTACGAATTTTATTATCTATATTTATACCTATAGCAAAACGAACGAGTTTTTGTAAATTTAGCGATATTTTAGTTCGTCGTGACCTGCATTAATGTAAATTACCCTGAGTGGTAGTAAGGAGTATTTTCAAACGCAATTAAAAATACAATAAACGAATACGTAAAAAGTATATGCTTGTCATGCTCACCTATCGTCCAGAACAAATTAATATTTTTGAATTCCTATAATTTTTGTTGCGATAATTGTTCTATAAGCTATAAGGCTTCCTGTCAAGAAACGTCGAAAAATTTCCCGAAAGTCTTTCTTCAAGGAAACTATATACAACAATTCAAAACTTCATTCCTGCTTCAGAAACAGACAAGTTGTCAACTGAAAACTAAAAGAAAAAAAGAGTAAAGGCTTAAATTTGAAACCTAAAGTAAAAGAAAACGAATAATTGGAGTATGTGCTTTACTCTCCCTTACATCGTATACAGTTGCAAGCTGTTAAAATGGAATATTGATTGAAATTTTGTCTGGCGAATAAAGAATGTAAAAATAACAAGTTATAAAAAAATTAGACTGCGTTGGCGTACGTTTTCGAGTGTTTTTCTCGGTTAAAGCCTATAATAAAGTTCAAGGATATTCATCGAGCTCTTTCATCAATTTCTAACAGGCTATAAGGAGCAGGATGACGTTAAGGTCCCCGGAGGAATAAAAAGCTTCAGTGTTAGGGCAGATGCTGCGTCACTGACTTCTTTCGGCCATTCAGTCTGTCAGTCTCTCTATTTGTATAAGTATGTTTTTATCTGTCAGTCAGTTAGTGTCTGTCTATCTGCGTGATTCTGTCTGTCTTTTATCTGACTCCATGTTTGCCTTAGATTTAGAAGTTTTCCGACGTCTGTGGCGGTGAAGAGATGAGAAAGATTAAGCTTTCAGTGTACAGAACACCAGAATAGTCAAACAACTGGAGCTCAATTGGATAATAGTCAAGGAGAAGTATTATTTAAATGGGACAAAATTTCCATCAACGATTTTTTCACAAATTTTTTCACAACTCAAAGTTTCTCGTGATCCCAGGGGAATATTTTTCTCAAAAGAAACTAAAAGTATCACAAAAATAAGTTTTTCTATGAAATCTTGAAAACTATCAACGATACGAGGAAACAGAATACCCCAAGATTATTCCCTGGTGAAATTTACAATCTTATCCATAATGATGTACCAGGGAGTGGGAACTCAAAAGTGATCCCTAACACTGTCATTCATTAAAATATGCCTTAGAGGGGAGTGAAGAATTTGCGACTTTTCATCTTAATTTCGCAATTTTTAGTTTTGATGAAATAAGATGTATATTGTTATTGACCTTTTCCTGCTCCTTCCCCTGCTCCCTACGGGCCACAGTTTTAAAATGAAGATGCAAATGGACATCAAAGTAGAATTCAGTGACCCCTGAAACCTAAGAAATGGTATTCTATACTCTATAGTATTTCAGGAATTTGTTCATCTCCCCCAGCTTCTCGTTGCACTAGTTTTGAAATAAGGTTCAAATTAAAGTCGAATTTAGTTTCCCCCAAAACTTGAGAAATAGTATTCTCATTGTGATTATTGTCATGTTTACTTTTGTGCCCCTCCTTGCCCCCATATACTTTAAATGAGGGCTAAATCAAATAAGTCAGCGACCTCCGAACTCTCTGTAATGATAACCATGTTGTATTTCACTATCTCATCTGTCCTTTGGTATAACATTTTTGAATTTCCAGCAAAATCAATATCGAAAAGTAATTTAGCAACTTTGAAACCCCTAGGCTAGATACTGATTTTTATTATTCGAACTAATGAAAGCTCAGAGATTCCATCATAAAAATTTCTTCTAAAACCTGTAAAATACAAGAGAAACACAATTTTTGAAGGATCGGAGAAAGAGGGACAGAAAATGTCTATTGATGATGGGTGGAGATCGAAACTTCATGTTATTGCAAGTTTAGTTAGCTTCATCTGTTTGCAACAGGAGTTTAAAATCTTCATCGATTTCATGACCAGGATATCACCACTAAAATTTGATGTTGTTCGTTTTTCTACTTTTTTCCTTTATTGTATACTTCGACCTATTTACATTTTTTTAAACCAGTTTTTATAAATTTCCACGATAATTTCTTCCACATTTCCGGACTTTTCAATAAATTCAGTTAAAACACATCGAAAACTCCAAACGATAAATTTTTTTTTCAAATGTTCTTGATCGTTTTCGAAATAGAGAAAAAAAAAAAGAAACAATGCATGTTTGCGTCTATCTCAAAACACTTAGCACCTTTCACACCGCAGTTAACGTAAAAAAGCATTTTCTAATTTATAAGAATATTTTGTCTAATAGGCAGCATAAATTTACAGAAAAACTTTAGATATTATACGTAATGGTAAATTACAATAAAATACGTGAAAATTGAGAAAAACGTTACAGCATGTTCTGGATTTTTCTTGCACATTTTGGTTATTTTACTGGGCGTTTTAATTGCATTTTCTTTAAGTTTTTACTACTCGTTTGACGATTTTTACTGCACGAACTTCCGAAGTCTAATATTGGGTATGAATATATGTAAGTGTCTGGCATCGACATCCCTCGAGTTCTCTAAAGTTGATGAAAAGTAAATGTAACAAATTCTCCATTTTCCCGTACAGTGTTTGTTTTTAAATCTGTGATAATATCTTAAGTGCCATTTAACCCCCAATAATAAATCATGAGTTAGGAGTTATAATCAGCATTCCTTGAGTTGTCTGAAGTTGATAAGAGAGGAAATGAATGTCGCAAATTCTACATTGTCCCGTACCCCCTTTTTCTCCTGGCATCCACAAAAAATGGTCACGATGGAAATTTTTAGCGTTTTTCAAGAAGTGTTTTTTAATATTCTAGAATATTAGTTTCTAAAAAAAAGTCATTTGTATACAACCTTCCCCCCCCCCCCCCGAAATGAAATGAGCGATCGACACTTTTGGTTCAGTCTAACACCTTGGGGAAAGTGCTCCACTACAATCCCTGACGACTTTTCATTTGTTAATTAGGGGGCCAATTTGAAGAAATTAATAATTGCTTACAAGAACTCAAATTAACATTATTCGGTCCAAACAAGTTCTCAGAGAAAAGTAATTGCAAAAAATCAAAAAGTTTACTAATTCTTATGGAACTCAAATGAGTAATGTGTGAGGCCAATGAATCATTTACGCTAAATTTCATTTATGTATGTTCATCAATGCTACTATGGTATCAATTTAAAAAACGACAGGGGCGTATCCAAGTCATTTTGCTGAGGGAGGAAAGGGGGGAATTCCAACTATTGCAGCTGGAATTTGTACCCAGAATCGAATTTTAAATCTGTTACTGTGAGAAAAATTTCTTTCTGCCAGCACACCCCTAGAGAACGCTCGATATTTTTTCATTATAAACCGTTATCAGGACGGGCGTGAAGAACATATTCTTGGAAGTAACGGCATCGAAAATCCTGACAGAAACATTACAGATTTCAAATTTCAGTTGATAAAAACAAAAAACTATGCATATAAGTCTCCAACTATCCAATTTCCCCTAACGGGTGTTAGAACTCTCCCATTTTTCAGTTCAATTCACGAATCGATAGATTTATTTGAAGGAAACGGGCAAGATCTGTTAACCTTTAATTCGTTTAAAGGGGGTAAGATGCGTTCTGAAAGAGGCAAAATTTATTTTGGAAGCAGCTTTTACCCCCCCCCCCCACCACCACCACCACCATAGCTTGTCTCAATAAATAAACTACCTACGGATGATTGCAAACGTAATGAACTCCAAATATTCAAACGAAATTGAACTGTCAACTCGAAACAAATTTACAGTCCACCGAAGCACAGCACCGAGCATATCCTTTCCACCAAATCACGATGCTTTGCTTTTTTTATTGACAAGGTGACAATATTCATCATATCAAATGGATCGATGATTTTGCGGTTTGTCTACTATCTAAAAATACGAGTATGTTCAACTTATACGAATAGTCATCGTCCCACACTAATGTTATTTACCCGAAAAATTAAACGTACTATACACAGCCAGCTTTGCTCTTTTCCGGAGAATAACAAAATTTATAAATGCGTAATTAAAACTAATATTCGCGTAAACGAAAAATTTTTGTTGTTTTCCGCCGTCCTGTCTTAAAATTGATGATGAAGCTGAACACAGGCTTAGCTCATGTTTAGCCTTCGATAATATTTCGCGGATGCCAGAAATTTCAATCGCTTTTGCCACATCGGTTTCCTGAGCGATGCTTTTTATCGGAATTCCGGTACGATAGGTCGTGATATTGGCAGATAGTCCAATTTTTTTTCTTCTATTTCGTCGCAATTTTTCGCTATTTGTGCCTGCGACTGATTTTCATACGCGATAGCGTGAAACAATCTATCTCGAAACGAATGTAAATTTATACTGAGATGAAAGTTGAAACGTCACAAAATTACCTAATTATACACCTACGGGTGGACGAATTTCGTTGACGAGTACGCTGTTTTCAATTTATTCCAAGTTTATTGCCTTTTATCCCATCATTAGCTAGAGGACAAATGTTGGTAGATTATCTTTGCATTGCCGTATAATTACGACTATGTCGGGAAATTTGGAAACCCTTGAAGCCGAAATCATCACTTGAACGTAACATGTGCACAATGGCTCCATTGTAAAATTATGCGATTAGTTTTTGTCATAATTGTACTGATAAGTTGAGACTTTTGTACTCCTTCGAGTCATACAAACCGTTATTAGCACTTAATCTAACATAAGCGTCATAATGAAAGTATTTATTATTTTATTATATTCCACGTCGCTGTCTCCCATATACTATGTAGTATTTGTCATAAATGCCTGACCAAAACTTATTCAAATAAATATCCTACTCAAGCACTGTGGAGTATTTAGGAAAGTACAGGACACATCCGAATTGGAGATATCATCATCCCATTCCAAAAAAAGGAGGCCATCCAAAGCACTTGTTGTTAGCTATTATGATTCTTTTTTAACAGGGTAGTAGGCGTGCTATCCAGACAAATGCAGATATTTGCCGATCTTGAATTTCGAAGGAGCTGGGATAAAATTATTAGAAGAAATTATTTTCTCCTTACATATTATGTAAACTTTTCTTTAAATAATATTGAACACATACCTACGACCACAAAATTTAACACGATTTACCAAGACGTGCTAATCGAATCGAGTTAATGTCATGCAGAGCTGGTAGGACCAACGACAGAATACAATTACAGGCTTGTAGCAATCAACGAACAATGATACAAAATCGGTTCAAAAAAAAATTTTCACTCCCACTGTCCGCAAGGTGCAAAGGTTTTTTGCTATGGTCCAATCGATACTGAAATTTAATCAGTGACTCTTGCAGCTGTATTTTTAAACAACACTTAATTTTTTAAGTGCCCTTAAATGGAAAAAATCACTTAGGTTACTTAAGTGCAATTATTCCATTTAAGGGCCCTTAAAAAATTAAGTGTTGTTTGAAAATACGACTATAAAACTCCGGAAAGATGATATCTCGGGTTGATATCTTAATTGATGCTCTGAGTTTCGTCCTCATTATAAAATCCTTTCTAGAACCAATAACATGTTCAGAAATACAATGTTTCATGTGTGGGACTCAGGTGTGATACTAGGGAGTGAACTAAGTTCCCTGGGACGGACAGACAAGAGATATAGAAAAGTTAGTCCAAGATAATTAACTTCTTTGTAGTTTATAGAACTTCAGGCAAAAGAATAAGTAACGTCAAAAATTCTACAATCATATAAAAGGCTAGTGTTAATATTAATGGTTATTTTAAACCCTCTATTTGCAACGTTTTCGGGTTGGTATCAAAAAATAGTACGAGTTTTTTTTCATTGGGTCATTTCGCATTGAATCGCCCTAGTTTTGAGCCGATCGCCAACTTTTTTTCAATTTTATGAACTAGTTACGTTTTTTAATTCACTCCTACATAAATTTGCCACACCACACAGAGGAGGTCAGTTGAAATTTTCACATCTTTACAAATATTGTCAACTCTATTGTCTTGCTCCCCTAGAACTAATAGAGGCAGAAAAGTGTGATTTACCCACTAAATTTTTTATTCTGTCTACTTTCATTATCACCCATTATAAGTTTCTTTGTTGTCACTTCACCTCATCAGTGACTGAATTTTTAACATGGTGAAACATAATCAGAGCCATATTTTGGAATTTTGAAAGAAAAAAAAATACATAAGGCAACCCATTGTCCATCTTAACAATTAGAGAAGTTTTCCGAAAGCGTTTTTCCTATTTTTCCAGAACTGATTTTTGAAATTATGAAAATTTTTACAATTTGTAAATTTATGTAATATATAAAGCGAAATATGTTTGCACGTAGTTTAAATTTTTGAATAGATTACGAATTATTCAATCTCTATAGATTTTGAAAGACCGACACATTTTTTCCACCAAAATAGCATTTAAATACTCTTAAAGCCTATAAGAATTTTACACTTCCGACATAGCTGAAAAGTATAGTTGCCCAGATCTATTTCCTGTCCACATTCAAAATCCGAGCTCGAAAGTAAGATCCAACTTTTTTTTTTCAATTAAACTAAACTCAAAAATGGTCTTCTAATCGTCAGTATTTTCAGCCGTCAAGGCTCTATTTCCACGGTGAAAGACAGATTTAATCGTAATTTCAGATCCAGATTTGAAATCGAATGAGGTCTATATATTATCCACATTTTTCAACTACATATTTCAAAAATGTAAAATGGTGGTATTTGAAGGCCATTCAAGCGAGAAGAAAATAGCTTTATTCAAATTTGGAAACTAGATTTATGCCCAAAAAATTAGTCCATAAAAATATTTTGCTTTGTATGTTATATAAAATTTACAAATTCTGAACATTTTGAATCAGTCTAAAAACAAAAATAATAAAAAAGGAAAGGAAACGCCATTAGGAAACTTCTACAGTTGGTCGAGAGGACAATGAGCTATCTTGAGTAAATTTTTCTGATTTTGAAACTGTAGCATTCGTTATGTATTGCTATGTTGAAAACTGATTTACTCGTAAGAAAAAATAAAATGGTGATAAAAAGCTCATAATGGGTGATAATGAAAGTAAACGCAATAACAAATGAATGGCGCAAATCGGTACCTCTGTATCTCACTAGTTCTGGTTTCAAGGTCGGCAATATTATTAAAAATGTGAAATTTCCAGCTGACTCCCAGTGCTCCACAAATGTAAGGGTGAATTGAAGGGAAATTAGAAGATTTTGGGAGAAGGGTAACTAATTCATAAAATCAGAATATAATATGGTTACCAAAAATTCAAAACTAGGTATCGGTGGATGCAAAGAGCAAACTCGGGAAGGATAATTCGCAATGGGTATCTAAATATTATAAATTTTACTCCCTCCGCCCACCATTATTAGTACTCGGAATACTTTTTCGCCTTCACGATAGCAGATAAGAAAGAGATAGAATTGTGAACAATTCGTATTGCTAACCATTTTCTTACTGACGCTAAAAATAAAAATAGCTTCGAAAATGTGAAATCAAATTTTTTCAACCTACTGGACAGAATTATCTTCAATATTTATCGCAATGCCCTCCATACAATTTTTTCAGAGAGGGAGGGGGATAAATTCCTGAGATTAATTTCAGCCTTCGAGGCCCATCAGACAAATAGTTCCTGAAATTCCAGTTGAAATTATGGCATAAATTTAATTTAATTTTCTAGAAATGTCCGATGTTTTTTCATTATTATTATTTTTTTTAAATTTATAAGCTGTGGTATTAAACCAAATTCGGGAAGAATAAAAAAATGGAACATGTAAAAATTTTTCAAGCTGTTTCAAATTCTGACTTTTTAAAATTTATTAAAAACTCGGTCAAACTCTCGTGACTCTCTTTGAATATATCAGGCTTTGTTATGGTTATAGCTCTTTGCTAGAGTATTGAAGCATTTAGGACTTTTACAGCTTAGTCAGATTTATATAAGGCTCTACGATTCCTTGAAACTAATACTCTAATCTAATACTTTCCCAAAGACTCGTTACATGCAACTTTTTACAACTCTTCCTGACTTTATTAAGACAACTTAAGCCTGAATCATGACTAACAATAATTCTTCCCTGCTTATTTGATACAAGTAGATGTTTTTAGGAAGCCTTCTCCTAATTTTCTTCATATTTGCTAATACTGTTTCAAACTCGTTCAAGGTGATTTATGACTTTTTCTGACTTGCTAAAGACTCTTCAAGACTGCTCTAGACACGGTCAAAATTTTTCAAAATTCGATCACGATTTTTTAGGATTCTTCAAGACTTTGAAACTTTTCAGTACTCATTTAAGACGCTTGAAAACTTATTTAGAACCCTTTAGGACTCTTCTGGGCTTGGTTAACATATACTGTGGTGCGTGAAAACTCGTACATGACATTCGAGAATCTTTTACTTATGTTTAGATTCCTTGAAAGTCTTCAAGACTCTAGCAGGTTGGTTTGAGACTAAGGAAGACTTCACGATTTGTGAAACGTTTTTATCAATTTCGCTCTTTGCGAGGGACAATTGACTCCATTGCCTCTCCCGTGTATCAGCACCTGACACTAGAGCGATTTGATATGGAATGACCCTAGAATACTATTTGTTAGAAAAATATCTTTCAATGTTGGAAATAATTTTTATTGATTCGTCAGAAATTCGATTTTGCGGATTATATCCAATCCACTGAGGTATAAGTTACTCTCGGATATTTTGGGACTTCCCGAGTTTATGTAAACAGCTAAATAATATATCCACTCGATAACTACATCAAATTGAAAATTTTCATGTTTGTCATTTTTTTTTTTTTTTTTTTTCAGCAATAGTTCAACCAGAGGTACGATAGCGATGCCACACATGTCTTCGAAAATCTCACGAAGGATCACACAATAAATACTTGGTAATTTCTTGAAAAAATATTTAGATTTGTTGCAGCAAATATTTCATACAGGCACCCATTTATTTATTTTTTTGAAAATTGCACATGCAGCATTCTCGATAGGAACCAAAAAAAATCGAGGGTAGCATTTGGCGTCATACTCGAAACACTAAAGATGCGGATATAACGGATCCCTGTTGAAACTTCGCCCTAATGTTCTTCCCCCTTGTACGCTGGCGTTCTCACGTACACATTCAGCTCCGAAAAGCTAAAACGGGTGTCCTACTGCGCAGAGAATGTCCCCTTGACTTTCATTCATACCATCAAGGTTCCCGGGTAACAGCGAGAGTTTAAAGTATTTTCCTTTCGAGGGTCTACATACGCGAATGCTGTTTAGTATTTACGCAATACACGATGAAAGAAAACAAAAAAGCCCTGTTTCAAATACATGCACTCGGATACGTTACGCTATTTCTGGTTTTCCTTTTGTGAGTAACGATTTCCTAATAACACTTTCTTGATAAAATGGACAATATTCGAGAAATACGAGCGTGTTAAGATGGCTTAGAATATATCAAGGTTATCTGTCAAGCTCGACTTTTTTTCGTTCAATTTCCTTTTATTTATATTTTGCAGAATAGGAAAGTAAATTTATTTCAACCTCTATACATTTTCTTCGACTTTTCTTGTCAATAAAATCTACCACCAATTATCACGCTGAAGACCTGAAACTTCTTCATATTTACCTAAAACCATTGCTAGATTCGATATTATAAATGCATACGTTATAAGGAAAATTTTTCAGCTAAACTGTTTTCATGTTCTATCTGAATAGGCGACAGGTAGCGGCCCAAATTCACAGTTATTACACTGAAAGATGCTTGGTGAGATTCATAGTAAATGTGTAGAGGAATTCAAGAAATAGCTACCGGCGTATACGGGCAATTTTCGAATTTGAACTCCCAGTTTATTTCTTTAGTGTGCAATCGACGCGTGACAAGTTTAAAGATCCTCGAATAGCAGAAAAAGTTTGCAGAACTTCCGGTAAACAAAGGCCTCGTCAAATTAGCAGGATATTATTGCTGCGTATAAGTAGACGAATACATAAGTATTTATAAAGTTGTTGTTGGTAAACACCTTCTGGAAATCGGCGCAGTAAAAGCTTTCCAACTTAGCTAGCGTCAGCCGACAACTGCACAGTGCACATCACGTATTCGAAGCGAAACGTTACGAGTGACACGTTTACCATACATACAAGTGACATACAAGTGCTTTGTTTTTATAAATCGCTGCAAGTGATAAACAGTGGCGTAATTCAAACCGAAAAATAAGAAAGGCTTAAGAGATTAAATGAAAACATAAATGACGGAATAAGTGAGGCTAAAGAATTAAATTAGATGCGAGGTTTTCTCATGGCACTTAGCTACCACATACAATGGCATAGCGTCTGGAGGGGGGGGGGGGCACGAGCTCCCCCAATATTTACACATAGTCCTCTAATATCGGCAATTTTAAAAAAATACCGCAATTTTCGACTTTTTTCCTCTTGAAAACCTTATTGTGCCCCCCTTCGGGAAACCCCTCACTACGCCACTGGCCACATATACATTCATGTCGGAACGCATTTATATCGATTCCATCAAAAGGTTCGAAATTCAAAGATGATATTTTAGAACCACACTCCCCCTCTCGGGGAAAAACTATGCTGAGGGCTGAGATGTAAACATTTTTCAGTAGATCAATTTATATGTAGTGGCTTGGCGGCCGAGTGGATTCGAACGCTGCCCTCTAAACCACGCAGGTTCGAATCCCAATACGGACGGTGAATTTTTAAGATTGAAAACTGATTAGAAAATAATAAAATACACGAATATATGAAAACTTTAACATCCGACCAAGCCACACCAATTGTAGCAAGAGGTGGAGTTCAATTTAATTGTTCCACCGGAATTCAAAAAGACTACAATTGGGTTAGCCACACCTATAGACTACTAACACTTGACTAGTATGGTGTGCCATGCAGGTTGCATGTCCCTTATAGAAAAGGAAAACACTTTCATAACCATTCTCCAGTAATGGCTTGTCACTAAGAGGAATTAGACTATAACTCTTGTATCAAAATGATTGATTAAGGTGGCCTACGGGACTGGGTGGACCGAAACATCTGTTTCAAGGCTGTATTTATTTATTATTTAATTTATATGTAGTCCAGTTCGGTTACATTCTCAGAAGATTGATAAATTTTAAAAATTTATGTTAATTTAAAAGTAGTTCAAAATTTTAAAATTGTTCGAAAAAATTTCTACTTTTTTTTTGCAATTTTTCGCAATTTTTTATTTCTTTATACGCAAGGTATAACCAGACCAGTTTTTCTTTCATTTTTTATTATTTTTTGATTTTTGTTTTGGACGCAAGACCGGATCGTCATGGGGCAAGAATTTGAATTTTAAACTTAAATAAGTGTTATACTATTCTTAATAGCAATGAACGAGCTACGACATAACATTACATTCCCTGCCACATATCGCATCTTAGCAGACGATTTCAGCATCAGCCTAGCTTTTCGCATCCCAAACCGCGCCCACCGTACACTACAAAAAAACAAAAAAAAACCTATTCATTAGATTCCAAAAGCAAAAACAATCCCTCCCCTTCATCCCACTAAAACTGTATGGAAACACCATCTCACACACCGCCACTATCAAATTATTAGGATTACCTTTCGATCAATCACTAAACTGAAACACTCACCTAAAACACACCAGAGCTAAATGCTTTCGCAGCATGAACATTCTGAAATATCTAGCAAACCCTCACACGAGCTGCAACCGACAAACATTTATCAACCTTTACCGAACACTTTTCCGATCACAGATAGACTATGGAGCTCAAGCACTAGCCCCGCCAAAAACCCTCAAAATGCTCGACGCAATCCAAAACTCAGCCCTTCGAATATAGTATCAGGAACCTTCCGCACAAGTCCACTTATCAGTCTTTGTGAGGAAATGACCGAATCTCCCCTACCCTACCGCAGAATGATCCTCTACGCCAAATACCGGCTCAGAATATCCCAAAATCCCAACTCACCCCTTTCCAAAGACGTGGTCAGTGATTCACTACAATCAAACTCCGTCAACATTCGATGAATCATAGAACAAATCACAAACACTCGCTTATCTCTCTCAACCCCAATACCCACATACACAGACCTACCACCATGGAAATTCATACCAGCAACTTTCCATCTAGAACTATCTTTAAATCCCAAAAGATCAACATCCCCTCACACTTTCAAATTCCTATTTGGCAAACTCCTCGAACAATATCCCGAGTACCTATTATGCTACACAGACGGTTCAAAAAGGAAAAAAAAAAAAAAAAAGGACTATCGCTCAGGTTGCCCATATTTCCTTGGGTCAAAAATCCAAGCTCACAGACTACCCAATTCAGCATCTATTCACACCGCCGAACTCGCTGCAATTTTCTACTGCATTGAAAATTTACCTCTTTTTCTAATTTACTCTCAACCCGAGCCCTTGAATCCACCCTTCCGATCATTACTTCAAAGATGTCGGGGAGGCTGTTAGAGCTGTCTTAGCCCTCTTCCCTTCTGGCTGAAAAACTGGCTCAGGTCGAAATCTAGCGAGTTGTTACGTGGGCTCGAACCCGCAACGCATACAACTCATAATCCGCGTACTTAACACATTAGGAAAACAGGCAGTATTCGTCTGGATCCCAGGCCATATCGGCATTGCACAAGCTGACTTAGTCGACGAAACAGCTCGAACAGCAACATATCCCGCCCTAAAGTAGAAAACCCAACAATTAAAACATCCGAAGACCTTGCAATCACCTACCAATCAAAAATCTTTTCCTCTTGGCACCAATCTTGGCATCAAGAATCCAACAACAAACTCCGTGCAATAAAAGCGAAACCGATATCCTGGATCACCTACAACCGGAAATCACGATGCAAAGAAATAGTAATAGCACAACTTAGAATTGGATATACTCGCCTCACTCACCTGCACCTCAATCCATACATTTTCTCCCCGCAGTGCCCTAAATGCTACTCAAATTTACTGCCCTTCACTTCACTCTCACCACCAAAAACATCAACTACCACCAACAACGAAAAGCATGCTCCAAAACAACTCAATGACAATAGATAAACTCATCTCCTTCCTCCACGACACAGACCTCTTTTCATTAATTTAACCATCCCCACCAGCTGAACTGTATAGCCCTTGGTGCAGCTAGTGGCTCGTAAACAAACAAATTGAAAAAAAAATCGGATGCGAAATCTGAAGATACCCTTTTTCTTTCTTCCTTTCTTCCTTCCTTCCTTCTTCCAGGTTGAGTTAGTTTTGTCCCCCTCCGCTCAAGGGGGAAATTTGAATACTGGAAGCTCAAAACTGGGCCAGCTCAAAAATGCGCGTGGGATATTCATAATCGGCGACCATCAGATGAAGCCTATTTACATGCTATATATCCCAAGTTAAGTCAGTGTGGCCCTTCTTTCTCAACTGCACAATTTCGACTTCGGGCGTTTGGGGGTGATCAAATCGGAACAGGATCACGACTCGATAAGTTATGAATCTCGCCAATGTTTGGTGGAGATGAAATAGAATTAACGAAAAAATTGAGATAACCCACAGAGTATTCAAAAATAGCTTTTAGAGCAAAAGTACTTGACCTACAAATTATTCAGCCTCTTGGTCTTCAAATAAAGGTTTATGCTTGTAGCTTCAGTAGCTTCATTACGAGATCCTACAGTTTTACATCTTATTTCAATTATCAACTGCAAACTTTATTTTATACGATACGGGCTCAACATTCTCGGTTACAGACAATTAAGAAACCTTGCTTACGACTCAGAAAACGCCCTAGTTTATTCAGATGAGGCTTGAATTTGCTGAAAATGTGTTTTTTTTTTACCGAATTCGTAAAACAACATGACCTACATTAAAATTCCGAGACCTAACCATCCCTAATGACATACAATATAAGGACTTCAAAATAAAGTACAAAATTTGAAATTAATACGAGGTGTTAGGGGGCAGGGACGTACCGAAGAGTTTTTCCTGGGGGGATTGTGAAAGTCCCAACTGACTCAACTCAGAGTTCTCAAGTATCAAGGCAAAAAAAAAAAACAGTTTTTTGACTTGTTGGATTTTTCCAACTAACTCAACTCAAAATTCCCAAGTATCAAAACAAAAGAAGAAAACTCGTTTGACTTGTTGGGTTTTCCCAACTTCTCAACTCAGTTCCCAAGTATCAAAGCAAAACAAAACAAACAAAAAAAAAAACACATTTTAACTTGTTGAATTTTCTCAACTCGGTAAATTTTTCCAATTACTGAGCGAAAAGTTCCTACGGGGGGGGGGGGAGCTGCCTCCCTACTCCTTATCGGTACGTCCCTGTTAGGAGGTCAATTTAAGAAACGATATCAACTCTTAAAACTAACTGTACGTATCGTACAACTTGGTGATTATGAATGCGAATTAAGGGGGAGGGGTGCTTGAAGGGCTCGGCCCCTTCTAAAGTATTGAATAGTCTATTTTCCAGGTTCAAATAAGAATTTTAATTTTAGTCTATTAATTGACAAAAAGTGAGAAAAACTACACATTTTAAATTAAGGACTAATAAAAATAAGGCAAAAATAACAGTTTCTTTTTTCTTGTACAAAACTGAATAGAAGAACCAAAGGAGTAACCAGAGGGAGACGGGTGGACCCGGCCCCTCCTTAAAATACTAGTCCCTCGAAGGAACTTCCTCACTTAATCCTTTCTCGTACACACTAGGGTGGCTCTTATTCATTCTTAGTGTTTTCCCCCATTTTATAGTGGACCCCACTCCATTTCCCGAGATAAGTTTCAATAAAATTAACAAAAATCCTGAAAATTTTCAGATCAATCAGATTTGAAGAATATGATGAGCCTCAAGCACACTGCCCAGTAGTTCGATTTCCAAATATACGTTACCGTCCCCGGGAGATGACCACAAATGAGGGGGGAAGAATGATGAAAAATTGAAATTCAAGATAAAGGTCGATTTATAGGATTTGGAGGTCGCTGAATTCAATTTTGCGGGAAATTTTTGTATGCGACCCTGGGGTCAAACGTTAGTCATTTTTCAACATAATATTCAATTTGTAAGTTTTCAAAGTTTCTAAACACGTATTACGGAATTTCAGTAAAGTTACCAACATATCGGACCGACTGTTGCTGCTCATAATAATTATAGACATAGGCAATGCTTTTTTTGTGGGGAACACCGTTCTCCCGTGAGAAAATTCGAAAACTTGCGTTCAAGATGATCGATGATAGAGGGGCGTATGGCGATGCACGCACGCCAAATTGGCCCCGGGACACCGCATCCCCAATTCCGGAAATGCCCCGAATGGGCCTGCGTCAGAATAGGGGGGAGCTACCCCCATTTCTCCTGTCACCTCTTCACGGCGGCGAAACGAAAACTTGCGTTAAAAACGGTAAATAGCGAAAAAATGAGTAAAAATCAAGAAAAAACAGTAGAAAATTATTTCTAGACTCATTTAAAAGTTTCTTCAGTTTCTGATCCACAACACAGCTTATTAATTATGTCTTAAATCAAAGTTCAGATAAAAAGTTTCTTATCCTAGTCAATTTTTACAAGATTTTCAATAATTTTTAAATTCAGCAGGTGATTGGTGACTGGTGGGAGGGGGGAGGGTAAATGTAAAAGAAACTAATCCTCAAGACTCGTACTTGAGCGTTCTCTAGTTCAGCGGATACAAAAAAAGCACTGGACATAGGCAGTAAGTATACATTATACATCAAAAAGTTTATTACGTAGAACTAACCATTAGAGATTATTTTATACACGCGTGCATACCGCATAGATTGCAAGTGCATACTGCGCACAGTATGCACTGGATAGATACACAATGCAGCTATGAAGCTGCAATTTCAATATACGAGTATTATTATGTTTCGTGTTGCAGTGGCGGCCGAGTTTTAAGACGAAGGAAATACGATTATTGGAAGGGGAAACTACTTTTTTATATAGCCTATACCTAATACCTATACACACGTACGTTCGCTTTTCTTCTTCATTTGTAACTAATTTCTTCATTCTTTTTTGAATCTTCCTTTCTTGTTATTTTACATTTTTCAATAGTTATGTTTTATTACCTTCATATATTTTTGGAAGAATATTGTTTATCCAATTTATCAGTACTGTTTCTGTGCTTCGGTATTATTTACTCAATATTATTAACTCAAAGGATAGGTGAAATGTAGCACGTAACTGGACGTTGTTATTAGGGGGTATAATCGACGTCCGCCATGTTTGTTTCTGGAGTTATCATAGGAAGAGAATTAAATGAAAGTCAGACGAAAACTTCGTAACATACACTGTAAACCAACTGTACATAATCACTTAATGATAATGCCAGAAACAAACATGGCGGATGTCGATTATACCCTCCGCTTGTAGTGCCCTACTGTTACGAAAGAAATGTCCAAGCGTTGTAAAATCCCACGACAAAATATGCTAACGAACATTTTCCTTCTGCTCATCAGGAGACTCCGTTATTCGATTTTTAAATCACTTAAACACTTCTTTTGCTCGCGAATTTCCTGAGTAACGTCGTCACGTATACCTTCGTTTGCCTCCTGAATTGGCGAACGAGGCGAGCGAGTTTTCGTTTTAAATTTTGCGAAAATTTCGAACCGATTATTTTCGTCGCACTTCGTACTACAGGCGGCGAAAAAGTAAAATGTGAAACGCAATTTGCCATGTTTGTACAACAGACGCATAGCCTGTGTAGCTGACTCCAGTCACGAAAAGTCACTCGTTCCCCGGCCAAGTACTGCGTATATTTTTCTCGCACCGACCATGCTTTTCAATTCACCTTGCCACCCTGTACTCGGTCGGGTTCGAGCCTCATTTAACGAGGCCGGTGGAACCCTCTCCGAATGGACCACCCGTTCATTCAGAAATTCACTTTTCGCCGGATCCCCAGTTCGACATTTGCCAAGGTCAAGTTTTAACCGGGCCGGTGATGTTTTTCACGCACACAATGAAAACGCGGTGAAACGAAATGGCGGGCGAATGTCATCGATGACACCGTCTATTAGCAGCGAGCCGACTTGACTCAGACGTGTTTCAGTTTCCCAACCGACTGATAATGAGAAAATATTATAGTACACGATTTTCTCGCAGTCTGTGACAACCATTGCATCCAGTTTATGATTTATTCTAAACTTGATGCGGTTACTTGTAACCCGTCGTAAAACGTAGAGGAAGGGCATGGCTCAGCTGGGAACTAAAATATCGTAAATACGATCGGCACAAATGGAGTTCAAATTATACAAATCGGGTGAGCGATATTAGGAAGGAGTAACACGAGGAAGTCCAACATTCAAGTCGAATTCACTTTCAATTACCGGCAGTAATTGTAAGTCGCAGAAAACGAAACTGCGTTTTCTGCGTGCCTCGTGAAAAACCTGCGCAACATTTATAATATTTATGTACTTCATACACGGTTTATCCGATGAAATTTTCAACCAAAACATTCTCGAATTGTTATTTACACGCATACGATTGGAATTGATTGTTAGAGGTGTTCCCAAATGAAAGTTTTCACTGCAATTAGAAATCTTCCCATTTGAATTCTCCTCAGGGTTTCTTCACAGTGACGTGAGGATATAGTGACCTCGGGGGGAGGAGGCAGGCCCGTAACGCAAGGCCTTCGTCAGGTAGGGCTCGCGAAATTCTTGGTAGGGTAAACATTTTTCCCTCATATGGAATGGGGAGGGGGTTGGCGGCGACAAAAACATTTTTTATAAGAGGCTAAAATTGAAGAAATTATTAACTCATCGCACGTGATGGATTTACTTTTTTCCCCCTCTCAAATAGTAAACGTGTCGGACTCGATTCACGACCCAACAGCATCAATTGCCTTTAGGATTTTAATACATGATTCATATAACAGTGAACGTAGCTTCACAAGCTGCTAAACTACAACCAAAGGTCTTATGGTTACAGCATACAATTCGTACATTACTCTGAGAAAGCTTTTCTCTGATACGTACCGATAGGGGGAGGGGGGATGGAGGCAACTTACCTCCGCCCCCCATCGGAATTTTTCTCCCAGCAGTTGAAAAAATTCCAACAGGTTGAAGGTTTTTTTTTTTGCTTTGATACTTGGGAATCGAGTTGAGAAGTTGGGAAAACCCAACAAGTAAAAGCTTTTTCTTCTTTTGCTTTGGTACAATTGGGAATTTTGAGTTGAGTCACTTTTGGAAAAATCCAACAGGTCAAAATAATTTTTTTTGTTTTGATACTTGGGAATTCTGAGTTGAGTCAGTTGGGACTTTTATAATTTTTGACCCCCCCCCCCCGGAAAAATTCTTCGGTACGCCCCTGGGACCAAGCGACATTTGTAGACAAAATGAGTTGTCAGTATCGTTGAAAAGAGCGTAAAAAGTAGAATTTTTCAACAGTGGGCCCTCCGATTCAACATTGTGTACTCACGTTGAGAAAAGCTTATCAATAAGCGTCATGTCATATAGTTTCTACATGGCTCTTGAACTTCGAATTACGCGTTCTCAAAAAACAGATTTTGTCGCTTGGTTCTGTCTCGCTTGACAGCGTCCAAATACGAATATGCGACTACAATCAATGTCGGTGGTGTCGTGGTGAAAAGTAGCGGGTGGTAAAGTTTTGTTATTAATCGTTACTAGGGCAGTGTAGCCAATACAAACGCACATAATTTTGCCATACGTCATATTTTTTTGATTGAAAAAATAAAATATTATATACGTTCAACTTTCGATCATAAATTTTCTGAAAATAATTTTCTTTCGTGTTTTTTTTGTTTTTCAGGGCAAAATTTTCTAGGTATGGCAATGCCCAGTGGCGGATCTATGGGGGGAGTTTTGGGCGTTCGGATACCCCCTTCGGGCCGAAGAAAAAAAAACTATTGTCATTAATGCATTGAATAAATGGTAGTACTAAAATGTTCGCTTGAGTTTTGAGTTTTTCTCCTGTTTTTGAGTATCTGCAGCACTACAGTCTACAATGTTCATTTTGAAACGATTTAATCACATTATGAAACTTGTCTTCAGAAACTATTTGAAATAACATCCATCTCGGTTTTTTAGGGGGCGGTGGTGGAAAAAGTTTTGTTTTCAAAACACTCTTCTTGGAAAATTTCTAGATCCGCTACTGGCAATGCCCTTTTTGCCCGCACGGGCGCTACGGGCCTGAGAGGGGAGCATCCCTTATGTTGTTTGAAAATCGATACTCAGAAAATTTTAGTCCGCAAGATTGGGAGAGCCTTAGTCATCATTTTAGGTTTTCATTGAATTTTTTTATGTATTAGTCGGAATATTTGCAGACCGCCCCTCACAAATCAAAAGTACGTATTAACCACAGTCTTGCAATGAAAAGAGCATTCGCAGTTTCAGAGCCAGAGAGTGATACTGACAGCATGTCAAATGACCATCACTAGAAATCCTACTAGTTACCTCGGCTTCGTCGGATATTATTCGTTTTTAGAATACAGTAGATTCCCCATTATCCGCCATCGATTCACTCTCACACTCTGGATTATCCGCCTCGAATTTATCCATCCGCCCTTCCGGGTTATCCGCCTGACCAAGGGCGGGTACTTCGAACTGTCTTTAAAATCACAACTTGAGTCATTAGCACAGCTGATGATGATGATGAACTGGTAGGAGAAGCGACAGCACATATGGATTATGAGATGCTTTTTCAGCGTTGGAAAAGTCGCTGGTGTTTAGAAAACAACAACCAGATATCCCTGCTCAAGATCATGAAATTCAGAAAGTGGAGAAATTGTGCCGTTGAAGAGCGGCTCATCATGAAGAAGCAAAGAGAAATTACAGATTTTTGTTTAGAAATGACTTTTCCGTTTAACTTTTTTTTCCACAGTATTGCTTTTTTTCCCCCTTCATTGACCGAAAAAATCAAAATTTTCGATTTTGTTTTAAATACTGAAGTTTTTTTGTATAAAATAATTACCACCTAACGTGCTTGATTCAATAAAAATTGTTTTCCCCACATCAAGATTACATGTTTTCGCGGGTTATCCGCCCTACCTTCAGCCCCAATTAGGGAGGATAATTGGAGTCTACTGTATACCCATTCTAGGTTGTCTCGGTATTCCGTCAACTTATTTGGCTGACTTTACAACAATCTAAATTTCTTCCTTTTCACGACAGAAGACTGTGTTCAAATATTCAAAAATCAATCTGCTGGGATCACATTAATCGATGTCGATCAGCCCTGAACATTTAAAATTTAGTGAATAGTGAATTTTTGGATTAGCACTTTTAATGTGGCGAATATGTAACCCAAATAGCAAACAAATACAATCGTGTCAAACTGTCAACAAGAAAATTCTTCCGCAAGGAAAGTAAAATGCATTTGGTCCCTTCCAAGGTCAAATCCATTATCCTGTAACTTTCACCTCAGAGGCCGCAATACTTGGTACGAAAGTGAGTGCTATACTCCGGCACTGGCCAATAACTAATGTCTTTTAGCTAAGATGTGCAGAGACTCCGACTGATGAAGAGCTTCATTTGAGGCAGTGTTTCGGAGAAACAAATGTGCCAGAGGCGCTCGAGCGGATTTCCATGAAAATTAATCAATATTTCTCATTGTCTCGCGAAGTGCCTCGGTCATTTTTACGTATAGCTAAGTGTTTCAAGAAGTGTCGTAAAATGTTCTCGTAATTTTCGTGAAAATTCCCAAAATCTAAGGACATTCTGGATAATCAGCAAATCAAAGACATAGAATCCTGTGGAAGAAAAAAAATTAAGAAAATAATAATAATTATTATTTATCAACCCCCTTTGGGACTCACCACTGACCTATATTGCGGTATTGCGGAGTCAGTCTATATAGGGCTTTTCCAGTACTCCATATTGCATACTTATTCGCCCGTCCTGTTATCAAGTTGGTAATGTATGATAAGGACATAATCGTAATTTCGTAGCATTATCTCGTCTGTCTTCTCTGTTCTCTGTATGATTCGAAATTTTCGTTTTTCGATCATTCCTCCTGGTCTTATCGTATGATCATAGATTTCATCAAATAACAGTTCAATTTTCGGCTTACACTTTCGGCAACGAAATTCAGCAACGTTTGCGATGCCGAAGGAATTCAAACTTTCTCAAAAAATTCTGATCTCTGGCGTTTTCAAGTATCGGGCCCATTTCGCACATCAAATTCTGTTATCATACACTACCAACTTGATAACAGGAGAGGTGAATAAGTATGCAATATGAAGTACTGGAAAAGCCCTATTGTACTTAATTGTTATCATATGACCTACCAAAATCTAAATTTATACGCTTGTAACGTACAATTGAGAATTGTTCTTTAAATGTTAAAATCTTACGTAGGTACATTTTCATAAGAAAAAGGGGAGGGAATTGATGCATTTTGTATTAATAATATCCGATCGAGCTGAAACTTTCAGAAGTTCACTCTTTCACCAAGTGTAGTAATAATTTCGCCTACTACTCGTTAACTTTTAAAAATAAAGAAAATTTCATCAAATATAAATGACTGGCACCCGGATGTGCTCAATGTGCTTGAGTGTAATAATTCATACATTCGTCCGTTTACGATCATTACTGGTGTCGCTGTGTCAGTCAGCCTGTCTGCCAGTCTACGGATGGGCTTAATATTCATCATCACTGGTCATGTTGTATCAGTATGTCCAACTACATATGAATCTGTTTATTATTCTTTCTAACTCGAAGTTTTTCGAATTTCGAAAATAAAATCAAAAATTAAAACAAGAAAGTCACAAATACTTTAATTTTTTAAAGAATTTTGAAATCATGAACTTATTAATTCATAAATCTAGAACATGCTAATTACCACACATTAAACCATTGAGAAATTTTTGATCTTGGATCTCAGCACCAAATTTTTACTGGAGAGGGAGATGAAGGCTAAGTTTTCACTAAGAGGGTACGCTCTGCCCACTGGCTATTTCATCGCCCAATCACACATGAGAGTTACTTCATGATAGCCGATCTTCTTCGGCATTTCACGTCACTATGTCTGTTTTTCTACCTGTCTGTCCTACTCTGCTATACTTGCCTTCCTTTCTGTGAATTTGTCCGACCACGTGTCTTTCCGCCTGCTTGCCTGTCGGTTTCCTACCTAGTCTATACGCCAGTCTGTCTGCTCATGCCCATCTATTACTTCAGTTAGTGGACCAGCCTGTTTCTCGGTCTCATGGGATAGCTAACCCTTTGGTAGTTTCTCCGTTTGATGTGACTGTTTACCAAGAAAGTGGAGAGGAGGGCGGAGGTTAGATTATCAGTATAAGATACGGACGAGATTTTTCAAACGTATGTACTCCCCGTTAATTTTTGAGAACCCCTGCTAACTATAAATATTACTTGCGTAAGAGAGTCGATATTTCCATAATCACGAAAAGTCGTGAGCAACAGAGCTCATTATGATATCTCTATTTATGAGCTTTCGGCTACAGATATTAACACGTTTTTCAAGGAGCACCCGAAAGTACAAAACAATAATAATTTTTAATGCCAACAAATCGATTCAATATTTACACAGATACAACCAAAATTCGTTTGTTCAAGTTGTGTGCCCTCTGACGTCCTTCTATAGTCAAAGTCAGCTAAACTACGGCTGAGGTACGATACTGATAACGGAAATTTCAGCAGTGTCATCCTAAATTTTTAGGAGAGCTCGGGGAATTTGTAAATTTTGTAATTTACTGGAAACTCGGTAGATTTTGCAGAAATTCAAGAAAAAATTTTGGAATAGATTTAAAAAATTCGGGAGAAATTGGTTGAAAATTGAAAAACATTCGGAGCAAAGATTTTATAAGCTTTATAGGAGATTGCTAAAATTTCAGCTTTCTTGAAATCTCAGGAGAATTCACAACGCTGCTACTGTTAGGTAAGGCTAACGAGAGGGTGGGTGCGGTGAAGGGGTTGACACCTATTCCATCCAACTATTCGAGAAATTTCGACTCCCTGTCGATAAAATGAAGCAGTTCGTGATCTTTTGTTTTATTTTTGCTAGCAATAAGAAATGTTGTAAAAATTAGATCAATATTTTGCTAAAAAAGTCGTAAAACTCTAGAATGTAGTTTAAGAAAAATTAATAAGGTAGATGGCTTTTGGATTTTTATTTTTTTTTGTACTGTGTACTTGAAATTAGCAAAGTTTTAGTCAATATTTATCGTTTACTACCCCCTCCCCCCAGTAATTTTCCGATAGGGCCCTGCCACAGCTATCAGAGTTGCATGTCCAAAGTTTTCGTGGGACCCGGAACCAACAAATTTTGGGGCTAAAATTTGATACATTTTCCAAATGCGTCAAGAATACGTCGCTTCAAAAATATTTTTTTGCCCAGACGTGCTTAAGGATATAATGATTTTCAGAAGGCCCCTACAAACACGGAGCCGGGAGCAAACTGCCAGATTTGCCCATTCCTCTGTGTGGGCCTGATTATAATATCAGGAGCATCAGGAACATTTCTTCCGGCATGTCTCAGTATCATTCTACATCCGGAAAACCCGATACGGCTTCCAGCGTATGTTACAAACTCTGAATCGAGATATCCACCTTACGTCGCATTTATCCCTCTCTCTGAGCGAGTCTAACTACGATACCCGTAGCATCAGAAACATTTCTCCTGCTATGTCTCCCAGGGGTCCTAAACCCGGAAAACCTCAAAACGACTTCCGGCTTGTATTACAGACTGTATACAAATATCCAACGTATGCTCCATTTGCCTCTCCTTCTGTATGGGCCTAACTATGATATCCGGAGCACTGTCTCACAAAGGTCCTAAGCTCGAAACACATAATACAGTTTCCAGCTTTCGTTACCAAACTCCGTGTCCAGAGATCTACCCTGCCGAACTAGGATATCCGCAGCATCCGTTAACATTTCTCGCGGCACGTTTCCCAACAGCCCTAAAACACCCGGAAAAGCCAATTCAGTTTCTATGTCGTGTTACGAACTCTGTTAGCAGGTTTCACCCTCTATTCCCTTCCTACATAAATTCCGATCACTGAACGATATCGCAAAAAGTGGCGATTAAATACACCACAAATACTTAAATGCGGTCGAACTCAACAGCGCCGAGAACTGAATGGGAGAGAAAAACGGACAGCAGCGGAGGTTGGAATCGATAACGAAATAAAGTACATATTTTGGTGAATCGGCGAGGTGAGGGTCCGCGGTCCCAAAATAAAACTGACCTTGAGGAACATTGCGGCCCATTTTGCATCGGTTTCCTTCAGCAGCGCCCGACCTATACATTCGGATTCCAGTTTATTTTTTCCAAAAATAGCGCCGCCCGTTCGGTGCTCGTCGTTCGTGTATCGCCCATTCATCGCCGGGGTCTGGAAGCGAGAAACAGAGCAACGGAGTAAGCTGCAAAGCCGGGGGCTGGGGTGCCTAACCATGGCCGGGCTGGGGCCGCAGTCGGGGCACTGTTTCCAAGCCGTAGCAGCGCCGCGACGCGCTTCAGCTCGGCTCGGTTTGCGACGCCGCATCACGATGTGCGAGGCGACGAGAGGGCGAAGAGCGAGAGAAGAGAACCCCCGTTCGTAAATCTCTTTGACGGGAAACGGTAGTAAATTATGGAATATGCGCAGCGAAAGTAACCTTGACATTGACATTGAAAATGTTAAAACCGAAGGAAAGGCGCGGAGGGGGCAGTAAAGCCAGTCGAGGTGCGGCGTGGTGCGGCTTATCTGCTATCTGGTGTGTAATAAAAAAAAGAGGGAAGAGGGAACACGCGGTTCGATAATTTGCCGGCCGGAACCGTCTCACCGGCTTGTCCTTCTTGCAGGCAACAACTATTTGCACAGAAATGCGTATAAGAAAAGTGGTGGGAGGGGAGCAGTCATGCTGGACAGGCGAAGGAAGGGCGAAGAAAATAGGAAAAAAAAATTGCTGTAAACAAACGGATGTCACATTTTCGACCTACAAGCGCACAAACGATGTACTCGTACGTTATTCGTCGGCTTGTCGATTCGACAGCTGATTTGAAAAACTCGGCAAATCTTTCTTGGTGTTTTATTTTGTTTTCTGTACAGTTTTTCTTTCTTTACGGCCATTATGCATGCTCGTCAATTCTTAACCGAATCGAACGAAAACATACCTAGTGTATTCTGCGTTGTTATTTCAACGTTACTAGTTACGAGTTTTCTGAATTCACTCGTTCGTTTACAGTGCTTCGTCTTCATAGTAGTTAGCTAATGAATTAAAAATTAAATAGAGAGAAGAAACTTCAAAGATTTTCAACGACCCAAAAAAACGGCAACTTTTGTAACATTATCCTTCAACAAAATAACTCGACAACAATCGAAATATACGTGTATGTATGTTTGCCTATCCTTTGTTAAAGCGGCATAACACTAGCTGATTTTCCTCATGTCCACGAAAATCGAGGTGTCAGCAAGGCCTGACGATGAAGGGAAGGGAGATCACCTTCCTCCAATGTGGTTCGAAAAGACGATACTAAGCAAATTTTAGAAGACAGACGGCAAAATTAAAAAAGTGAAATTTTTTGTTCATTAATTCGGTTTCAACACAACTTTTTCATATCTATATTCCAGCCGTTAGCTTTGCTATAGACGAGAAGCTGACAATAACTGTAACCTAAATTATAGTTTTTAGATTTATTTCTATTCATTTTCATAACGTCTCTGGTTATGATGCGCATTTATTTTTTAAGGGATTTGGAGATGATTATAATGACATTCCTCCTCTTGGGTGATACCTTGCCGTGGTGAGGAGGCTTAAGCGTAAAAAAAGAGAGAAAAAAAGACTCTTTATGAGGTTATATGTATGTACATATGAGCCTATGAAAATGAAAGTGGTGTAAGTCAGTTTTGATTTTTCCAGTTTGAGCCAGCGGATCATATTTGTAACTGCTAGAATATTCATTTTGATGATGAAGCGAGTCAGGTACTTCTATCCTTCGCCAGACAGCAGCATCCGCAGTTTCAGGGCTCAAACAGAACAATAACAGTACGAGTACAACGGCGAAAAAGCAAAACTGACTTACACCACTATTACAATAAGGGGCTCATATATCGTTAAAATCGCGACCAAAAGCACCTAGGAGAAGGCATAATCCGACAGATAAACCTTGTTGAAAGCAATGAAAAATTATAACAGTATCTCTTTTTAGGAAATGTAGCTTTTCCAAATATTAATTACTGATGATGACGTTCGAACAGGTAAATAATTTTTCCGGACGTAGAAAGCTTCCCATTCGAATGTCCGGGAGGGAGCTACTTAGGGGAGCATCATCATAAGAAAGTTTTAAAAAGTAAGCCGCAATGAATATAGGAACTTGTAATGTAAGAAGCTTGAATGGAGTTGGAAGATTAGGGGATCTTAACAGAGAAATGAAGAGGCTTAACCTAGGAATAGCTGGAATAAGTGAAGTAAGATGGAAAGAGGAGAATGATTTTCGGTCAGGAGACTTGGAATAATAAATACAAAGGGAATAAAAGGGCAAGCAGGCGTCGGAATTGTTATGAATAAACAAATAGGTAATAAAATTATATATTATAAACAACAGAGTGAAAGGTTAATCTTGATAAAAATCAATACCAACCCAGTACTTAAAACAATAGTACAAGTGTATATGCCTACTAATACTCACGAGGACGAGGAAATTGAGGAGGTGTATGAAGAATTAGAAGGACTTATGAAGCATGTTAGAGGCGAAGAGAATCTCATTATTATGTGTGATTGGAATGCTAGAGTTGGTGCAGGAAAAGAAGGTAATATAATTGGGGATTTTGAATTAAGAATGAGAAATGAAAGAGGAGAGCGTTTGATACAGTTTTGTGCAAAGTATGACTTAGTTATAGAAAATACTCTATTTAAAAATCATTATAGAAGAAGGTATAAACGGAAGAGTCCAGGTAACGAAGGTTGATATCAAATTGGTTATATTATTACAAAACAACCTTTTCGGAATCAAATATTAGACTGTAAAACTTATTCGGGAGCCGATATTCACAGTGATCATAACCTGGTAGTAATGAAAAGCAGGCTTAAATCAGAGAAACATAGTAGAAAAGAAGAGGTAAAAAGATGGAATTTGAAAAAGTTGGAAATTATTAATAGTAGAGAGAAATATCAATAGGATATTGTATTAAAATTAGAGGGAGGAAGATGTGGAAGAAAATGAGAGGGGAGACTCAATTTTAAGAGGTGAATTTGACAAAACATTGAGAGATTCAAAGAAAGGAAAAGCTCCAGGAGTGGATGAGATACTAGCTGAATTATTACAGAACTTAGGAGAATATGTACTTGATAGATTGTACAGATTAGTATGCAATATTTATGATAAAGGGGAAATGACAGAGGACATTAAAAAGAGTGCTATTGTAACCAATACCAAAAAAGAAGGAGCAGATAAATGTGAAAATTATCGAAGAGTTAGTCTTCTTTCGCATGCGTCAAAAATATTAACTAGGATAATTTATAGGAGAATTGAGAATAGAATAGATGTAGAATTAGGAGATGATCAGTTTGGATTTAGAAAAAGTAGAGGTACTAGGGAGGCAGAGTTAGCTTTGAGACTGATCGTAGATAGGAGACTCAAAAAGGGGCAGGATACATATACATATATGGCATTCGTTGATATTGAAAAAGCTTTTGACAATGTTAAATGGGATAAAATGTTCGATATTCTAAAAAAGATAAGAATAAAGTTTAAAGAAAGACAAGTTATTTTAAACTTATATAAAGGACAGAAATCCACATTAAGAATAGAAGGAGAGAAAGGGGAGGCTAATATAGAAAAAGGTGTAAGGCAGGGGTGTTCCTTATCTCCAGTATTATTTATTCTGTACATAGAGTGGGCCATAAAAGGAAGAAAAGAAAAATTGGAAGCAAGTGTCACTATACACGGAGAGCGAGTAAAGATACAATGATGCTCAGGTTTGCAGATGATATTGTCTTATTAGCTGAAAGGAGTACTGATTTGGAAAACATTTTAAGAGGAATGGAGGAGATTTTGAGTATAGAATATCGTACGAGAATAAATAAAAATAAAAATAAAATAATGGTATGTAATCGATGTGAACATGATAGCTTAAAATAATATATACATAAAAGTCCATCATTACGTATTATTAATATTATTATTAAATTGAAGAGGTTAGAATCAAAACCGACATTTGCCATTTTACCCCAAGAGCGCAATAATTATTATAGTCAAAATATTGTACACGGGTGCAAGCATCTCTTCTTTTGCTACGCCTGTGAATGTGCGGTATGTATTACATACTCGACGTTCGCAGGCGCAGCACCCGTGTACACTGTACAGTATGTTGCTTGTCTGCGTCCTCGAAGTAAAATGGCAAGAGTCGGTTTAAGTCTTCGTGATTGAGTTTACCTAATTTTAAACAATGATTGAAAGAGACTGAGAATGAAATAGAGATCTGAGTTTTTGAAAAAAGTTTGACACAATAAAAATATTATGCACTCGCATGAAACAAGTTTGTCTTGCGACAAAAATTGAGAATTTAGTACAACGAAATTGTCCGATTTTGGTCTGAAGATGGGTGTGAAAATTAATTGATTTTTCTTGATTTTTTTAACTAATCAGAAATGTTGAAATACTAGATTAAGTTGATAAAAAGTGAACTGCCTCAGAAATTCCAACCGAATTCGGAATCTTATGTCGTTGTGATTCAATAAAGCTGGAAGAGGTAAACGAACCAACTAACCTCAAGTAGTCGTCTAATTAGATGAGATAAATCCGAATTAGAAGGGTATGACTATGCACCACTGAATTTTAGGTCCCAGGGAGCTAATGTGTCCGAATCTTGCGGACAAGTGACACCACGAGACAATTTTGTAGACGTTTTCAAGAGGTATTAATGAAAGATACACATTCTTGCAAAATATTTAATTTATTCAGATGGGAAATATAGGTAAAAATGGGTAAATTTTATTCAAAAAAAAGGTTGAAACATGATGTGGAAACTTGACAACTTTTTTTGACTTTTTAAAAGCGATGGAAAGTTAAGAAATTGAGATATCTACGAGAGAACTGCACCAGAAAGAAAATCATCCGAATAAAAAGGATGAAAGAACTTGAAAGATATAGACAATTTATGAAAATTGGATACAAAAATTTGAAAATTTCATACCTTGACTTGATAAAAGATTGTGAGAAAATAACCTACTTTTCTTCTGAAAAGGAATAACCATTCTATGAGGAAACTGGATGAATTTTTTGGATTTTTAAAAGTGAAGAAAAGTGAATGAATAATTGAGAATCTATGACTAGAAATATACGTCCTCTCTACTCCAGGTTTAGGAATATTCCTTATTCTTCTCTTTCCTTGTTCGTTTTCAGAAGCGTAAATATGAAGTTCTCCTGGGAAGGGAAGTGGATCGGTTGAAAATCTTGTCGGTAAATAGTGGCGGATCTATAAAATTTCGCTTAAATTTTGACTTAAAAAAAGGTTAGGGTCTAAAATCTTAATCCATCATTCTTATTTAGGTCACTGTTTTTCTCTATTTTCATTTCTTTCTTTCTACAGCCGCTCTGTTTAATCTCTCGCATGAAAGCAATGCTGAATCTGGGATAGTACAACTGAAAACAAACAATTATTTCGCGACCATTCTAATTCTATAGAACTGATGAGTAGGAGGAGAATCCATCAGATCCTTTCTTTAATCAGTACTCTTGCTTTCAGTTGAAAAATGTAGAAAATTAAAGAAAGCAAGAACTTTCGACCTCAAAAAATTTAGTCAGTACCTGAGAAAAATGAGATTCTTTGAGCAGTCAAAATGTAAGACTAGGACAATGCCCGTATTACATAATTTTAATTATTATTTTTTAACTTATTCTCGATGAGATACTAGCCACAGGCCGTGACTGATTGAATTACGGTCACGTGACTTTTTAATCTTTAAAGTAAAGTTTCAAAATACAGTATCAGGTAAAATATCGTCGACAGTTTTTTTGTATTTATCGTACTTCATGCAATCCATCGAATCGTACTTTAGTATTACATCTGAGGGTTTCTTCTTTCCCGTTATGTAACCACTTAACTTTGCCACTGTTTCTCATGCACAAGCACCTCAATAATTTCAAGTACACCGACTAGATTTCCAATCTACGGCATTTTTTAAAACCAAGTAGGCTTGCTGATGATGCCGAAAAATTTGCAGATATTTTTGCTATATGGTGCGTATATTTTTAGCTAAGCACTTCAGTATGATGGAATGGTAATTAGCAATACGTTTTAAATAGTTCGCGATCCTGTTTTCTCATCTAGTAGTGATTCTGTGCGCATATTTTCCGGTTTTCCAACGCATATTTTGCAATACATTAAATTGTAAAAATTTTATAAACAAAACCAGTTTAGAGACAGGGTTTGTGAATTAAAATTCGCGACTTCTCATTTGTGGGTTGAATCGTGTTATTTTTAGGTTCACGTTGCGACTTCAATGAAAGGTTCATTTCATTTTTTCTTCAAGCAGACTCGTTTCAGCTTCCCATTAAACAGGAACGCGCAGTATCATGAAATCATGATTCGATCATGTGAGAGTTTTCACATCAAATAGGTAGTGTCTTCGCTCCAGAATAAAATACGGAGAAGTTACACCGAAGTGTACAGTAGTACAGCGTCAGAATTCACTGAGACTCTTCCAAGCTCTCACACACGGTTTCTTAAAAATGGGTCAAAATTTGTTAGGACTCGGATAGGATTCAATAAGATTCAGTTAAAGCACTCTAAGGCTGTGTTAAGACTGCTCAAGATTCTGATAAAAAAGCGTAACTAGTCCAGATATTTTGACAGAATCCTTTTTCCACACTGAAAATAGTCGTTCAAAGACCAGAAATGGTAAAATTCTGATTCCACACACCGAAAAAACTCCGTGAAGATTTTCGTGAATTTGACTGTCAAAACAAAGATAAATACTATCACCTCATAATTATTGGAGTTAGCAGTAACATGGTATAGTCACGCGGCAGTAAAATGGCAGTAGTAGGTATTGTCATGATGTCCCTAACAAATGTAGCCAGAGAAACAGGGGAATGCGGGCAGTTCACGGCTACACAACAGGTATTTTATTGTTATGGCAGTGGGCTCCAGCCTTTTTAAATTTCAACTGACCCCCCCCCTTTTTTACGCTGAAAATGGCCATCGGAAAACCAACCACAGCGGATTTTTGATCCTTCATCTAATAAAATATATACAAATGTAAACTGCCTAAAAACCACGTTAAAAATGCTCTTCTTTCCGACGACCTGTATACAATAGTAGATAGTCAAATATTCTCAAAGCAAGCAAAAGCTTAGATACCACATCTAGTTTAACTCATAAGTCGTGCCCGAATCTCCACCCCGCATGATCAACGTTGTTAATTTATTCTAAAAGGCATAAAATTAAGTACGCACCCTGTAGAAGGGTTGTAAGGAGAAAATCGGCTCGCTTCTCGAATCAGTATACGAATGATCGATCTTCCGATATTGCGTGATCTGTGTGCTCGTGGTTATTTTCGATTAATTATAAATTTATCTGATAAAACTTATGAAACTTTTACACATCTCCATTTTGAGTACATTTTGACGAATAAACTATACTTAAAACTCCGCCAATAGCTGACAATCCTGCACTGTTCCCTTCAGAAAATTTACAGAGAGAAGATAATATACAACGTAATAAATAGATCAGTGGCGGTTTTAAGTATTGTGCCGCTGTAGGCCCGGTAAATTTTTGCCGCCCTTCTAATAATATCATCACTCTTGCTTATTTTGTGACAGAGGGGGGAAGGGGTATTTTAATTCAAAAAATTCACCCCACAGTAAAAATTCTTTGATTTAAAGAAATCAAAAGGTAGGCGCAAAAACTAGTTAGAGAAAAATTCATATACGTGAAAGTCCTTGTTGTAAACTACTCACTATTTACACTCACATAGCCTACACCTTAATACTATTCTTTTTGGATTAGCCAGACCTCAGTTTATAGCTGAGGCGGTCCTTACAAACGTACGGGCATTTTTAAAACATACAGAAATACATACCTAAACTTAGGGTCACAATAAATTATATTTTTTGGGGGGATTCAAGATTATAAGACCATACATATATTACATGTACTTATTGCTCAAAGGTTTATAATTTTATTTTTATTTAATATAGATTAATTTTAAAAGAAACGAACAAATTGTATTTCTATTTCCGTTATTAAAATTTAAAACGACTTCTTTCAAGCTTTTTTAACGGCAAAATCATCGATTATTTCAGTAACATTTATAGATTTCATTAAGTCAATTTCTATTGCTAAAGTAGCCAGACTAGCCAATTTTTCGTCTCCTAATGTGGTACGCCGGTAAGACTTTATGCGTTTCAAAATAGAGAAGCTACGTTCACCTGTGGTGTTTGAAACTGGCAAGGTGAAAAAAATTTGCACTGCCGTAGGTGTTTGGGAAAGTGCTGGTTAACTTTTGTTTAGTAATATATTTGAACACGTACCTAGAGCTTCCATCATATTTCGGAAGATAAATGACCGATAAATGAAAATGTTTGAAATGTATTATGCATTCCTCAGTAAAGAATTCATCATCTAAATTTGTCTCTCCCTCCTGGTTATAAAATTCCGCCAACTTTGAAGCACTCACTTTCATCTCTACTGGTTCCATATGTTTTAAATTGAATAAAAAATAAAATAAATTATAAACATTATCGTAAGCATCCTTTCTCTTTTTTAATGCCGCAATTATATTGTCGAGTATGACATTGAAACATTCGTACTGAAGTTTTTCTCTAATATGGTAAATGTAGTTTCACCAAATTGCAATTTTCGTTTCACCAACCTCTTCTGATTAAATTCGTCATTCTCAAAATCTTCCCATCTTTCACCACTCACTTCAGGTACTCTTTAAACGCTTGTCTCGCATTTCTTGAATATAATCCAACAACGACTCGTATAACTTCGCAGCTGTATTTAAATCAATATCCACCTTCTGCAGAGATTTATTAACTGCTTCAATTCGTTCTAAAACTGTATGCCTTAGTAGAGCTATTAATGCTGTATGATTTCGATTTAATTTTTTCAGGAGAGACATTGCCGCCAGACGTGTTTCATTCTTTTGCAGAGGGTTTTCAGAAATTTGGAACAAAACTTTTTCAAATGATTGATACCTAATTTGTAATGAGAGATCTAGATGCAACATATCTCGCAGACCCCCTTGTCTGAGATACAGCTTTTAGCAAATACCTTTGAGGATTTTGATTCCGTACTAGAGTACTTTCAATTTGCTCAGTTATAAGATCCTCCTCGTCATTACTATTTTCAAGATCTTCGGCATTCCTATCTGAAGTTGGTGATTTTTTGAAAAACTCAGTGACTATATGCCAACGACTCGTAGACGCGCTGAGGAATGAACATAATCGCTGTAAGAGCATGAGATATTATTGCATACTGGCAAGTTGCAGCAAATTTACTAACAAGATTGAGTGAATGGTTATTACGAAAACAACGCACTTTAATTTTCTAAATAATTATGATGAGCGACGTAACTTTTTTCTTTCTTTTCTTATTTAGAAAAAAATTAAAACCGCAATTGAAATAGATATCTATAAAACATAAGTTATGAAAATCTTGTGATTTAAAAAACTTACCGAACGGTTTACCAGGATGAACAATACTCCATCTTCAATCAACGTTTCCCATCAGGAATACATATTAGATACATACATATATATTATGCACGAAACAGAAAGCTTTAGTTGATCTTTTCAAAATTTTAAGAAGAATTAAGCAAAATTAGATAATTTACTACAGGAAGTGCATGAACAAGCATGGAGGGAAAGGTAATTACTGATAACAGGAGATTGAGCCAGGTTTTTGGGAGTTAGGGTTGAACATGAAACTTATCAGTTGATTCAGTGACTGTTGCTTGAAAGTGATACAAGAAGCGCTAGTATGTGGTCACTAGTTGTGTTCTTTACTTCTTTTAACAGAAGCTTGGCATTATTACATTATTCGGGTCATCTTTTAGACATCCTGATGGTCATAAAATTGAAAGTAAAGCCATTCTGACTTTGAAATAATATGACCGCTGTTCAGCAAAAATCGCCCAAGCGACAAAACCTGTTTTTTGAGAAAACGTAACATTAAAAACCGCAATTAATAATGCCGCTTTACAGACATGGCGTTTACTGATAAGCTTTTTTCAACGTGGATAAACATTTTTGAATCGGGGGCCCAATTTTAAGAAATTCTACTTCTTACGCTCTTTCCAACGATCCTTGTTTTTACTGATAAGCTTTTTTCAACGTGGATAAACATTTTTGAATCGGAGACCCAAATTTAAGAAATTCATCTGCTTCTTACGATCTTTCCAACGATACTAATAACTCATTCTGTCAACAAATGTCGCTTGGGGGCTTGGGCAGTTTTTACTTAACAGCGTCCATGGTTTATAATAGTGTTCAATGGTGAAGCAAATTGAGACAGAAATTACGTATCCTTAGAATCTTTTTATAACACCAAGATTTCATTTATTCTATCGAATGCTACAAAAACAGATCACATATACAAAGAAATTTATTCAACGGAGAGACCAACTAGAACAATGAATTCATTCATTCATCCACACCCATCTGGATATTAGAGATTTTTTTTTTTTTTCAAACAGTATAGGGATATTTTTGATCTAAACTGGATGATGTGGACTTGAGCAAGGTCATGATCCATTTTTTGCTAGATAAAATGAAATTCATAATATTATATAGTAGGTATACAAATATACCATTGGGAAACCGCAGAAGGAAGGGAGCACATGCCGTGTGATAGTGAAAGTAGTAAATGTAATAACAAATGACATGGCGTATTACCCTTTCTATCTTCTGATAATGACTTTAAAGTTGACAAGTCTTCAGAAATGTAAAAAGTTCAACGCCCTCTCCCACTACAAATTTAGGTATGGGGTAAGTAGAAGGGGGCTTCCAATCGTAATGCGTCAAAAGTAGATGATGAGTTGATATGAAATTACGCCGCTGAACCAATTTCATCAACTGATTCTTCTGTTGGCCTCATAAGTTATGAAATCAAGTACATAAGTCCGTTGTTTAAGCAAATAAAAAGATTAAAAAAAATTTTCCCCATTAAGAAGGGGTAGTTTTACGCGTTTCACTTATGGGCTCTACATGTTCAGCTTGGTACTGATCCCAGTACTAATTGTCTTTGAAGCAGAGGGCTACTCTGAAGCACAAATTGTAATGCCCAACTAGTGTCGATATAGGTCACCAGCAGCACTGAGCATCTCTCTACGCACAGCATCCGTGCCTCGTTGTTCTTAACATATTCATTTCCCGAAATCATTCAGCCGGTAATCTCATCGTGTCATTCTGCGATTCTGCGCGAACGCACACTTTTTTACTCATTCATCTGGAAACAAATAAAGGGCAGGTAAAATTAGTTCGTGCTTCCGCCGCGTAACTTTTAATATCGACATCGTCACCTCACCCATTTGGAGCTCGTAGATGCATACATTTATTACGCAGTTTTGTTCGTCGATTTGTCCTACATGTCCTTCAAAATTTCTACCACTTACATATATAAGTCTTGAATCTATGTACCTGGATTACACAGTCATGAAAAACGAGACGAGACGAAGAAGAAAAAAAGGCGAGGCAGAATCGAAGTCATGGAGTCATTCGTGTAAAACGAATTCGGAATTCACAGCACAACAGTCTATGCGGTAGATGCACACTTTATACAGCTACATATACCCTATTACCTACATACATGTATGCGAAGTACATATACATGTTGTACCAAGTACCACGTCTCAGCACGAACTGTCCAATTATTTATTATTCTTCAATATTATCATGGATCATTTTTGGTTAGCCATTTGCACAAAGTAAATTGCACTGACGCTGTTTTCGAACGAAGAAGTGCATAGTGTCCTCTAATCGACTAATCGCTCGAATCGAATTATATGTATATTATTTATTTGACCTGAACAAGAAGGGAACGATGAGTCTGCTGAACAATCGACGAATAAATTGTGGAAATACAAAAATAGGCGTACGTGCTTTGAATTTTTTGTTTTGAAGGTGAAGCGGTGATTGGCTGATGGTCTACGTGCAGGGACGAAAATGGGGGGGGGGCACGGTAGGCAGCTCGCTCCCCAAGTCTCCGTTGAAGTTGAGAAATTTTAGTAGATGGATAAAAGTTGAAAAAATCCAACAAGTTGAAAGTTTGTTTTTTTTTTGTTGTTTTTTTAATAAATTTTTTATTTATTTTTTTAGCCAATACAAACGAATTTTGATGCTTGGAGGAATCTTGAATTGAGTCAGTTGGGAATCTAACAATTTTTGCCTCTACAGAAAAAATTCTTCGTTACACGTCCCTGTCTACGTGCACAACGTGTTCTAGTACATGTCCGGTTCTCCCGTTTGTCCTCTGTGCTCTCTGTTGCAGCATACCCATTCTCGCAAAGATTGCACTTGGTAGCATAGCCACCGGTTGAGCGAGATGTTTCTTAAATTAAATGGAAGGTAAGATCACGAATGCATCGAATAATTACCAGACGATGGTAACTTTGAGAGTGAGGGAGGGAGAAAGATGCATTAAAACCGCGTCGATAACAAATTATCCAACAAAGGGAAGAAAATATTCAAACTGCTGAACTATACACATTGTACATTTTGAAAATAGAATGAAAAGAAAGAATTAGACATTGTCTTCTTTTTGGATGCGTTATCAGAAATACGTGACAAAATACAAAAATACAATCCATATACTCTGCTGGGAAAAGTAAATGCGGGTCAATTTGATGAACTGCATGTTAGCACTTTCCCTTTTATTGTTGCTCCGTTTCATTTGAATATTCTGCTTATTTGAACAAGGTGTCAGAGCGACTAGTTTCACCCCATATCTTCTCGATCATGTAAAGGCAACCTTCGGCAAATTTATTATTGTATAGTCATTCGGAAACATTGGAAAAATAAAAACTATTTTTGAATGTCAACTGAACTCCTCGTATTTTTAGCAGATATTTCGGCTGCTAACACTTAACTCAAAAGAAATTTCTAGCTACGAACCTGATTATACTGACAATATTTCAACCATTAGGATAGGTACACTTACAGTAGCTGAATATTTTGAAGTGAGATCACATTTTTTGTTTTTGGTAGATTGTGTATTTTTTCAAAGTTCCTCGAATTTAAAGTGCAAGGCACTTATATATGCTCACTATTTTTTCAACAAACCAAAACAGTATAACAACAGTGTGTGTTTTACTAATTGCATGATTTGCAGTTAGCCGATAGTGTGCAGTATGAGCATTTATGTCTAAATACTCACTCTTCGTTTACTAACGTCAGCACAATCATATATACTATTGCGTGTCTATGTAGTCAATGTTTTTTGCCTAGTCAAACTCATCAAGTCGCAGGAAGCATAATTTTAATCGCTTTGTCGGTTTGTGCAAACCTCAGGTTTGCGTTGAAATGTATCAAATTACTAGTACCTACTTTAAATTTCATCAGATCTGAACTGACGCTGAACGAACAACCGCCCTACTTCCTGTACAAGTAGCTAGGAAGATAGGTATTTGTATTTTTAGTACATCATAAAAACCTCTACCGAGGTCATCAAAATTGTTTGATATGTTGTTTATACCATCGCACGGCTTACGAAATTTTCATCTTCAAACATTGGTTTTCAACTTTTGAGGAAAAAGTTGACTTCCGCGGTTATGCGCTCGCAATATCTTGTCAGTCGAAGTTATTAAACGTAGGCCTATTAGATAACCTGGTGAAAGATATAACCGCTTTAATGCGACTGCTCCAATTATTTTAAGAAATTGATATAATTAGGATGTCAAGGTTGTATCGTCGTAGCTCGCAGGTATGCAGCACAAATTACATTTTTTGGATTTCGTATTTTGAGAAATTACTTCGAATGAAGAAAAAAGGTGCATGAAACATAACATTGCCATACGCCGTGCATGAACTGCATTTAAAAAGCTACCGTTTTACCAGTGATAAAAATGGTCGCAACCTTCGGAACAGAACAACGCGACATCTAACAATAACTGTCCGGAGATATGTTTTCCTATTTTCCTCGTCCATTCCGGTACCGCTAGCAAAACAAGAGTCGACTAGTGCGAATAGAACGTGTAGGAGGATAAATTTAGCACCCGCTAGCCGCGACTCAGAGCGTCGAGTTTATTTCGAACACGCCGGTCGACGACGACGCCCATTACAAACAGGAAAAAGAATTCTGTACGAATCGTGCATATATGTATTCCCATTGATTGAGAAGTTGAAACGTGAACTAAAGCACGTACGCACAGCCATGATAGAGAATTTTAATGAATTACGAGTACGTCATTTTTATTGGGTTCATCAAACGGCGTCGGTCCCTAACGACTTCAATCTCTAGTTGTTTATAGTGCACCCAACGAAATCGTCATAATACGATAACTTATTACACAACAATACAATCCATCTACATTTAACGTCAAGTAGTAAATATTAAATACACCTTTATTCAATTTCTGATAACATATGTAACAGGATCACCAAGAATATGTACAACTCAAATAAAATGCGTATAAAAAGTTAAAAAAATAAGGTAAGGAGTATTTGGAGGACTCGCCATCGGTGCAAGAAGTAGTAGGGACACTTCGGGAAGAATACCTAGTTTATCAATCCTATATCTCTTGAATTTAGATTTATGCGACTGAGACAGCTTTCTGACCGTAATATATTCAGTTACTTCTCACACTCAGCCCTCTACTTAGTGTTTAGTAAAAGTTAAATTAGTTTGTATGAGAACCACCTCAGGAGTCCTTATTAATGAAAGCAATTTGGGAAACGCTGAGTGGAGTGCCTAGCGTTTCTCCTAGCGGTGTGTGGCGCACCGGTTTCGTCGTTTTCGAACATCTAAATGCGAATTTCAATTCCAACCAAAAAGCTTCGGACAACAGAATCTGCAAAGAAACGCGAACATCACATAGAAACGGTTGAAAGTTGTAAATGAAGATATCATAAAACCTGGCCAGTAATATTTTATATGTAAGGTAATGTCTGCCACCATGACACAAATTTTTTTGTTTTGGCTGTAACTTTGATACTGTTTCTTGAATTTTGGATTTCTATGGCCCATTCGATAGGTCCATATTTATATAAGGTTTATTGGATAAAATATTCAGAAATTTTGCTCCATAAACGTTAAAGATATGTCGAAAAAACAAAATCAAAATTTCTGTGTCAAGGTGCCTTCACCAACGGCCACCATGACACAAGCTGTTGACCACGCTGACAGATTTAAAATACAATGGTTTCTCAGTTGCCACTGCCACTGTGACACAAACTAAAATTCAAAGTTCTCACTATGACGCATTTATTTTTAGTAATATGAATCCTTTTTTCAAGTTTTGGTTGATTTCTTCACTATAAATATTTAAGTCAAGCTAGAAACACACATTTTATTCAAAAATTTTCATTTGTACTGTGTCATCGTTGTCAACCATCAATTTGTGTCAATGTGGCAACACAGTAGGATTTTTTCAAAGCAGTGTTACCAACCCACCAAGTGTTCGTTTTCTATTTTCTTTTATGCCAAAAGATGCGCAATTGAAACGATTCCAACGAGATATAACATTTTTACTTTGTTTCTCATGCGGCCTCTCCACAGGAAAAATTATAATAAATTGAAAAAATTTACTTTGGTCAAAACAATGACAATTTTTTAAAATAATTTTATTATTATTCCTTTTCCTAAGTTTTCCATGGATCTCTGCGGATGATGGATATTATGATGGGTCATGTCAGTCTACATTACGTTGATTTTTTCACGCCAGAAGCGCTAATAGAAACAAAGTTATAAAGGTTGTGTCAACATGACTGATGTGTCATGGTAGCAGACATTACCTTACCCTCAGACGCTAAAATATGTTTCATAACTATTGCAAGAATTTCGTGCAATGTGAACACGAATTAGCTCGCGAAATTCTTAGCAACGAAAGAATTTTTTGCAGGCTCAAGTCAGTACATAAGTCATCTTTTAATAAAGCATCAGGCGACCTCAAATCTCCCTCCCCTCGGCACGATATTTCATATCAGTCGAGTCCACAACTCATCAGCTCTACAAATAGATAAAATGTGTTCGGATTCAAGTTAATAATTACCTTTTCCCGAACAGCCACTTTGCGTACATTCCACAAAAACTCCAAAATTGAAAGGAAAAACGAAAATACACAGCCCAAAATGAGTAACAAGAACACGCCACCGACGTTTGCCAACCCTAGCTTGTCTTTATCCTTATCATCGATTTTATAACATGTTTTGTTATTCGGATCTCGCCACCACCTTTCTCTTAGTTGATCAACCTTCGTGTTCTCCTTTAAGGCAAGTATACCCGTTGTCAGTGCATCTCTGTACCTCGAACCTAAAACAAATGTTCACTCGTTTAGTTTTTTACCATTTTGTCACGGTTCCAAGCCGCATTAATTTCAATCTTTACCCATGGGTACAGCAATCCCGTAGAATTTCGAATCCAAAGGACTTCCTATTTTAGTTAAGTCGCAATCAAGTTTCTGTTCGTAATCGATAGAAGAGGACTCCATGAAAAACGCGTACTTGTGTCTCGATCGCTGCACTCTTTCTACACCCTTTTGATTCGATTCGCTGAAGACCGAAGGATTCGCGGATTCCATCGTAGCCCACATCCGTTGATATAGACTGTCATTTGACGTCTGCGCAGGGATCATAGATTTATATAATGAAACGTCAACGAGCATTAAAATAGCGACAGTATAAACTTACGACCAGTACCCTAAAAAAATCAGCGGTTGCTCCTTTTCTTAAGCAGCCGTATTTTACTTCATCTTGACTGGCTAAATCTTCAACACTTTTAATCGGTGATTCCATTCTTTGAGTGGTGAGAAAAGCGGCCAAATTGGCAGTGTAAGTAGAGGTAATGATAAGCGTGAAGAAGCACCACACTGACGCTGTTATCCTGGTCGAGCAGGCTCTGCAATCAAAAGAGTTCGTATCCAAAATTAATTCGAACTGCGGTATAATGCGTATGGCATAAACCAGAAACGGTTAAGGAAGGCCACAAAACGAAGATGGAGAAAATTAACACTTTGTTCCGGAGCAAAGTTTCAATTTTCCGTTCATTAGTTACAGTCTGGAAAAAGTAACATACGATCATCTAATTAGTCATGACAAAGTACCAGCCCCCTTCTTTTTGAATAATTATTTGCTATTGACATGCCCTTCAAATCGAAAGCAGTGTTAACCAATAAACACATCCGGAGCCCGAAAGTTAGTATACGAAAACGATGTACTTAATTAAGTTCCGCTGCAGAGAGATAGCTGTAAAAAGAGTGGAAATGAAACCTACAGAATAAATTAATTCGGGCTGGGGCTGGGCCAATCAATGTGAAATGCCCGATCAAGAACATAGAGTGTTTCATAAACTGCTTTCTTATCGTTTTTCGAGCATGAAGTTGGATTGACGCACGATAAAAGGAAGTTTTAATTTGGTAAGTGCAGTTGTTTCTTCTCTGTTGATTTTTCCTCTTTAAAGCAGAGCTAGCTTTAAATGTATCAACAATCTTCGAATATCAAATAGAAATGTATGCTTTCATGAACGTTATTCGAACAAAATACCTCCATCCGTGAAATAAATTCAAAATTAATGGGTCAAAAAATGATTTCGAATGAGCGAAAGTTATTCAATTTAAGAAATTAAAAAAAGATCGGAACAACGAATTATTTCCAATATTGCATTACTTTTTTGTACCAGCTCCGAGCTGAGCCTCCAAAATCTAAATTCTATTATAACGAAAGTTTTCAAGGATTTTCTCAGTTTGACCTCTCAAGGCATAATCACAGGAGTATTGTTAGAAAGCATACTTATGCCACGTAGAACACGAACTTGTATAAAATATCAAAGACATTAACTTCTACACCATACTTTAAATGGGAAGACGCCTCTAAATTGGCTCACTGAGGTCTATAGAGAAAGAGACTAGTCAAGTTCCCGGGATTCGGCGCTTTATTTTTTTGCATATCCTTTTTAATGTTCCAAACATTTTCGAACGCTCGAGGAAACTTTTCCATGTATTTTTCCTCGATTAGAGAAATTTCCCGTTCCCTTTGCTCCCCGGTAACTCATTTTTCTTATCTTTTATTCATATTCTGGCAGGGTGCCTTTTAACTACAGATATTCCCGTTAGCCATCTTGGTGGTTTTTCGATATTATACTAGGCGGGACCGAGCACCGCAGATTACTTCGCCATTCTTGCTCATAAGACGAGATCATTAAAAACCAAAATGGCTGATGAGAATACCCCTTCCTTCGGTTTTTCAGTTTTGGCCCCCTTTCAGGTAAAATTCTGGTGGTGCTGCAAGAATGGCGAAATTAACTTGACTTGGAAATTTGAAAGGAACAAAGAAGAAAAAAAAGGAAACTAAAATTAGGATAGCTTTTTTTTGGTTATTGATTTTAAATAACACATTAGATTTTTTGGCCGACCCAAAAATCGACTTTTTTTTTTGGAAAATATTCCACTTACACAGAAAAGAAAGCGTATCTTAAAAGACTGAAAGATGGCGAACCGTGTGGAATTCGCGAAACACTTTATACAGACTCAAAAAAGGGCTAGTGAAATTTTTCCATTGCTCCTTATGAATCATCGAGTTCATTTTTCCGTTTAGTCAAATTGTAAGCCGAACATCATTAGCATCAACAAAATGTTTAATCGATACATACTTCGGTAATATGTCGCATCCTTGCTGTAACACCGTACCCAATGCTAACCACAAGCAATTCTTTAAATTCCACAGGTTCTCTAGCTCTTGCGGATTTGAATCACACGGGTGAGCTCCTTCCCATTCATGTGGAGTACATCTGCGGTACAGTATTGTTGAGTATTTCATATTAAGACAGAGTTTGACTACGATCGCCTTTAGAGATTATGCTGAGTTACCTTCGGTACCCCGATATTTACCTGGCGATGAAGTATAAAGCGATTGACAAACTAAGATACGCAGTAGCAACGTAAATCCACACCGTAATGTCAAAGGGATCCAGAAATGAGAAGTAACTTGTTTCTTTAGCCGGTGCTACAGTGTAAAGTATACCGATACCTAAATCAAAATTAGAAGTAATTCGTGTAAGTGTGAAGAAGTAATCCGTTTCCAAAAAATAAAAACGGTCGGCAATTCATTTACCTAATGACATGAAGGGATGGGTGAAGTCGACAGCTTTCTTACGTTCTGGCGTAATTGTGAAATCACAAATGGCAGCATCGGCTCTCTGGAAGAACAAAACTCATTTTTACGTTCTGAAAATTAGAAAATCTACGATAGAAAACTGAGTGCATGAACTAGCAATTCGATCAATCTAAGGTCCGGAATTTCGTTTTCTATACTAATAGGCACTCACAAATTCTGTTAATTCACCAATTAACCCGGAATAACGACCAGTTTCCGGGTTCAATTCTCCAGGATCACTGTTCCCCTCCGGAACATACAGAGTGTAGTTGAATTTTAATAACGCAGCCAATTCATCCAACAAATCTTTACAGAAGCCTTCGTAAGCATCATTTCCAACGCTATCGTTAGTCTTTTGGAATAAATAAGGAGGGACCTGGAAAATGTCGAATATATATATTAAAATAGAGTAGGAAGTTCGCCACGCAATAAGAAATACGAAATAAAATTCGGAATTTTTCCTGACTATCGAATATATGCTGGTCTGCGACAGCATGGGATTTTGAAGTTATATCTATTTTGGCGAATACAAGAAAAAAGATTTTACTGACATTAGGTGCCAGTCCCTTCTTCCAACCACTTCGCCATGTTGATTTTTATTGATAATTGCGGATGGGAGAACATAATATCTATTTTATGTTAATTTTCTATGCCAATAGATGAGTCTTGTATGTTTTGCGCCAGTGTGCACCAGCCCCATTTTTCTATGCGCCAAGCTCACTTTTCAACCCCCGAAAAAAATCGTTAAATTTCCTTAATGCTCCTCACTGAATATTTAGCTGTTTTTAAAGCAAATGCGGATCATTTCGCTCTGTTTTTTCTTCTCCTCTGGTTCGAAAATTTCAGAACTTTTGTAACGAATTTTCATTTTTCTCTTTTTATAACCCTAAAGAAATCATCCCAAGTGAACTTTGTAAGCTGGCAAAATTAACCTTCATCTATTCAAGATCTCGAGATCGTATCTACTTATGCCCATATATCAATAAGAATCGACACACGAATATCACTCGAGGCCTACATGCACATGCGTGTACGTTGAAATGCTGAGCTACTCCATAGATGGAACACTGCACAATACATCCAGATTATGGTAATAAAATATGAGTATATACAACAGGTAACTGGCAATTCAATCAATTTTTATTTTTATTTTAGCTTCCATATGTTACCGTCAAACGATATTCCACGAATTATTTTAATTATCCAAATATCTCACAGCCGTCGCACCCATCTATCATGTTATTGAAAAGATCATCATTCTTAGCCAGTGTCTTGTAATACACAACCAGGCAAACTCATAAATATTTTGTGAAATCAAACAGACAAATTATCAACTAACTATTTTGGATACTATACGCAACGTCCTGTTTGCAATTGACAGATTACTTTCTTCACGAATCTGCGACTGGTTCCGACGATGTCTCACACCATTATAGGGATCCCAAGTGCCTAGTGTCCTAAAATCTCGCCGAACTTGCAGAGCTTCGATTATATCCAAAGCAAAAAACGTTCTACTGCCATCCGATCCGAATTCCATTCGTCCGGACAAGCCGTCATATTCTATCTGTAAACAATTTATACGTTGATTATTTAGTTCAAACTCGGAAACATTTTCAATTCAGTCAAGTGTAAACTTGAACACAAATGGGAGTGTAGCCACCGTGGTCTCCCAAAAGCACAATTACAGGGCAGCGGTGGAGAGAGAAAACCAGGGCCGGATTTACGAATAGGCAAAGTAGGCAATTGCCTACGACGAAAGCTCATGAGTGGCGCCAATAGGCGCCACTCGTTTCATTGGCGCTATTCGAATTCTCACGACATTTTGAAATTGATTTTTAAAAATACATACGAATGGATATTCCCCTCTAGTTTCGGTTTTAGAAGAGATTAAGAATGATGAGAGAGCCAGGATAAGGAGACCCAATTTCAAAATAATAATTTTCTAAAGAAGCTCCTTTCTCCAACAACTCACCTTATGATTATTTTGTGGACAAAAATACTGAAAAGACTGAATGAGACGAATATAACTTTACAAAAAGTCAAAATATCTCTGAATGAACTTATATTTTCAAGACTTGAGAGGACGATACAATGAGTAAATTTCAGAGATGAACACAACATTCCACACTTCTCTTTATGTATATGACTGTGCCGGATGAAGTTGATTCTCATCAGGGTGGAACTAGGGTGCCTAGAATTCGAAGGACTAAAAGATTTCATGATGAAACTCAGACTCCTGAGGTCATACTGACCGGGGTCAAAAAAATGGAAGTGGAAGGTTTCAACGTGATTATTGATAATTTGGCCAACGAGATGCAGCGGAGGAAGAAAGCTTTTACAATGATATAAATGATGACTTGAATTTCTTTTTAATTTCGGAAAAAGTGATAAACATAACGAGGAATTAAGGAAAAGTGCGAAAAAATTTTCAGAATTTTATGATGTCGTGTATCCAATGACATAATTGAGGAAGCAATAATTCAATTCAAGTATTTTTTGCAAAGTCACAATCTTAAAAGTCCTCGTAAATCGGATCCCTTGGAAAACTTCCAGTGTATCACAAAAAATAATTTGATGTTCACCTTTCCAAACATATTTATTGCTCATCTAATCTTCTTAACATTACCGGCCAGCAATTATTCTGGGGAAAGGAGTTTTTCAGCTTTGAGACGTATCAAAAATTACCTAAGGAATACGCTGAGTCAGATTAAAACTTCATATCTCTCGTTGTTGCACGCTGAGTCTAAATTGACCAAAGAATATGATTTTAATCAGATTATTGATGCATTTGCAGCTAAAAAAAGCCAGAAATAAATCTTTCTAGAGTGTTTTGCACCATATTTCAAAGTAATAATACGGTTGGCCGTCTATCACAATATGATTGGTGACTCTTTCCATTATTTGTTTTTGTATTTTTATATATCTCTACCATTTACTCCTGCATTATTGTTGAATTTTCATTACCTATTTATTACCAAACTTGTAATTTCGTTTATAACCTACAATTGTTTCTTATTTTATTCTCATCATATACCTAGTATATACTTTCATTTTCATTTGTTCAATTATTATCATAAGTTTAATCTTTGGTCTCGCTATCTAGTTTTTGGTTCATCAATCATCAACACTATTTTTTTGTAGTTTTTTATTATTCCTAATTCCTAATACATGATCATATTCATATTTCAATGATTAATCAGGGGAGGGGAGGGAGAGAGAGAGAGAGAGAGAGAGAGAGAGCGAAAAGAATGAGGAAATTTTCTCCCACGAAAAAAGTTAAGGGGGGGGGGATTTCAGGGTGAAAATTCATAGGCGCCGCCTTCCGTTTTGCCTACGACGCCACAGAAGGTAAATCCGGTCCTGGAGAAAACATATTTTTAAAAGTTTTATTCTGTTCTCTGTCTGCCTGCTTCACGAACTGGCTGGCTCTTTTATAATTTCTCTGACTACTTATCGCTCTAACCGACGGTCGGACTAGATTTCGAAGTTGTGACTTTTCACATTTCAGAAAAGCTATCTACCTGGTAGGGAACGCCAATTTTCAGTACAAAGAGAGAGAAAAAAGAGAAAAGGAAATTTTCACCCTTTTGTCAGTCCTGAATTTCGGCTCTCACTGTTTCTTCTAGGAAGGCGGCATCGGAAGAGAGTGCCAGCAATAAACTTGTTCATCTGCCTGTCTGCTTTCAGACAGCTGACTGATTCAGATTATCCGACTGTTTATCTCTCTGTCACACTGGATTTTGGAGAAACCAATCTGCCCTTACAGAGAGCTGAAGACATCCTTGACCCTCGGCTGTTTTTTTCCAGGTAGGAGTTGCATTCTCTGCACTTCCTTTTACTTGTGTAAAGAATTGGTAAATTTTAGTTTCCTAATTTTGGGGTGCATGGCTTCAATATGTTAGGAATCACTGCAGACAGCATTCATCGCTGCAGCGAAGTCATTTCGTTAGCTCGTACCTGGCTCTCACGAGCAGGTACACCACTCTCATCCCCCAACCAATGGTGCAAAAACAGGCTCTAGCTGCCACCTACATATCTGCATAATGTGTTTCCGCCACGCGGACAGGAACTCGTAGGGACGACCCAGGATGCTTGGTGCATTCTTCGACAGGCTACCATCGCCAGAGTCGTGTCTGTGCGGTATTGTGTTTTGTATCGCGAAAGTGTAGTGGCAGCTGGACGAGCCAAATTGCATCGTAGGTGAGTTTATTCACGGAGTACTAATCTTTTAGTAGGCTTACCCTACTTTGATATTGAATTGTTTCATTATATTAATTAGGATAACGAGTTGCGCATACTAAGACTGTCTTGCCAGGTATCGACGTACGCTCATTATGCAAAGCGGGATGCTCAGGCGAGAATATGACGTACAGCCTCACGTGAGCGGTCTCACGTAGCAGGGCGGTCCGTAGGCCTCGAGGCGGAGGTCCCCTAACACCCGCACAAGTGTGACCAGGGTGGATTAGCGGCGTACCTACTGCGAAACCTTGCACTGGCCGACGAGGCATTGTGGCTTGCACTCAAGCCACGGGACAGATCATGAGGGTCATACCTCACAGTTTACATGTCTTGCTAGATTTCGAATCATGGTACTCAAACGTGATTATTATCTTAAATTCCAGGTGGTACTAGTCGGCAGACGCGCCAAAGATCCGACCCTCGCGCCGACAAGGTTTTCGCATCATTTGCTTATTTAACTGACAATATCGGTCATGTGTTCATTTGTAAAATAAAGTTAATACGTTAAATCAAAGTTCATTTAGTTTCCCTTAATTTACCACCGTACCGGCCTTTCGACTTACTTCTCCTTTCCTTTTCATCTTTTCATTCATTTCATACTATTTTTTACACTTGTAGGTTTGTCCTAGTCAGCCAGCCCATCTGCTTCGTAAGTTGGCTGATTGTCACTCCCTCTAATCAGATTTGAGGTACCAGTTCTGCTTTAAAAGATTTTTGAATTTCATGTGGAAAGACCGCCCGGAGTTCTTTCTCAGTGATTCGGAGAAGAAAACAGAGGCCAATTTTCAATTGATCATCTTTCGGATAAAAATGAGTGTGTAAGCCTACATTTATTCATAATACAATTATATTACCGATTTCATCTTTTCCATAAGTGGAACACCGAAATCCCACGAATCACCCTCATTCAGACACTCGACCTCTTTCGTTGAGAAATTCTTCGGCATGTCTTTCAAAGCTTGTGTGAATAACATCACAGCGTCCCGTATCAAGGCAGTGTCCACCTATGCAAGAAATCACGAGTATAGATGAAATATCAGAATAAGGCAGAAGTGCAAATAGGGCTCAGAACAGGGGGAAGGGCTTAAGCTCCCTTATTATGAAGCAACACCCCCGCATCATTTTCTTTGGTACCTAATTTTTCAGTGTAGGGGGAGGGGGCTAAGCCCCCCCCCCACTACTTGCGCCTATGGAATAAGGTTTCAGTGATGAGCATACATCTTTCATCAAAATGAAATACTAAGTTTACCGTACCTTCACCGTTTCTTCTGTCATAGTGACATTGGGAATGTTCACTTTTTTGTTCCATCTTCGAAAGCAGTCGAGAAGAGTGTTTCCCGGATTGATAAGTCGAAAAGTAGTAATGTTTGCTTCATTATTCACGATGTTGACAGAAGGTGGTGACCTAAATCTCGAAAAATCGATTATGTGAGCATCCTGTACAACAGGAAAGCAAGAATAAATGAGAAAATAAAAATAAAAAATCTCGCTGTTAGATACCTACGCAACCATACTCATAGATAATAAGAAATTGCCAACTTGTATTCACACAGGCACAAATGGAAGAGGGGCTTGTAATTTGGCTCTGACCCCTTCCTCCAAAAAAAAAATTATTCGAGGGAAAGATTTTTAAGCATTATTTTGATCACGTCAGCCCCTCCCTCCACACTCCAGATCGACTTTTTGTGCTTATGATTACTTATTCTGTAATTGTCCGTAGGAGATCCTCAAAAATTTCTCGCAGATACGAATATCAAATGTTAGACAAAAGTAGTTTAGTACTTACTAAAGACGAGATAAAAAAGTTCTGGTAAGCACCTAGTAAACCCACTTCCTTCGCTCTCTCCAAAACGCCAACAGCAAGTTCCGGTTTACAGTGTAACAGAATTCGTGTTTCAGAAGAATTTTTGATTTCCTTTAGAAATGGCCTATTCATTTAAATAGTAACCACGTTACTTCTACTTAATGACATTCACAACTAAGAAGCGCTTACTTTATGTAAAATGTAAGTAAGAATTGATTGCAGTATAGTTACACATTACCGATAATCATTTTCCTTCTTCGGCAGCATTTTCATAATAATTGTTGGTCTATCATACTTCGAGCGACCCATTTTCTCTTTCAACACTTCTTGAAGATTAATTAAGCTCTCCGAAGATTCGTAAATCAAAGTGAAAGTTTCCCAATCCATATCTTGAAGGACAGTACTAATGGCCTGAACAATGAGTATCATTTAGATGGAGTAATTGAGACGATTTCATACCATAATCAATAGGTTGCCATATTTACTAGTAAGTACCTACATTTATGATTTCTAAGCAGTTAAGGATAGTTTGATGCCGTTTTCGCTTGTTTTTGATTCGCACACTGATTCCGAAGAAATATATTTTGAAATTCCTTTCAAACTGCTTTCATTAGTGTTTCTAACTTAAGTGAGGGATTTTTTCCTTTTATACGATTGATTTGCACAAGTAACATTTTCTACCGGTAAATACACACGTAAATTTTTTATCCATAATAGGTTTCTGTATACTAAAAAAAAACTTCACAAACCTGCTCTACTCTTATGGCTTCCGGAAACAAATTTATATAAATATCAGACATGTTGGAGACTGACGTATCCCATCGAGTATCGATATGCGGAATTTTCTTCGCATTTGTTAAGGACCTTACAAAAGTAGTCATCTCCAAATCATCTGGTCCAAAAACAGCGCTATAACCTGGACTCTTTCGTAGACGACTACATACTACAAAAGAGAAAAGAGTTCAAAATAGTAAGTCCACAATTAGGCATAGCATAGCATTTTCATTACACGGGGTGGAAGGGCTAATGCGTTCAAACAGTATCCTCGGAAGCAAACAAAGTTTTCCAAGTAGCATAATATACCAGTGTTGGTGGTGGGGTGGGATGGGGTGAAGGAAAATTTTCTAAGTAATTACTGGGAGGATTCATGCTTGGATTGCTCATCTGCGATCCAAAAGTCCAAATACTTCGTCAACACACGCTTCACTCAACGTTACCTGCCATCCTTTTTTGTCAGACTAACTATCTGCTTACTTATCACACGGGGGGGGGGGGCTGCGCATCTGTCCATTGGGTTAGCTGATAAACGGTCTGCTTGACTAGCTATGGGGTCAGCTGTCTGTACGTACATCAGATTAACCAAGAGGCGGCCTATTTATCTTTCTTTCAGTCTACCAACTGCCATGTTGTCAGGCTGCCTGTAATTATACCATGTGAGCAAACATTTCCAATGCATGGATTTAAACGTCGGAAAATATTCCAATATTTAATGAGTTAACGGCTTTCGTTTTGTTTTAGATTTCATCCATAGTGATCAATGAGAGAAATTAGAAAATTTCGACATTTACTTTTATTTTTTTATATTTTATTATTATTATTATTTTTTAAATTTGACGCAGCACGCAGCAATTCACCAACACTACAGAATTGAATCAAAATACTCAACGTTTATCAATCAATCTGCCTTGTGACGATGAGTTATTATGACACTTACTTTGTTTACTGAGGTAAAAACTGTCTGGAATTGTGTAACTAATAGTGTCGCCTTCTAAAAGCCAGCCTGTGCGTTTCAGGTCATCGTTGGCCTCATCAACAGCTTGCAGAAACACAAATTCTTCTTCTTTTTCATGAGGTCCGAACACTCCGACTGAAATTAAATTGAATACATTTTAGATAGTGAATAGGATTACTAAAATTGTCCTAATCTGCTTTTTAAAGAGCGAATCAAAATACAGAATATTTTTTTAAATGTGTTTATTATCAAATAACGTACAAAAATTTTCATTCCATGAACAGTGGAACGGATGCAGTGATAGCGTACGCCGGTGAATAAAAAATCGTAGAAAAGTTTCAAAAACACGATTTTGAAAATAGGAATATAGTAGCACTCATTAAAATAATACTTGACAGGAATGTATACAAACAAAACTTAAAATATAGTACGAGTACGACCAAGCATTTTCGAACAGCTGAACACAGCTCTTTCTCCATAAGGCTCTAAAATTAAATTCACACTTGACTAGATTTTTTTTGTGTCAAATTTATGACTAGCAACACGTTCCAAATAATTCAACATGGTAGGCAGGGAAAGCAGAAACTTGTTTCCCTTTTTACTCGATATCGAGATAGAAGTACGAGGTACAAATCCTCGAATAGTTACATATACAAATCATTATTGTTGTTATTACTATGATGCACAACCAACTCTCAGATATAAGGAGTAGATTTATTCCCAAATATCAAATAATATTATTGAACTTACGAATTTTTATCACTTGCTTTTCGCGTCCACGAGCTAGAAAGCCAATGGGAAAGAAAAATACGGCGAGTACGATCCAAACGATGCTGCAGAAATGCATTATCGTTCAAGCTACACGTCCGTCACTCGAATGATTCTTTTTTTTTTCCCTTCCAAACTAAAAACCAATACTTATTGCTGGCAAGTGGCCAGCACGTAGGCGGACGTAGTTTATGAACTAGCAAAGAATTTTGAAGACGATGACACACTAAAAAATTCGCGTTTACACATAGTAAGAATTGGAAGAAGTTATTTATAGCTAATCATTTTGTAAGGCAACGAACACGTTTAGTCTTCCCATAATGTGCTATCTCAATGAAAAAAAAAAAAATCGAAAAAAATGAGACACAAACAAATTCGAGTCTCAAATCTTAGTAAATTAAAAAGTAAATAATAACCATTTGCGGAAATTCACAGAAGGTGGTACCTTGATAAAAAAAACAAGACGTCTAATCCTTCTTTTTTCGCTAATTTTTCAGGGATTTTAACCTTTTTCTTCCCTTCCGCGATCTATTAAGAATGTTTAAAAATCAAGAATTGTAAAATATTTTACACCCCGCGACCTCCCTTTTACCACCACCGACGCCTTCCTAACCCACAAAATTATGGTTTTCAGGGGAGTCAGTGGTTTAAAAAGTAGAAAGGGATGCTCATGGTGGGTGCTTTTGAGATTATGGCAGTATAAGAAATTACATGACCATAGCAAATGCTAGGTACTCAAGGTCCCCGAATTTAATTTTGATAAGAGGAGAGGTATTGATTACAAGTGACATAAAATACAATGCAGGTATCAAATAATAGTTTCCAAAATCTTCGAATTTGGGTACTGTATCTATCATTCTGACACTGCAAGAGGATACGAAAACGCACAAAAATGGGATACAAATATCTTCCTGCTGGGTTTCTGGGATCACTAAAACAATTTTTAAATAAATACCTATACGAGTATTATACTGACCTCAAATTAAGAATTGTGACACTAGGGGCGGGAGTCAGCGAGATATCACACAACATTATACGGGCGATAAAATGCGAGTGTTGTTGGATTCGTTTTTGGTACAGCTCCAACTCGCTTCTAGAGTCAGAGAAAGAGACAGGGGCTGAAATCGTAAGAACATATAATATAATACAAGCAGCTTCTCTCTACTTGGGCAGGATTCTGAAGTATCTTTTTATTGTTTTTCAACACTAAACTCACAATTTGATATCGTATCTTGACTTTTTCGACTCATATTTGCGGCTCTAAGTCACCTTTCAACTAACTATCGAACTGATATCAAAACTGAATTCATGGACCATACGTTACACATCCTAGCATTAATTTTAGCACTGCTTATAAGCTCAAAAACATCCACTCCACTATTGTCATCCCTAGACAAACAACTGAAACAACAAAAACACGATTTCATGATGGTGTTTTTGAAGGGCGAGGAAACGGAATAAGATCCTCGGGATGAAATGGGGCGGAGGCAGGGGGCAGGAAATCGGCTACATGTAAACTTGCGACCCATTTCATTCGCTATATTCAGGCATAAAAATGAGAAAAAAACAAATGATTTTATTTTTATACAGTGTGAATTGAAATTTAGGCAAATATCTTTCACATAATTAGCAGTAGGGGCGAAGAGGCGGACACGAGAGTCGTAGGACCCATAGAAATTTTCTGAGACGTCTTACTATAATATTGTTTCACCGTAAAACCGTTTTTTTTAAAATTTTTTTATTTTATTTTATTTTTTTTTGTTAGTTATCTACATTATAAGTGCAGACTATATTACTGTGAAAACGTGAACATTACAGTACTAATAAAATATTCAGTTCTTACGGAAAGACTAATGATTCACAACTTCGTCGAGATTCATAGTAGCATTATTGAGCAATAATAATACTTCAAATAATGAGCTTTGGTATCGCTCGGAGGCGGATGGAAGGATGAAATACATCACAGTTATCATTAAAATGGCAGCCGCATCAAGATTTCCGGCTTACTCATGACAGAATGTAAAAGCTGATTCAAACTCACATATTTCTTGACTCGAACAATCATACAAATGTATTAGTGCTTCAAGGTGGAAGTATTCAAATTCATGTTTTCTCGTTGAACGTTATCAAAACCGTATTTGTGCATATCCTTCATCATCACATTAAAGGTAATCCATACTTTTCCTTGGCTAACTGTTCGTGTGACTACGACATAAAAAAAATCATTAAACTCAAGATTGACGCAGCTAAAGCATGTAATCTGATAATTAATCAACAACATTGAGTAAACTGTTACCACACAAATGAAACATAAAACTAGAATCAAGAGAATTCACGAATCACTGAATTTCTATCCAACATTATTCGGATTCAGCGCTTATTATGAGCAGAATAAAAATTTGAATACCTTCTCTGCCATCACCATAAGCGAGAACTCTGGGATCAATATACTCTGGGCGACGACCAGTAAGCCAGGAAGTCATTTGCTGCAGTAACGAACTAGATGCCGGAACAAACGTTGCAACACTGAAAATAAAATCGATTTTATATTTCTCGAGGTTTGTAGAACAGGAACAATAATTAGACAACATGGCTAATAGTTCTCACATTTTAGTGCTTTTCCCGCTAGTAACAGGGAGATGATGCATTCCATATCCACGAATCACATCGTTTCCAAATGAATCCATTCCATAAACGCTAAGAACTAATCGCGGCCCTGCAATTTACGAGGAGTAATTTATAAAATTTTACATTACTGATTTATTCACTTGACGATTTAAGTGAACTCACAGCCATGAGGATTGGTACTTCTGAAACATATTTCCAACGGAAAATTCAATACAAATATCTGCCTGTCATCTTGGCTTTTCTTTGATACTTGTGATATTCCTTCTTCAATCCCCTAAAGAAATTCAATCAAAATACACAGATGAACGGACCAAAAAGGTTGACATGGTTCATGATATCATGAATAAGGATTGACACTCACGGAAATCAGTTCCCAATCGGGCCCGTACACAAAGCAATACTTGCAATAAATGTTATCAAAATCGGGGAAGTCAGCCTTCTCAATTTGTCCAGTAACAGATAGTAGGAAACCGCTTTCTGGTGGAGATAACGCCATCGGATCAATCACTCTTACACGATGTAGAGGGCTTTGCGTTCATGATACATGACAAAAATACAGAAACCGAACGAGTTTACTAGTTGTTTACGTTCTTCAGAGATTATTTCTCAAATGTATTACAATTATTAACATAATATGAGCTTGAAATCCGTGTTTCTGAACAAAATTGATACTGTACCCGTTACCCAGTTACCCGTTTATTTTTGTTTACGTTTACGTTGTTAAAGCCGATTCATATTTCAGGATTTCACACTGGACGCGTTTTCTTTAACGTCACTACGTCACATTCCCGCTTATCAGGCTTCTCGTGACGTCACAGACTGAGTGTTGGGACTTGGGGATCAAAATGGTGATGAACTGATGAACCTGATCGATGATTGGTTCACTAAATTTCATGCTTTGACATGATTTGTAGAGGTGGAAAATCTGTCTATCTTCTTGTAGTAATAATAGGTACTTGAATTCCCCTATCTAAGGTACTTTTTCGTCGTACTAATGTTTATGACTGCTGCTAACAAATTCTCTGCGGAAAGTCAAAGTCCTCGTTGCAATTTTCGAAAAAGTTTTCTTTCCTCCTTTTGCATGTCGGATTCCGGACTTCTGCAAACGTTTCCGAAAAGAACCACGTTTTCCGTACATGATCGTCGTATTTAGTTCGTAAGTTACATTTTTAAATCCCAAAATGGGTAAAATAATGAAAAGTGGTAAAGTAGTTTTAGTGTTGAGTGGACGATATGCTGGTCGGAAAGCAATCGTGATGCGTACTTTCGATGATGGCACGTCGGATAAACAGTATGGACACGCATTAGTAGCGGGTATCGATCGTTATCCACGGAAAGTCACTAAAAGGATGGGTAAATCACAGCTGAAAAAGCGAAATAAAATAAAACCGTTCCTCAAAGTGCTGAATTACAATCACCTTATGCCTACGAGATATTCGGTACCGGACGTCACTAATGATAAGCTTACGGTGAGAGATCTAAAAGACCCGATGAAAAGGAAGAAATACCGTTTTCAAGTTCGTGTTAAATTCGAAGAGAGATATAAAACCGGTAAAAACAAATGGTTCTTCTCGAAACTTAGATTCTGATTTATTTGGACTTGTAAGATGCAATTGGAAGTACGTTTTTAACTATTTATATTTCCCTTGTGTCTTACTGTATCAATAAAGTTATCTTTTTTACACGCTTGGTTCCGTTATTAGAAAGGTAGTCGTGCCTCAGATTTGATATGTCGTATGATTTAGTCATTACAGATGTACTTTTCTTGTAAGCCCGTAAGATCCGTACGATGTTGAAGTACATTACGGTTCCACGCTCACTTGTACGGGGACCTGGTGTTGATCATTATTTCACGTATGATCTGAAAATGGAAATGCCGTACCATGCTACGGAGGTAGTCTGCCTGCGAGCACTTGATGACAGTATCAATATTCTTCATTGATGAAGTTGGTGAGTTTTCTGTTCTCTGTAAAGATAACTGATATTTCGTGTTGAATTCACGTCTTTGGACACGAGGATTTCCCATCTCAAGTGCAGTTTGATCTGTTGAAACAGGACAGTGTATTCTAGTATTCTGGGAAACTTCCTGGTTGGTTGGTCAAATTTATAGGATTTGGGTGGGCACTTTTGGGAATTTTGGGCCGGTGCATAGTGACTGGAACGAAAAGGAGGCCTGGTGATGAGGTAATGAAAGTGATGAGTTGGGCCAATGCGACAGTATTTTCTCGTAGATTCTATTTGCCTTTGCGGTAACCCCAGTAGATGAATTACGGTGCTGGTTGTGTTTCCAATACCGCACTTTCGAACAACTATTAGTCGAGTCGAAACAAGTCGTCGCAGTTTCTCTCTGAACGTTATCGTATGGCCTTCTTTAAGCTATTTTTCTGTCTTTATGCTCTCAGTTCTAATTTCTTTAATCTTATCAATAGGGGGAGCTCTAACATGAGAACTCAGAAAAAACGGTTCTAAGGCGATTTGTGTGGGTGCTGAATTAGCAAGAAAGGAAACAATATCAAACTCGCTTTCATAAGCAATAAATACTTAAAATGCTCTCGATCCTATCAATACTGTTACTGTACCTGTGCAAAGCAAAATCTTCGCATTTAATTGTTCATTATAAGTAGCTAAATTTACGGGAGGGGGCAGTATGTCCGCTTAGAAATTTAGGGGAAAAATATCATTTTTGTAATCATTTGCTTCGAAGAACGATGGAGGCATTTGTTGAATCTGAAAAGATTTGGTTAGAGTTTCTGGAGCATTAATTTATAAAAATGAGTTTTTAAAGCGAAAATATTGAATTTTGCCCCTTTGGTACACGTAAGTTGTATTGCGTATACAGTCCATGTTACTGGTTGAGAAGAAATACACGAACATACGATCACCAGCAACAGAAATAAAATTATTAAATAATACGCTGGGGAAAGCTAAATTATTTCAAATTATTGATATTCAATACATTTTGTTATATAAATGGGTATAGAAATTGTTGTTTATGGAGATTCTTCATTTTGGGAGTTCTTCGCTCGCTGTGTAATATCGTAAGTAGGTCCACCGATAGGCACTGAATTGTTGGTTTCGCTGTGGCTTCCCAACAGACTTTTCTCATCCGGTTTGTAAATCGGCTTCACTGATTTACATTTCATGAGGAATTTCATTTCCCGTGCTAGTTCTCGTTTTAAGGGTACCTAAACAAAAAAATAATTATGTACGTCAATTTAAACCACGTATTGTTCTTGGAAAATAATAATAATAATGCATTTTGTTGCCTTTGCAGGATTCAAATTCAGACATTTGATATCATTCGGTATAGGCTGATTTTCGCTTGATTATTGTCAGTATTCACAATATCAACTGATCAGAAATCCATGAAGGTGTTTCTTCAGTTGACGGGGGTACACAAACAAGTCAACAAGCAGAAAAAAGGGTTCTTTTTTCTTGTCTCTTCAAAAACCTCGGTAATAATAGTATCTGAAATCTCTGGAGGCCCTTTTTTACAATGTGCGGAATAATATTTCAAATTGTTTTTTTTTGGGGGTGGGGGTGGTAGGGGAGATGGGGAGTTGTAAAAATAATACTCTGTACCCCTCCCTAAAATTTTTTTAATAGGGTACAATGTACCCCTGTACCCCCTGCCATCCCGATGCCATTACAACTGATAATAGCCATAGATATGACTACAGAAATAATGAAATGAAAATCAACCTAGGTATTGAGCGACATCAAATCTTGAATTCGAAACTTAAATTTCTATAATACGCATTGTACTTTTTCATCTTTGTTTGTGCTTCTGATAGTAGAAATGAGTTCATATAGCATGACGAGGAAGCCTATGGCTACACCAGCTATCAATACCAGGAAAACGCCTCCGACATTCATCAGTTTCAGGGTTTGAGCATCGTTTTTCTTATCTTCCTGAAAGCAAACGTTCATTGTGCCAAAACATGAACAAATAAATAAAACTCTTGGCTAGTCAACTGAGTATCACGAACTTGACAGTTCTTCGAGTACTTTTCTTTCCACCATTTTCGTTTCAGTGAAGTCAACGTTCCTTTCTCTTGTAGAAGTAAAATAACTCCTGATATGTCGTTACCGTACCACTCACCTGGAATATCATTACATTTAAACAGGGTAATGTAAAAAAACAAAAAACTACTTTTGAATTTTGAAATCATTTTCGAGGTGCAGGTGAAATTAAATACTTAACTGAAATAATATATTCAAAAAGTATCGATTCACTTGACTTAGATACCAGTACATAGAACAGATGCGCCAAATACGGCCATCTAGGGGTCTTATTGTTGTCATTTTTCAACTCAGTAGGGTGTAAGAATTATGAAGAAGAGGAAATATTAAGTCGGTGAAAAATTAAGGACATGGTAACACTATTCTCGTACTTGGTATTCCCGTCTTCTTTTACAGGATGTTTTTAGAGCGTTAATTGTTTAGGTGGCCACATGTGGCACATCTGCTCAACAACGATTACAGATTTCGGAAGAGTTAATGAGTCATAAAAGGGTCTGGAATTTGGTATGAAAGTCTTACTAAGTGCTGAACAATTTTGGGCCCTCGATCTTGAATATCCTCGGAAGGACAACCAATGAGAACACAACATATTAAATTCAGAATACGGTGCATAGTATTCCTTCATTTGATTGATGGGGTGAGGCTGGAATACGCCCTTATTGAATACCTCTTGGAGTGAAAGTTGGTGCTTTTTTTACGTAATACATCATTTTAATACTTCTTTTGTTTTTTCTTTTAATACAATATTGACAAGCTTAAATCCTCGACGACCTTATTTTTCTATGTATTTCAAAACCTAACCTTTTCTCATTGCAATTGCGTAACTCTTCCTGTCCAACAATGGTCCGATTTGTGCCAGTTCGCAGTGCTGTTCTTTCTCATACTCGATAGCCGATGATTCCATGAAGAAAGCATAATGACCTTTGTTCTCAAGGACCGCTTTTACACCTTCTTCATTACTCGCCATCATTTTGTCTGGGTGTGTTCTCATGTACTCGTAAATTCGTTGATAGTCTTGGTTTTGCGAATCCTGGAATGAAAATTCATTCAACATTCTAACAAATTTAATTTGAAGTGATGTTTCTTATACATATTGATGATTATTTGGCAATTTAAGCGAAAGATACATATTTGATCAGTTCTGACGTTAATATTGTTTTATAATCCGTAGTTGAACTTATTCTCTTCAATAGTCCATCCCTCTTTTATGTTTTGTAATAATTATTCATTTTAAAAATTACTTTGAAGTAGGTGTACGTAGTTCCTGTTTTTTTGGCCCCATACCCAATAGCGTCTTGTCTGGCTAACTCGGAAGCATCTGAAAATGGAGATACTTCATTCTCCACAGTTAGGAAAGCGGCTAAGTTGGCTGTATATGATGATACCATGATCAATGTAAAGAACCACCATACTCCAGCTGCTATTCTCGTAGAAGGAGAACTGGAATTACAAAGGATGTTGCTGTAACTTGATCTGACGTAATGTATTTCTGATGACTAAATTAGAAGTGCTTACATAGGGGCGACTTCTGATCCTTGCTGCATGAGAGCTCCGATTGTAAACCATAATGAGTTGCTCAAGGTAAATTGATTTTCCAGTTCCTCGGGTTCCTCGATACACGGATAAGGATTAGTCCATTCGTAAGGGCTTATTCTGAAACGTAAATTGATGTACGTGCGGCAGTTGTGGAAGTGAATGTTTTTAGAATTTGAATTTCAGCTTTATTCCAATAGTAATTGGGTGGGTATCACAAAATGACCATATTATTGTCCTTCTGAATATCTCATAAACTACAAATGTTAGATACCTAAGATGTTTTTCACAGTTGTGAGACAGAATAACTTGTTCTAGATACCTTTTACACTGATTAAAAATGATGTCTCCGATTGTGAAAAATTAAGTCATTATACTAAAGTGTCCATCGTCGTGGCTGTCCCCAGTCACGTTTTTGTGAACATCGATGATGTTTTATATGTTTTCCCTCCATGTTGCGGACGAACTTATCGGTGAATATTGTTGAAGAGAATATTGTAGGCGCGGAATAAGTTAACATTCTAATAGCTCTGTTTCTCATTTCAGACCCGTTTAACGGATTTAGAAAATGAATCTCCGGGTTGTTCTTCGTCGTGGTCAGTTTTCGACTAATCAGACCTTTATTGCAAATTTCTAGAATTGCGTAATAGTTAATGTCAGTTCAATTTGACTCCGCTTAAAAATTGAGTTTTTCCCTCAAACATTCCCGTAAATATGGGAATTTAGATTAAAATTATGCATTCTACTTAGTGAGGTCCATCGTAGTGGTGTCTTAATTTCTTGAACGTCAAGACTGCGGTAAGTTTAATATGAGTCGATTTCTATTATCAGATTCAACTTTCAGTGAGGTCCCTTGTCGTGGCGTCTTAATTTTTCGAATTTCAAGACTGCGGCAAGTTCAGTATGAATTGATTCCTGTTGTCAGTAGTACATTTCATTATATCAAGTATTCACCACCAATCTTCAAACCCATTAATTACCACAGCTTCCAAATCTGTAAAATTTATACAATTTATTGTCATATTGCTACGATTTCTAATGGACGAATAAAAAATAGGCGGTCTGATGTTGTCCTAACTCCTAACCTTACCAGTGTGTGGTGCACATAAATGATACCAGGAGAAAAAATTCTAGCCCCAAAAAACGTGTGCCGAGAAATAAAGTATGAAATATGGACGTTTTGTAATATCTACCCAATTACAAGTAGATGCCAGATGTTTTCGATGTGAGTAAACAGGGCTCGGTGGGGTGGGGGTGGGGGTTATGTTAGAAAGAAATGCAGATCCATTAAAATGCGTTAATCTCAGAATCTTACATTCAGCTGGAAAACTAGATATCCTCTCGGATTTCATCTATATTCGTACATTTGAAAGCTAAGTATCCGTTAAACACACATGTACCTGGCCATTACGTAAAGCTGAAAAGACATTCCCACGCAAGCAGTGATAACTAGAAACCATACCGCATCACTGAAAGGAAATAGGAAAGAAAATAGGCTGGGACTTTGTTTCTCTGGTTGTATGAATAAAATAGCGATCCCTAAAGAAAGAAAGAAATAAAAAAATTGTAATATTTCTCAAATTCGAATTTATTTAACGAAAAAAGAATTTGAAAGGCAGAGCTGAATACTGAACGCTCTTTTCTTCTAAAGAACAATAATATCTGGGCAAACTCCTCGATATGTGAAATATTTGTTTTTTACTTAACGAATCTCGCAGGAGTAAAAATTGAAGGTGTGATAAGTGGCAAAGGGGGAAGCATGGATTGATATTTTGTCATGCAACTGTATAGTCATCGCTCATTCAGCTTTTCATGCAGAGAGATGAATAGATGGATAACTGCAGTTGACTTTTACATTATTTTGTTATAAATTATTTTGGTAACTTACCTTCTGTATTAATTTTTCGAAAGCCTATGTCTGGAATTGAGTAACATTTACGCGAGCAAGTTTAACATCTCTATATCAGGGGCGTCCCAAACCGATATAAGGATAGGAGATTATAAAAAATTTAATTTCAAAATCAGCATGCTCGAAAAAGTAGGTTAAAAAATTATATTTTTTTTAAAATGTAAACTGATAAATATTTTAAAGATCAATAAGCATTTAGATGACAAAATTGTTTTTCTTTTTTTTATACGTAGGTATTTTTAAGTGCCAAAACTGATGGAAATTTATTTTCAAAATAACATACGGAAAGTATACAAGGAAGGATGAAAGTGAATAAAATATCTTCACTTCTTTAATTAAGAACATTGATAAATTCATTGCCTCAAATAGTTAGCACAAAAATGTCTTTAATTTAAACATTTTCTGTATTCTTGAGTATTATTTGCTACTATTTATTTGTAAAACAGTGTGGGCAATGTGAGATTAAATTTGATGAAACAAAAATTTTACGAGGGCTTCAAATGAAAGCCATCCGAAAAGAAACAATATCTCACTACTTACCTAATTCCATAAATGGTGACGAAAATTCGACATATTCTGCGCGATCCTTAGTCACGGTTATATCACCAATGGCGAAATCTGCTGCCTGCGAGATATTTCAAAATCTGGCATAATACCTTAATATTATTATAATTTAATTCTACTTTACTAATCATCTAGGAACCTACCCCGCTGAGTACAGAACCGATCATTCCATTCCAAGCTGTGGTACCGTTGTCGTATGTTCTTAGTAATCCATTTGAACCGTCCTCTTGGACTAACAATTCGTATTTGAAATTGTAAAATATGCTTATTTCGTTTAATAGGTCGACAGCGTAACCTTCAAATCTGTCATTTCCCGTGAGGGCATTGTAAGAACGTTTGCGCATACCATAAGGTTTAGTCTGAAATGAATATGTTATTTATAAATTGAACTGAGTCTACTAAATTAATCGTTTATTCAGATAAATATCTTAGTATTTAAAATTTAGCAATTTTCTGACGACCTAAGAGTATCTGTGTAGTTGGAGTAACTGGGCCATCTTATTTCATTTCTTAAAAATTGAATTTTGAGCGAATATCGTAATAAGTAATGAAGTTTATGACTCAAACCAACGAAAACAACTGCCGTACTTTTCTTTTAGTTGTGTTTTTGAAGATGCAGTACACGTTCTGTTTTCAACGCGAAATTTCCTATTCACAACTTCTTACTAAGTCATTTTTTAGGACCACTGTTGAGACGCTGAATTTTCACACTTGAATCTGTTTTTCTTATTGAAATCATAAGAAAAATCACTCTACATCTATAAATGAGGAGTTATCTGTCAAAAGGGCCCCCGACGAATAGGAATCCTATTTGTCAGGGGTCCTTTTGACAGGTAACTCCTCAAATACTTGTAAGATACTCGAACGTTTTGAGGCAGGTTGCAGATCTGGAAGCCATAGCCCAGTTACCCCAAGTGAAACATGCGCTTGAAGTAACTGAGCGAGGATGTCGAGTTAACTGAGCCGCCACCGTGATTAAAATATGTATTTTACGTTTTCGAGGGAAGAAGGGGAGCGTAAAATATGCAAAATATTGGCCTTGAACTTACCATATTTTGGCTACTGAAGATTTTAAACGTCACATACGATAGCTTGTCATATATGAAGATATTTCTCTAGGTCTTTTTCCTTTCAAAGTTTCTTAAAAGAAAGAAAGAAAAAAAAGGAAATTAAGTACAAGTTCCAAATGAATACTCGAATTACGAAATTTTAAAAAAAGGGGAGGGGAACGGTTTATCCTCACATGACCTTAAAAAGAAAGAAACATTTTCCGACATATGCCGAACTTTTTTTTAATTCTCTCCTACATCATCATTGAACACATTTTTCTAGTTATTTACTTTTCAGCAGCGTAAGTTATATTCATTAAGACGAGAAATGAGTCCTTCTTTTGAGAGCTGAATTACTATTGCCTGTTGTAAAATCACGGTCCAGTCCAGTTACCACAACTACCATTTTCTACGTATAATACCTACACTGTGCCTTTAGATTAAAAAGGAAATTGGTTCAGTATCACGCTTTTACCATAGGAATGACGACTTTGAACGTAATGTTCCGGTAATCGTGAGTGTTACTGGGTTGCGGATCGTCAACAAATGTCATGTTTTCTCCGAACGATGAGTTCCATATACCTTTCTCTTTTATACCATCTTCCTTTAATTCAATAACTTGAAGTTCAACATTAGTTCGGAATCCTTCGTTGTCAAATTTGATTAGACCAGATAATCCTCTCATCTCGGCCTGAAACGATCATCGGTGATAATTCATGAACTTGAATTTTAAAGTTTCTGTTTCTGGAAGTAAGTTATCTTGGGTACCGTAACGTAGCATGTTAAAAATAATTATAAATAACCATATAAATGATTAACGATAGGTACCTATTTTTCGCTGTTTTCAGGTACTGAGGAAAACATTTGCTTCTAAATGAATTAATACATATTAGGTACTTGATCGGCCGCGCGCCCAAGAGCTCAACCTGTTGCTTTGTGGCTCGTGGCAGGATTTCTGCACACGATCCATTATGGCTGATTGTATATATTCAGTTCAAATATTTTCATCTCATCTTAAGTAAAGTAAAACAGGAGGGGGAAATCATAGCCCAGTGGATCTTCTTTGAATTGCCCGTTGACTGATATTATGATTACAAGTACATAGGTATAATAAAAAGTCGTCAAACATGAATGTAATTCACATTGCACCCTCCACTGGATGAAATATATGTTAAAATAATTATACAATACAGTGGACTGAATCATCCGCCATATTCAAACACTTAAACGGTGTTACAGCTGTGACTCTATTCCTTTTTTCATGTTGGACAACAGAGCGTATAATCACAAGCTCAACTAGCCAACCTGGAGTGGGAGAGGGGGTGACAAATATGAATGCTGAAGTTTTCACGTAGGTATACGTATGTTTTTTCATTCATTTGGGGGACTTTCAGTGGATTTGGAGAGAGGGTTGTCTCCTCAAGCACCTTCTGTTTGTATTATGCCTAGAAAATACTCACTACTTTCATGTCGCTGATGATAGACAATCCAAATTTCCACGAATTATCATCGAAACACCGGGGTACATTATCCGCTGTTATGAATTTCACATCTTGATAATTTGATTCTTCATTCGAATTAGCCGATAATCCCACGTATTTCTCTTGTAAAGTTTTTTGGAACAAATTCACAGCATCGAACATTAAAGCTGCTTCTACCTTGTGATATTCATGTCAAATAAAGATATATTACAGATATTTGTTAGGTCCTCATCAGTTATTACAGTTGGCGAGTAGGTACTCGGGTAATTTCTGAGATGCATCCTGTTTTTCACTGAGAACTGATGACTGTACTTACTAGAATTTGTTCTGACCCAAAGTTGCCATAGTATTGTAACATAGGAGTAATGGCTTCTAGTATTTTAGACACAGATGACTTAGACGGGTTCACTAACCGCAACCCAATAATTTGCACACCGCTGTATTTATACTGTTCGAGATCCAACGTGTGAAGATCCTACAATAACATAAAAGATAGAAGAAAAAAAAGTTGATAAATAAGTAGGTACTCGTATAGTAAAAATAATAACTTATATAGTCGTGGAGATGTAAAGTAAGCCCTAGTAGACGTATTGAGATGTACCTACTAGGTACCTAGTACCTACAGTCAATGTGAACGTGTGTAACCATCACGCGATGCGTAATAATATGCGACTATACGTTTTGGCTGGGCATTTTCTCGATTTCTAAGCTTGTATGGGCACAACTTAGCTGAGTGATGTTTTGTAATAATTATTATTAGAGCAAAAATACTGTACATGCCTCAGGGGGCTTATTTTGAATTTTCGCAACTCTAGTCCAGTTTTTGTGCATAACTTGCAATAGAACTCACACTAGATATACATATGTTATCCTAGTCCCATCAGACCATTATTTCCCTCCGGTCACTGATGCGATACTCGAAAGGATAGTTTCCAGGGCCGGGGGTGTGGTGTCTCAGGGGCCACTTTGGGATGCGTGCATTGCCATACGTCCCGTCCCACCACACCATTATATGTTATCAGAAATAAATAATTGTTGTAGAGCAATAGAGGCGATTTATATTATTTATCCCTCCACATAGGGGAGAGGGGAGACAAAACGCTTTTAATTTTTTTTTGGTCGACAAGAGAGAAAAAAAAAAACACAGATTCTTGTATCTGAAATCTTTCAAAAGGCAAATAGGTAGTTTTCATTTTTATACACCCAACATGGACAAAAACATGTCCAATGGAAAATTTTTCAGGTGGATTCTTTTGGAGCGGAGATGGGGCTGTTGCCTTCTTTGCTCCTGGGGATCGCCACCACTGTTCTGCCAATTAAGAACGCTCTTCCAATAAAAAGTCGCGCCTTATCCTTTATACAAATTTCTTTCATAATAAAGGAAAATTAATTACCAAGCAAGTAACGATGTAATTATATTTGGCAATCATTAACCCAGTTTGCTGAGCTTGCTTCAGTACTTCTGGAAGTACTTCAGTTGAACAATCCAAAAAGATATTTGTCTGGTCCGATCTGCTAATATTTCTGAGTACATCTCTTGAAACATAAATATCAATATCTAATTACTGTTGTCTCATCCAAATACAGTCCAGAAAAGATTAAATTTGTATTAAATAATTTTAATTGCTAACCTGTAGTTCCTCGATCTCGCAAGCTGCCTAACTTCCACACTTGAGTTTTTTTCGGGCCGGAGAAGATCACTGATACGAATCAGACTCTCATTATCTTGGTATAGTATTGTAAAACTCGACCAACCCAATTTTTTAATCAAATCTGAGTAAGCCTGTAGCAAGAACGTCATCAGTCTATAGAAAGCGCTTGAGATCAACATTCTCCTTCATTACTAGTTAAAGATTGCATTTAATCAATTAACAACTAACGAAAGCAAAATAGGTACCATCTATTGGGGGGTAATATTGAACACCGGTAGTAATATCGGCCACTCATGGCTGGTTTATACTAATAACGATACCAGCGATCTTACAACAAGTCATGAGTGGCCGATATTAACACCGGTGTCTGGTATTACCCCAGTTAACTTAACTGATAACGATACTAGCTTTTCTACAACTAGTCATGAGTGGCCGATATTACCACCAGTGTCTGATATTACCCCAGCCGACTGTACTCATTATTGCAACTTTAAAAAATAATAATCAAATTTCATTTAATCTATACCAGTATTGTAAATCTACCTGTATTTCTATACATGCGTACAAAAAGGGGAAAAAGTGAGTAAAAATGTTTTCTTTGAAGAGTCAAAGTGTCAAATATGAATTTATTTTGATATAATAACCCAATAAGCGTAAGTGAAAATAGCCTACCTTGGTGGAAGGCTAATGAGAGGACCTTCCAGAGGATGGAGCTAAGCTCCCCAGAGGCCCTCCTTGTTTGTTCCTGGGCTAATAATACCTCTAGGTATTATATACTAGTTAGTATGCTGATTGCTGATATACTTTTAGCTGTATGCTCTGTGTTTTACCTTTGATAAAGTACTAGGATGCGGGTATAAATTAATCCCGCATGAATTGCGTCTCTGATGACTGTCGTATCTCGCTTGAATATGCGGTATTTCTTTTACATCGCATATGGACTTCACAATTGGAGCAGTTTCCGTCTGTTTCGGTCCAAAAATCGCTATCACTGAATTTTCCAGCATTTTGCAAGCTTTTATGAAACATATTTACGCTCATTAGTAATTTGTTCGTGAGTATTATAAGTAGGTATATTAAATTCAATTAAAAAATCAGAGGGTTTGTTCTGGCCTGTTTTTGCGACAGAAATAAGTAAAAATAGCCGCAACATTTTCCATTCACCCGTCACTCCCACTGTGCAGTAAGAGGCTTCCCAGTTTAAAAAGCTTTTGATGACCTCTCTTCTTCCTCGCAATATCCCTTCAGTATGCCCTTTCGTATCATGAATATTAGCTTTGTTACGGAGTGCTGAATGCTGTGTTGCTATGTAATGTGTAAATTATTTTACCTACCATAATCAGCGGCTTTTATGGAATCGTGAGGAAGAACATTTCCAGTATACGGAATCAAATTTAATTGTTGATTTCTGTTAAATTTAATCGCTATGTCGAACATAATTTGCTCCATTGGCTTGGTATCATTTATAACTGGTCCAAACAGTCCACCTTTAACATATTTTATTATTCTAATTGTTGTAAGACGGTATGGAATTGATTTCATGCCCTCCGTAGATACTTTTAATAAGTGTGGTGTCGATATACATACTGTCAGTGTCGGTCCGTATAGTGATTTGTGATATCTATTGGTACAACATTAAATATTATAGGTAATTATATATAGTCAATCAGACTGCTTTTTCTCTACAATTGACCAGCCATTCTGATTGCAGAAATCCGATTCAAAATCATCTGATTTTCTCAAGATGGGCTCAAGTTTTCCAACTTTCGGTTGCATTTTCGGGCTTCACATATAAAAATGGACTCTAAGTACCTCATAGATATAATACAAATCGATTTATAGAATATCTTGGCTTTTCTTGAATTTTGTAATTCACAAATTGGCGTTTTATTGAAAATTTTGTGAATAATCAGAATAGATAAGTAATCATTGCCACATGCTTTTAGTATAATACGAGTATACTAGGTATGTGGAATGTAGAATCCAAAACTTTGAGTTTCGAAAAAGTTAGAAGTTTTTAAGATGTGACAGATTTATGAATTGACTTTCTACAATCAAAATGGTGGATGAATTGTGCCCATGTAAAACTGTGAAAATCTATTTTGGGAAGATTGATCGGATTAACAAACCTTTTAGCTACCTACATTAAAGCAGTAAAATGCAAGAGCGACTTTGCCGAATCAAGTGAACCAATTAACTTGAAGAGCTTCATCAGAAGTCTGAAAGTGAACTATGGTACATTGTATGCTTTTCCGGACGTTATTGAAAGTTATCAAACGAGAAACTTTTCAATAAAATAAAAGCAAGGAGAAACTGTAATTAGGGTTACCAGATTACTTTTTTAAGAACGCAAAATACTCCTCTCAAAAACGCAAACTTTCAAAGGTTTACGCAAACCAGTGTTGCCAGATTTTTTCGGTGACATAATTTTAAAATGCATCATGACTTTTTCTTAAATAATATTTAATTATAGCTCGAAGACGATAGCTTATTCACTTCATTGTTATTTTTTTATGATTGAAAAATAGATCAAATCTGCTCCTGTCTTGAAAGAGAGAAGACTAGTATTTTTTTTAAATTGGCTGAGCTTTTTCATTTTTCACCTCACCGCTCACGTTGGCTCATGTTGTAATGTTGCATACAGGCAGCCTCACAGATTAGAGCGAGCAGTTAGCAACGTGGACTAGAGAAGTGTGAATCAGTGTTGCTAAGTATAAGATCTGATTTTCAAAGTTTTAATTACAATATTTTCTTCAGTGGAACCCGATCATTTTCATTTTTTTTAAATTAAAAAGTGGAAATTTGAATGAAGATTTCTAAATCCACAAACAAACTGGAGTACATGAAAAACGCTAGCAAACCGCAAATTCAGCTTGTAAAAAGCTAATGTGTTTGCGTTTTGGCAAACACCTGGTAACCCTATGTAATAAAGTATTTTCTTGGAAACTTTGCAGCGAAACACTAAATAGAAAAACCATGTGGCAATGGAGGCGAATGTGAGGAATATCATGTGTCCCGTTTAAAATCGCTCACTTCGTTCTTTTTCCCCCCGAGGATTTGAATTCTAATGTTTTCCTTCTCCCATATCCGTAATATGATAGCTGACGCGTTTGACCAGTCTTAGTTTTATACAGACAAATGGATGAATTGAGATAGTTAGTACCTTTAGTATCTATAAATTCTCTTCTCAGAGTCTGAGAATACCTATTATAGTTTGTTTTTCGATTCGTAATTGCATTATTATTACTTTGCTTTATAGGGTTAGAAGAAAAAAAGAGCAGATTTAAAAATGCATTAAACATTCTACAAAACTGATTACAATTTAAAAAAAAGTAAATACCTACCAATTTTGAACTCCTCGGCTCGGCTAAATCCAATAAAACTGATAGCTATCCACGCCGTAAGGATGGCTATCATCTTCCTGGTCTTGGTGAAATGGTACCCTGAAAAATATCCGATAGGACCAACATTAGGTACTTTTTTACGAGTATTTTGAACTGCATTTAAATCTAGGTATACGTATCAAAAGTAAGATATAGGTGAGCATCTATCCAAACAATTTTCATATTAACATATTACATAGAGAACAACTTAAAACTGATAAAAAATATCTAATTGAATAAGCCAGAAAATAGGTTTTTTTTTCGTAAAGAGCAACGAGTAGCATCAGTAAAACTCATGAAATGGCGTGACTAAGAGTACAAAATTTGGTAAACAAATTCGGTGCGTCCGTTTAAAAATTTGCATAACCGGGTTACTTACTTTTCGTCTTTTATTGAAACATTTACCGCGTCATAGCAATTTTTTCGAAAATTTTCACAACAGTGTGGTGTTTTGCTACTAGACATTAACTTCTAATAACACATATTTCAATCACATTATAATAATATGCTCAGTATCTAGCAAATGAATCTTGTTAGTGAAGTTCTCGTGCTCGGTATTCACGATATTTTTAGACCTCATAAGTAGATATTTGCAGTACGTTAACTTATGACGCGTCTGCGAACATCGTTGTTTTTATGTTTATGCTTCCGAGCCTCAGCTGTACATGGCCTTCAAATTAATTTTTTTATTTTTTATTCTACTTTAATTAGGTATTTGTAGTGGAGTGGTCCAGTGTTATTCGTTATTTTTTTAACCAATTTCAATTAAACAACTTTGCAGTGTACAGTGACAATTGAGACTCTTGAAAATCCTATACTTTATTTTACAAAATAAGTGATCGGTATACTCGTACATTATTTGCTGTGTGTGTTAGTTCATCTGTCAAAATAAGAGGTATATGATCTGCGAGTTCAGAATTATTATTTTCTATCCTTTTTACGAAATACCAATGTATTTGTTGTATATTTGAGTTCTAGTGCGTAACTACACGTAACTATAAGTTTTTTTGAACGATGCAAATTTAATATTGGTGAGTGAACTACAACACTTTTTCTCAGTTGTTTAAAAGCGAAACTCTATTTTCCCCCAAAAAATTCTTGCTCTTATACTGAAATTAAAGAAAAAAATATGCTTTTACCTCGTATGTACGTAGGTACTAGGTAAGTACGTAAGTAACCTTTATTATTAATTGAGAATGAAAAGAAGCAATGAAGGTTTGATTAAAAATATGTTTAAAAAAAAACAACTAATTTTCGCTTAGAATAGTAAATATATTTAATGATACAGATGCTTTTGGGTACTACCCTATCATCAGTATTTGGGTATTATTTCTTGCAGCAGTTATACCTACCCTTTATATACATACTTAAATTATATTCGGAGTTTCTGTCGAAAGAGTTGGCTTCTGGTGGCCATTTTCCCGACAGCTGATTTTTTAGGTTCCCTGAAAACTGTTCGCACGAAAATTGTTCGCAGCGGAAAATTAATCGCACGATTGTTCACACCAGAAAAATTTATTTTCAATATTCATGAAGTTTTTCCCCTAAAATTTACTAATGTAATGAGCTACCCCCCTCAAGTAGTTTAAGATACTGTTTCCCTTCCTTCCCTCATCATCCCCGTCGCTGTCATCACTCTCCACCTTGTCAGTGGTGCCAGGACAGCGTTCCACGAGCCCTTGCAGTCTAGCCGTACTGTCATTATACTTATTTTTCTTAGGGAGAGGGGTACCCGCTATCATGTGCTCTACGTTAGCCTCCGCCAAAGATTGCTCCCGGTGGATGCCTTCTATAAATTTGAAGGAGATATTATCGTGCATGGCATTAAGCGAGGCCTCCAGACCGGTGTGTGTCACCCTTCCACTGAGTTATTGGTTTTAGGCATGGACTCTAAAGCAGCATGGTAACCATTCCACATTTCCAACGGAAACTGAGGTGCTCGCCGTCCTCTACGATGAGGATGGCCAATCCAGGTGTACCATACTAAATGTACGACGTTTGACGTTATAACAGCGTACAAAATACACCGCAATTCACCCTCCACAAGTCACTTACAAGGCCATTCTTCGTGCGTGCGAACTATTTTCTGCGATCAGTTTTCGTGCAAACTGTTTTCGTGCGAACAATTTCCCGGTCACCGATTTTTTAATGTAACTTCCCATTTGAACTTCAAATACCAAATTATACAGTAAAACTTCTGTATCCTCAGGGAGCCTAATAACTTGGTAACTAGACGTTTTTGAAGGTGTATGGTACAGTGTGAATGACATTTCAGTTTCGATCACCCCATAATCAGATTGATTACACTTATTTTCTGCAACACAAACCCTTCAAGCGAGCTCCTTCGGTGGGCACTGAATCTCCGAATACGAGTACAGCGCCTAGCAGAATAGGCCGGGGCAAACCTATAGGGGGGGGGTGAGGGTTGAACCCTCCCCCCATCCCAATAATTTGGCAGTCGGCAAATTTTGAAACTGTTCATTTGAATTTTTCATTTTTTTATGAATGTTTGTTTCTGTTTGTTTGCTTGTTTATTTTATTTTTTTCAATTGAAAAATATTTCGATTAAAAAATCGGCAAATTTGTATATTTAAAAATTTTTTAAATTTTGTCAGCAAACTTTTAGTTTTCAAAAAATATTTGTCGGCAAATTTTCCTTCTCCACCTCCCCAAACTAAAAGTCAAATTTCGTTTCTGAAAATGGAGTACCTTGTCAGAGACTAGTTAGTCAAAAGCGATAGGTTTCAAGCTGAGTATCGAACGTTATCTGAAAAATTGAAACAAAGCTAAAATGTGGAAGACATTTCGAAAATCTGAAAGTCGGGAGCAAACGTTGAATTTCGAATTTCAATGGCTATTTTGTATTTACTAGATTCTCTGTTTGACTTAGAGCCTGAAATTTGAGAAAGTTGAACATTTTATTAAAATCTAGAAGTTGAAAGCAAAAGACTTGTTTGCCAATTGGGAAGCTAACCAAAAGTATCTATGTTGATACCCCTGCTTCTACAACTGGGGGATAATTTATCTCGTTCATATAAAAAACGTATAAAAGAAGTGATCTTTGAACGCCTTTGGCGTGTTATAAAAATCATTTTTGAAAGAAAGTTGGTTGGAATCATTTCAGCAATAGCATTGCACTATCAGGATGAAAAAGAATTACCTCTATGGACATTCTTTTTAAATGAAATCAAACATGAAATTGAAAATCGCGATTTTTGATGTAGAAGAATAGGGAAAGCTGAAATAATCCCCCAAGACGTTTCCAATGGGTTGAGCGTTACTTGGTTTGTGTTAGTGTGTTACACTAGTGCCAGGGGCGCCGGAGAGGGGGGCAAGAGAGGCATTTGCCCCCCAACTGATCACGGGGCAAAAGTAAAAAGTATCATTTTTCCCCCTCGGTCAAACTCAAATTATAGATAGGTAATTGAATTAAAGTCCATTATCAATTACGCAGGCTTTCTGTAATTTTTGTCCAACAAATATTTCAATCGCTATAGTACTATAATTATTTGCCCTAAAAATTTCTTTATTAGTGCCCCCCCCCCAAAAAAAAATGTTTTTTCCGGTGCCCCTGACTAGCCCTACGTAGGACAAGCTGAATCCGATAGCAGATGTTCTATTGTTTAATTTACGGGCTTTGGTCCTGGTGAATGTAGGAGGGAAATTTAGTCTGGAACAAAAGTCAAAACTCCATGTGTTTTTTCCATAAGAACGAAAGGGAGCTTGTGGCACGGATTCCTCTAATCCGATTAGGTAACCTAAAACTTTGTAGGTTTTTATTTATTTTTTAATTTATTGGAACTACATAGTTTAGGAGATGACTCAGAGGAAATTCAGAGAAAAATATCACCAAGAGTAAATAACGACCATATTAATGTGTAAAAGAAGTTGTGTGTTCCTCTCAAGTATTCCTAACATCCTTCCAGTTTACCCTTCCAGACTAGGGTATGCTCATGTACGCGAATGTGAGTGCCTGGGGGTTAAGGTTGCAATCTGCATTTGCAGGAATGAAATTACGAGGGGGTGATGAAACACCCCCAATAATTTGACAGTCGGAAAATCTTGAAACTCTTCATTTGAATTTTTCATTTTCTAAGAACGTTTGTTTGTTTGTTTAGTTTTGTTTTTCAATTAAAAAATCGGCAAATTTTCAAATAAAAAAATGTTGTCAACGAATTTTTAGTCTTTAAGAAATATTTGTCGGCAAATTTTCCTTCTCCATCGCCCCAAACTGAAAGTCAAGATTCGTCTCTGAATCGGCATAAACTTCTATGTTACATTTTCATTGAGTATTTGGTTAACTAATGCCTATATCTAATAAATACTAAGCTACTATATATAAGTAGGTTCGTTGTACCCGTAACTGCATAGGGTGTCTTTGGAACAACTGCGTAACTTAGAACACATCGGAAGGTTTGTACAGTATGCGCGAATTTCGATCGCTTACAGCTCACACCCACACGTGAGAAAGAGCTTCAAGGATTAGCCGAAGTGGCTAAGTAACGCTGCTTGTACATGAACATGTATCTGTCCGTGTATTCTAAGTTATATGGCTGTTCTAAGATACCCCATTGAACAGTACTTAGTTCCTGCGTCCATATTGGCTGTTTGGGAAAGGCTGGAGTTGTGAATAGCACTCGTACATTAAGTGAACATTAGTAGTTTTTGATGCTCTCTAGTTTCTACCCACATAACAGAAATCTGAATTCGGATTTTACTAACCTGATGACATCCTACCAAATCAGTGTTACTAGATTATTGGATATTGTAGTGTTGTCAGTTCGTTTACCCAAATCTCTTGAAATGTTTCCCTGTTATTTTCAGTGCTCAAAAGCAGGGTAAGAATTTTCATTGTTTCGTCGAAATCGTGCATTACGCGGGATGGTAAAGCTGATCAAGGTTCCGCAAATGTGACGGCGTCGTTCAGCTATTTAATTCTTATGACTTCGTTTATTCCCCAAAAAATTATTCAAAACGTGAATTACTAACCATAGTTCTACAAAACTGGGGAAGGTGGAGATCAACCCCGGACTTCTTGGATCTGCCGCTATGAACAAGATCGAATGTACGTGAACTTAAATTAGAAGTAGGTATACATACCGAGTAAAATGTGTACCTACTCGTGAATGCATGTTTTCATTGCTAATATTTGAAAATTACAGTACTTACATTTCTGCTTCGAAAGAAAGGAAATATGTCAACAAAAAAAAATTAAACCGTTGCCAGCAAAGTTTGTGCGGTACTTTTCGCTGTGGGAATTTTTTGGGCAGGACACTGGTTTTACTATCACTTTTTGTGTATCAGCCGTATGTTCATGTTGTCTAATGTCATACATATTGAGAAAAATAAGATTATAGTAATATCTCTTCCTGTCCCTGAGTGAGTTGAGTTGATATGTGATTTTCTTAACGTAAACAAATGTTGCGATATTGCCTGATAACTTGCCCAAATCGCTTAGGAATTTGCCTTCGTAATTTTTCAATACTCAAACCATGCGGAAAGATTTCTTGTCATTCGGCTCAAAGCAGGTACCTCTTACTCTTGGCAGTAAAGCGGATCAAGAGTGTACTACGAATGCGGTGCCGTCATTCAGATAATAACTTGTATTTTTTTTTCCTGTTAATTGTTAAATACTCACCTTATATATTTGTATGTATATGCAGTTCCGTGTTAATTTTCACTTGTCAAATTAAAATACTTCTTGCTGATACCAAATGTCCATCTCGCTGTGTGCAGGTTTTCTAACTTCGATGAACTGCTACCTACATACTTGACTTCGAAATCCAGATAAATTCGTCGCTATAAATCCTTCAATTTGGATAAATATAGGTAGGTACTTAACTTCGAAATAAAGATAAATTAGCACATAGAAAACTTCAAAATAAAGATAAATGGGTTCAAACGCGATATCATTTCGTTACAGACATCAAATATGAATACCCTGGACCTAACGTTCATCATATCTTTCCTCGGTCTTGTTGTATGCTTTTTATTTATACGGAATCGGAATCGATACTGGGCTCGAAAAAAAGTTCCTTACATAAAACCAAGAAATCCGATTCTGGGAAACTCATTGGATATCCTTTTAAACAGGGATATGTTTGCAGACTACTACGGGAAAATGTATGACGAACTAGCTCCTCATAAATTTGGCGGTTATTTCGAATTGTTGACGCCGAATTTGATAGTTCGTGACCCCGAAGTGGTAAAAAAAATTCTTACCAAAGATTTTCATTATTTTATAAATCGTGACAACCATTTTGTCGATGAGAACGACCCATTATCGTTGAACATCAGTAATTTAACCGGAGACCGATGGAAAATCTTAAGGGCCAAGTTGACTCCAACTTTCACCGCCGGAAGAATCAAAATCATGTTCAAATTGATGAATGAATGCACTCAAGATCTTATTGACGTTATAGATAAAGCCATCGTGGATGACGATTTTCCCGAAATGAATGAAATCATGGCAAGGTTTGTAAAATGTGTACCTATCTCTTAGGTAATATAATGAGCAAAAGGAGCATGGAGTCCTCTTAAATAAGTTTCAAAATCCATAAGGTGAGAGAGAAACAGTGAGAGAGGCAGAGGGAGAGAAGGAACGGCTCATTTACTTATTTTATTCCTCTAAATTTTAGCTCTGGTCGTGCCGCAAGTGAAGAACGGAATTTGTTTTCTTGCGTTTCGTCCAAATGAAGAACAGAGTTCGTTTCCTTCCGTTCATTTTGCCAACAAAGAAAAAGGAACGTATTCTTTTAGGAATGGCGCTCAAGCATACTCTTATATATTGAATAAATTCCTCGCTTATATGTAGACACTAGACAGTAACAAAAAAGGCATTGCCATTGTGTGACAAAGTAGGCTAAATTACGAAAAACTGCCTGTTATTTAGCGTCCCGCCTGGAAACCGTGGGGATTGGGTCAAATTTACGCAAGGTTGGCGATAGAGCCTTCCCAATTGAAACGGACTTTTGAGCCATTCAGGGCCAGCGAAAATTTGGCCCGACTGTGGCGCGCCTGGTGCAAATCGAGAGCAAATCTGGCGCATATTTGGCACCAATGCCAGAATTTGGGTTGGCATCTTTATTTCCAGGCGGAGTTCTCTGTCACTTGATATCAGTAACGCTTTTAATACTGTCATAAAGGCAAGCGACGAATATACCCAACCCTAGAATTTCACTATCATCTTACTAAGTATAAGTGTACTGGTAGACTACCATCAGCTTTTAAAAACATACTGAATTATGTTTTCTAGATTTACAACAGATATAATCAGCTCGTGCATATTTGGACTGAAGTCTGATTCTTTGAAAAATCCTGATTCGATTATTCGACAGATAGGGAAAAAACCGTTTGAAATCACGATCAGAGTGTATCTTATTGGTATGCTTGTTTTTTTCTTCCCACAACTGAAAAAGAAGTTGGGAGTGAGTCAGTTCCCGCCAGACGTACATCGGTTTTTCCAAAGAATGGTGAGTTTTGAAATACATTTCATTATGTATAATTTCTATTAAGTATGCGAACTTGAAACCAACTACTAAAGGGGGACTGAAACATGCTACTAGGTTACAATCATTATGGAAACATATGTCAAAAAAAGTAACGAAATCGGGAATTTTAGGTCGATAAGTTCGAAAATTAGCCAAACTTAGAAAAATGAACAAAGCATCGGAATATAGAGGTTTCTTGTATTGCCGAGTTCGAAAATTGAATCAGATTCTCGATTCCACCAAATGGGTGCCCAAATTCGGATTTTTCTCCTTTAAAGGGATAAACTGACTGGATCGAAAAATTTGCGCAATGTGTATCAGAAATAAAGTTTTTTGGATCGATGATTTCGAAAATTCAATCTGATTATAAAATCGACATCGATTTGTGTCTCGAAAATCAAATTTGACCCCTTCAAATGGACAAAACAAATCCAACTTGAAAAAAAATTAAACAATGTATTGGAACGTTTTTTTTTTTTTTTTTTTTGTAGTGGAGAGTTTGAAAGCTCATTCAGCTTTTTGAGTCGTTTTGGGTCTGAAATTTAACCTCTCACTCCCCCCACTTTTTTTTAAAGGAACCAATTATTTAAATTTCTCGAAAAACTTGAAGAATGTTTTCAAGAAAGGGTATTACGAGGCATTCCCCTGCTTTCGAATTCAAATTAAATATTTTATCAGACCTGGGTCGGGACTTGAAAATTTGAATTCAACTCCTTCAATAGGCAAAATTGATTCGATTTTGAAATTCAAACACAGTGTTAGAACGGGTGTTCTTAGGATCACTGACTGAGAAACGAATTCCAATAATTTTCCTAAATCAGTAACCCGAAAGAAACCGAATATTGATGGTCTATTCAGTTTTTTAAATCTACCCAATCTGGCTCATTTGAAGTTTGTTATTTGAATTTTGAGGTTTGTTCTGATTTCAATGAGATAAATTACTTTTTTTTTTGGTTTTTTATATTGAGTAAATTTTCGGAAAGAAAAATAATGAAAACAGTCTCTTCCCTTTCCTCTATGAAAAGAACATTTGCCTCTTTTTCTTAGAGGTGAAAAGGAAACCATTCCTTTCATTTCTAGAATCAGATAGAAGAACGTATGTGTAGTTCATTTATTGGGGAAAGATTAAAAGATTTGTTCAGTTTCTTTAAAGAACGAGGATGTGTTTTGAAACTAATGAGAAGAAAGTCTGTTTATCCCTTTTCTCGAAGAGAAACACTTTGACCTTCTCTTTAAGAAAAGAGGCAAAAGTTATCCTTCCCCTTTTGTAAATGAATTTCGTATATTTTTTAAAGAGGAAATAAACTTGTTCTTTTTCTCAAGGAAAATGAGGAAAATTGTTACTTCACTTTCTTTAATGGGGAGAACGATTTTTTTTTCTTTGAGGAAAGGAAAGAGGCAACCTTCCTTTTAAGAAAATCTTATCTGTTATCTTTAGTGAAAAGTTGTCTGTTTTTCTGTTCAAATAAAAACTAGGTACGTCCTTTCTTCGTGAAGAAAGAAAGATTTTTTTACGAGAAGAAATGTATCTTATTCAGTAGATAAAGGGAGTCATTTGACTATCAAAATTTTGTTTCACTTCTGATACGAAAAACTGGATTCTGGAAGCCCGAATGGAAGTACAATTCCAAAACTGGTAGAAAATATTTCAGCCTACTTTTGAGGGAAAAGAAAATGAAAATGTATTCACGTCATGACTAGACCTTCCTTGAAGATATTCGTTGGTACCCGTCTCCATCCGATTTTTACAATAAAAAAGCAAATGTGGGGGAGAAATTTGTGAAAACCTCCTGTATATAAATTGTTCATCACATGTATAAATTGATAGCTCAGAATCACTATCGTGAACATTTATTCCATACAGGTTCATGAAAACGTAAGTTATCGGGAAAAGAACAATGAGCATCGAAATGATTTTCTCGATTTGCTTATCGCCTTCAGGAATGAAACGAAAAATCAAGGAAATGAATTTGGTAAATAAGCTTATAATTTATGCAAACATCCTACGTATGTACTTTTATTTTAATGACGTAATTGAGAGGAAAGGCGTTATGACAATTTTATTATTTGCTGGGTGTATGTGTGTTTGATTCAGAATTGACTGATGATATGATGGTAGCGCAATGTTTCATCTTTTTTGTTGGTGGAGTTGAAACTACCGCTGGAACATCAACGTTTGCTCTTTATGAGTTGGCTAAGCATAAAGACATTCAAGCCCGACTGTACGATGAAGTCAAGGCTGTTCTTAAACAGCATAATAATGATTTGACTTACGACAGTATACAGCAAATGACCTACTTGGGACAAGTTGTGAATGGTAAGACATAGTCTAGATTAATTAGTTACGAGATGAATTTGTAAAAATTTGGAAGGAATTGATTTCATATGGAAGTATGGTTTACCTTCATGGTCAACATATACTAAAATTTCCCAAGATATCCGACGGAGCTGTCTCTCACGTAGCTGAACGTTCCTCTCAAAATCAGTTTTTCCTAGAATGCTTGGAAAATATCAAAATTATAGGCGAAACTTCTTGAAACAAAAATTGATCTTCATCAAATTCTGCAACAGGAAGATTTCATCATTTTCTTTATAACTACCCTTGAAATTCTTCATTTTCCCATGTATTAACGCAGGCCTTGCGGGGAAGGCATAGATTTTTTGAGATTAATTTCGTCGACCGCCTTCAGCGAACAGAGGGAATGTAAATTACATCGCACATCTTTCTCTACATTGCCATGTTTTTATCCTTGGAATTTTGCCTCCCCCACCGCTGTCCTTAGATACCACGCTTTAAAATTTGTATTTTTTCATGTTGTTCAGTATCAAAAATAATTTCTCTATTACAATCTTTTATAGAAGCTTTATTAACCATATTATCAAATCGAGGTACCAGCTAGAGGGTGGACTCCAAAGTCACTAAATTAGATTTTTATATTATTGTTTTAGAGGTCAACGCACTTCATTTCATTTTTGGAAGAATGTGAAAGTCGTATATTTTACCCCCTCCCCCGGGTGTCGTGAAATGAGATTGGCCCCTTCTTTTCTAATTTACTTTCAACCCGAGCCCTGGAATTCGCTCTTTCGAGCATTACCTCAGAGACGTCGGGGAGGCAGTTAGGGCTGTCTTATCCCCTCTTTCCTTCTGACCGAAAACCCGGCCTAGGTCGAAATCTGGCGAGTTGCTACATTGGCTCGAAACTGCGACCTCCGGATTCTGAGACCAACGCGCTATACACTCAGCCAAACAGACCCCTTTCATATTGATTTCCCAGTAAATTCAAAATTGTGGTAATAGGAAGGGAGTAGGGGCTTAGAAATCTTATGAAATGCATTATGGACATCGGTTTGCAGGTTTAATACATATATAGTTGCTGAAGTGAGTTCTGATGAGAATTATACGCAAATCTCCCCTTTAATCTCTACAAAAATACATACATGCGCCATTACAGTATACTTATATATTTATCTAAATAATCTTCCACGAATTCGGAAGTTTTATATATTATAAAACACGTATTATTTTATTATTTGAATTTCGTTCATTCACTAGAAACATTAAGACTGCACACAATTGCACCACTTCTGGTCAGAGTATGCACTGAAGATTACCATCTGGAAGAGGATATTGTTATTGAAAAAGGAACACGAGTAATAATACCGACGTTCGCTATACAAACAGACCCGCAATATTATGACAGTCCGATGGAATACAATCCTGAGAATTTCTCTAAAGAAGCTAAAGATCAAAGACATCATTATACGAATCTGCCTTTCGGAGAAGGTCCACGAATGTGCATAGGTATGAACTTAATTTACTGACTAATATTGATAAATCTTAGCTACACTCATCAACCCACGTTCTTACATAGCTGTGAGATAACTTGTACAAAAGTGCGGTGAAAAGAATCTGCAGTCAATAATATTCAGGCGTTAAGCACCAGACCCGACACCTTTTGTTTTCTTCCTCAAATCTAGAAAACTGAATTCATGTATTAGATCAGGACCATAGCTACGAGACATGCGAAAGGGGTTAGAAGTTCACTCTCCTCGCTCTTTGGGTGGGGAGAATACACGTTTTACTTGAATTTGTTGGAGATTCAAAGAAATTTCTCACATCCCTCGAGAACAGAATTTATTTCATCCGTTTCTATTTTCATAATCTTTCTGTTTGACGAACTAGCCTAGCACTGGATTAGACACCACAGGTAATTTTGTTTTAAATGACAGCAATCCTTCTCGAATAGTGACATTTGGTTTTAAAAAAATGAGCAAATACGATGATTCATGATGTAGTGTAAAGAAAACGGACATTATTCTTCTCAAAATACTCAGTGTCAACTGAGTTTACTTTTTTGACTGTATTTATTCTGATGCTGAACATCTCAAAAATTTCTTCGGAGTTCTTAAATTAGTTTTCGGAAGGGGTCTCAGTATACACACAACTGGTTTTAAAATGATATCTCCAGAAATTGGTTCTTGAAATAAATCTACCTACTTAACTATTTTAAATTTTATAACCGCATGCTGGATCAAAATTTTCAATTGTCAAAAGAAGTGCAGGAATTACTTAATAGATGGAATCGTATCATTTTTCCAGGAATGCGACTTGCACTGTTGCAAGTCAAACTCGCTGTAGTGACCGTGATAAGAAATTATGAAGTATCGTTATCATCAAAAATGAAAGAACCCTTACAGTTGGACAAGAAATCGCCATTCTTTCCTGTAGTAAAGGGCGGAGTTCATTTGGTTTTCAAGAAAAGGACCCAGAAGCAAATTTAATATATGACTAATTTTCAACGAGCTTGAGTGTACATTTAGGACTGCAGACTAATCAGATGCATAACTTGGCGATTGAGTGAATTTCGTCAACTACCTACTACAGAGTTTCAACTGACTATACTCGTAAGAATTCCTAATTAAATCTTCAAACTGGAAAAACCATTCAACAGACCAACAAAAGAAAAACACATAAGTTCATTTTTATTTCTTTTATACTGTCAAATGATTCTTGTCATCAACTATAATCCCTCTACCCCTTGTGTTGGCTGCCTTCAAGTCCTGCAGCCGCTTTGTATAACACCTAACACATTCCGAATTATTTTTTAAGAAGTTGAATTGGAGAAGAATATATTCAAGAATTAATTGACTGTTTCATTTAAACGTTAATAATTTACTTGAGACATGAAGATTCCACGTTCTTGTATTTTATTTCAATTATTTTTATTCACGTAATTTTATACTTGGTTCTTTTTATATTTTATAATAAAGTACATGCCTGCAATTTTACATTCCAAGGTAAAAAATTATTCTTTTGAAAGTTTGTATTACCACGAGACTGCGAATAGAGGGCCGGTCGTATAATCCGATTTCGGCGAAACCGATATTTCAAAAGAGAGAGAAAAAAAAGGTAGAGATTGATGCTTGTGGAATCCCTGAGTGGTTGCCTCTGCAAGTTTTCAATGCTCAAAATATGTGAGGTGGTGCATTGTGGCTCCGCCAACCGACGCAGCATGCATGTTAAAAATTTTTAAAGATACTTATCCAAACTAACTTATGGATATGGGTGCAGTCACTAAGAAACTGTACGAAAAAAGAATTTAGTAAAAACAGCTAAGAAATACATAAATGTTGCTTGGTTGGGTTTTGCATATCAAGGTCCAATTGTAGGGATATTTGTGTACGTGTAGAGTAGTGGCTGAAAGTAGGCCTCTATTAGGCGAACGACTGCATATTAATAAAATAGTTTTCTCTATCCTCCACGGTTTTCACGCTTTACGGAGGATATACACCACTCCAGGCCAGTCCGCAAGGGGGTTCACCCCCCCCCCCCCCCAATTGACCTTTGATGACATGTTGATAATATATAATAATTTATGGCGATCACTGCCCTTTATAACCTAACTAACATGAAATATATGGTCAACCCCCCTTGTGTAATTACTGCGCACGGGCTTGTACCACCCTTATCAACAGGCAGGTTCAGTCATGAACCTAGAGCCGCGTTCGAAACACTGAATTTTCCGAGTTTACCGCGTTTTAGGGAAGCCCCAAATCCGAAAAAATTATTCGTTGTAGTCAGAGTCCAGATAACATTATTTGCTGGAGCCGGAGAGAGAACTGAAGTCACTTTCAGAATTTCAATAAGACCGAAGCCTACGCCAATTCCTGGTTCCTGCCTTGGCTCCAACCCTTCAACCTCTCTCTTTCCTGTCCTCTCCTCTCCCCTCTGCAATCACACTATACCTTCCCATTAAAACTAACCGGAACCGAAGCATACAATAATATTTCCTCTTTTACTTAGGAATCGAAATGGCAAAAGTGAATCGTGATGTTAAAACTTTGAATGTCACGGGTCGCGGCCACGGGGTATTGATATTGTCTTCGCGGCTGGTGCGAAAATAGATCTTATTTTTCCTCTCATCTGATGTGACACTTTATAACTATCTGTTTAACAGCGGATGCACTCGATGATTACCAAATGCGATACCAAGAGGAGGTCGTTTGAAATATAATCTATGGCTGCATAACTAGTATGAGCACGTACCTTGTTTCGCTAATAATGATTATTCAAATTTCATTATCTAATCAGTTTGATAAAACCCGGAACAAATTATATTTGCTTTTCCTTCTTCCATTTAAGCATTCAAGAGGCGGCAGTACTGTGGTGGTAATAACTACCAACTTCCAGTTTTATAAGTTGATAAGCTAACTAGATACTAAACAAAAATATTCGCTTATTATCGTTAGGTATCGGAACAAGAGAATTTGAATATATTGTTTTTGTAATTTTCGATTTTAAATAATACGTCTAGTAATTGGAAAAAGTACCAGATCAAATAAGATTATGGAGCTCATAATTTTGCTCCTTTCGCTGGTTGCTTTAATCAGTCAAGCTCAAGCTGCCTCGTATTCTGACGTGGACATAAACGAATGGAAAAATTTCAAAGTAACATTTTCAGTTTTATTAAAGCATAATATATATTCAATATAACTGTGAAGTACGGTATTTAAAAGCTCTGTTTTTTAAGAGCCAGTGAAGTGAAGTATCTACCCCGCCATGCTTTTTGTGCAGTTGCTTAATTTTCGTGATAATATAAGTGATATCTATAATCCATGCTCATAATATGCTTAACTATAATGATCTTTTGCGATAGTGAGAAGAAGGTGTTCAGAGCGAAAATGCTGGCGAAAATATAGAAAATTTCAGCTGAAACCTAAAAAAAAAAGTCCTCACTTTTCCAAGTTTGTCAAATGGTTACTAGAATTTTCGGCGAGTAGGTATACTGACGTTTCGAACGTTACTGGGGAATATGTGACCCCTTTTCCCATCGCTATGGCTGTATCTTTGGTGATTTAACTTACATTCAGTGGCATAGCCAAGAAGGGGGCGCAAGGAGGCCATGCCCCCATGAGCTTGAATTTCGGCACCTTTCTCCTTGGAAAAATCTTAACCATGATACCTTTTTTTGCTTGCTAACTACAGTAATTTAGGGCTACTCGATAAAAAAAAGGCATATTATTTAACGAATTTTGCTTTCCCCCCCTGCAAACTAAAATCCTGACTACGTTACTGGTTACGTTGTTTTATGAGAATAGGTTTGAGCATTAAGTTTTTGAAATTTAGGAAGTACAAATAAACTTGGAAACAAAGCCAGCGGAGCATTTGTTTCGAGGCCCTCAGCTGAATTAATCAATTACCAGCATCAAGATACTTTTATGCGCTCGTCAACTAGAAATCATTCTGACATATTGGTTCAAAAGGAACTCTTAAGAAATTTGCCCCATTCGTAATAATTAGTTCTACTGTCTGAAAATAATTATAAGCCTCTCGAATGATTATCTACCTATTTACATTTCAGTTGAAATTCGATCAAGTTTACGAGAGTGAGATTGAAGATGGATATAGAATGAAAATATTTTTAAATAATAAACGTAAAATAGACGAACATAATAAACTATTCGAACAAGGAAAGGTTCCGTTCCAGTTGGGAGTGAACCAGTTTGCTGCCATGGTGAGTTCCGTTCGTTTTTCCACTTCAGCTTGAGTCAGAAAAATGCGCGCCCCTAGCTGAATTAAAATTTTACATTACAACTCCATTTTTGGCTCATAATTTTTTATTTTTCAGTTCGATCGAGAATATGTGAAATGGTTGAATGATCAAGCGGTCGTTTTTCAAAACGTAACCAACGAAGCAGTTTCATTTTCGAAGGCGACGAATCATTCGACGAACTTTTCGACTGGAACGTATCCGTATGCGATAGACTGGCGTCGGCTAGGAGCTGTGACACGAGTGAAAAACCAAGGGACGACTTGTGCATCTTCGTGGGCTTTCAGTGCAGTGAGTTGACAGTTAAAAATTAATTTACCTTAATTAGTGACATCATCATCACTTGTACTCCAGTACATCCTAGGAATATTAGACAAAACAAAAAAAAAAATAGATCACCTTACATTATTGGATAGTAAAGATTTTCTTGAACGACTTGGTCTCGGTGTCAGGATGAATCGACAATAATCTCTGCGAGTTTTTCCCTCGACCGGAAATTCCCCAAATGTAGACCTTAAGGCCCTTCCCCCAATTTCTGGCCGTAACTTGTAAACCATTGTTCGTATCAAAAGCGTGTTCCTGATAATATTATTCTACCCTAAATTTCGTGTACCAAAAAAATTATTTTCAGTTTTTTCTTATCTGTATTAGAACTGCCGAACCCAAGAGTTTCAAAGTAACTCCTTCCAAATTACTAGTTACTTAACATAGGTTTTATGGAGAGAAAAGTAGTTTTTTCAACTACATCACCATTTTACTACGCTCTGTGTAAATCAAATACTGTAGGATCCAGTTTTCTTCCAAGCCGCTTCTTTACCATCGTTGTATCTTCCCGATCCTGAAATTCTTTCGGTCTTCGTTCACCCCTCCTCCAATGCCCCACTTTTGAAAATCGTATTTTTCGTACATTATTGAGTTTTGGCTGAAGTGAAGTATTGATATATTTCACGAACTTGTACGTATAAAGGTTTGAAATGAAATCGATTTATGATTTCTGAGATTCTCTGGTCCTGATATCAGTTTTCCCCTAAATTTAAAAATAAGGCGCCTAACTGGGGGGAGGAAGTTTTTTTTTTGTAAAGTTTCCTCTCCTTACCGGCCTCGTCCCGTGGCATTCCTTCAGCTTGGGGGAGAGAGGCTAACCGCTGCCCTAAGTTCATAGGAGCCGACTTATGGAAAATATTGGGGGGGGGCAGAATCAGTCGGAGCCCGATTTTTTCTTTGATTATTTTATTGAAACGCGTCTGATATTCCGGTATTATCGATTTTTTCTTATTCGTTTTCTCCTTTTTTTCGTTTTTGTTGAATTTAAACATTGATAATAAAATTGTTTGTACTTTTTCCATTTTCGAGTTGAAAATATTGGGGGGGGGGGCGAAGCCCCCCAAAAAATGCCAAGTTGGCGCCTATGCCTAAGTTAGTGATCCTCTCTCAAGTATGTCCCTACTCCAACATTGTATTATGGGGGAACAATACCTGGTTCCTGGGACGAGGAGAAATATTACTCAACTCACTTCCCAGGGACCAGAGTAGGAGGGGAATGGAGTCAAAATTTCGTAAAATACGATTTGAGTAGGTATCGAATAATTGGTTCTAAATGGCGCTAGAATAATTTTCGATACTATGGCTTTACAGAAGGAGATAGGGTTGAATTTTGAAAAGTGCAATATGGGTGTAGGTTTCTCAATTTTCAAATAAGGTTGGAAATGATACCGAAAATGCGCTGTGCTCACTCTGGACTCCAACAAGAGACATCCATGTTGCATTATTCAAAATTTCAAAATTCAAGCCCCCTCCTCTTTTGTAGGGTCTTAGTTTGGAAATTATAATATCATTTACGAATCTTTTTAGGTATTCGATACTTATATCGTATTTTATGAAGTTTTCAACCCTTTTCCCCTCGTAGATGATTAATTTCTCAACTCAGGGGAAAATTGATATTACCTAAAATTGCAGTTAGTAGGCCAGTGAACCAGAGAAATGATGCATCGATTTTATTTCAGATCGTCGTAAAAATTAGTGAAGTATCAGTGTTTCACTCCGATCAAACACACATATCGCAGTAATTTAAGAAAACCACGATTTTCAAAAGTTTGGCATTGGTGGAGGGGTGAACGAAATACGAAAAAAGTTCAGAGTCGGGAAGGTACAATGGTGGTAGAGAAGTGTCTTGGAAGAAAATTGGATCCTGTTTTCATTACACAATGTAGAAAAATGATAAAGTAGTTGACAAACTGCTTTTCTTACCCTAAGGTTTATGTTAAATAGTAGTTTTGGAAGGAAGTCATTTTGAACCTCTCGGTTTCGGCAGTTTTAATTGCAGATGAAAAAAAATTGAAAGTAGCCTTTCGTGCAGGAAATTTGCTGCGTAGAATAATTTTGTCAGGAATATGTTTCTGGTACGAACAATGATTCACAAGTTACGGTCAGAAACTGGGGAGGAGGCTCCTTAGGTCCACATTTGGGGGACTTCCGGCCAAGGAAGGCTCGGATACTTTTTTCGACTCATTCGGACGCCGAAATCACGGCGTCAGAAATAATTGTTGACACCTAAAAATGTAAGCTGGTTTCCTAATTATACCTTGGCTGCTTTTATATATGAAAAGAATAACTCCTTCCAGGCCTACCCGAGGGTGGGGATGAAAATTGTTAATTTTGTGAACTAAGCGTGAATGTAGTGGTTTCGTGATTTTCTATTCAGAATTGAATAACTCAGACAAACTTTAGTAACCTATATACAACCCAGTGTCATTCCAAAATTTTACAATTTGTAGGTTACTTTTGTGCTTTTGTTTGACCTCTACATTTTTTTAACGTTTTTTTTTGTACTCAGACAGGAGCACTAGAAGGCATACATTATCGGATTACTGGAAACCTTACTTCACTTAGCGAACAAAATTTAATGGATTGTTCTTATAATTACGGAAACTACGGATGTCGCGGAGGAACTATGACTGCCGCTTTTCAATACATCAGAGACAATAAAGGAATAGACACAGAGAATTCCTATCCTTACACAGGAATGGTAACGTTTGACTTGATTTCTTATTTTTCAGGGACCAAATAAGATTTCAAATACGTAGCTCTATTTCGATTTTTTTATTTTCTTTCTGCCTTATAGACAACATTCATTTATTAAGTTTTCGATGTCTTATTGTCGTAATTTTTCAGGAATACCATGTCTGCCGGTTCAATACGCGTTATGTTGGCGCTACTTTACGCGGTTTCTACTCCCTCCGGGAAGCCGATGAGAATGCATTACTGGCAGCGGTGGCCTCCCAAGGTCCTGTTTCCGTCGCTATTGATGCTTCTCTTCCATCATTCCAGTACTATAGAGGCGGTTGGTGGAAGTTTGATTTGCACATTAGTAAATACTTATTTTCACAAAATATTTGAGAGAGTAAGAAATCGCGTTTGTTATTTTCAGGATTATATAAAGATCTGAACTGCGGCCCTCACAATTTGAACCATGCTGTTCTGGTCGTGGGCTATAACAGCACTGTGAATAAGGAGCCTTACTGGCTGGTCAAGAATTCATGGGGAACACAGTGGGGTGAAAACGGTTACATCAGAATGGCGCGTAATTTCAATCTCTGTGGTATTGCCAATAGAGCAGTGTATCCAATCGCGTGATTCACTCGGCAGTTCTGAAATTCCAACTTGAAATGAATGTACTTATCGTTTCGTTCGAATCTGAAAAATTATAAAGGATCTGGATAGATTAGGTGTCTTGGTATGAGGTTTCCAATTTCTATGTACAAAATCATTCTAAAGAAGGTCTATTACGAATGTTAGTTGCGTGCTCGTAGCCTACTCTCTTAATTTATTTAAATTTTAAATCAGCGGATTCTGATTTCGCAGCATCTATATATCCACTGATTTGAATACGTGATTACATGATCGGTATACATAGGGCTGAAAAGCCATAGGCAATGCCGCTGATTCAAATTGAGAGAGTACTATTTAAATTAAGAGTAAAATGTAGTATTGTAATAAATGTACCTACTCCAATTTTGGTCAAATAATTTGGCTAAACAAAGTCAATATGATTTTACCGCAGTTGAAGATCTGATTTCATCAGTTTCAGGTACCTACTAAGGAAAATAGCGCTAAATACACACCCACTGTACCATATTAGCAGTAGAGTTGGTCTCAGCCTCGAAATGTGACAATTTTTTCAAAGGGAGGTGAAGAAACTTGTTACAAAACAACAATTTCAACCTCCAAATTACAATCATGAAATAAAAGGAAGAATAAATAGCTCTTTTGATTTATACGTACAGTAAATTTGAAAACAGAATCTTCCTCGGAGAGGACAGTGGTAGAAGCTATGCCACAATTTGCCCCCTGACCTGGGCCTAGCTTGGGTGACAAATATGAAGAACATTTCTCGAAATTTAAGCCGATGCCATTGCAATTCAAAAAAAAGCCAAGAAGTTAAAATTGCGCATACATAATACACACATACTTTACCCTACAATCCTTGTAATTTTAAACAAAATTGATAAATTTGTACCTAAATTTTCTATAGCTCACTTTTTCATTTTTAAACTAAGTATATTTTCGGGGAGTTTTTCCCGAATTGCTTCCCTTCAAAATAATATGACTTTTTCTTAATGTCAAAATGTTTTTGGATTCTAATATTCATTTCTCTATTCAATGCCGCAAAGCCTGACTTCCTATGTGAATTTGGGAAGACACAGAAATTCCAAAATTTAGCATACTTAGCTAAGATAATCACGGTTTTCAATATTTGAGTCGTTGCTCCGGCAACATTGGTGAATATAAATGAATAATTTGCATACCTGCATTATGTACTGATCCCAGCCAAAAACTCACCCGAGTTTCATTAAAATCGATAAACTTCTTTATTTTTAGGTATTTTTCAGCCAACAAATGGCCAATTTTGATTGAAAAAGCCGAAGACTGACTCGCATGGAGCGCAGGTTAAAATTGTCCTATCGAACTCAAATTTTTGTGATTTGTTTTCAAATTATTTAAATCAAAGTTCGGGTGTGGAAGCATTTTATCTAGAAAATATTTAAAATAAGGATCACCTTACAGCACACTGACATCGCGGCCACTGATGTAGTGACACAGTAATCTTAGTATAACGCTACCTACCTGATGCTGTATATTTGTTAGGTGTTTTTCTTCATGAAAAATGTAGGTAGCGCTATAAAAACTTTAATTTATTATGATGAAGGCAGGTTATTGATAGAATTTAACCACCCCTTTGCTCTGAAAACGGCCTCAGTACGCTTAGGCCCTTTCAAAATGACACCATTAGTTGTATATTGTGCTGTCCCCCGCTTAAAAACATGTTCCAGATTACAGAGATCAGTTTAATGAGAACATTGCTCCTCGTACAACCTATACCTGTACCAATAGCTTCTTTCTGATTAAAATAAAATTACATAGTACAAGCTGATTATCCTTCGATTCTCTTTAATCAATTTTCTTGTAATTTTATTTCTATTCAGTTCCAGCTAAGATCGCTAAGTAATGAAGATACTCCCTTCAATATCTGAATATCGACCCACAGACAGTTGTAGGTGCACATTTACGTAACTCACGGCTTTTTCTTGGGCCTATAACTCGTCATGAAAATATCCAATTGCGTTTAAAAACTTGAACCTTTTGGAAGGTAACCACTTCAAAATGATGTGCAACTTGAAAACATATTGGCAAAATACTGGACGTCCGGATAAAAAGTATAAAAATTTGGATTTGTGTCATCTTGGAACCAGGAGGTGTATAAGATGGCACAACTGCTAAGTCCAAGATGACACATAACTAGAAGAAAAGTGTAATTTTATTTTTGTCGAATAATAATGTTATATTCCAGTAGATATTGTATTTTGCTACATCCAAGTCAAATGACAGAGCTTTTTGTTCAGCTGCAAGTCTTACCGGCTCAGGGTTTTGAAATTAATCTTATCAAACTGACACGCAGCTTGCCGATATGAATACTCTTGATTTCGATAACTAAATTCACCGCTACATCCATATCGGAGGAGCGAACTGTCCTTTATCTGTTTGGCATTGATAACCACGTCCTCTTTTTGCAACGTTTTGATAATAGCCACGATTGTCATCTAGGACTGTGTCATCTTACACCCATACTTCATAAATTAAAACCGACCCTTCTGCAAACGAATATATGAAAAGTGCTCATCAAAATAAGAACGTCATTGTGCGCAAAACATAATGACGAATGGATGTACATCGAATCATTTACTTTACTTTTCTCAATAGAATCCACTCGTCACATAAAATTTTCTTGAATCGATCTTTTTTCGGGGGCTCGAAAAAAGTTTTTCGGGTAAAACATTTTTTATAACCGTGATAACGTTTACCAGCTCGAGTAGAAGGTAACCGACGTTGCCAGACATAATCTATTTTAGTTTCAAGCTAAAACGACATTTAGCGGCTGAGAAATTAGTACGGTGTGTCATCTTGGAACCTGTGTCATATTGGAACCCTTTCCCCTACATAATATAATGTTGGTGTCTTACTATCGCTGATTTTGAATTAAAAAACATAAATTAAAATGATAGTGGTAAATAGTGCGTAAGCAGGACTTCGTAGTTTCATAACTCAAAAATGATATCTGATGACAAAGCAACGAGACAAACTTAAAACAAATTATATTATTCACTGAACCGAATAACAGTCGTTTAGGTTTTCATTCGCTTGTTTTCCGGATAAGAATTTCGAGGTTAGATAATTTTTTCCAAAGTCATATGCAAATTAGGGTCGGAAATTTCACCATATTATGTCTACAGAACTCATACTTTTTTTCCTCCACGGTGAACCTGTATATTCTAGTTAACCCGTTTAGCAATTAATTAGTTGATAATTATTGATGGACATATTAAGACTCTGATATTCTTAACGCTATAGTTACTTTTCCTCTGGGATAGTTATTGTTACTTACATTTCAAATTCAAGATTAAAGCAGCTTAATGAATTTGTAAACATTTATAATAGGCTAATAAAAGAAATAATTTTCCAAAACAAAGTAACTTCAGTTTTTTAATTTTCTGGTATTTCTGAACCGGGTTATGGAACGCCAAGCTACCAATCGAAATATCTAGTTCGTATTCGTTAAGGTTGAGGAATGAGCTTAGCTTTGGTTAAAAATCGATTGATAAAAATTCAAAATTGTGAAATTAGGACACAGTTTGTTATGATTCCAGAACAGATTAGAAATATGGCATTACATACTGTATTTCGGAAAAGCATCACTCATGTGTATTTAACTAAAGCTGAATTTAGAACAGCATTTCTCAGTTTATCTAGCACTTGCATATTTAATTTTTGTGAATGATCTTAAGAGCGGATTCATGTCTTCAATCTTACATCCTTGCCATTTCAACACACCATTTTTCATGTAAGAAAGACCCCTGAAAAGTTCTTTCGATAGATACAAGAAGTTCGGGTCTAAAAACTACACTACATACGTATAATATTTCATTTTATAACGATCGTATAAATCGACTACCATATTTTGTATGACATTTCTTTCACCCTCCTTCCCTTCGCAATAATTTCTTCGTGCCCCCCCCCCCGCAAAGTCACCGAAAAGAATTACGAATGTATTTCACTATTTAGAGTGGAGTTGCTTGTTTTTAAAGGGGGAGGTGGGTGTACTACGATTGTTGTTAGCAGTACTACGATTGTTGTTAGCAATAATGTTCGCGAACATCATTGCGCGCAATCAAGGCTAAACAATTGTATGTAATTCTTTTCTCAAAAGTATTTACGCGTTCGTGAGCCAAAAATGATCATTATATAATCGGAATTCTATTTGGTAGACTCGAGGGAACTGGATTCAAAAACAGAAAAACTACCCCCCAACCAAAGTTATAAATCAACTAACATATTAAATGACTTCAGGTAAATGTCAAGAATTGCAAGTTTTGCGATGTTGTAGGCTATTCACGCGAGAACTGTCAGACGGAGGTAAATTTAAAAAAAAATGAATACTTGGAAGTAGCACAAAAATTTCACCTAAAAAAGTTGTATGAACTTTAGAAATGAGTAATACAAACTTCAAGACCTGTATAGGTAATCATTTCATCATTTATAACTTCGTCATAGAATAAAGGAAGGGGGCTGATTGATGTTATCCACCCATTTTCGATTTTGGATATGAAAACGATTGTAAACGTCATTCTACAGAATTATATTGTTTGTATACAAGTCTCACCTGAGATGTCGGGGGGGGGGGGCTGAATAATGGTGTAAAACCTACTTCGGATTTCGGGTCTCAAAAATATTGTGCCCATTTTGTATTTTCAATTTTATGTGTTTGTATAGGTACGCTATTATTTCGTTTTTATACACCCTTTTGCTAAGATAGCGGAGAACGGGGCTGATAAGTTTTGTTGCTCGAATATGATCTGAAACCGGAACGAAAAAATGTCACAGTTTTAATTATGTTTAAGTCCGATCGTTTGATCTTGTCTTCTAACTTTACAAAGGGAACACTTGTGTATAAAAACAGATACCACTGGAATCGTTTATGGACCTGAAATTAAAATTTCGCCACATTCCCCTGAATTTTTCTTGAAACGACCGGGGGAAGGATTGAATAGAAACTAAGTAACTGGATGTACGAAGTTGGGCCAAGAATTCAGTAATAGGGGTCCAGTGAAATAGTCTATCTCGTATTTTTTCGTTTCATGAACGATAAGTTGCATATTGGTGGTTTGAAGGCGTGTTGTAAAATTCAAGTCTGAAGTTAAACTCGACTCGCAGGGAGAGTGAACGAAGCAAACAGAATAGTCGATATTTCGTGGGAACGAAGGGTTCGAAAAATGTAAGAGAAAGTAATATATTTTATGACTGTACGAATATCTCTTTAGCCTGTAAATTGATTGTTATTTGTCTCGAGACGAAAGCTCCCCCTATCACAAAATTTCCCTACAGAGATTAGGCACTCCGTCAACTATCACCATAATTGTATTAAAGACGAATAAAGTAGCCTGCGGTGTAAACAATAGCTTAAGTTGCAAGCTGGAAAATTGGAAAGTACGTACAAACTAGGGATTACATACTTACATCAAAAAAGTTCCAATAAACCTGTTGAGTATCATTCGGAAACTCGGAAGGTATAATCAAATGGGAACTTCGATTCTTCAGTCCCCCGCAGCGATATAGAATTTGAAATCGATCGAAACAAAACGCTCGAAACTACTATCGTATTCTTCCCGGGGCTCTGCGGCTCGGGGGCACTATTTACGAGCCCATATCAGATGTACGCCATTCTCGACGAACAATTCTTGACCACATGAAGCGAACAGTCACCGCGACGAATAGGATTTGAAACAAATCGAGCTGAGCCGGCGCGGTGGACTCTTTCAATCATCGCATTTGTAATTTCGAGATCATTCTTATTTTAAAAGTTAAGTAAACTGAAATTAGTCTAAAAGGTTTTCGTTTACAAAAGCGAGATTAAGAAACGCGTTTAAGTGGAATGTTGGAGACGAAGCTCAGAGGGCGATCCGAAGATTTCTTTTTTATTACTCTGATCTTTGGCGGCGAGACAACTCCTAAACAAAATTCTCTGAAGCGTAAAAGTCACCCTTTTCTTTTTAAACCGCAGGTGGTCGCCTAGCGAACATATTTCATCTTCATTCCTGGATATTTAAATGTCTTTTTGCTCTTGAATAACTTTTCTACGCAATGGCTACCATTCTTTCGAGAGTTTTCTTAGAATCTTAATTCCTTGACTCTTTGCATAGGGACAGTGAGAAAATTTAGCAATTTTGGGCGAGGGACAGTCAGTGCAGAAACAGATTTTTCTGGAATATGGACAATGTCCATGTTTTCCGTGGTGTTGCAGAAGTAATGGCATTTGTCCATCTTGGATGGATTTCGAAACAAAAATTCCTTATTATCCAGCTAAATGTCCTCTTGCCAGTGTCTCGCTCTGGAAGAACGTCCAGCGATGCTCATGATTCCAACTGGTGCCAATAATTTCATCTCCTTCTGAATCACAGGATAGGTTTCAAATCGTTCACTTTATGATAATATTACATTAAAACTTATCAGCTGGTTGTTTTGCTGGAAAATGGCGGCCAATTTAGACAAATCTGAAACTGACTACTTCGACAGAAGCGGATTACCCATATAAGTTACCGGGTGGGCAGTCTTAATTCAGAATATTTGGACCGGTACACTTGGGTGTTTTGGGACGGTGTACTAGGTGGAAGGGAGAGAGAGGAAAGAGAAGACATAATGTAGGAGTAACGAAGTTGAAGAATGTTGCCCATGCAATGAATGGCATTGTCCCGGTGGATTTTTGGGTCTCCAATCCGTCTCTGAGCTTTGCTAATGTTCTAATGTTCGGTAGGATGTATGAAACGAATGCACATCAAATTGATTTGCGGAACATCGCCCCTCAAGCCCTGGAATCCACCTTTTTGAGCATCGCGTAAGAGACCTGTTACGCTAGAGCTTATCAGTTGCATACATGAAAGACTCTCGATTATGGCTATAGCATTTGATTAGTACTCACGAACTTACGCGTGAACTAGATGTGAACTACGACACTACAACAGGAGATGTTAACCTGAACCTTCAATCCGGCACCTGATAACCAGCACTAGTCCCTAGTCGTTGTACTCCTAACGGCCTTCGGAGGTCGCCTGCTGCAAATCACACGCGTGTCTCGCTCGAAATTCTCGCGCGCTTCACTTCTGGGAACCTTTTTTTTTTTTTGTGAACAAGTTCGACAGGGCAGGGCAATGAAAACGGTGCCGGCAGGGTAATAGGTAGTTTGTTTGTCGGCGAAATAATTTGAAACCAATTTTCTGCTACAGGTTCGAGGGTGGCGGGGCTGTTCCGAGTGGAACCATTTCGTAGTAAATAGGGAGGCTCTCCGTTCCTCTCTCTCGCTCTCTCCAGAATTCGACACATTTGCTTTCATTAATTTATCGAATTTTAAAAAGCAAAACGCCGCGAGTACCGAATGCAACAGGTGGTAACTACCACAATACGTCATAATGACAAGCGTACCGGTTTCCAGCACTTCATACCGGTATTTCGCTCGTGCTTGCCGCCAGAGGTAGAGGATGAGGCGGTGGCGAACAACTAGGCGGTTGTGCACGGAGAAGAGGAAGAGATTCTGAAGTTGTAAATGCGTAACTTGGTTGATATGGTAAATCAAGCTCGACTGCTCGACTCGATCTCTCCGACAGTTTGGCGGCTGCCGCAAAATCCTTTGTCGTTTTAGGTCGCACGAGCTAGCCCTTACTCGGCCTTGTAAACATTGTAACCATTTTTTGCGTTCATTATTCTAATTTAGGGCGCAGCACTGTGCCACTTGACGTCGGAAATGAAGATCAAAGAAAGCCATTACGAAAAAAGAAAAAGAAAAAAAAAAAGAAAACAAATAATATTCGAGGAATAAGAGACGGGATGCGAGTTGATTAGGAAAGTAGGACAAGAATACATATTAGACAGCTATAAAACTCCAAAAATGTTCTACGAGTGAACTGAGAGGTCTGTAGAGAATTCAGTTATGGTACGTTGAGTTCCGTTAGTCGTAAGGGCTGCTTTCGAATACTATTTTCAGTACAACTGATGAGAAAAACTGGAATAAAAAATAATCGGATCGAAGACGTGAATTTTGCCTTCCTAGAAAGGAATGTTCCGCCATTTGTATTGGCCTTGTCCTGAAAGCAAACGATTCATTTGAGTTTTACGATTTGGAGAGTTCGGTTCCTAGGAACGATTCATGTTCCGATTTTTAGAAATTTTATCATTCTGGTTTGCTTTCCGAGCTCGAGTTTCAGTTTTCAGTTTTATTAACTTATTGCCGATCCTGATGACCTTCTTCCGTTTGACATTGCGGCTGTCCTCTGTTAATATACCAAAAAGGTATTTTCAATTTTGAGGAAACAAGGCCGTAGTGAGGTTGACGAGAAAGGGAGGCATTTTAGAGTAAAGACGGAATAGAATACATAAGTACTACGTAAGACAAAGTTAGAAAGAAATGAGCGAATGACCAAATGACCGAGATACCATACAATTTTTAACAACATATACCTAGGGCAAGTGTTTTATGCGGTAAAAATGGTGAAATATGCGCTAAAAATTTCATTAGTATGCAAAAAATTTCCAAAATATGCAAAAGTACTCCTTTCCAAAACAAGGCAACTTGGATATTAAACCGTAAGATTTTTTCTGTTAAATCAAATGAAATATGCCTGACTCAAAAAATAAATGACCAAAATAAAACAGGAAAAAAAAATTAATTTGGAACTTCGCTAGTTGGAGACAGCAGTGCTAGGGCACTTGAAAGCGCAAGCATCCATAAATCAAACCTGCTTCAAGCTTGCAGAGTATGCAACAACATGTATTTCAGTCAATATGTGGTAAAAATAAAGAAAAAGGCTAAATATGCTTACATATGCGCTGAAATGTACGATTTTATGCGAAAATATGCAGAAATAATTATGCGCAACTAAAAGTTCAGCTCATTTTACTGAGAATTTTATGAATCGTAATGATAATGTGGATATGCGCGGAAATAATCAATAGGAAAAATATGCAAATGCACAAAAAAACATACGTTTTAAGATACCTCGATGCTGGATGAATGTATTTTTCCATAAATTTGCCATCAGCATCGAGAAATTATTTACAATTTATAATTGATCCAGGTGCAACAAATTCCATCATTAAAGCACATGCACTCCATCCCGAAACAAGAATTAACGGTCAAAATAATACACTCAAATGTGACCGTGCCCGAAGAAAGGATACATATGGGTACAAAACCAATTTTGAGCTTTGACGGTTTCAGATAGAGGGGCCTTCCTGTTTTGAATGCAATTTGTTCCAGCGTCGTAGCTTTAAAAATGAGCGCTCATTTCTAATACTACGATGCTGGCACAAATTGCATTCAAAAATAAAGCACTGTAAACACGAGTACGCGCATACGCCATTTTGGATCCAACCGCGCCTGTCGATGCCGAGTTGACTACGTGGTACGCTCCCAATAGTCGAATTCGGCATCCACGAGCACAGCTGGATTCAAAATGGCGTATGTGTGTACTTGTATTTATAGGTTCTCTATCAAAAGAGGAAGGTTTCCTCTATCTGAAATTGTCAAAAGCTCAAAATTGGTTTTTTATCCGTATGTATCCTTTCTTCGGGCACGGTCACACATGGAGTAATTACAGGAGCCTCCAAGCGGGATAGGATTTAATGATGAACAGACCCTTGGGGATACCTTTCAACGGATTAATGGGAGTAGAATTTATGAGAAAATTCTGCGAAGTTCGAAAATGTAAAAATAATGGTTTCCCGACAAATAATACTTTCAATTATGAAGAATAATGAAATCTCAATAGATTTCCTACGCACTGAAAGCGGAAAACCAATAAAATTATTGAAATTAGATAAGGAAAAATCTTCAAATAATTTTATTTTGAAGGCGAGAACAGAAACGTTGGTTGAAAACTGAAATCCAAAATCCAGGAATAAGAGAAGGAATAATCGCAGAAATCAACCTCGGGGCGAATGTATTCATATCAAAAGCAGTGAAGGTTAACTAATGTTCAAAAGTTGGCGCTTGTATCCTAAACAGGTTTGGTGACCGATCCGGCGTGACGAATTCGGCGCGTACTGTAACTTGGCGCAGTAATAATTTGGCGCAACATAAGTTGAAGATAGACGCCCAGTTGGAGGATCTGATGAACTATACATACTTCGAGGATACCTATATAGGTACATTGGAGACCTCTCAGGACAGGAAGAAAACCCACGATTTTGTACTCCGCTATGGAATGTTTACCAAAGAACTCTAGATAACGATCCGCGTACCAATAACTGTGCCAAAGCCGGACATGGGGTTTGCAGGTCGAATTTGGTTTCTCGCACCCTACCATCTGGCGGTTCTTTTGTACGTTGAAACGGACACAAAAGGCGCGGGATGTACACTATACCCTCCTAGAGAGTGCCACGGCGCAACCCCCACTGAAAAAGAAAAAGCACTTCGACCGCGACTGTTGTAGACCACGATAGCAGAGGGACCATCGAATACCTGCGAGTGATAGCGCTTAATGTGTAGGAATGTATTGTCGAAAATAAAAGGGGGGGGCGGGAAGCATGATTTTAACATATTAGCTTAGTTTATAATAAATCTTTCTTTTGAAATTTATCTTTTAGAGAAGTTTTTCGCGCCAAATAAAATGTGCGCCCAATTTTTCTGCGCCCAAAGGTGCCTGCGCCGAATCCGCTGCGCCAAATCGTTCGCGCCCAATCGTCCGCGCCCAATTAAACGGCACCCATCCTAAACACATCCAGTGGTGTACCTGGGGTGTCAAGGCCGTCTGCATCCCCTGTGCGATTTCATCAAATAGCGGGTTTTCTAATTTTAGTACCCTTCTAACACCTCCCTCCGATTTTGGTCAAGATCACACTCCCTCCCTTCCTTGACCACTAGGTTGACTACGCTAATGAGCACATTGGACGAAGATTATGTATACACGGCACTAGAAATTAAACTTGAACCTTTCGTGAAACAGACAACAATTCTTCTCAATGAAGATAAAAGAAGATAATTCCGATAAAAATAAAGATGAAGAGAGGTCAGAGTCAAGAAAAATAGGGATGACTAGTAAAAAGCTCACATCTGGAAAACAGGAACGAACGTTTAGAAGGAAAATAAATAGTAAACATTTGAACGAAGAAGAAAACGGAAAAATATTCAAAATTTATAAAAAATTTAATGGCAATTTTTACTGAATAGGGGATATCTTAACAGGTGACAAAAAGAAAGTTTGCTTTACAGAAATTTTTAGCGGAAAATTTGCTTGAGAAAATTCGCCGGAGACGACCGGAGACGAAAATTTGTTAGAAGTGAAAATTTACCAGCGCCGAAAATCTGAGCGGATGTATCCTCGAAGTGCGAGTGTCATGTTTCCAGTTCGTAGACCTCGTGGCTAATGGAATTAAAATCGTCTTTCCTAAGACCATTGAGCTGATACATATGTAGTTATGACTACCGGTCGGAGGAGAGATCACTTCGATTTTTCACATTCATGTAGTTTGGCAACAAGCCTTTCGTTACAAAGAAATCCAAGAACATCTGCAGGCCAGTAAGTTGGATGACCACTTTTGAGATAGCTGAGCACTGTGCAGTTACAACCGTTAATCGCTGTCAGGAGTTCTGTGCCCATTTTGGAAGTAGTCATTGAGCCCCAGTGGGGAATTTTAGCGTTAAAATCACCTGCGCGAATACCTTTGTTTGATACACAAATATAAGCATGTTTTTGGAAGACCATTTAAGCCGAGCTCCTCATAGTGTTTTCTGGGCAACAGGCTTACATTTGCTCGTGGTCTCTCGGACGAATTCTTGGTTAGCAAATTTTCTTAGGAGAATTTTCCCATCTGACGAATTTGTACCTATTGTCTCAAACAAATATTCACTGAATCCTTCAATACACACAGAAGTAACAGAACATAGCATACGAGTAAGTAAAAACAGACATCCCGATAAATATCAAAAATTATCGCCAACCTGAAAGTTTAAAAACGGGAATCGATAAGCAGGCACATAAAATGCTCAAAAAGGAACTTCCTAGCAATCCGAAAAAGTATTATTTCAAATTGCCTTTTTCTTACATTTAACTAGAGAGAGAAGTGCTGCTAATGTACGAGTACTCGAAGAGCAGAGAGGGGCGGAAAGGGGGGGGGGTTCTGGAGGAAAAACTTTATTTTTCTGAAAAATACCGAAAACAATCAAAAACGTTGAAAAGAACCAAAAATGTCATTTCAAATCAAATGGGAAGAAAAAGCAAGAAATGTTCGTATGACGGTCGCGCTTTTTTCAAGAGTTTGCGTGACTGTACTGACAAAATTTAGAAAGTCGCGTCATAGTAATGTCAGATGAAACGTATGGCGATGCACGTGTACTTGAGTGGCCTCTGAGACACCGCACCTCCGGCCCCCGGAAACTACCATTTTGAGTATAGCATCAGTGGCCAATGAGGTCACGTCACAGTGTACTATAATGCTAAATTCTCGAGTGCCTAAAATAAATAAAAAGGAACATTTTCCCACTTTTTTCAGATTTTTCGTTGAATTTGTGTGGGGGCTTGCGTTTTTGCCGAATAATACCGAAAGTCTTCTTTCGCAGCGCCGAATTATCAGTTCTTTAGTGTGCCGAGGAATCCGGTCTCTACTAATAATCAATTCACAGATCTTCAAAAAATCTTATTTTGAACCTAAGAACAAGTAGTCGTTGAAAATGTTTGAGATTCCTTATACTTTTGGGGCTTATTAATAATTCAGGTCCGTAGAATCAGGAGTTGGGTGGGGCAAATAGAGATATTGCCCCTTCTCTCTTCTAGCCAAAAGCTAAGACTTTTTTTTTTACTTCTTTCGGGTTTTTAGACTTTCGAAGTGTGAAAAGGGTAATTTAGCCCGAAGTTGTCTCCTGGAAAAATATATAGTTACCCTCTGAGAATGTGTTCACACGACGGGCCTGTAGCGATGAGCGCCTCATTCTTAGCGGAGGTGTTCTTGGGCAATAAGCAGTTTCCCTGAAAAAAACTTGTGTAACTCCTATATGCTAAATCTCAAGGCCGATAGAGTCCTGTCAATACTTTTCCAAAATATTTGAAAAAAGAAGAAAAAAAATCTGGTAGGAGTTTAAGCGGGTACTTAAACAAAACATTAGCCCATTTTCAGAAATTTCTGGAATAACAGATATGTTATTCTTCAGTCTAGACTCTGAACCTTTCAAAATGCTTTTTTTGAATTTCGTAAATCCGTTCCTCAGACTAATTCGTAACATTTTCCACATTTCAACCTGTATTTAGGTGTAGAAATATAGCGAATAGGTAGCTCCGAAAATGTTTCACGCTCACGTTCATCGCGTAGCGAGAACGAAGAGGAGACTTGGATATCCTAATGAGCAGAAAGAAAGAAAGAAAGAAAGAAAAAGAGAGGAAAAAAAAGGAGTAAAAAGCGGAACCTCTTTAATGTTCGGCTCGTTATTTAATTATTTTTACCTCGTTACCGTTCATTGAATGAGAATCACTGCTCCACGTTAATACACAGTAGTCGGTTCTATAATCACTGAGACTGGCTTATTCTATTCCAGTTCTTTGTAGTAAAGCGATGTGCCGCTCGCTAAGACAGCACTTCTACCATCGTTCCCACCGTATCCTCTTACTTCCGACGGGTGGTGCCGAAGCCGAAGCCGATGCCGCTGCCGCTACGCCAAAGTGCCGGCCGGAATAATCCTTACAAATCGGACCCTTTGCCTTTCGTCGGTTTTTTCCTCTCTTTCTTCTTCTCCTTCTCCTCCACGTCTTTTACTCTGACTTCCTCCTCCACTTCTTCTTGTTCGCCGTCCTCATCGTCGTTTTCATTCTTTCGGCTTCACAGAACCTCTTCATCGTCTTCGTCTTCGAGTTCGTGTATTTCGTCGTAAAGTCTTTCGTCGTATCGTAACGCGAGCATGCGGAGAGTGCTGACGCTGGCTGATTATTCAGATTCCATCCTGCGTGAACATCGAGGCTTCGCATGTGCTCTTTCTCGGTCGCGATCGCGAATGCTTCCGAACATTCTCACTCCAGATCAGCAGTTTTGAAGCAAGGAAACTCAGATTCAGAAACCGGCGTACGCTATTTCGTTGCGACTCTGCGGCCGGTATTTGCGCGCTTACTCGAGCTCTAGTTTTCGTACGCATTTCACTTATAACGCGATTCTGAGAATCTTCCGAGTCATGGATTTAGTCGAATCGATTGTACAGGTAAATAACAACTACGAGTACGTGCATTTCGTTTTTCGCGATCGGCGTTTTCTATTTCTTTCTTACACGTTTCACTCGAAATCAAAGTCTCGATAAGCTGGATTTTGTAGATAATTATTTGGTTACAAGGCGGGGAATGTAGTGAAATCAGTTACAGTGGCGTAGCCAGCCTAGGGTATAAGGGGAAGAGGGTCTGGTCCTGAACTAAGGGAGGCGGGGTGCTAGTGGGGTTGCTAAAATTAGAAAAAACCCTATATTCGACGAAGTCACAAAGGGGGAGTCCAAACCCCCTGAACCCTCACACCCTTTTGGCTACGCCGGTGGATCAGTATCTAACTTTCCGAGTCAGTTCGTACGTTGGTCCTTTCGGAGTTATGGTGAATTTTCGTGATGGTTCATTGACCGCGATCTGTATTGCTCCTTAATCTCAATAGCCTTGCGACTCGCTCGTGTGCGGTGGTAAGGGAGTGTTGAATTAACTCTTGTAGTTGGTGCAACACTGGTTGCTGATCCGTCGTATTTGTGATAAATTGTGTATTTTTTTATATGAGTATAAAATTTGGTACATCGACGTTGGTGTTGAAAAACACGAAGATTAGTCTTAAGATCGAAGCCCACCCATTAGAGCCCCCCCCCCCCGGTTTACAGTTGTGGGAAAAGAGCGGTCAAAATTGAAGTTTCGCCTTAACTAGGCTAGTAAGTTCTAAACGTCCCGCCTGGAAATCCTGGGGCCAGGGTCAAATTTACGCCAGTTTGGCGCTAGCGCCTTCCCATTTGAAATATTTACTTACATGCAAGCAGCCGTTGCCGGAATTTCGGGCCAGTTGGGGCCGGCGTATATTTGGCCCGACTATGGCGCCTGGCGCAAATCGAGTGCCAATTTTTGATTGGTGCTCGATTTGTACCAGAATCGAGGGTAAACTTGGCGTATATTTGGCGCCGATGCCGGAATTTGGGCTGGCCCCACGATTTCCAGGCGGAGTAGAATGATGATAAGGTTAACAGTCTTACGACCGGTTTGATGTGGCTCTCCGTTTCTCTCTATCGTGTGCAAGTTCTTTCATATCGTGATAACACTTACATTTAACATCCTTGATAAAACTTTCCGATGATGATACTCCCCCAAGTAGCTCCCTCTGGGACATCCGAATGGGGAGCTTTTTACGTCCGGAAAAATTATTTACCCGTTGGAACGCCGTCATCAGTAATTAATATTTGGAAAAGCTACATTTCCTGGAAAGAGATACTGTTGTAATTTTTCATTGCTTTCAACAGGGTTTATCTGTCGGAGTTTGCCTTCTCCTAGGTGCTTTTGGTTTCGATTTTAACGATATATAACCTCATAGAGAGTCTTTTTTTAAATATTTTTACGCTTAAGCCTCCTCACCACGGCAAGGTATCACCCAGAATACGTAGAATAGTTAATGTTAAAATTGAAGCTCTTTGGACTCTCCTCAAAAAAAGATCTCGTACAATTTTTCGTTTCTGCCCTAAAATGTTATAACGAGGGGTTCAAAATAATCCTCTTTGTACTACCATCCATTAACACAAATCTTAGGCCGAGAGTGTAGAACTTCTGTTTCTCAGTTTCATCGAGTTTTATGAACAGAATGGATGATAATTCTCGACACGTTCCATTACATCCCCGCCTATACATCCTTGGAAATTTTTTCGTCCTCGCTATCCCGTCTCCCCCTAGATACCAAGCATGTAAATTCATTTATTTTTGAAAGCATTTTGATAGTTGAACTTTGTGAGATTTTATAAGGACTACTGATGAAATTCACATACCTACTCTGAACGTCTGAAGGTTACCTAATTAACTTTTGGTATCAGCTTGTCGATAAGTTCGACATGGTGGTACCGAGGGGGATGGGAAGGATAATAATTTTGAGAAATATAATATGCATATCGAATAGTAGGTTTCCAATGTCGCTGAATTCAGTTTAGTCTCAAGTTGAAAACTGCGGCCTTGAAGGGAGGGGATGACAAAATTTTTAATGAATGCAATATGCGTGACAAGTAGTAGATTTTAAAGATAGCTATAGTCCATTCCAGATAAGAGTATCAAAAACCCATGGACGTGGAGGCATCACAGGGAAAAAAGGAAGTAAGAAATCCACACTGGACGCGTTAAAGATGCAGCGCACGTTCTAAGGAAGTGATACGTAATTGGTTGCAAAATTGAACTCGTGACTGTATTAGTCTGTGGTCTGTCTCAAGAGTTTTTGATACTCTTATCTGGAACGGACTATAAATCCATTGTTGATGCAGGTAAGGTAAGTGAGGACACTCCCCCCCCCCCCCGATGATGATATTTAAAAAGTTTAGTAACCAAACTGGATGTGGAATAAGATTTTTTTTTCCTTAATGACTGAGATTCGGAGATTGGAACAGTTATCTTGCCCCACTCTCCTTTCCAGAAGAATAGTTCGCTATGGCATTGATTTTCACTGATCAAATTTCAAGATAGGTAGAGTTGAAAACCTGAGTAAAGAAATTTTGTTCGTCTTAATTGCCGTTCCATAAAGTTTGTATACCTACAGTGCACAAGTTAAAAAGTTACGTTTATGAATTTGTTTTGCATGGGTCCACCCACTCTGCCTTTTATACATTATTTTTAAATTGCTTGGGGAGGGGAGATTTGCGCGTATGGACTTACTGTAAGTATTATCGTATACTTGTGATTCGTTGTTTGATGACTTTGCAGAAAGCGAAAGGATTAGGATGACTGAGGAAATAATTTTCTAAATTAACCATTTACGGGCCTGTGGTAGGATGCCATTTTTTGCATGAGCAGAAGGATTCAGTCTTCTGATAAATTCCTCAACTTTAACCAGCTTCCTGAGACCTAAGATCTAAGAGTTGCCCTATCCCATTCATTTTCATTCAAATCTCATTTATATATTTGAACAAGACTCATTCGCTGAAAACACAATTTTTAATAGAAAGATTAATATTTTACGATCCATTGTAATAATTAGAATCATTGAAGATACAGACTCAGAAACGCCGAATTACTTTTTTCAGTGAGAGGATTGGGGTTGGCTAATTTTTCAACTTGATGCCAATTTTGTCGTACGAATTTAGACAGAGGAAGAAAAAAGAAGGGAAATAGTGAAGAAAGAGAAAGAACTTCATTCTGTGGGTCTTACCGACTGAATATCCAATTTTGTTGCGAATGGCAGAAACTTGTATTTGAACTGGTGTTAGGGCTTTGGTATGTCCACTTAGTGGACATAATATTTTATGCTGTTGTAAACTAAATCTGCTACAAAATTTTCTGCGAAACCAATAGTTTTGAGAGATCAAATCTGTCGGTATAAATTGTGTTATTTTTTTCAGTTTTTTCACCTTTCCAGATCTGCTTCCATGGTAAAATAGTACTATAATTATTGGACGTTATTCTGGAACCAAAATATTGAAACTTGAACGAAATCACTGTATTTTGATCATGAGTGGCGTGAGAGAACATTTGTTGGATTTTTCAGTATTTGTAGTGGAAAAATTTGTTACTTCCAATGTTTTTTCGGGCCTTGGAGGAGTTTATATCCATTCCCGTATTACCTCTAACTTCCGTCGCTATGGGCGTAAATAGGGAGATAGGAGTTGCTTAGTCCCCCCCCCCCCCCCACACACCCATACATACAAATAAAAACTTACGAGCGAAAGAATTCTCAGCATTATTTTGATACTTGTCAGTCCCCCCCCCCCTGTCCCAAGCCCCTTATTCCAGGTTGGTCATTTGCGCTCATATACATATTACTATGGTAAAAATCTTAACTCTTTACAGTAATTCCACCTCCTTTTATCATTGCTGGATGCCGAAAGAAAAAACTCATAAATTGAACCGTGCTAGTTGGATTTTGTGTCTTGTTTACCATGAGAAAAGCAAACACCAACGTTTGATGGAATTTTTCCAGAAGACACGAAACTTCGAGTCGGCTAATTATGTTAACTAGAGTAACTCAGATATTCAGGAGATGAAATCGAATGATCAAAGTGGATTTACAACCATTAACGTTCTTTTACACGAGTCTTATAATAAAAGCTTCAAAAGCGACGTTAAAGAAGTATGTGTACCAAACGACTATGAGGGAATGAAGTGGAATGAGAATAATATCACGCGCGTATACTACTTTTCGAGATCAAAGCGAGCTTGTGATTAGCTGGCGTTAAAAGTGAATTACGAAATTGCTTCTTATATTTTTCTCTTCGTGAATTGTTCGATTTTTTGTTCCTATGGTGAAAGGGGCATCGAACAGAGGCATGGTCTATTTTATAGCTGATTATCTGAAATCATTCAAAGTGCCTAAATCAAAGCAAGAAAGTACATCTGTGTTATTTCGACGTCAGATTTGGCTAGGTTATAGATTATGCAGAAGTGCATACCTTCTCTTCTTCCCCATTTCAAAAAATACCGCCGATTATGCCCAGGGACCGGGGAAGTGATTTGTGACAGGGAGGGGGGGGGACTTTTATAATCACCTTCAGTGATCGTAATGAGGATATCCATTCCCACGAAAATTTAAAATGTTAAAAACTTATATTCAAAAATCGGAAAAGACGGAGGGGGCTTTGCCCCTCTCGTTTTATTTGAGGGGGGGCACTTGGTCCTCCCTGTATCCAATTTCCGCGGTCCCTGATTATGTCCCAGAAAAAGTGACACGACGACAGGAAAACCATACAAGCGAAAACAGTTCAATAGAAGCATAAGTAACCTTTCAGTATTCTTTAGTCCTCTTCGTCAAAATCAATCAAGGAAGGGGGAGGGGCGAATGAGGCATTTGTCCTTCCATAGGCGAGGGGCTCATCTCCCCCTAGAATAGTCTTAACCCCCACTTTGAAAAAAAGTCTGGCAGCACTCATGTTCCCGATTCTATTAGGATACGTTCTGATACTTAGCCACTGTGAACCTGTCGAGATTCTTTGTGAATTTGTCATGGTGCATTTACACTGACGCTGACAGCATTGATGTAGCCAACTTTGCTGGATGTTAGTTATTTTCGTTCACACTGGAGTTAGTCGAAATATGCTGACAGCAATGTTAGAACCTATCCGATTCGAATCTGATATGGCTAACAAAACAACTAGCACTGTTGCGTGTAATTGTTGCATGTTAGTCATTTTCGAAACTTTGCTGATAGCAATGTTTGTTTGTCGGTGTAAATGCACCATCAAGCTACCCTGAAAGATTCATCAGGCTTATTCGACTGGCCGTAACCGAATTGAGTCCCATGTGCGGAGGTATCTGTTATCAGCATCTGAATTGATTCCCGAAGTAGCGGATGTACCAGCGGCGTAACTAGGATTTTTTAACGGGGGGGGGCAGAAAGGGCCACGAATTTTTGAAGGGGGCTCCAGTTTTAAAAACTTTCGCTTTATTTTATCTAATATTATAAAATTTACAAAATTTTCAAATTCAGCGGGGGGGGGGGCAAGATTTTTAGGGGGGCCTGGCCCCCCTGGCCCCTCCTTGGTTACGCGCCTGGGAGGTACACATTCGAGTTGAGTCCCGGGTTCGCGACTGATTCGCTTTTATTGCGGGATAACTTGCCTAAATCGCGTCGAGTCATTAGGGTGACCACAGTCGCTCCTTATTTCATCACCGTGGAACGTTTCTTCAAATTTCGGATATCGCTTATTTTCGCGTAAGTATCGCACTGAACTTCTAATAACGTTTCTACAAATATAAGGACGTAAACAATAGAATGTGCCACGAAGTTAAATGACTGGCACGCATCGTTGTTCGAGTGGTGGCCGAAGAATTTCTGCCCACATGGGGGGGGGGGGCTGGTCGTTAGAATAGACGTAATTGTCGAGCACGCAGTCGCTAAATGTTTGCACCCTCTCGTCGTCAGGAAGCAGTGGCATTAGGTCTTCTACCAAACACTCTTCAATATCGGCAGCATCAGGGACGTACCAATGGATGGGGGACAACTTTTACACTCGACCCCCGTAGGAATATTTTACTTGAAAGTTGGGAAAGTTTACCATTTCAGTCAGGCGAGTGGGGAAAATCCAACAAGTTAAAAGGTTTTTTTTTCTTTGCTGCGATACTTGGGAGTTGGGTTGAGAAGTTGGAAAACCTCAGCAAAGTCAAAAGGTGCTACATTTTTTTTTTTGCATTGATACTTGGGAATTTTGAGTTGAATTAGTTGGGACTTTCACAATTTTCACCCCCCCCCCCCCCCTCTAGAAAAACTCTTTGGTTCTACATGATTCTTGAACTTCGAATTACGTGTTCTCAAAATGCAGATTTTGCTGGTTGGTTCCCTTACGCTGAATAGCGTCCATTTGAACCCATGCATGGTGAATAGCTGTGTGAACAGAGTTGGAACACTTCGGAAAGTTCCGTCTATGTAGACCGTTGAACACGAGCTCAGAAATTTGAGATTACGCCTCGTCGCAAAATTTGTGCGACTACTGCGAACGATTTTACCCGTCCTTTAAGCATACCCTACCCGCCAGTACGGGACTCAATTCGGACAATTTTTATTCTTATCTCCGCTGCTTCGGGACTCAGTTCGGCTAAAAATGACATTCTGGGACTTAACTCGGATCCGCCCATCCGACTTATGTGAAGACTCTTGACTCAGTTACAGTTTATTCTGCCCCCGCCTCTCCACGCCTTGTGAAGCTTTTTCAAACTTTTGGGAGTTACTCAAAATTCTACTCACGCAGCCCTCCTGAGGCCTTGTACGACTCATTTAGATATTTTATCATCATGATTCATTAAGGTTCCTTCACACTTCGCTGAAACTTATTCAGACTTCGTTCAAACTCACCCGGATGGTTAGGTGTCGATTTTTGTCACAATGCATTCAAACTCGTTGGGATTCACGTGACTTATTCTGGTTTTGTCGAGATTCATTTAGATTAATTTACGAAGTTATGATCCATCAAGCTTTTCTTTGGCCTCCGTAATAGTCGTTCAGTTTGTTTTAAGATTTCTTCACGCTCATCAAGTCTGTTTGAGGACTGTTTTAAGACTCCTTAATATTTATATTCAGTGTTATATAGGTATTTATTTGATTGATTTTCAGTCTTTGTGAAGACTCATTTGGATGATAGCAGCGTATAAATATCTAGAAACACAGTGGGTACATAAATCGACTCTTTTGTCCACATTGAAAATCTGTCACTTTTCTGACACGATATTGTGGTCGAATCTGATACAGAATTCTATATAATGTCGTGTCGAAAAAGTGACTTATTTGACGATTAAATTTCTATTTTTAAAGATAGGACGGCCTCATGGGGAGGGAGAGATGGGAGATAATCTAACCATGATGTCGGTAAAATAGTAGAGGGCTCACGGAATTCCCACCAAATTTTGACTTGACGAAGAAAAAAAAAAAGTTTCCGGAAAAAATGTTGCCTGTATTTTGATTTGAGAAGGAACAAAAAGGTCAACATTTTATTTCACTATAGCTGTTGCATTTTATTTACTTTTTAGTTCTGGAGGGGGGGGCGATTAATCACCGTTTCTTTTTGTATTTACGACACTTATTCAGATGAGGTTATAGTGTGATGATTTCTCGAGATTCTCTTAGAACTCTATGATATTCATTCAGTCCTTTCTAAAGGCGCGTCCACATTTGAGCACGAACTGTAACGAGGCAAGCCGAGGCGAGGCAAGGCCGACGAACGTCTCGTTTGTGTTCTAGTGCACGAACGAGGCATTCGCCGCCAAGGCACCGAACAAACCAGAGTTCCCATCCGTTGTTTGGTGGTGAGACCATCCACAACTGAACGGGTGCGAACCGAATTCTCTTTGAAGTACCGACGCGCGACGGATAGCGTTCGTCGAATAGCCTGAAACAGTTTGCCTTGCCTCGGTTACACGTCCACATCAGTACGCATGCTTCGCCTCGCCTCGTTACAGTTCGTGCTCAAATGTGGACACGCCTTAAAAGACTCATAATTCAGGCTCATTTTAACTCTCATTAAACATTAAACCTGAATGAGGACCTACTTCGGATTCAGTTAAAATTGTTTCAAGATACGTTTGTCCCCCATCAAGACTCGTCCAGATTAGCCCAAATTCTTATAGCATATGATGACTCATCAGACTCGTTAGATTTTTATAGTCTTGCTCAGAATCGTCAACATTCATCTGAACTATGTTAAGACTCATTCAGGCTCATGAAGGTTATATCAGGAGAAGTCTACACAGAATATGTACAGAAACTGTTAGAATGAAAGACTCCCTACAAGAATACGTCAAATGACGTTCGCGGGTAGCGCAGCCACTGTTCGCTTTTTGTATTGTCGTTTCATAAAAAGATGGGAGAGAGATAGAGAGCTAACAGACTGAGGTAATCAGAAATGCCTCCTGACTTTTTAGACTGACGGCTACTTAAGCCTTAGTTATAACTCGTCCGTATAAAAATATGTTATCAAAATCTTTGTTGTGGTATGAAGTGGTTGTCCTTATACCGCCTCTGTGGTCTGAGGGTGGTTATCCTTACTTCTTCTACCCTCACTGCTGAGGGGCCAACTGCTGGCTAAAGGAATTTGCGTTAGACCCAAATTCTCCGCCGTAATTGATTTTGGACTAGCGGTTTATCGGCTGTGTGGTGTTTGCACTTATTTGTCAGCCACATCTGCCTTCAGTATCGTTACTAGAAGAATTTTATCGCCTGCGAGCCGACTGTAGGCGAAATTTTGCTCGCTCATTAAACTAAAATTCCTGCGTTATTGGCCGTAGCCGTCCCTGTTGGAACTGGGCACATGAGAGATCGCGAACTCGTGGCAACACCATCGCATCACCATCACCATTCGGGACACCTTCTTCGGACGACCGTAAATCATGGCCGGATGCGAGCAGGCTATTTTAATGAAAACTTCGGCCATACCGGGCCACGGCTGCGTTTTATTAACATAACGTTAGATTAATGCTGGACGCCCGCAGAAACGTATTCTTATAAGGCATCTGCAGGGGGCCCCACGTTCCTCTTTAAAATAGTCGGCAAAGATGAAAGGAAATCAAGTCATTGATGTGGTTACCGACGCTTTATATTTGAAACTTGTACTAAAGTATTATGTTACGATGGCATCAATTCTGCCGCCGTCTTTTTGTAATGTGCGCGCGGCTAGAAACCGATGCTGCTCCTAAGTCCTTGAGCTCATCGCCTTCACATTCGTGTACCGTGAAATTTACTATACGTGTTTTTTAATTTTATTTTTCTTTCTTTCGGAGAGTGAAATGAAACGTATTATAGCTTCGGTAGTACCCGTGCGTAGTTTCGTGGCTGAGGAATTTTTCATGTTCAGCGCCTCCACTGTGGTGCATCTGTGCAACAAATTAATGAAAGTGCGCGGCGGCGTTCTAATCAGTAATAACCGGAGCAGAAAGCCGAATTTTGGGTACCAGTTCGGTAAATTGCCTGTTAGAGTCAATTTTCTTGAACTAACTGTGCTGCTGGGAGATGATTTTCCTGTATACAACATGCTAATTAGCATTACATGATGTAAGAAAAAAAGACCAATTGGGCTTACACGGTTTTATTTTTTCCACCCGTCCACCCGTCCACCCGGGAAGGATTGTATCAATAGTTGTATTTCAGCTTCGAGGTCGACCTCGATTTAAAATTTCTCTTTTCTATGAAAATATTGCGTACTAGATCCTGTGATCTGAGCTTCTTCTGCGTTATTCACGCACAACCGAACATTATTATAACCCTTCGTTAACAGTATTCACTTATTAGTCATTAGTGCTTCATCGGCATTAATTGTGTACCCGTGTACATTTGTAGTGCAGGTATGCCAATATACCGCCGTTTATCAAATTGAGCCACTTTCCCAAATATATGTTCAACGAGGAATTACCAATATTCATAAGACGATATCATTCGTTTGGCACCAGGAGTATCGCAAGGTGGTGGCGAAGGACATTATTATCCGGAGGGTTTCACCCAACTAAGACTTGCAGGCTTCACGTATCAATTTGATTGACAAGAGTAACACAAAATCGCCGCAATTTTAGAGTCACTGAAACGCCACTTTCATGAACCGGCTCTGTGACGATCGGCTACTAATCAGAAATCTTCGCTACCGATCACCATCTTTAGCTTAGTTAGAGCATCTAGATCAGAGGGGGTATAATAATACGCTATTTTGTTTTCAGTAAGCGCCCGTCGATGCCGAATCCGACTATGCGGAGCGTACCGCGTAGTCAATTCGGCATCGACGGGCACTTTTGGAATCAAGATGGCGTATTATTATACTCCCATGTAATATCTAGTAGCCCTAGCTCAGTATGAGGCAGCGGTGGCTCAATCAATCAGGAAGCTCCGTTGTAGATTGTCACCGCTACTTCAACTACCGATCACTATTGTTAGCTCAGTATGAGGCAGCGGTGGCTCAACCAATCATCAGCTCCATTATAGATTGTCACCGCTACTTTAACATGTGACAGTGGTGATCTCCAGTCGAGCTTCGTGATGGCCTGCAAATCGCTGCAGGGACGGTCCATTGAGGTGACATTAAAGGCGGTGGCTGTAAAGTCATAGAACAGCTTTTTGTCAACCGAGAAGGATGTATCAATTGAGCTTTTCTGTGCTCCATCTCTTTTCTTTTTAAACGGGCCTTTGTTCAACACCCTTGCAAGATTGTTTAACCCAAAACCACGCACAAGTCTGCTGAGCCAATAGGCTGAACAAATTCCCTATAAGTGTCTCAAAAGAGATTTAACGAAATTGAAACACGGTTTTTACCTTTGAAACTTTCAGACTAATCAAAACTCGTTGAAGGCGTTTTAAGTCTTGCTTATGATTTTTCAGTATTTTTTTTACCAGTATTATTTGTTTAAGACTGTACCTAAGACTCCTCTAAACTCATTCAAGGTAGATTCTTTGTGATTGTACCAGCATGTTAAAGATTATTATAGATTCTTTCAGCCTTACTTGAAACTCTCATAGACTCTCGCCGATTAGTTCTGGACTCGCTAGAACTTTTCAACACCGTTAAAAGATTCTTGTAAGAAAAGCGTCTGGTCTTAGTGAAATGCAACCAAGGATGAATCATTTGAAAGCACCACCTGTTATTGAAAAGTTTTCTATTATTTTGTCTTTTCTTCTTTCTTGCATTTGCATTTCCTTTCTTCTTCTCATAGAAGAAATAAGGGGACAGAGAGAGTGAAGTCAATCCGGAGGCAAAATATAGTTCGAGTTTGAAGACATCAATCTCAGAAAAGAGTAAATGACAATGTTTGTTCGTTTCGCGACTCAAATCAGGAAACAAAATCGCAAACTTTTTTTGTTTGCGAGCGAAGAAAATCAAAACTTTAACTGTTTCCCTCCCTTTCCAATATTGGATTCGCCTTGCTACGGCCCTATGTCACTTTATTTTTATATGTTTACCTCTCACAGAGACCCTTTTTAGCTGAGCGCCCTTGACTATTTGCCTTATTTTTGCCACTCATGTGAATCCAAACGGTTTAATTGTAATGAGAGTTTTGATGAATCTTAAAACAGTTGCAACGAGTTTTGACAAATCCTTAGTGAGGTTAGTGAGTCTTACAGAGTTATAACGGAGTCTTTATTAGCTGACCAAAAAGATGTTTACCAGATCGAGTACTAACTGACTTACGATGTGTTTTAGCGAATGCGATTAGCAAATGTAAATGAGACTTAAAAGCGTATTGACAAATTTTAATTTCGTGTTACTGAGTTTCCTAATAGTTCCAAGTAGTCTTTACAAAATCTGATGACTCTAAACGAATCTTGGCCGGATTTGAACAAATTTTAACGGAGTACTAACGAGTCTTGAGGAGTGCGGGGAATTTTCAACGAATTTCAACGCAGTGTGAGACGACGGAGCACAGCAGCTCAACAGCACACGCACGACAAAACCAGCCCACCGGTGGCTAAAGGTAACAGAACGACAGTCCTGAGAGAAAATGTGCAGAAGATTTTGGGTCCACAGATTTAGGAATCCAAATCTGTCGATGGGCTTTGGTTGTGGGTCTCACAAAAGAAAGGGAATTTGGGAGGGGAGTCACATTGGGGAAGGTTTTAAAGGTATAACAGAGTAAGCTATATCCCTACTTTAAACTGCAAAATTTGAATCTCTTAACATCTCTTACTCGTATTGCTTTCCGATTTCCAAACTATAGCGCTTTATATCCGAATAATAATCATATCCAAGGAAATAATTATCATTCAGAATGTGAACACAGCTATGTTCTTAAAACATGAATAAAATACTATGGCTACGTTTTCAAACCCTAAAAATAGGTCGTATGTTAGTGGAAAGTGAGAAACGTAGGCCGTCTAGTCAGGGCTACCAAGATAAAAAGAATTGAAAATAGATAGACGACCGAATTTTTGTTCGATAAATTCACTGTTCAGGCGACACTGAACGCCAGATTTTTCTAGTACGTTCCGGTCTGTTATAGAATTATTTCTTTGGGTAAACACCATGGAATCACAAAACTTTCTTATCATAAATTTCAACTTTTAGATGGGATAAGATGAATAGGATGAAACCAGAAGTGAAAAACGCAGTACTCCTGGGTAATTTTGCCATTTGTATCCTACGATGGTTTGTGTGAGTCTAAAAGAGCCTTAGTAAGTTCTGATAATCTTACCAACTTCTGATATAGCCTGATTGTTTATTAGTTTTAACACAATTTTAGCGAGACCTTACAGAATTCTAATGTGCCCAATTGAGTCCTAGCAGACTTATTCAGGTTCAGTGAGTACTAAATAAGTGATAAGACCAGTAGCATCGCCAAGGAGGGTATAAGAATAGATTGAAACCCCCTCCCCCTTAATCAAAGAATGACATCGATATTCCAGTGAAATGTTGACTCGTTCGAAAAAAAACTGACGCGCTCGTCACCTAACTTTGTGATTTCCTTCATTCCCTTCCAGTTCGTCCCTAAAAAACGTCACTTTCCTCTGCCCGTAAACCTCAGTTATTCACTAAGAAAACAACAACATTTGTATCATATATGTTGTACCTCTCCACCCACCCTTAGAAAAATCTTCCTATGTCAGTGGACGAGTCTTATTGAAAATTTCTACCAGTCTTAATAAATTGTTGAATTATAAGAGTCTATGGACGAAAGATGCTGGTCAGTTGTGTGACTACTATTCCTAGAGAGGTAGCCACTTTTTCATGGGTGGAGGGGGGGGGGGTGGGAACATGTGGAAAAGTTGTAAATTTTATGCTCAAAAAGAAAAATGAAGAGAAAGAGTTGAGAGAAAAAAAAACACAAAAACTGGTATTTTCTACTGTAGCGGGGAAGGGGCAAACGTCGGCTCATTTGCCTCCCACCCCCACCTCTCGCAACGCTATGCGCCTGGATGGAAGTGACTCTTAGCTGAGGATGCTTGTCCTGGTTCCGGCCTCCACAAAGGAGCCTGGGGATACAAATTTCTAACAAAAGTTGCATTAAAAACAAGACAAAAATAGTGTTTTCTTGTTGTTGTTTTTATTTTTATTTATTTATTTTTAAATTGTATTATTATTGAGCCACGGAGCTACATTCTTGGGCTATGGGCTCGGGAAAGGTTGTTGTCTATATGTCGCAGAGGTATCCAGCAGCGGAAAGGTAGGTGAGGGTGTTATTTATGTACTTGTGGGAGTTGGAGAGGGCCAAAATTCGACTATGTAGTTTAAAATTTACTAGTAAAACGAATGATTTTTCGCTCACTATAATGGAGTCACGAATAAAAAATTTTCCCATTTTCTCTTCACTGTTTTGCTCATGGGTTGGCTTCTACTAAGTCTACTAAGTCTTGAAAATACTATAGAGAGTCTTGAAGAGAGATCTATACTCCAGGAGTGCGATTCTTGATGTTTTTCCCTTCAGTTAGCTGTAATCAAAATTCAGATATTTAATTTAGCAAGCTTAACTGCCACTCCGGACCAGGGGTTGACTATGACATACTGAAGGTGCCTAGCTTAACTGCTGGTCCGGAGCAGCAGCTAAGTACGCTGAATTCAATAACTAAATAATTTAAATTAGCGTAGTTAACTGACTGCAACAATTCCAAGAATCGCACTCCCGGGTCCGCTGCATCATTGATCTGAGCTGTAACACCAGAATTATCATTCACAGCGAAGTTTGAAAAGTCAGTAGTTCACTTCGAGAACTTGAAACTGTTCGTGATTTTGGACAAAGATTTCCGCTCGTCTCGAACAACATACTAGCAGTGTTTTCAAATCCGATCATCGACTTGTAGCTTGTATGGTATCAGCAGTACCGGGCGCATGAGGATGCTAACCATAGAGACTCCAGAAGTGCGTTTGTTTCTCGTATATCGTCGTAATCCATTACCGCAATCTTTTTGTAGATACGAAGTTAAAATCATATAGCATGACCGCGGGGCCGAACCGGGTGAGATCGCATGGCATGCCGAAACTCAAAGAAGGAACCTAGTACACTCCGGAGGGAAGAGACAAAGAGAAAGAGAGAGAAGAAACTCTTTTCCTTCAATGTCAGAAAATATTAAAAAACTTGAGGGAAAAAATGGTTGTAGTATTATAATGATATCCTAGAAATCATCTAGATAACGCGGAAAGAGGATAACTAATAGTAAAAGGTAACCTTAGGCCGAACGTAGCAGCAGATAACAGGGCATGTAGAGGAATGAGTAAAAAGAGGTGGCGTAGCACCGCGCGGTAACTCGGTACGATTTTTCTCTAATCCACCGCTACGAACTAAAATCGCTCTTCGCGTTATAATTATTTTTTTGTGTAATCTCGCCTCGTTGGTTGTTGCCGCCGCTTTCCACGACCAGATTGTAGGAATTTTTCCGCTTCGATGACTTCCATACATGTTCGACTGGCGTTCGTCAGCGGCGTTGTCCGATCGTGATGGGTCGGATCAAAAAATCAAAGTTACCAGTTTGTTGATCGTAAACCGCTCACTTTGTATAAAAGGACTGATATGTCCAAATTTCGGGATGACGTTCCAACAAAAGGACCGAAATTAGCGTGTTTCAAACTACCAGCCGGTGTGTGTCTGTGGGAGGAAATTTTACGGCGTGTTACGCACCCACAGAAGTCGTTAATCCGGTTGACTGATATAGAAATTGGTGACACCCTGTGTATACAAACCTACCATCTCGTTCACATCCCTGAATAATCGATTGGAAATCGGGTTACTCTTTAATGCGATTATTAACAATATCGAGGCGGAAGCGATTTACAACTGGGAGGTCTCTGTGTCCTCTCGTCAAAGTAAAAATGAATCAGAATTGAAAATGGCTTTATGGGCTATCGTATCACATGTCTGCCTGTACTTTAGCCTCCTGTGAGAAATGGTGAATTGGGATAGCATTCACCAAAATATTGTGGAATGGGAGGAGGGATGATTTGCGAAAAACTGATGTTCAGAAAGTGCTTTTTCTCATAACCTTCCTCGAAATCTTACGTCTGGAGTCAGTGGTTCGACCTAATAATTGATTTTCTGAGTCACGAGTCATTGCTGTCGAACGTTTGCTTGCTTTCTATGTACTTCACGATAAAATATATAGGTACGTTGACCATCGAGATCAGTGAGGATCAACGATTGCCGTGCTTACGAAGAAAGCAGTAGATGCGAAGAGTATCTGCTTGTTCTGGAAATAGAAAAGAGTGGAAACATTTTCTCAAATAACTTCGTAAATAATAATCTTTGACCTTTTTTTTTTCTTATTTTCTACCGTGAATGAAAGAGATTTTCTACGGTTTTCCAACGATACCAAAAAGTTGACATGCCTCAAAATAGTACATACCTACTGCTTTCTTCTTAAATACGGTAGAATAGCGAAAAAGGGTTTCATCTCTTTGTATAACCCTGCTGAGACGCGAAATTCAGTTGTTCTTACATTAGCAGATCGTAAATGTAATTAACACTTTTTTAATGGCCCGTCAGTAAAATGGATTACATTAGCAGTCTTTACCTTTCCTCATGGCTCGGGAGGAGGCACATCCTCACATCCTCCATTCACGCATTTGATCTTTTTGATGAACGCTACTGAGTCAACTAAACAAAACTCGATTGACAAGAAAGAATAATACGCAGCCTCAGCAGACAAAAAGATCAAACATGGGATTCCAGGGCAGTGTCTTTTTTTCAACAAATTAGGATGCAGAACACGGAACAGACGCGAGGACATGTTGAGTTGGGCATTTTTATGTCTTTGAGGTAGACTAGACTACACCCCATTTTGTCGCAAAACTCAACTACAGTATATTTGCGTTTCTCCGCGTTTCTGGAACACTGCCTCAAGACTTTTGTCAATCGGGAATCATATTGAATGTAACTTATTTGAATGTGCCTTAAAAACCACCGAGAGGCAAAAATTGCAACCATTCTTTACGGGTCTTCTATTTTTAACAGACCGGAGCTTCGAAGCATTACCTAAACCGGCCTCAAATTAGAAATATCTCATCGTTGAACTGAAGACCAATCCAAGTAAAAATTGAAAAAGAAAACTAAGGGGAAAATGAGGAATATGGGAACATTGAACGTATTTGCTGTTTGTTAGCTGAAGTGATTTTGGTCCTTTTCATTCTCTTATTCATGCTCTTAATTGGTGGATTTTGATCTCTTATTACGTGAACACAAATATGGATGAGAACGCTGAGGGAAGCAAGCGAAATTCAATAGTTATAATATATGAAACTTGAATCGAAGAAAACAAATCTTATAACGACTTGACTCGAACCGAGGTAAATAAAATTTACATTTTTATGACTAAAAAACAAATAAACAAAAAAGAGCCCGAGTCGACTTTGGCGAACGCAATAATTTTTAATTACAGGTGATCGAGGATTAATCTTTGTTTATACCTAATTCGATCTTGTTTGACTATTTATCTCTAACTAATGAATCGTGAAATCTTTTAGTCATTTTGAATGAGGAACTCAATTTCGGGTTCAGGAGGTAAATTTTTTCCACGGAGGGTCAATTTTTAAGGGGGTGTTTATCTCTCCATCCTCCTATCTTTACAGCACGTATCAGTTCAGGAATGAACAATTATTTTTTCATACCCAGAAAAACAAGAGAAAAAGATCTTTTCCTCTTTTCTTAAGGAAATTCTTGTGCAGGAAAAGTACATAATGATTCTCCCATTTCTCAATGAAGAGGAGAGATAAAAGGGAAAAAAACAGGTCTGTCTTATTCAGGAAAAGAATGAACGTGAAAATAAATTCGTTTCTCTTCCTCAAGCTTAAAGAAAAATATTGTTCCTTCCCTTCAGAAGCGAGGTGTCACTCAGATATGGTGCCAAAAAGTGTCCTCAGTTTTTTCATACACCGTGTACAAAAATGCGAAGAATGAGGGGCTTTGAGGTATGAAAATAGAGCTAAAAAATTTTCATGCATTATATTACCGCACTTTTATTATTTCCGGGTAAAAAAATTCTCCCTCTAACAGGAGATTCGAACGTATTACAAACTTCGGAATTTTCAACCAAAAGGTATTGAAAAAATATCGAAATAGGAGTTTTTTTGTATCTCTGATCTCGAATTTCGCATCAGAGTTTTGATCAGGCTACGACTTGAACCCAAAAATCTTAATTTTGAAATCAAAATGGGAAAAATTGACTAGATTGTAGAAATTGAACGCAGTTTTGAAAGAAGTATTTTCTGGGTCGCTAATTTCGAAAATTGTATCATATTTCTGATCTGATCGCAATTTTGGGCATCAAAATTCAAATCTCAGTCGAAATAACGAACGAGTTTGATGTGATATTCAAAATTAGCAACCAAAAAAAAAAAAGAAAAAAGAAAAAAGTTTGATGTATGATTTTTCAAGCCAAATCACTTTTGTCCGTTTTAAATTCGAAATTTGAATTCGTTGACCTAAATCGTGGCCGAATCAGAAGTCTGATGTGAAATTGAAAATTAGCGACCCAAGAAACTGTTATCATGATACTTTATTCAATACCTTTCCATTTACGATTCCATAGTTGGTGGAACGTTCGAGCCTCCTTCCAGGGAAAAGAACATTTTTTTGTGAAAAAAGAAACCAGATCCTCCCATTCCGAGATTTTCATCACCCCGCGTCAATCCGATTTGTTGTTCAAAAAAGAAAGATGGGATTATCTTCAACCATCTTAGCGGAGGGGGACCTAACGGTTACGGAGACTACAGAAGGCTTCTTAGGGAGTCGATCCTCTGGCCCCATCGCAGTGGAGACAGTTTGAAAAAATTTATTAGTCGGTGAGAGGGCGTCGCAGGTATCAGAAATCAGACACGAACACTGAATGGGGAGAACTTGCAAAAAATAACACGGTGAGTCTGAGACAAAGGGTCAAGATGGCGCATTGGAATATGCGAAACAAATATACGCGAAATTAAGCAGCTCACGTTACTTACACGTAACATGAAAATAATGCACAATTAATCGTATGAAATGTATCCACACGAAGGAACACAATGTTTGCATAAGAATACGCCCGGCGCAACGAGCGTGAAAAAAACACGCGCGGCAAAGACGCAAGAAAGAAACACACGAGTGCGATATAATCCAGCGCGGGTTGACAGCGGTAGAGGGCGGCCGCGTGAGCCTAATCTGCTCGACAGTTGTAGTGCGAGGGGTTTTGGAGAACCCGCAACCCGCACAGCGTGAATGGAAGGGCGGGTGCGTCATCGTGGCTCCATTTGCTGTCGACAGCAGGCTTAAGCAACGAAGTAAAATTACCTTAAGCGGTCCGCGCGCCCGCCGCTTCAGCAGGCTTACCATAAAAGAGAGCAAGAAAGAAAGCAACGCGCCGTTGACAGCAGGCTCACTCAAAAGGACCATCCGTCTAGACAGCCGTGCAGAGCGTACACTCTCTACCCCAAAATGATTCTTCGGCGAACCAACTCGAGAATCCTGCCGAAATCGGAGGATAAAAAAAAACGAAAACGAGAAAGCGCATCGGGAATCGAGCCGCAGGCTCTGGAGCGGCGCAACTCCTGAACGCAAGCAACATCGCAGAGTAATCGCGAGTTTGGCCACGTGAGGTGCGGGGGATGGTCGACAACGTTACTACCCTCTGGTGAACTGAATGACAGTGTACAATAAGGAGGTTCGTGTGGCGAAGAACGAGTCACTAAAACGGCTGTTGGCTTCTTTGGTAATGGCTCGAGTGCGGGCGCTACAACTATCTTTTTACACCCTGTTGTAGTTCTGAAGTTTTTGTGGGGCTATCAGCAGATGGGGAGATACGCCCTTCTTTTAATCCCTCCATTGGTACTTATGTTCGTCTTGGTAGTAACCTGTAGTAGGATGGACTAAGAGCAAACAGACAAGACTGCTACTACAATCCATGTTCATGACGGTGCCATTAAAAGAGCGTTAATTAAATTTACGATCTGCTAATGTAAGAACAACTGAATGTCGTGTCTCGGCAGGGTTATGCAAGGAGATGGAACCCCTTTTCGCTATTCTACCGTGTTTAGGAAGAAAGCAGCAGGTACTATTTTGGGACATAAGAACTTTTTGGTATCGTTGGAAAACTGTAGAAATTCCTTTTCATTTATGATGAAAAAAAAAAAAAAAAAAGAAAAAAAAGAAGCAATCAAAGATTATTATTTACGAAGTTCTTTGAGAAAATGTTTTAAGTACTTCGAATTTCCAGAACAAATACAAGGTAAATAGGCAGAGACTCTTCGCAATTTCATAAATACGCTGAAAATTAAGAATGAGTTGGTAAGCGTACTGGCTGGCTTAGGCAAAAGAAATGTGACGTTGATTGGCGTATGTATAAACTTCGTATGTTTCAGGCATATGACGACGATACAGATCCGAATACATGATGACAGCCCGAGTCTTTCCTTTGAAATGAGAGTACCCTGGGGTGAGCGGGCACGATATTTCCTGAACTCAGCGCCCACAAACAAAACATCACGAACTCTGAGTGCCATGGATCTCATCTTTCTGTCTAAGCACTTCGTAGGAAAACGTGATACACGAATACACTATGCTGGCTCACAATCCCTCAGATATTCGCGGAAGCTATCTTCGAAAGATTGATCATCACAACGGTGAGAAGTCGAAATTCACGCAAGAATTGAGTGCCGAGCTTATATTCCGCGTTCACGTGGTCTCGACGAAAGAGCGCGGTATGGCGTTTAGAGGGTCTGACAGTTGAAAGGCCGAAAGTTTGACTCGAGTTTGAACTCAAGCTCATTCGCGAAAAGTATGTTTGCGACAAAGCAGTCCGAGACATAAATATTTCAGCATACAATTAGCTGGCAACCTGAATATACGCATTTAAATGAGGCGATACCAAAAAACACTACTCGAATTACCGAAATAGGATGAGGACTCAAAAATCACGATGTTAAGGTTGCGTGGGCGAAAAGTCGAGATGTTAACATTACGTGGTTGTAAAGGCGAGTACCGATGAGGCCGTCAACGGAAAACGTCCTTGACACCCTTCAGAACGACAGAACTTTTAGAAACGTCTAGAAGCCGGAAGGCGGACACAGAGAAAAACTAGAATGTTACATCGGAAAAGAATGAAAAGTTTAGAAAAATAAGAAAAATCTGATGTCAGAAAAAAAGATTACTCGATAAACGAGTAGCGAGGAAAAATTGAGAAGAGAAAAGATAATTGAACGAGCGATTGTGGCGAACAGGTTCGCAGAGGAAATGATGTCTGAGAGGATGCCGAAGACGCTCACTGAAGGCGACCCAGTTGGTATCGAAAAAATATCCACCGGTAAATACCATTACCTGGAAGTTGGGTGGAACGAATAACTCATTGTCACATAGTTGATCAGCTCCTTTTAACTCTTGAGCAACCTTTACTTGGATGAGACGGAAAAATGATTAATGCTTTCTTAGTATTTTTATGTTGGTTTTATTTTGTTAACGTAACGTGTTCATGGGTTTCACTGATCCATTTTTTCAAATCTTTCAAACTGTTCAAAGAAGAGGCAAACTATCTGCAGCTCTGTACAAGAGTCATCTCGATGGACTCGAATTGAGTCAGACTTTTTGAGAAATCTGTTTTTGAATTCTGTTCTCTCTGATTGTTGTTATAGCTTTTAATTACTGCTTCGGCGTTCCTCCCTTTTTAAAGAAATAATACTACTTTGCTAGCTATTCCGAGGTCGACTTGGAGCCATATTTCTGCTCCGTGAAAAAAATCAGTATCCTACCCATCTACTCATTCGACGTCAAATTCCCAAAGGAACTAAACAAATCAACGAAATTCCACGACATTCGAGAAAATCTGTTAACACTTCCTGAATAAGCCACCAAAATTGCATCCTGATCCCTTGTCTCTTATGATCATTTGCCGCTGTGATAGAACATGAAAAAGTTGTTTTCTCAAGTTTTTCGACTGCCAGCGGGTAATTTTAATTTCTAAAATTAGGGATTTTTCGCACCGATAACGTGATGAACTGAAATGAGCAAAGAATTGGAGGCTGTGCATAGCCACTGGGCGCGAAAAATGGATTCCTTCTTTCTTTAAGTTGTATTTCAAAAATTGTAGGATTAATAATGATATCAGAATACGAGTTCGTGGTTCTCAGCGAAACGAAACTGAGAATTCGAAACTGCGGCTGGAATCTCGCGCAGATTACAACTGAGACACGGATAGAGGTAAAGCGTGTAAAAAGAGACCGCCGTACGTGCGACCATAAAAAGACTAGTTTGTCGTTCTCGACGGCGGCCTTCCGATATCGCGAGTGACAATCCCTAGACAAATTTCATCTAAACTTATCCCATTTTATTATCTTTTGATTTACGTCGGGTCGAGGCGGCTTCGTAAAAACGTTTTCGGTTTCCCGAGCCCGTTAAGAGGTAAAGTACCTGTTTCCTACCTCTCGCCGCTTACCAAACTCATAACTAACACTGTTTCCAAGATTTTAAATTGTCCGGTCCATTTATATTCGAAAACAACATTTTCAAAGAAACTCTCATTATCATATTTGTTCTGAACTAAAAAGAAATAACAATTACCTCCTGGGCCCGAGGCGCAGGAAACAACAACGGAAAAAAAGTTAAACAAGGAACAAGATTAACAGCAAAAACATATTATAAACGTCTTAGAGCGAGCCAGCTATTAAAAAAACTAATAATGTAGAATTAAATAGCGGCACGATCAAAGGAATAGGCTTTATTTATTTAGCTACTTCTCGGCGCCTTTTCATCAATAGAATAGGATTATAATTTAGTTCAGTGGTTCCTAGAGTGCGCCTAGCCTCAAGTGTAGGGTGGTGGCTTGAAGGCTGGAAATTGTTTCGTTCGGACGACGGGCGAACGTAAAATTCTGTCCCACTGGCATTTTAGGGTATATGACTTTTGGAGCGAATATCATAAATTCATTTGCTACATTTTGATTCGAGAATCCTGCAACTTGTAAGTTCTAAAACGGTTATAACCACAGGGTGTCACGCCTTCAATTTTTTTTTTTATTAGTTATTCATTATTTTTTTGGAGGGGGGCGATTTTTCCCAAGTTTAACTACCATTATTTAGGGTTGTTGAACAAATTTACTATGATGAATCATCCAACGAATACTGGATAGTACTGAATGTGAAAACCAAAAAATGTTGTATGAACCTAATACCTAATTTTACGAGATTCATTCGGAAATTGAGAATTTCCGTCAGTAGTTTGTTTTAAAAATTTAAGCGCTATTATGTTACGGAGAGCTGCAGTTGGATGTTGAAAATGCAACCAGTGACGCGCACACTATCTATCTATTGCCCATCTTTAAAATTGAAAAGCTGGAAATGCTGGGCAATTGCAGAGAAAAAAAACTGACAACAAATTTTGGCACTTCGGTGTTAGTTTTCTGTGACCTCTTCAATACCGAAGACAGGTAATAAATCGTTCACTACGACTCGGGAAAAGTCCGATCAAAACTAAGTGTAAAAACACTAGAAATGTGGTCAAGACTTAAGAGTTCGTAAAAACTCATTTCGGCTCTAACTAAAACTTTTTAATGCTCGTTAAAACTCGAATAAGATTTTTGAAGACTTGTGAAATTTTATTCGATTCCTCTATTGGCCATTGGAACAAACCGAAAAATACTGAGTAAATTTTGGTCTGCCTTTCAAACGATTAGGGGAAAGATGAAACAGAATGCCATCCCAAAAATTGTGTGGAAAAGACAACTAAAGTGACTGCCAACGAAGAAAAAGACAATCACACCGTGACTTAGTTCAAATTGGTGGCAATTGCATGGACCCCAGGCACAAGGTTGATAATTTCGATCAAAGCCAGGGTAAGAGTATAGTCATACTTATTAGGCTCGGACCCTAAAAACAAGGAACAGACAAAGAAATAGGCTCATATTCGAGGAAAAGTTCGAAAAATATTCGAATTAGGGGTAATCCTTACGACTCGCATCATTCAAGAAACAGGAAAAGTTTTCCGCTCGTTCTCATCGCGAAATTGGAGAATCTTTAATTAAGAAATTCGTCTGCCTTTCCTTCTAATACGATTTATTATGCCTCTATTTGAATCTCGTAACTGTGTGTTCTATTGCTGCACACTGTGTCTCGAGAAAAATTCGTGTAAGGGCACGTACAAAGACAGCCTTACAAGTCCAAGATTATTCATAAAAGCTCGCTCATTCCTCGAATCATTGCTTAGCATCAATATTGCAAACCTGGCGATATAATCCTGCTCGAAGTGTAAGAGAGAACGAAAATAGAAACTCCGATGGATTTACTATTTCCCTGAGTAAGCTACAGTCTACGACGCAAAATGTTAAAATTTTTTAAAAATCAGAAATTTTTTACTCGCTTTGCTCGCACTTGGTGGGTATTTTCTTATTTTTTCTTAATTTTTCCGGTCCCGCATTCATCATAGGGCGGAAAAAAATTGAAGCCAGAGGCCTGCTGGTATTCTGTCGAACAGAACCTATAATGCAAAACCTTTTTGCAGTTTTTTTTTTTTTTTTTGTGTCCGTACTGTATATTTTCATCTTGGATGACCTTAACCGCTTGTAGGTAAGTTTTCCTATCTGGGACATATGATGAATAAGTTTTTGCTTCATAAAAGTGAAAAAAGTCATTGAAATAAGAGCTTTCTAAATTCTGAGGCAATCGCTCGTTGAGCTATTTCTCTTAACTGAATAAAATGATGTTCGCTATTTTTGTACTCACTGCTATAGTTAATCTGCCGAATGTCACTGCTTCGAAATCTTATAGTTCAGAAACTATAAAAGCAATAATTTCTGATAGTTAAAAACAAGTACAATAAAACTCGTGACCGCTTGAAAACGTTTGCATTCGCATTACATTTTGCTTTAATTGTCCTACTGCGGTATTCCAAAAATCTCGTCGGCACTCGCCGACCAAAAGTGCGAAACAGTTTGCGCGTAAATATCTTTTTATTCTTTTATTATAGGTACATGCGTATTGTTCTTCAAATCCAATCGCCGAAAAATCTCTCTCGGATTAAATGTTTCGAAGAAACATATGACTGCGGCATCGCAGGAATTATTCGTTTCTTTGCTGAAACGTACATACATACCTACATGTTCGATCCAAAGTCTAGCGGTTAGTTACTGGGAGTGCTGTGGTGAAAAGGAACAAGGAGAAGATCTTCTTTCAGAAAATTAAAAGAGTGTTGACTGTATTGCAGTGGTAGATTTAAGGCAGAAGACCATGTCAGCAAACGTTTCAAGGGAACCCATTTTCAATGTTGAAAAAATGATAGCATCGTTTTTGATACTCCTCCCCTTTTATGGGCAAAACACTGACACGATTCCGGCAGGGGCCCCTGAGAATAAGTCAGAAGATCCAAAGCAGGCGATCAATGATTCTGTACGGATCTCTGGAGTGAAACTTATACGTCGGACGATTCTGCTAGTTGATTTAATATTACTATGTAATCTTGTAAGGGGGCATCCATTAATTACGTGAGGCGTTTTTGATGATTTTCTGACTCTCCTCCCCCCTGATGAGATGTCGTGAGATTTTGCTCGACCCCATCTCACGTGAAATTTTTCAAAATTTGTAATTTCAGTGTAAATGTGCTTGGAGGTATTTAAACAACACAATCTGTATTATTATTTTTGTTTAAGACTGCTTTGCGACGTTCGGATACCAACGATAAATATTATCGTGCCAGATTTTGCCACAGTTTAGTCAAAAAACATGTTTTACTTTAATTGTACCAAATTTTCTTGCAATTTTACACTGTTTCTTACAGGGGAAGAAATTAGTGATATTTGTCGAGACCCCTCCCCCCACGTGAGATTGGGTGAGATTCAGCTCGACCCCCTCCCCCCTGAACACCTCATGTAATTAATGGACGCCTTCTCATCTACCAGGGAAAATTAGAGCTTCCTGTGTGCAACACGAGTAGGCTGGATACGGTTTTCCTTCTGAAAAAGTGTGATCTTACACATAGGTAGGATTTCTTTCATGGCTATATAACGATAACTTATATAGTCATAAAATTAATAAATCTCCTCTGCAGTGCTGCTCTGTTGCTCTGTAGGGATAGTATCTGTTTCGTTTACGGCTCGGATTTGGGCATTTAACCCAAATCCAAGCCCTCATTTGATTCCCCGCATTCGTAAGTTTTTTTGTTTCTTTGTAAGCTGTCACATTGGCTCGCATCTTATTTTGTTCGTTTCATATTAACTGTTTCAGTGGCGTAGCCAAGGGGGGGGGGGCGAAAGGGGCGAATGCCTCCCCCAAGGTACCTGAAATTGAATTTAAAATATGCAAAAATGAGCAAACTTTCGCCCTAAAAACATGTTTTTTCGAAAAATTTTTGCTCGAGCAGTAATTTTACCTTCATTTTTCATAAAATAGTCCTCTAATATCGGCAGTTTTTAAAAAATACCTCAGTTTTTAACTTTTTCTCCCTTGGAAATCTTACTTTGCCCCCCTCCCCATTGGGAAAATCCTGGCTACGCCACTGAACCGTTTTCTTCCAGCTGAAACGTCGAATAACCGAGTGTATATAATTTCTTGTTTCAGATCTTAATGATATGTTCTTCTTTCGCGGCAACACTGAGAACCGATGTGCTGCAGGAAACATCCAATCAAATTTGCGCATCGATAGCGCAGACTAACAGCGTGCCTGGCCTGTTTGAGGTAAATTGCTTGTAATTATTTTCTTTCATAATTTATCATTATCATCGGGCGTGTTCGAATCGCAGTATTCGAAAATGTACTCGGTCTGTTTTTGAAGGCTGCGATGAACTGTATGAGAGTCATCGGTATGGTTGGTTTGAGTATTCTCACAACCTACTTATTTGTATGGCAAGTAGTGTAGATGTGGTAGTCTGTTACCTTCAAAATGTATCTAAATATCGATTTTTATTAAAATAGTAGTGTAGGTACCTCTCTATCCCCCTAGTGTCCGAAACTAATTTCATCCTATTATTTCAGGTGGGTAACAACTGTAACAACGACGTTCCTGATCCGAGTGGATTGAAGCTAATTTCATTATCAAATGTTACCTGTAATGATGGAACACCCGCAGGGTAAGTTGGTCTTGCGTACTACACTCTGTAGGCACATGTGTCTGCATTGATATTAATAAATCGTAGGTTTTTGCTTACTGTAGTGATGGGCAGTAAAATTATTAAGAAAGAAAAAAAAAAGTGTTTAAAATCATTCTACGTATTGTTGTAACTTCGAACACCCCTTTTCTGGGGCTCTACAGAGGTCAAAACTGAGTTACAAATTCGGACGAAAGATGAATTTGTGGCGAACGTGGAACTCGAACTGTAACTATTAAAAACTTCTGTGTAACTTTAGTTGGAACACCCAACCTCTGCACGAAAAACTGTTTGAAAAGTGTTCAGTGTCAGCCCAACGTACGGTATGTTTCAACTTTGACGTTGAACAAGATTGCATTTGACGGTGGCGATTCCTTTTATTTATTTATTAATTAACATTTTTCTTGGGGGAGGGGGAAGCTAAATATTTTTGGGTTCAAATGACATTCATTATCTTTCTTTTAAAGTTTGGATCCTTGAGTCAAAATTCTCCATCTTTTGTGAAAAATGCAGAAAATTTCTTTCGTTACCAAATTTTTGAGAGACAATGCCCCCTTCTAATTTTTTGTTACAGGTAAATCCGTTCCAAACCCAGGATCGCCACCATTGATAGCATTATACATAGTGTATCACTATGTTAAGTTAGAGCCATGAAACCAGAAACTGACTGAAATAAAAGGAGGGGCATCTTTTTGTGAATATCCGTCGAACTTTTTTGTACAGTTAGTTTTTGCCTGCTTGCTTATTTCTGATTCAACTTGAATATTTTTGTTCCAGGTTTTATGTTCGCAAATCTGATAGCAATAGTAAGAAATGGATCGTATATCTAGAAGGTACATTCTTGCGTTTAAATTCCAACATATAACCGACTGCTGTTTCAACTTCTAAAAAACTGTAAATGAAAATTGAGTTAGCGTCATAAACACAAATAGCCATCTTGGAGTGGAAGGCTCAGGGTTGTCCGGGAGCTGACAAATATCAAAATAATACTGAACATTCTTCCGTTCTTTTAATTTTTCAGTTTTTTGAAAAAGCTTCCAGAAGATTAGAGGAGCTTTTCAAGCCCCCTCCCCTTTATTTGGGCCTATGGATAGAGTCTTGATGTGGAATAAAGACGTTTTAATTATAATTTGAAATTATTGAAATTACACTACCAATAAAACTATTCACAATTTCTGATATGTCAGAAAAGTAGCACAGAAAACCAAATTTGCATCCTAGTCTCTGGCTATTGTTTTTTTTTCCTTTCAAAAGCCTCTATTCTTAGATAATTGACTACCTATGATTAATTTTCAGGAGGTTGGTATTGTTACAACGAAGAGAACTGTCGTGATCGTTGGTCTCGTGTCAGATATCTCATGTCCTCGGAACAATGGCCTCCTTTCCGATCTGGTTTGTTAGTGTAATACTTTCTATCACCTACTAAATCATTTAAAACACGGAATATTTACGTGTTAAATGAAATTTGAAGAAATTGCGAAGGTCAAAAGACATCACAGGTCCTTTTAATTCGTTTGTTGTTACAGGCTCTGGAATATTGTCAGCTGAACCGAATGAAAATCCATACTGGTGGCACGCGAATCACGTGTAAGCTTTGATAACATATATTTTAACCTTACAACTCTTGAAAAAGTCCTTCAATTTCGAATAAAGTATCGATAATTAACTTTTTATAAAGCAAGTGTGTCAGTATTTCTGGTTTATTTTGATTAAAAAATGATGGCGTTTCTATGACGTGTGGTTAGGATAGATATGCGAATCGCGCTACGGGTCCAGATGTGGCAATTTTGATAATTAACATGCTATAAAGATTCTGTAAAGAATAGCATACATTTGAAATATGATCACAATAGGACTTCTTGGTGGCCACGTTTGGTGTATCTGCCATACTGTTTCAAAATTCAATACACACTGGGATAATATATATTTATTGGCTAGTTACCATGTACATAATGAGCTTTAGTTGAATTATGATTCGCTTAAATGCGTTGGTTTTGCTATTTCTCCTTGTGTACTTATATTCGAGAGAACATCCGTCTCATTTCATCTACATCAAGTTGAAAGGAAGATATATTATTTGGTGGAGGTTCGTTTCAATTCTTTACTGCAAATGGTTAACATTTTCTACTTCTTGAACAGATTCATTCCTTACTGCACTAGCGACATTTGGAGCGGTAGACGATCGCAGCCAGCCCGTGGCAGTTCATTCTCGTTTATGGGAGCACTAATCGTCAAACAAGTAATCAAAGAGTTGCTGAACATGGGACTGAAGTCAGCAAATTCCTTGATTTTGGCGGGCAGCAGGTGATTTTTCTGTCTTAATTAAAAATTTCTTCACCATCGTATTTGGTCGATGAAATAGTAATAATCCGGTTCTTACAGTGCAGGTGGCGTCGGTGTTATGTTGAACCTAGAACCTGTCCAGAGGCTATTATCTAGATACGGTGCAAAGCCTAAACTGAAGGGAATCACCGACTCCGGCTGGTTCTTGGATCAGCCTCCTTTTATTCTCAACTCGGATATCGTGACACCGGTGCAAGCTGTGAAGCAAGGTTTTCCTTTCTGGAGAAGTCAAATTCCACACACGTGTAGAATGGCATACCCAGGAGAGCTTTGGAAATGCTTTATCGGTTACCGAATATATCCGACGTTATCTGGTTAGTATGGAATAAATTTCGTCAATTAATAATTGAGAATAGCGAGTGTCTCATGCACACTTGACCTAAGCGACATTTTGACGAAAAATGAGTTTAATACATATTCTTATAGATCTCGATGCCCTCTATCGGGCTACACTCGCAAATGACGAATTACTTCCTTTTTTAGCTCGCTAGATGGTGTAAACCATTTGAGCCACGTATATAACATAACGTTATTTACAATTTTCAAATCGCTCTCCTGAAAAAAAAGTTTTTGTCACTTAGGACAAGTATACATGAGACATTCGATAGAATAGATGCAGAACTAGATGATGATCAGTTTGGATTTCGAAAAAGTAGAGGTGCTAGGGAAGGAGTGTTAGCTTTGAGATTAGTCGTAGCGGGAAACTTAGAAAGGGACAGGATATACATATATATGGTACTCGTTGATACTGAAAAAGCTTTTGACAATGTTAAATGGAATGAAATGTTTGATGTTCTAAAAAAGATAAAGGACAAGTTATTTTAAACTTGATATAAAGGACAGAAAGCCGCATTAAGAATAGAAAGAGAGAAAAAAGGGGAGGCTAATATAGAAAAAGGTGTAAGGCAGGGCTGCTCCTTATCTCCAGTATTATTCAATCTGTAGGTACATAGAGTGGGCCATAAAAGAAATAAAAGAAAAATTTGAAGCAAGTGTCACTATACATGGCAGAGCGAGTAGAGATGCTCAGATTTGCAAATTATATCGTCTTATTAGTTGAAAGGAGTATTGATTTGGAAAATATTTTAAATGGAATGAAGGAAATTTTGAGTAGGTATAGAATATCGTATGAGAATAAATAAAAATAAAAATAAAGTAATGGTAAATGTAATCGATGTGAATATGATAAATATAGTTATTACGAAATGAAAGAACTCGCACAAGATAGGGAGAAATGGATGAGAGCTGCATCAAACCGGTCATAAGACTGATAACCTCATCCTCATCATCATCATCATCATAGCCAAAGCATCATAATATGCTCACAATTTTTGAATAAGTATTTAATCTTGTGAATTTGTGATCCATTAATGTAATGCGTGTTACAGCTCCATTGTTCGTCTTTCAATGGCTCTTTGACGAAGTTCAAATGAAGGTTGAAAATGTGGGAACGCCGGTGACAAAGCAACAGTGGGAGTATATTCATACGATGGGCGAAATACTTCGAAATTCATTTCAGAATGTAACGTAAGTACGGGAGAATATTTTCTTGTCTGGCATACATGCAATATTATTAAAGAAAAAAAAAATGTAGGTACTCTTACTCATGGATTTGACGATCTAGCAATAATGTATAATTAATTTTGCTTCAGTTCGGTGTTCGCTCCCTCCTGTATTTCTCATTCCATATTATCTAGAAGCGATTGGTACCACATTCGAATCGACGACGTTTCTTTACCTGACGCTTTGCATTGTTGGGAACGCCAGATAAAGGCCAAAATTCTGGACAACACTATTGAAACGTAAGTTGCAAAATAATTAAGTATAAAAAACTGAAATGCGTGTAAATTGTAAGATGATCATCGTTACCGTATAATAAAACTAATATGGTTTTATTTTAGTAAAATAGCCCGAAGAATGAGCGAGTACCCAACGGAAGTGCCTTCGACATCAATGCTCAAGCAACGGAGAAAGAAGAGAAGAAAATCGAAATTAAGCAGGAAATGTGATAGACCTAAAAGTAAGTTGCGCTGTCATTGGCGGCACGAACATCTAAAATTGCGGACCAGATCGCTGCCTAATAAAAAACATAATCGAGTGTCAATAGAACCTACTATAATTGGTTTTAGTTCTCCTTCCCCAACGATGATCCAAAATATCTTTTTTTCACAGAAATTTTGCTAAAATCAAAAAAATATAGCGTTTTTAATATAGCCAACATCATGAAATCCACCGCCTTTGAGAAATTTTGGTACTGGGGCCTGGAACTTGGAACAGTTTTACTAATGACTTTAGTGTTCGCTGCGTATTAACAGATAGGGTCCTGTTCACCAATAATACTATTCATTTGTTATAATAGAGAAAAATTGCTGGCGAAACAGACTCCTTCGTTCAACTGAACCATGTTCTCATCGTTTGATTGAACGTTGCTCGTGGCCTCAATGCAATCATTACTGTCCAAAACTACAAAATCCTTTGACAGGTGAGTGAATAAATCTTTGAAATTTATTGTAAAATATTGGCAAGTACCTATGTATGTAGCTTGCTAATTCTGTCATATGTAAATCCAAGATGGCCAGGTTGTGATTTTCGAAGGGAAGATTTATCAGTATCTTAGGTGTTATGGCAAAACCGAACATGGCACAAGATGAGCACAACCTCAAACAACTCGACACAAATTATTTTCTGGAATTTAAAATAGTCAGGCCCCGATTGATATTGGGAATAGGAAGGGGGTATTGGTATTTTGAGAGGGATGGGGTGAGGACAGAACTGAATGAGGCACAATTTTAACACGACTTGGAATAAGTCAGCACAAACAAATTAAAAAGGGGATATAAAATGGCGAGGCTAGGATTTTGAAGGGCGGGGCCTCAGAAATGTCACGAAATGCAACATGGATGTTTCAAGATTTTGAAAGGTTACTGAATCCATTTTTAAAATGATTTGCTCTAATTCGCAAATTGTGGCACGTGGAAGGGAGCAGAGCTTAAAATATAAGATGTGAGTAATGCATCCTGATTAAAAAGTATGTAGGTATTATTTCATAAGTTTTAAACATCCAGATACTTATTGTTGATAAAAACTCGACGTTATTGGCAAATTGTAGTTCATACGGTTACTGGGGGAGGTGTTCCAAATTGAAGACTTCAGATGATGCAATACAGATATCGTTGTATAGGTTCAAAAAATAGGTGATTGATTTATGACAGTAATTTTATTCTAAACAGTAAATTGTGTTAGCTATTTCCAAATCCTGTACCTATATCCTTCCTGGAATTTTTTTCGTAAAGTCCCCACCCATTGATAGCGCGACATACATTTTACAATATTTACATATATCTAATAATAAAACTTACAACATTTTACTTTCAAAAGAAAATATTACATGTGAAAAATGGGGGTTGTAAACTCTTAGTAAGTATACAAAAATGAGTGGTTGAGGCAAAAATTGGAAGAGCTCTCATCAGGAAATAGGTAGGTACCTACCTACTTCTCAAATATAAGTTGAGTACTTTCTTGATTATTTCAATTACAGTGCCGAACTGTTGGCGGCTGTGAAAGAAATATAGGTTTTTTTTAATGCTGAGCTTCATAACTATAGCTAGTTTGATCCTCTTTGACATCCTACAGAACAATATCTACGAAACACTTGAAGTTCTGAATTCCTGTTACCCGTACCGCTCTACCTATCATTTCAGTTTCCATTTCTGGCCCAGCGCAGTGTATATGAGTGTAAAAATGTATGTCATAAATAAAATTTCAACTATTTTTAGGTGAAGAACTAGACTTATTAGAACTTTTGAAATCCTTCGGCCTGGACATGATGAATGTAGCAACTGCATTGGGTGTCGATATCCATACATTGAACAACATGGGTCAACGAGAGCTAATCAGTCTTTTGACTCAACAGGCTAACTAACCCAACGCTGATTTCAAATTAATTATCAACCTAGTCCAAAGCATAATGAATCTTTTCATATTGTTATTGTTGTTTTGTTTAAATAATTTTAATTTTTTATTCAGGGAGATGCTAATTCTTAAGTTTTTTCTGTCCATAGCCCTTACTCCATTTTGACGATAAAATGTTTTTAGTTTGCTGTAGAAATGTTAAATTGTTCGAATAACTTGTAATATCAAATGAAGGGTACAGGAAAAAAGTATAGGTAATTCACTTTTTTTTTCTTACTTTTTTTTTTTTTGCTTGCTGCACGTGCAGGTAAAGAGCCACGTATGTAAAAAAATTATTTTTCATTATTTACGCTTCGACAAAAAAGTGAATTACCTACTTCTTCCCCTGTATGATCCTTCAAATATTGATGGTTTCACAAGGGGTTGATAATATATATGTCCCTCTAGTTCTACGGTTTCATTTTTGAAATTAGCAATGCTCTAATCGTTTCCTGGTTGCTCGAAAAACGTTGATATTATGAACCTTTATTTTGGGTATTTAATTTTAATATGATGAATTACATAGGTTACCACTATACCAAGGCGACGATATTATAAGTACCTATTTTACTTAATATTAGGTCATATTTTAAAAATATTATGGCTACTGCCTTTGTTATAGTCTTTACTATTTCTGTACTTAATGAAATCGGTATCAGTAATAATCCTTAGTTATTTTGCATGTGTATAGATTTATCTTTTTTGTAAGGTGAAATTTGAAGGACACTACATGTGTAATTTTTTATAAGTTATAATATTGAGGACTTCACTTGAAAAAAAAAAAAAAAAAAAAAAAAACTTACCGAAAAATTTTACCGTTTATCGTTTTCTATTTTGTTGACGTTCTCTACTTTGTCAGCGTTTTCTCTATTTTAGTAGGTACCGCAGTTGTATAAGATTTTTATTTATATTTGAATGTGTCCTAGAAAAGGGACCTGAAACATGAAATGTGCCTAATTTATTGGTTTTTTATCTAAGGCATTATTCTAATAAGTCAAAATCCTGTGCACACAAATCTGTACCTAATAGGAGAAGCACCTTTTTGTAAGATGGCAGTGAAAGTAAAATTAAAATTCTAAACTTGTTTTCATTTTATTATTAAAAAAAAAAGTAGTTTTTGTATAGGTACTCTTTTAGTCGTTTTCAAGTCAAGTCCTCGCATTTTTTCTGTGGGAGTGTGTTTGAAATTTATACTTGAAATGTGTATTATTACTATTAAGGAGACTGTTTATATTTTTTTCCTTCTTGGAACAGATATTCGAAACGAATAATATTACTGTAGCTGTAGTTTTTTTTATTGATTTGTAGATTTGTAAGTATTAAAAAATTCAAACATTATATATTTTTAATGTTTTCCTTCTGCAACATTACCAACCTGAATCTGATTCAAAAGAAGAGATCTGCATTGAACAATAGTCTTCTTTTTACCTTCGTTTTATTAAAGTACATCTATTTTCAGAAAAATTAGTTACTCGTTGTCGTAATCATTTATTAAATTCTTTCACGCATTTTCATTGAGAAATACTTGAGTACCATTCACCAGAAAGACGATCTGACTACTATTCATCATAACTATGTATAGTTCTTATGCAGCTGCTTTTCTTAATAATAATCTATTATCAAAGTACTCCCGAAGGGAAAAAAAAGGATGTCCAAAGCTTGGATTAAGCTGATAAGCTTCTCTGCTTTTTGATTGGTTATTGCGCTCAGTTTTCTCCCGGTGTACTGAAGGTCATTAACGACTTGAACCTTTCAGTCGCATCATTCGTCAGCGATGTCTTCTCTGAAGGCTTTCTCACTGGTTTCGTTGACATGTGACAATTCATAATGAAGTGTAGTTCTTTCCAAAATGCAGTCGAGAGAGGAATCTGTATCGAAACCGATTAATGTGAATTATAAGATCACTGACGAACCGTGTACATGTGCATGAAAAATAAAATCTTAGCAAATGCAGAGGATCATCCCGGCTGATCAAAAATCGGATTCGAGACAGTGTCTGGAAGACATAAACGTACCACGTTTGGGATTTGAGGCAAAATTGTATTGAGCCCTGCCCCCTTGAATTTACAGCAAATCCTCACTCAGAATTTTGTTCTCGTGTTTTGTGTTCCGAGTTCTGACTGGTTGAAATGGAGACTACGTTTTACTTTCAGTCCGTTTCCTCTTCCTTTTTTTGTGCTGAGGCATGTGGCCTTTTTTTCGTCAGTTGGTATCCAAACTAAACCACATAAGTTTTTGAGCTCATTTACCTTCTCCACGACCGCCACTTTACGTATATTCCATAAGAATTCTAGTATAGACAGGATGAAAGAGAACAGCATGCCAAAGACTAAGACAACGAACATACCACCAACGTTAGATACGTCTAAAGCGTTTTCTTCTTCTTCCTTGTGGGTATTCTGGAACCGAACATACGAATTGATTTATACATATTCGCTAAAAGAACGGTATTGAGTTGAGCAATAAAAGGGAATACACGAATTTAATGCAAAATTCACGCTTTATAACGCACATCACCCATTTTTATTTAGCAGGTGGTAGGTATAGTAATTTAGAAAAGCGGCGAAAGTTTTAATAATGTTTGTTTACTGGGCATTTTTGCGATTCATCTTTATTTATCCACCATTTCTTTTTTATCTCTTTTAAATTTCCGTTTTCTTGCTGCTTGAGTAGAGATGCCGTAATTTGTGTCCTAAATGGAGAATCTGCAAAAAGAAAAAAAAGAAGAAAAAAATCGCTCGGGTTAGAATGCTTAAGTAGACCCAAAATTAACTCTTTAGGCATGGACAGTTTGGCCGAATAAGTTTTACCGAGAACTAATTCATCGAATTTGGGTCGGCACATTTCAGAGTTTTGGGTCAGTGCAGTGGCTGAAAGGAAAAGAAGAGAAACAGGGAGACATTGTAAAGGGGTAATGAATGTGAATATAGTTTAGGTCGATGCAAAAGCATTTTCCTGATTTCTTTTGAGCAGGGACATACTGATGGGGGTAGGAGGGGGACTTCCCCCCGGTAGGAATTTTTTACTTGCAGTTGGGAAAGTTTACCATTTCAGTCAGGCGGAGATGTAGAAATTTAATAAGTCAAAAGTTATTTTTGCTTTGACACTTGGGAATTTTGAGTTGAGTTGGAACTTTCACAATTTTTGCACCCCCCCCCCCCCGAAAAAACTTTTCGGTACATCCCTGCTTTTGAGGTTCCAATTCGCTCCCTATCAATAGATTTTTACTGACTAAAAAACTGAACATACTCAGTGGCATGGCAATTCCGTATCCTTTGCTATCTAAAAGGCCGCCAACTTGCGTCAACTCGCAGTTCCTCTCCACAAAGTACTCTATGGTTGATGATTCCATGAAAAATGCGTACTGTTTATCCCGTAGTACTCGCTCTCGTCCATCGTCATTATCTGACGTGAAGACCGATGGTTTTGCCGATTCCATAGTGGCCCATATCTTCTGATACAGGTTATCATTCGAGGTCTGTAAATCGAGCAGGGTATTTCAAGATTTTCTGCTTACATAAGTCAAATACCATACGTGACAGTTCATGATCTTCAAGGCATGAGTACCCGTCTGGAAATTCAGGCGCTAGAAATGCGTCCGGTGCCAATTTTGACATGGGGGGGGGGGGGCAAAATACACTTGATTTGAGCCGGACCCAGAAGTGCCGATCGAGTGCCCGAGTATTTTTCTTTTTTAAAAGAAGCCAGCCTCAAATCGATATCAGGGCACTACATTTGGCTTCTGGCATCTAATCCCCAAATTTCCAGGCGGGTAGATACAAATGAGTATTATGGGCAAATTACGAACATCGATAACGTTTTACCTGAAAAAACGAGGCTGTAGAACCGTCTTTACTGCAACCATATTTGACCTCCGACTGGGAAGCCAAAGCCTCTACATCCTTTATTTCAGATTCCATCTGCTTGGACGTGAGGAACGCTGCTAAATTAGCAGTGTATGTGGATACCATGATCAGCGTGAAGAACCACCACATAGCAGCTACGACTCTAGATGAAACCGCTCTGAAAATAATTGAACCAGAAAGTTATCCGGGTGTATTATCGAACTAAACAGTATAAAGTTGGAAAATTTTGAAATGGTTTAGATGTGACTCTCACTTAGGCAGAATATCACAACCTTGTTGAAGTACAGAACCAAGTGAAAACCATAAACAGTTTACTAGCGATAGAGCATTTTCCAATTCCTCAGTTTCTGTTTCGCAGGGATGCGAACTTTCCCAGTCGTAAGGTGAAAATCTGAACACCAAATTTGAAGGAATTAGACTTATACACATATAAACATACACATTTACACACGTGTTTGTCCTGTTATAAAATCCTATACAGAGGTAACCCAAAAAATCTGAACGATCAAACAGTATTCACAAAAATTACAAATCGATATAAAATTACTACACCCACCTGGAAACAATGAATAGAATTATAGAGATGCCGAGCAAAGAAGTGGCCACGCATAGCCAAACTTGAAACTCTAAGGGTTGCAAGAATGAGAAGAGATGTGTTTCCTCTTCTTTTCCTTTCTTATACAAGATACTGATACCTACCAAAAGAAACAATTATCACTATTGGTTATATATACATCCTTATGTAGGTGTATCTGCTTAGGTATAGGTAAACATATTGACTAGATATTGTCTATATGATTACAAGATTTTGTTTCATAGAGTGCCTCCCCCAGTAATTTTATCGACTTTTGAAATAAGTACAAAGAGCTTACCTAAACTCATGAACGGTTTGGTAAAATCCACAACTTTCCTTCTGTCAGAGGTGATAGTTAAATCGCAGATCCCAAGATCAGCTCGCTGTTACAGAAAAGCTGATTCAAGAACCTCGAATAAATATTTAAATTGCGATAGCATACAGAGTAGAAAAGGTGTAGGTATCTATGCTTAATATTTATTGGTCAAGTGCGAGTTTACGAGTACCTATAATCCTTATAACGAGGAATACCTAAGTAAGATCCACTTGTCTTCGCACGTCAGAGCTGATAGTTATAAAACTTAGATTTGCTCGAGTCAATATAATAAGAAAACTTACTCTCTCCTGAAGCTGTTTGATTATGCCATTCCATTTACCAGTGGCTGGGTCTAGCGATCCGCGTTTATTATCGGGAGCCAATACAAGTTTGTAGACAAACTTCAGATCGTTTGCAATCAAATCAATCAGGTCCTTTGAGAAGCCTTCATAGCAGGTGCCATCCTCTGTTTTCTCTGATTCGTTTTTCTTGCATTTCGATAGGTATGGCTTTTGCTAAAATATAAACATGCCTTCATAAGATGAATGAAAATGACAGATGGGCGCGCCCACAAAAGCACTCAGATTTTATCAACATTTCAGGAATGTATTGTTCTCTTTTTTGGGGAAGGAGAAGGCAAAGTTTTTTTTTTTTTTTTTTTTGTCAACTTTTCCAGTTAGAAGAACGAGTAGTCAGCAGTAACCAAAAGAAAGGGAAAAAAGCCCGTATCTTCCCAAAAATTTTCTAACTTTGATCGATTTGTACTTTTCCTGAGGGAGTGGGGATGCCCGACCACTTTCACACCGCATTGGTCTGTTTCTTGAATAATATATACACATGACCGCTCATCACTTCTCTATACCGAGGTATACCTACTTACATATATCATTAAAATATCCTCCTATCCTGACGCAGGCCCATTGGGGACATTTCCAAGATAGGGGGTGTGGTGTCCCGGGGCCAATTTGGCATATGCGTGCATCGCCATGCGCTCCACTATCAACGATATCTTTAAAATCTCCATATGTTGATTCCATTCTATAGGTAAGTGAAAATCTTGGACACCTCACTGATTGTCAGTGTTTACATTTAAGGACTACTGTACTTTGCAGAAACTTGAAAGATACGAGTATGTACCTACTAGATAACTAGACCAGACTTCCTGCAATGCCCTTCCAGCTCAGAAATAAGTAGGTAACAGAATGAATAGAGGCGTACATCCTCTTTGTATTTCCATGTTTCTATTTTAAAAGTCGAAGTGGTGTAGAACCTGACTGAGGACCAAAATAATTTCTAGGAGTTTCCTTTTCCGGGTTACCCGCACTTCCTAGCTTGATTCTAAACACTGGATTCGAAAAATAGACTCACCAAAAGTCGATGAAAACCCAAACCGAAATTTGTCTTAATAATATCGTACCGAATTCGCCTTTCGAGCAAGTAGAATCTGTGATCGTTAATATTCATCAATCGAATTAGATTAAAAATTAAGTATTACCTAATCGCATACTTTTAGTGTACATGTTCGACTACTTCTTACCAACATTGTAGACACGATGAAAGTTCTATTAGCTATCAATTCCTGGGCATCTAATTGCAATTGAGTATCATTTCTAGTATATGCTATTTTATGTTCGGGATCCCAACTGCCGAGTTTATTCTTTTCTTTCGGTGACATTTGGAAAATCTGAAGAGTATGAAATGATCTTTCTCCGAGCTCGTTGAGTTTTATTATCCCTGTAGTACCCGGCATTTCAGTCTGCATGTGGTCAAAATGAAAACAGAGTAAATTTGTTAGAATGTTCTGGCGAAATTATAATTTATAAATTATTTGTGCAAGTTCTAGGGTGGCCTTTATTTTCGACTTTTGAAAAGCACTCCATCACTCCCAGATCTAAGTTATACCATATTTAAAGAAAAAAATTGCAAAATGTTGAGCAAAATCAGTGTAAGACAACCAGTGTTGAAAGAGGGTTGAAGTTCTTATGGGAAATTAACATTGGTTTTAAGAATTTGAGATTCTCACACTACTGGAGCCTTCCCATATAAGCCTAAGCATTATTATTAATTTTCAAATGGGGGCTGTGAGGCTCTTTGAATCCAGTTCTGGGGTCATTTCCTCTCCCTTCAACTCTTCCGGTGTCGCAGGAAGCTAATTTTCAATTAACTCAGTTTCTAAGTTCTTTAAGTTCATAACAGAGTTTTTGGTCGCTGAATTAATTTCGAGAGTCCTGCTACCTCTTCTCTCAACTTTTTGGACACCACAGGGAGTTAATCTCTGATTACATCAATTTTCACAAATTACTTCGATTTTCAAATTATTTACAGTAAAAGCAGGGGTTTGTAGGTCACTGAACTAATTTTTGAGGTCCCTTTTCTTTTCCCTCTAATTCTTCAAGCTCCGCAGAGGACCAGCATTGAATAATTAGTTGCATAATATCTATTAAAAGCTAGTACCCTCTAATTGACATTATTCAAGGCTAGCCCCTGTAGCGCCTGAACGGTTGAAGAGAGAAGAAAAAAGACCCCAGAAATGAATTCAGCGACTCACAAATCCCTATTTTCAATGTATGAGAAGGAACTTACAAATTTGGGATAATTGAAAATTCATATGACATCGAAAGGGTTTAGAGGAGGGGAAAACTGACCCCAGAAATGGATATAGCGACCCTCACAACTCCCATCTGATGTCAAATAAAAATTTTAAGCTCATATGGGGAGGCTCCAATTGAAATGGATATAGTGACCCTCACAATTCCCATCTGATGTCAAATAGAAATTTAAGTTCATATGGGGAGACTCCGATTGTATGACAATCTCATATTCTCAGAATTAATGTTAATTTCCACAAGAAATTGAGCTCCTTGCGGTACAGGTTACCTTCACTAATTTGGTTCAAATTTTTTTTTTTACAATAAGAAACTGTTCCACTGGGTGTTTCAATCAAAAACATGAATTTTCTTTCATCAAGAGCAAATAAGGATTGCCCTCGTATGTACTTATAATAGCCTCTAATATAAATTTAATGAATCAGGGATGAAGATGGAAAAGAGGAAGGGAAACAGAAGGAAGAGGGGTAGACGAAGTCACTTTGTCTTGGATAACTGAAAATGCTCTGTTTTTTCTTAACTCGTCGCTTGCGTCTCAAGTACGATATTTGAGCTTAATTGTATCATCTACCCACAGCTTTCAAAACGTTCACCAAGGCTGGCCCATCGTCGAACGTAGCATCGCCCTCGCAGTCCAAATTTTTCTCTTCCAAAGCCTCGTCTTCCAGAAATCTATCCAGCGCTTTAGCGAAAAAGTACACCGAGTCGTAAGTGAGAAAAACTTGGTTCTGAAATCAAATAAGTTTGCAAGTTTGAAGGAAATCATATTTTTCGCATTCGGTTTGTATTCGAGCGATCCACCGTCACTTTACTTTTCTTCTGTTCGCAAACTTTTTTATGAACGCTGAGCCACGATACAGATCAAAATTCGAGTCCTCTTCGTTGAATAAATTCTGATCGACGAGACTGATAATAGTAATGTTAGTGTGGGTAGGCACGAATTCGGCGTAGTCAATGGTAGCAGCATCCTGCGACGTACAAAGATGTGGGTTAGTTGCAGACCAACGGAAGGGAATAAACATAGATTATTGAACAATAAATTCGACGTATCGCTTTTCTCTTTCTGTCGACCCTTACGGATAGCAGATAGGCGGATTTAGAGCTAAGTGAAAATTTCTTTTGACCCCTCCATTTTCATTACTTTTTTTTTTTGTTGCAAATATTAAGGATACGCAGGTTTTAGTGTCCCTTTGACTTTAAGCGTCCCACCACCCTTGTCCACCCTTCCATTCGCGATTATTAGCCTCTAGCCCTCAACCCTCATTATCTATCCCGTGGAAAAAGTTCGGACTGATTGTAAAAAAAAAATTGACGATTGATTCGTACATGTACCTACTCTATAGTCCATTCATGTTCGTGCTTCTGCACACAATACGTAAACTGGCCGTAAATTTTAAGAATAATGTTACAATATACTCGTATGCCTAGAATTTTTACCAACGATATAATGACGTAAGCGTAATAATCTCCCATCAATTTCAAACTGTTGGCTGTTCGTAGTATTGGAAGAATGATTTCTGCAGAGCAACGCAATACAATTCTCGTTTCCGTGCTGTTTTGAATTTCCTTTAACAAAGGCCTGGAATTGCAAAATACAGAATGTATCATCGGTAGACTATTCTATCCTTATTTATCGTGATTGGGTTCTGTAAAAATCTTAACAAAGCAATCCTATATGCAAAACTTCTTAATGATTTTTGAACCAAAAACCCCGAGCCTTGTTACATTAATCTCTCCTGCTCATCAATATCAATTATTGGCCCTTAAAGAAAAGAAAAGATTCGTGAAAATGGACGTAGCCTGTAAAAGTCTACTAAATTTTCCGATTATTCTTCAAACCTATGTTATTGACGAAAGACCGTTTTCTTCTACCAATACGTTCGGACTTGAAAAAATATCTGAAGTGATGCCATCTCTCAATTGTTGAAGTTGAAGTTGGGAAAACAACTTACCCGAAATCCTCGTCTTCCGGAGGTAACTGTTTCAAGACAATCGGACTATAGTTTTCTTCGTTTTTCAGTTCTTCGTGTTTCATTAAGAGATCTTGGAAATAAACTAAGTCATAATCGAATTGATATAAGAGAGTGAATGAAGTCCAGTCCATATCGTGGATAATTTGGTCGATACCCTGATGCAACAGAAAAATGTACTGAAACAAAAGTTGCAGTCGGATACCTATATTACAAGGCGAGATGGACGCATACCTCAGTCAAAGTCTTCATCTGCGGAAATAAATTGATGGCAGTGCCTGATGTGTACATCTTCGCTTCCGGCATTGAAAATAGATATGGTAAGGAGAAAGAGTCGGCAATGGACTGTACAATAGAAACACCTTCGACCGAATTCGCTCCGAATATGGCCGTTATTCCAGAGCCATTTTGCATGTTGTAACATACTATGGAAATTTAAAAGTTGATACAAATTATTCGGCCATATATACATGAAAATACACGAAATATGAGCGAAATAAGCATTATCTTCAAAAAATGTGCCAATTTCGCTTGAATTAGTAGGTATTATTATTAAAAAGTTTTCTGGTATTACCTTACATCATCTGCATGAGTGACGCCTTTCTAATAGAGAAACACTCAGTATTCCTACAACTACTTCGAGTGCGATTGGAATTTATACTAAGAATACCGAAGTACTTACGTTTATCTTTGATCGTGTACGCATTTCTCAAGTCGATCATTTCAATATGTGGCTCTAGTAGAGTTTTCTTCAGGAGATTCGAATCTCGGTTTACATCATTTATAGCAGTTTGAAAGGCTTCCTTCTCCTCCTCCTCTCCTTCCTCGAATAAGCCCACTAAAAAAAGAGTAAACATTTTATCAATACGGGAAGCATACAGCATTGAAGCAAAGGGAGAGCAGAGCAGCTTGTACAGTGTACACCCAAGATACACTTCCCAGGGAACATTTTTTAGATTTTGTACACTGAATCGAGTTGGCGGGAGCAAACTTTTCGTTGTGTGGACGCCGCAACATCGTTTAAACCGAATATGCCGAGTATTGGTTAACAATGCTAATTCTGAAAAATGATTGAGAGGCCTTCGTTGCGGCCCTGAGATTGAATACGATCTACCCAGGCACTCGCAGAAGCAACAATGTCGGTATAGGTACACAAAATCGAACGCTATAAAAGTAGGTACGAGGTAAATCGTGATTTTCTCACTAACCTAAATTCACGATTTGCGGATCCGCTGGGAAATGCTTGTGCAGCCTTGTGCTGGACAAGCAAGAAGTCAGGTGTAACAAAACAAAGAAAAAGAAATAAATGCTCTTCGCCATCTCGCGAAACTCATTTTCAGCGGATAATAACGCGACGCCAGGCGATGACCTGGCTTATTTCGAATAACACTAGAGAAGCAAGCTAAATCGCTAAATTCATCAGCGAAGCTAGTCTTGTCGTCGAGAAGTCTCGGATTTTTTCGCCCATTTTCTCTAAAATAAAACTGTTTTGAACGACAGCCAATATCGGCTGGCTGGGTTTGCAGTCAAGCATGTTTGATTAAGAAATGAATTCGCTCTTCGGCGATCTTAATGTTCCTTTCATTACTTGTTCTTCTCTTTGTCAGGACAGCAGAACGGTAAGTGGTACCTAGAAGTCTCCTGAGAGGTGAGTACAGCAAAGTTGAAAATTTAGGGCCCGTTTCCTGACAAACTCTTCCATTCCCAGGCCCGTAGCGCGACTACTTTCCTGGGTGGGACACTTAGAACATTGGGGCGATGCCTACACTTGGCTCCCCCCTCCGATGGTACAGCTCCCTTGAAGAGAGGTGACTGGTTGCCAACGATTGCTGTAGGGTTACCTAGAGCTTAAAAATCAAATCTGAAACTAAATTTGGTATCATGTTCTTGAAAACTAGATCAATGGAGTACGATGTATATCTATTTACTCAGATTTTTATTGGCATGAATCGTCAATGTGTAATTGAATTAACTAGTATATCAGCATCATGCGTTGATGGAGAAAATACTTTTTTTTTTAAATCATAAAAATTTATAAATTTAAAAAGAACACACTCCTCTTCACACATTTTTTGCATTTAGTAATGTGGATCTGGAATGTAAGATATCACATATTTCAATTTGTCAATTGACTTTTTAGCATTTTATATGCTATACTTGAGCGAAATCGTAAGGAAAAACGTAACAAAAACCGTATCACTCCCCCGATACGAATTCAGTGGTTGACATTTCCATGGAAAACTATTTTAGCATTTTATATGCTCTATTACTACTGGGTATACTTAAGCGGAAACTGTAAAGCTCCCCCATAACGGTTCACCGACACGAATCTAGTGGTTGACATTTCCATGGAAATTTATTTTAGCATTTTATATGCTCTTACTACTGAGTATACTTGAGCGAAAACCATAACGCTCCCCCCGACACGTTCCCCCGGCACAAATCCAGTGGTTGACATTTACTGCGCTCTGTACAACTATATACAGTCTGCAGCCATATTGTTAATAGAAATTTCCATGCCCCCTCTCCCGTCACGAAACCCACCCCGTATGATTTAGCTTTTCATGGTGACAATTTAGTTCAGTAGTTGACATTTCCATGGAAATTTATTTTTATTCCAGTCATGTGCTCATTGATTTTGATCTTTGCTGCGCCCTGTGCGACTACAGTCTGTAGCCGTATTGTTTTTAGAAATTTTCATGGAAATTTTTTTTATTAGGGTACAAAAGCACATGAAATGTTACGTATTTTAGAACGGGTTTTTATATCCTGCTCTAGGTGTATATCAATTTTCAAGTCATAAACTTTGGTTTAGGTTTTCTTTCGGAGGTTGGGGAGAAGCCATTGCTGAAGGCTAGCACATAGACTCTTTGATGCTCGTTTAAAAATCTTAGATTCTTTTCAAACTTTGAAAAGCTCTTTTAAGCTGGTTTCACATTTGTAAGGACTCATTCAAAATTCTTCATGATCATTAGGCTTGTTCGGAAGTCTTGGAAGAGTCTTCCAGAGACTTCATCGAGTTTTTTCAGCTACCAAAAAATCAACAAATTCATCAACAAACCATTATTTATCACAAAAGGTTGGTAATGTAAAGACCTAATATGAGACAAAAGTGACAATTTTTTCAGGGACGCATTCACCTACGTTCTCACGATGCAACTTGCATCGTATTAATTTTGTGAGCCTCCTATGGAGAAGAAAAAAAGGGTTTCAAATGAAATGAAATCAGGTATGTACATAGAGCTCAACAAAATAGAAGGAACAAATACAGAGCAAATTAATTTTTCAAGTAAAAAATTGTGATTTTATGTGCCCTAACAAGCCCGAGAAAAAATTGACAAAATATTCGAAATCAACGATGCAGAAAACTCGGTTTAGATTACTTTGTTCAGAACTTTCTAACACGGTTAAATTTTCTTGAGACCTTTTTAGAACTCTGTTAGTGGCTCTTTAGTGGTCGATTGATATTTGTTAGTCTCTCTAAAACTTTGATAAGATTCTTCTGAATCTTGTGACGACTTGTTCAGTCTTTCAAGATTCTTCGAAATGTTGACAGGATACAGCTGGAAGCTGGAAAAAGTGAAAAATGAATTCTGTGGCAAAGAAAGAAGGTGCACCGCATTCTGACATTTATTTCGAACCACAAAATATTTTTTTCTTCCTCTTCTTTCGCGGAACTAAATTGAAGACAAAACTGAAAACATCCGTGGGATAATGTTAGTTATTCTCAAGCCGGGTTTCACTGTTCAATATCTAAGAAGAGTTCTGAACATAAAAAAGAGTGACATGACGTGATTCAGCGTACTGTTTACTGTTAAAAGCCATGCTTAACTCATTTTTGATAAAACTGGATCTTTTTAGTTACGATTCTAGTCTCCTCAAATATCCTGCTTTTATTACATAGGTACTTTTTGAAAAGGGGATTTTCTTCCATAGGAGTCTCATAAGTTTGCGTCGTATATGCATTAAGACTACAAATATATACTATCATGTAGATTATTTACGTTACCTTTCTTCTGATTAGATGGGAGGTCAGAGAAACTAGACACATAGGTAAACAAGCAAATAGGTAGATTGATAAATAGACAGGTAGAAAGACAGAGATTGGGTCAGATATTTCGGCAGCTATCCAGGCAAGCAAATAAGGATATAGATAGATAGATAGATAGATAAATAAATAAACGGGCGAATAGATGGACGGAGGGGGGGGGGCAATCACATTTGTATTTTATAAATTTCCAAGTTGCAGAAAATTTTGAAATTTTTTAATTTCTTAGTGGACGACTTTTCGTAGCTCTAAAGATTGACAGTTTGAGTTTCAGAAATAAACCTTATAATCTTCTATTTCTAATAAATATTTTTTATTTTAATTACATCTTTTAAAATGGTTTTTGTTAATTAATTCTTTATAATCAAAATTTTAGACTTATATTTGGATATATTTTGCAATTTATAACAAGTTGTAAATATTTAATGAATGTAACTGTTCTTAAAATTTCAAGTAATGTGGTTACTAACCCCCCCCCACCCCATAAAAAATTCACATATATCAATTTTTCTAAATCCCTTTTTGTTTTTTCTTCCTGGAACTTTCTACAAAAGAAAAAAAAAGAAAAAGAAAGAAGAGAAAACCGAATTCAAAATCAGGCTAATTACTCAACGTGATACAAAGTAATTTACGTTTCTTGGTCAACGTCCGCGCGATAGAGAAAGGTAATAACTATCCCGCAGATTTTGGGCCACGGGAACGATAGAACTCAAATTCGTTCCCCTTTGCGCAGGCTCAAGAACTTATTTAAAAACAACATTGATTCGTTGCTGTTGGTTACCAGCTGCTGAAAAATGTAATCTTGGTCGCCGAAAATTCAATAGAAATTACGTAGTTAAGTGACGTAATGACGATAGCATTTGATGTGATTTTTCCAAGTTTATGTTACTAGTCAGATTGTCAAATCTTTTAAAATATTTTTCCATATTATATTAGGAGTAAACCACGTAAATTCTTTCCATTCAGCTGCGAATTTTTATGATCTAGCCACGAAATTTTTTGTTTGTTTATTTTTTGCGTTCGATAACAGGCAATGAGAACAATGGTAGAAGTTTATCGAAGACCGTATGGTAGATTTTCACTCCATCTCATCCGCTAGATTGTAGTAAGCTTAGAGATGCGAAAACAGCGCCAAAATTTTTCGAAAGTAATCCTCGAGCGACGATAGCGCGCATGCTCGTCTCCATTGACTATCTGGAGATTCCAGAAGCTCGGCGTCGCTTTCAATTTTGATTTCCCGTTGCAAAAGTAGTATTTCGAAAATGTAACCACGTCTAAATTTGGACGCTTTAAATACTCGATAAAGGATCGTTTTCATTTGGTTATTTTTTGTGAAATTCATCGCTGAAACGTTTGCAAAATGCAGTTATTTTTATTAGTGTTTACGCTGTCTTCGCTGTTATTGTTCGCAAAGGCCCTTCCAGAAGTCGTACGCATAGGTGAGTCTTCTCCTTTGCTTACGCCTTATCTGGAAAAAACAGTATTATTAGCCTAGTGGTTGTTGGACCGTTTTTAATAGCGGCAGTTCGATTCATCTGCCCGACTCAATCTTGATCCACTAAAAACAAGCTGGTGGGCAGCAATTTTTTTTTAATTTAGTGATAGGCACAGATTTACATGAACCTAGAGGAAAATGCTTCTTAATTCTGTTGATTCATTGAGTTGAATTACAAAGTCAGATTTGTAGCCATGTTGAATTTATAGGGCTAAGGACAAATCTTGGAGTAGGTAGCAAAACATTTATGCAGTTTATGTGCACGCCCTCTGCCCTCTTCTACGAAAATAAGAGAAACTGGTCTAGTTAGCAGGTTAAACATGATGATTCGTCAAAATGGAAAGAAATTAGCCTTGAGGATACAGGCGGATTACATGGATACAGAAAATAGCTCGATCTTCGTTTCTTAGTTTTCTGAGGTCTTCTCAGTCGTAGTGGGCCTTAATAATCTCCGCAAAGTCCTAAGAATTCTGAATCAGTCTTGAAACAACCTTAATGAGTATTTTCGTAATCTTGACGAATAACAACCAACGAGTCTTGAAAGAGGGTCAAGGGCTTCAGAATTGAAAATCTGTGCTCAAAATCCAAGTTCTAGGCATTTATTCCTTTCTAATGATCCAGCTGAAACCCAATTACCAAGTAGAATAGCTTTGCTTATCACCAGGTCTGGAGAGAAAACAAAAAAAAAAGTTGTGCTACAATTCTTTTTATGCCCTTCTCAAAAATGACGATTCTGTGCTCGAAGATTCAAAATAAAAAAATCAGACGAGAAAAAATCCAGGCCTCCAAAATTTTCGGGCTAGGAGAATCCCTCTCTTGCCTCACCATTTCGTCAGGCCTGTTGCTTGTTCTTTTTTACCTTACGTAGGTATGAGTTTCTTTAGGTGAATACATTAATGACATACTTACTTTTCATATATCTCTTGAGGTATGGTATCCTGGAAATTAACTCACTGGATTCGAATACACGTATTCCACTTATTTAGAAATTCAGTGACCGTTTTCTTGCTGAGAAGACCCCAATATTTAGCTCACATGCCTAAGTAACTTATCAATTCCTAAAGAAAGGGAAAAAAACAGTTTTGGTTATATTTGAAAAACCTCATATCATGCAGACCTGATAGATTACCAATATATATATCTACGGTATTGAGTCCGATTATGGAAAACGATGGGCTGTACGAAAATTGTGTTTAGGAGAAAGGGGAGGATCTATTAATTTAATAGAAGGACAGCAAAATTATATCTGTATATGCGTATTATTTTGAACATTCAGCCAATGGAATATGCAGAACATGCATTGACATGACACTCGTTCAACATGCACCTTCGAACTTTCCTTAAAAGAGTATATTGGCATTACACTCAGCAGTTTTTGGTACCTCTTGAACAATATCAATGTTTGGTAATTGTATAATGTGGTGAAGTACAGGGGACCTAAACCCCTTGAGAGCTCCTTCCCCTTCAGAAATATCACTCTATTTCCGCCTCTGTAATAATGTTGTTCTTGCATTCGGATTCTGATGTATATTTTACAAAACAAAATCATATTTATTGATTAACAATATTCGCTCTGAGTATATTCAGGTACGAATACGACGACTGCATGATTTTGGCAAATATGAAATGCGACGCCTTAAAAATGTAAAACGCGTGCACATTCATCGGACGTTCGACTTGCAGGTGGAATATTGATAGTAATTTTCGATTTGACAAGCTCTGTTCGTACCAATAAATATCGTAGAAAACTGCGTTCACTATCTCTTCATTCTGAAAAATAAAAGTTAGGTACATGCTAACGAGAGGTGAATTGAAACTGAGAATGAACTTCAAATTACAAAATATTCATGTTTTATAATCTCTCTATATACTATTTTTTTAAATTTCAACAATTGTTGACTCGTTTCCCTTACCCCTGCTATATTTTTTCTATTATCCCATTTACTATTGATACTTTCTCTTCCAAAACTTAACCCCTTTTTCTTATATAGAGGGCAAAGTACAGCAAATTCGATTGCCATTGATGTACACCTACCATTCCTGATATCGTCTCTCCAACGAAACAGCGAATGAAAAACGACGTGAATGTTACAAAGCTTGATCCGATTATGCTCATGTAACTTGAAGGACTTACTGAACCCTGGCAAAAGTCGAGAAATATATAATCAGTTGGTTCAACATTAGAACCTCAAAAGGTTTTGCATCATGATCAATTAACTTGGAAGTTTCTGTGCTGCTTGACACATACCTACCTGTAGTAAATTGTAAAACACCAAAGCGAACGAGGTCAAGCTCAATACCAATTCAACAGCAAAAATAGTTGATATCCATTCCTTGAAAACTATAAATGATCTAGACATACATAAATTGCATAATGTAGCAAATTTTCAGTGTATTACCAATTACCTCATCCGGTATTGATGCACCGATAGTTTTCCTAATCCATCAGTGGATACGTATTAGGTACTAAAATCACTTTCAGATCATGTTTACATAACTTTCTCCCCATACTCTTAGAGGAACTAAAAAGAAAAATGTGTCGCATTTGATAATTCACTTGCCAGAAAATAAATACCTATTGCATGTTTGATTGAGACAAAAAAGAGTATTTTTCATCTAACCAGAACGCGAACGAGCTAAACACAATTTTGCCTCAAGTCCTAAAATGTGGCTCAGTTGTGTTTCCGAAACACTATCTCAAGTCAGGCTATTCATCAATTCGATCTGAGTTGAATTTATAGGGTGAATTAATAAAAAAGAGATGGAAAACCAAAAAGGATTCTGTACATCTCCCTGGTGGACGTATTGTACGAATACTTTTGTGACAGTGTTCATAATATGCTTGATTCTCTCGGGTTTTCTCGTCTCACCATCATCGGCCAGGCTGAACATCGAAATTTCTGACAGGAAAATATGTAAAATTTTTAGCTTTTTCGGCCCTCTTCGGTGACTTACAAAGTCAAGGTACCAACCGATATGGCCAGAGTACAACGCTCGATTCAGATCTCCCTTTCGAATCATTGACGCATAGTAACTTTTTACGACTCTCATAAATTACGACTGAAGCTTGCGCTGAAATCCTTTTTTTTTTTTTTTTTTTTTTTTGTAATTCAAAAAATCAACAATCCACTTACTTCACCAGCAACTGATGGTGCTGAATGCACTGAATTAGATTTTCTTTGAATAATTTCGAATACCATACGTGAGGTTCGTTTATACCATCCCTCTGTGCATTCGCTCTGAGAACCTCTAACTCGCACCTTGTGGACAAAGAAGTTAGAGCCACTTTGAGTCGTTTGTGCTGCCTCAACAGCTCGATGACCATAAAAGCGATGTACACTTGCAGTAGGTAATAGCCCCAAAATACGGAGCTCGCCGTTAGCACCTGAATTACCAGCATTCCGATGTACGGAAGAAATCCCTTTTTAGCCAGTGGCATCCAGGCTGGATATATCATGAACTGACTTTCTATACCGAACAGGAAGCCAAGGCCCGGAGAAATACCAGCTAATGCGAAACCGAATAACTGATACCAAAAAATTAGCGTGTTTATTTTTCTCGCGTTCTTTTCGTCCAGAATCCAACTGTAGGTAACTTCGATGTCTTTCTCCTGGGTGTATGTGTAAATATTGTCGTCTATCCGTTCCAACAGAACTCGTATTTTATTTTTTCCTGCGAAAAGTGATACAATGGTGGTCAACAGGAGAATAGTGCTAAACAAATACGAAATCGTAACCACAAACTCGTTGAAGTTTTCTCGGTGGATTATCGAGTACATGGAGATCGAAAAACCAGTATAGCACAAAGAACACAAAACTGCGAATAATCGGACATATTTTTCAAAAAATGTGCCCTCGTAAAGCCTTATTCCGGTCATATCCAGTAAATTAATCATCAAACGAACCGACAGTCGCTTCATGGCTATGATAACTGACGTTAAATTTCTTCGATAGCTAGACAGGCTTTAATACGAGTCACAGGTACTTTAAGCAGAAGTACGTTTTCATGGAAATCTTGGTTTCCGAAAAGTTACAGGCAAACGTTGCACGAAACTATAGGCCATGGCAAACATAAGATTGTTGAACTGGAATTCCATAGGCGGGCTGAATAATTAATTTGGTTGGATTATAAATTTTAAATTAAGATCACTTTACTCGGTAGGCGTAAAACTTTCTACATTTCGTGTCACAAGAGCTTGGGAATCTGAAAGTAAGAGCGTCAGAAAATACACGCCATTGGGAAGAAGGACAAAGGAAAATTTTTGGCAAATTTTACGTCACAATATAAGTCTCCGAACTGTAAAACGGTATGGGGAGTTATTATTCATAACGTCATAAGATTAAATTTAAGATTGGCATTGGGTACCGAGTCAAACCACTACGAGTTAACAACGAGGGGAAACTGTAAAAATCAGAATTCAGGTTATAGCCAGGTTAATACAGCTTAAAATGGAAACATGTCTGAATAAGAGATACAAAAATTAGAATCTCCTCAATTTTGAAGCCTGTCAAGCGCTTCCTAATGGATTTCTAGAGGGGCAATTTTGCAACCAGTTAGTCAAAAAATTTTATTTTAGATTGCTACATCACCCTAATGTTATCATGTTGAGAAATGCACGTACTGGTTGCCATTTTACTGAAATGGACTTTTCGGATTGGTTATGAATCCTTATATTAATCAGTGGCGAATTTAATGGGACAGCAGGCGGATACTCGCTGACTGGGCCTCCCTTCAGGAAACCCCTTTGGGCCCACGAATCCTCTTCCTCGGTAAATAATGATAAATTGTTAACATATTTACTACTTTTTTGCCGGGAAAGGTGATCCAGAGGGGCTTCTTTCGAGATGGGGATGGAAAAGGAGAAGCAGTCAGCCGATGTCCGCCTGCTGTTCTGTTAAATTCGCCACTGAGAAACTTTTTTCACGAGCAAGGGACCTTTAGAAAAATCAACTGAAATTTGACTCTTGCTCAGGGGTCCTTACTAGAAATTCGCACGATTTTCTTCTGCACGTAAAAAAACCTTAGGCAAAATTATCTCACGACTGACTTTTCTCTCAGGAGTCCCAATCAAAATAATGCGATTTCGTTGCATATAAGAAGTCCAAACAAAATTGTCTGACTTCATTGACTCATTTATTCATTCTTTTGGTGTCAGAGAACGCGGAGGGGAGGCTATAAAAACCTGTGTGACTCCCTTTTCTACTCTTGAAAATTGTGGGTCTATAGAATGTTTTCTAATTGGTCTTTTTGCTTTAAATTCGCCACTGACAGTGATAATTCATTAGATGGCGTTTAAAAAACTTCCAAATCAGGGCTGTTTTGCGTCACCTCTTGGAGATCAGATACAACCCGTAAATACATTGAATTCAAAGCTGCGTTTTTTGTATTCTGTTGCTTTTGAAAGGAAATTTGGTGGTAGAATATTTTGTACAGTTCTTAATTATAATTAATGCAAACAGTATTTTAATCTCCCAGAGGGGGGGGGGGTGGATCTGTATCACTAGATACTAAATTCATTTTCGGCATTCGCTCGACGGTAAGGAGACATAGGGACTACTATAGACTATATATTCATAAAAACAATTTTTAAAAATTAAGTAGTCCAGTTTTAGTTTTGGTAAATTCATTTTTGATATTTTTAAACTTTTTATGTTTAAAATTGTTGTAATGCCTAAGGATGAGGACGAGATAAAAACTATATGAAACCCAAGAAACAGCTGAACAATTCAAATTTTGATATGTATCAGGAAGAAACAACCTATTGAAAATACTGTGTCTCAATTTTACAACATATATGTACGATTGTGGCGTGGTGATTGTAACGCCAACTTTGATGCCGAGGAGTGAATGTTTCACATTTAATACTCAAATATTAATTCTATTTGGATTCTTAGGTGGACTTTTCGACTCGGACGAAAACAAACAAGAACACGCCTTTCAGAAGGCGATAGAACGAATTAATTCGAATAAAAATATTCTGCCGAGGTCGAAATTGGTGCCTCAAATTGAAGATCAAGTTCTAGGCGACAGTTTTCGAGCAAATAAAAAAGGTAAATTATTGATTTAGACCAAATCATTAGTACCTAATTACTTCTAATTTACAAACTATGCGTCATTTATACTTACCATTTTATTACAGTATGTAATATTCTGCGGAAAGGGGTAGCAGCTGTGTTCGGCCCGCAGAGTCCTTCAGCAGCCAGACATATTCAGGCAATTTGCGATACTATGGAGGTTCCGCATTTAGAAACCCGCCAGTATAAAATGAACCGTGGTAGCTGTCTGGTCAATCTGTTCCCGCATCCTCAAGCCTTGTCCGAGGTAACGCTGGCCCTAAATAGATACACGAATGGACTGCATAAGTAAATTTTAGCATTCTGTAATGACTGTAAATGGTAACCATATAAGAGAAGAAAAAAACGTGCATAGGTAGTATTAATACTGACAACTGTAAAAATTGTAAAAACGTGTAAACTGCTCAATATCTCTTCTTATTTTGAAGTCAGTCTAATATTTCAATAGCCTCTTTTGCTTGCTCTTCTGCATTAAATAAAATTGGAAATTGACTTACGTTAACATATAGCCAAAAAAAATGCAACTTTCAATATCCAAGTTTGAAATGTTGGTATCAGTAGTATAGAAAGGTATGATTCTGGACCGAGTTCACATTTCTGTAATTTACTGTTGAAGTGACATTTTTCTGAGTGAGTTCTGTTCTCTCTAAACCAAGTTCACATTTCTGTAAATTTACTGTTGAAAACATTTTTCTGAGTGAGTTCTGTATAATCCTAGACCGAGTTCACATTTTTGTACATTCGATGTTGAAAACACATTTTTGTACATTCGTTGTTGAAAACACATTTGTGTGTAAGTTTTGTTCTCTGTAACCAAGTTCACATTTTTGTGTTGGTGTTAAAAGAATTGATATTGTAATATAAAGTGGTCGAGTTTCCATTTTTTATCAGACCACTTTTTTTTTCTAACTTGGATTTCAAATAATTTTTGTTTGAAATCTTAATACTAAAAAAAAAATAATAAAAATAAAAAAATAAAAATAATAAAAAAATAAAAATCGAAAATTGATAACCTAGTTTAAAAAAAAAAAAAAATATTATATATTATAAAATGGAAATGATTGAAAGTAAAAGCAATAACTTTAATTTTGATGACTCTACACATTGTGTATCTAAAAAGATACCATCAGTGAAAGTGATTAATCAAGAACCTGTAGGCTTCTGGATGTCTAATGAAAATTTGATGTCTTGTGAGTGGAGAAAAAGTTGCAACGAGTCATGTTCAGGTGCCAGCTGTGTAGAACATTTTGTAAATACAAAACCGCACACAATTGAGACTCGAGATGGATCAATTCAAGGTAGGATTATCGATAAAAATCGTATTTTAATCATTAGACGCCAACTTAAACTTATCAGACTTTCTCGAAATGATTACTCTTTTGCTGGTTATTGGGTAAAAGGAGATACAGACTATATTTCAGCACGTAAGTATCTCTTAGTGTTTCTAGATGAAAAGAATCATCCACTACATAAAGAACCAATCCAACTTACAGCTAGAGGTGTATTTCAGGTAGAATTTGATAAGAATTTATTAAAGTTTAGAAAAGAATTTAAAACAGTTTATAGTAAAACACGAGGTGTAATGTCAGATTTATGGTATTCTATGCTTGTGTTCTGTCCTACTTTTGTATCAAACGTAGTAGGTTCTTTAAAAAAGAGTAGAGCATGTTGTATTGAAAATTATATTGTTCCAACAGAATCTAATTTGAACTCTTTATGTGTAGGTAGAGATAAAGAAGTCTCAAAAATTGTTGAAGCTATGTTTAATGATTCTGAAAAATGGAAAGCTGAAAATAGTAAACCTTTCATAACCACATTAGTTCAAGAAAATGAATAATGTATTTTTATATGATTTTTCATATAAAAATAATAAAAATGGAAATGAATAACACTTTTAAAAATTATCATTGCGAATTAAAAAACATTGAATTCCTTAAATGTTTTAAATATATTAATATTTATTTGGAAACAGATCTATATAAATTTATGGAAAATATTGTTTATGACTTTATTCCTGAAAATAAAAAAAAAGAATTTTATAAAGATTTAGAAAAAAAAGGCGAGAAAGAATTTGTAGAAGATATTAGAAAGACATTTAAATCTAAAGAACGAAAAGAAAATCAAAATATTTCAAGAAAAAATATTAATGATACAATGATAGAAACATTTGCTATTAGAACGGGAAAAAGTAAAGAAGATATAAAAAAAATTAAAATGCTAATACTTTTAAAAAAAATAACTAAAAAAAATATTACATTTAAAAATGGAGAAATAGAAAATATAGATTATTAAGATTTCAAACAAAAATTATTTGAAATCCCTTGGAAAATGCGAAAAAACTCACGAGAAAATTTTGCAAAACCACTGCCCCCGCGAACGCCCTGAATTTTTATTTGCATTTTTTTTTGTCCGCGGAGGCTGTGGAAACTCTGAGAGTTTTTTTTTTTTTTTTTTTTTTTTCCACCAAGGCCGTCGATTCACGCATCCGAGACTGATATGGCCGGCTTCATATCAGCTCAGAGTACGCGAGTCTAAACCCGGTGTTATCTTTTTTTTTTTTTTTTTTCACTGTAGTTCGACCTCCAAGCACCCAGCGACGCGTGTGCACCCGCGCCATCGGAGTACGTCAGAGATCTAGTACAGCGTTTTTTTTTTATTTATTTTGCATTGAATGTTACTACCTAATCAGCGCTGATTACAGAGACTTAGTAACTCGACATCGTCGACCCCGAGATAACACTTTTGATTTGCCGCCGTGACGCTGTTCAGTCACGGTTACAGTTTGTTATCCCGAGGGGAACTAGCCTAGGTGAGGTGTACGGACCTTTCCCCTCTTTAGCACTTCCGTCTAATATGGGGAGGAAGCCTAATGTACAGCTCCTAGCTCCGATAGAGTGTTATTTAAAATTTGTATATATACTTACAAAGCCCGTAACCAACATTACATATGAGTTTGAAATGCAAACATAGCACTCTCATATTTATGAATAAATTATCATCGCCGTATAGATTCGATTCATGTATAATTTTTTTCAATGCCATGATGGTGTTATCATTTAATTGATTGCGCTAACCTTTCGTGCATAAATTAGCGTGTAATGAAGAAATACGATAAATAAAAAATTGAATTACGTTAAAAGAATAATCATATATAATAATTATATATAATAAAATGGAAACGATAAATAAAAAATATGCACCGAGAATGTGTATAGAGTGTAATAAAAAAATTACATACAAAAATTATGCTAGACATGTCAGATCTAAGCATGGAAGGACAACAACAACAGCAAAAGATTTAAGAAATGATTTGCGAAATTGTGGAGTGAAAGGTGTATCTAAGTTGAAAAAATCTGAATTATTGGAAATTAGAGACAAGATACAGAGACAGAGTTCGAATTTTGAGAGAGAGATTCTGAATAAATTAACGAAAAAAGAACTCATTAAAAAAGTTGGAGAAAGAAACAAAAATTTAACTAGAGCTAAAATAATTGAAAAATTCTTACAATCTCAAAATGTAAAGTATCTCCAAGAATTTAATTTCGATGATGATAGTTTTGATGAGCCTATAGTTCGTCCTAGTGTGAGAAAGATAGATGGGTGTTGGAAAAATATGGTAAATCAATTCTCTATAGTATACGAACCTGCAAAATATGATTTAAGAATTTATTTAGACAAAATTACAGAACTTCTTGATAGAATGCTTAAAAGTGAGATGAAAAAGAAAAAGGCAATAAGCATAGGATTAATAGCAGTTGTAAACTATATAGAAATAGATCACACAACTGGAGATAAAATAGGTGATAAAGAGGCATATTTTCGATCAAAGCATCATATTATAGTAGATTCGAATGCAATTGAAAGTGCATTAATCTCAGCAAAAAATGAAGTTATAAAAAAGTATGAGAGTTATACTGCTCAAAATACTAAATATAAATTTGATCAAGTTATTGAAATAAATATTCAATCTGATAAAAATGACCCTTTACGTGGTGGGACTTATATTCAATTACCCAAATTTATTCAATCAAAAAAGTGTTGTATTAATGTGAAAAATATTCAAAATAGAAATTTCAAGTGTCTCAAGCAAGAAGATCTTAGATGCTTTGAATATGCGTTGGAAAGTGTTTTGAATTCAGTTACAAATCATGTAGATCGAGTTTCAAATTATGATATCACGAAATATGAAGAACTGAAAATGGAATATCCAGTTAATTTAATTCCAGAAAATATTAAAAAATATGAAAAATTTCTAGGTATATCTATCAATATTTATAAGTATGAGGAAGATGAAGAGGGTATTGGTCAATTTTCTTTAATTTATAAACCAATTAGTAGTGAAAACCATGTAAATTTACTACAGTATAAGGATCATATTGTTGGGATAAAAAACTTGAGTGCTCTATTAAAAGGAAAAATACATAAATATACAAATCATGTAGAAATTTGTATGAAATGCCATAAAAGATTTAAAGATAAATTAAAATATGAGGAACATTTAAAAAATTGTATAAATGATGAGCAAAATATAGAAATGCCAAATGAAGAGAAGAAATTTCGAAAATATTGCACAAATGGGGCAGAACAATATCATCCATACACAGTGACGTTGGATTTTGAATGTCTATTGGAAAAAATGCAAAAAGAAACTAAATCAACAAAATATCTCCAGAAACATATTGCTAACAGTTTTTGTTTCTATTCTGACCAACAAGGAACACAGCTGGTTAGAGACTCGAATGTACAAAACTTGATGAATCAATTCAATTCTTGGTTAATAGAACATGCTCGCGCATACAACAAGATAAGAAGAATTAATAAGCCAATGACTTGGGGACAAGATGAAGATATCAAATTCAAAGAAACTTCTCACTGTCATTTATGTAACAAGATTCTTACAGAAAATGAAAAAGTTAGAGATCATGATCATTATACAGGAAAATTTCGTGGTGTAGCCTGTGGAGAGTGCAACTCGCATTTAAGAATGCCAAGATTCATTCCAATTTTGATTCATAATTTAAAATACGATTCCAAAATATTTTTACAATGGTTGTTGAAATTATTTAGTGGGAACGAGAGGGAGCCTTCTGAGAAACATGATGTGCAAATTATTGCAGAAAATTGTGAAAATTATAAAACATTTTCCAAAAAGGTGGTGATAGATCATTGTGAAGTAAAAAGAGATTCCACTTATTGCTGCACTTGTAAAAGAAAATATTGGGACAAAATATTAAAAAAATGTTCCTCTTGTCAAGGAGAAAAACTGAAAATAAGTAGGAAAGGAGATAAAATACCTATAGAAATGGAATTTAGATTTATTGACACATTAAATTTTGTAGGAATTAGTTTAGATCAAGCAGTAAAAAATCTAGCAGAAGTGAATGACTGTTTTTGTGCTAGGTGTAAAAAAGTACAGAAAATTAGGAAAGGACAATTTTTACCAATAAATGAGAATGGCATTTTAAAATATGCAGCAAAATGTGAAATTTGTGATTCTGAATTGACAAAACCGATTAATTATAATAAATTTCAAAATATATTGAGAGAATTTAAAAAGAAGACCTACATTTGGTTTTACAGAAGGGGATTTATCCTTATGACTGGGTTAGTACTTATGATAAATTCTCTGAGCAATTACCATTAGATAAAAAGGCGTGGTATTCGATGTTAAATAATAAACATATATCTGATGACGATTTATCAAAAGCAAAAAAAGTTTACAAATATTTTGGATGTAAAAATTTTGGAGATTATCATGATTTATACTTGAAACTAGATACAATTCTCACAAAAGATATTTTTGATAATTTTAGGGAAATGTGTTATAAACATTATGGACTAGATCCTGTATATTATATTTCAGCACCACATTTATCAGATAGTGCTTCTTTAAAATTCACGAAACAATCGCTTGAGCTAATTACTGATCAAGAAAATTATGAAATTTATGAGAAAGGAATAAGAGGAGGGATTTCCAACATTCCTCATAGACACGCTCTTGCTAATAATTGTTACTTTTACGATGAGAAAAAGAAAAACGATAAAATTAAGCAAAGAAAAAGCCAAAGAGAAAGGAATTTGGGATAGTAAAAAGCATATCAGTTATATTCTATATTTAGATTGTAATAATTTATATGGGTGGGCTCTGAGTCAACCATTACCAATAGGTGAATTCTTGAACTATAATTTGCTAGCCCATCAAATTGAAGATGCGCAAGCAAAAAATTCCGAAGCAAAGAAATCTTTAGAAAGCAAATTTGAAAAATTGACTTATAAACCATCAGACTTTACTCAAGATGTAATTCTTACTCTAGATGACAATGGTGAGTATGGATATACTTTTATAGCTGATCTTGAGATTCCTACAGAATTACACGAAAAATTTAAAGATTATCCCATGCTTCCAGAACAATATGTACCTAGAGAATCAGAATTGTCAGATTTTCAAAAAATTTTGATTGAACAAAAAATAGGTAATAAACCAAAAATGAGTAAATTAATAAGTACGCTACACCCAAAACATAATTATCTCATTGATTACAGAATGTTGAAAGAATGCTTGAAACAAGGTATAGTTTTAAAGAGTATAAATAATTACATAAGATTCAAACAAAAAGCTTGGATGAAACCATATATTGATAAGAATACAAGCTTAAGACAAAAAGCAAAAAATGATTATGAGAAAGATCTCTATAAATTACTCAATAATAGTGTCTATGGAAAACAAATGGAGAACGTTAGAAAAAGATGTACAGTACAAATAGTGACTACTTTAGACTCATTTCTTAAACAGAATGAGTTTGAAACAAGAGTTGTTCTTGATGAAGAAACTGTTTTACTTCACATTCAAAATAAGAAAGTAAAGTTGAATAAACCAATATTTGGGGGGTTTGTTGTTCTGGAGTTGTCAAAATTATTAATGTTCCAGTTCTACTACAATGTTTTAAAAACGAAATATGGAGACAAAATAAGATTATTAGGAACTGATACAGATTCATTGATTGTTTATATAGAATGTGATGATGTTTATGAGGACATAAAAGAGAATCTAGATTATTACGACACTTCAGATTATTTAATGGATTGGATGCCTCAAGTAAACAAAAAAGTTCCAGGATTATTCAAGGATGAATACTTAGGAATCCCAATAAGAGAGTGGGTAGGACTAAGATCAAAAATGTACTCCTTCAGAAACGACACATCGAAAGAGAAAAAAGTGTGTAAGGGAATTAAAAGATTGAATATAGAAAGAATGAAATTTGAAATGTACAAAAACTGTTTGTTCAATAGCAAGCAAACTAAGGAAATTGTGCATGGAATTGTTTCCAAAAAGCTGAAATTGTATACTATATCAATCAATAAAATTGCACTATCTCCTTATGATGATAAAAGATACTTAATTGATGAAATGAATACACTTCCATATGGCTATAAAAAATATTGTATAATAAATGAAACGAACTAAAATAAAGAATAAGACTGAAGTTTTAAACTTTGATAATAGTGTTCCAACTTGTAGATTGAAGGAAGTGTTTCCTAATATAATGAGATGTTGTATATGTGGTCCTAGTGGGTCTGGAAAAACGAATGTTTTATTGACTATATTAGTGGATAGACCATTACCTGATAATGTATATTTATGTTCAAATACTTCTAATCAACCAAAGTATGAAAAGTTTCGCCAAATATTGCAAAACGAGAAACTTAAAAACAAAAAATTTCATACAGTATCACTCGAGGATTTACCAGACCCTAATAAAATAGAAAAAGGATCAGTAGTAATCTTTGATGATATCTACACAGAAAACCATGATAAAATAGGTAAATATTATTCATGGAGTCGTCATAATGATATTTCATGCTACTATTTATCCCAAACATATTCAAAAATTCCAAAACAACAGATTAGAGATAATTTTAATTACTTAATTCTTTTTGAACAAGATCTTACCAATCTGACACATATTTATAACGAATATGCTAGGACCATAACATTTAATCAGTTCAAATCAATATGTAATGATTGCTGGCAAAAACCGTATGACTTTGTAGTTATAGATAAAGAATGTGATCAGAAAAATGGTAGGTTCAAATACAAATTTGAGGAAAATTTTATATTATAAATGAGAAAGCTAACAGATTATAATTCAAATGATATTGATTTTGTTGTAAAACAACGTGCACTTCTACAAAAAAATATTGAATGTGCAAAGTTAGGTCAAGTGAATAGAAAACTAGAAATGGAAGAAAACTATAAACCAATCATTGATACAATAAAAGACCTTAAGCCTGTAATACAACAACCAGTATTACCTATGATTGCTGACAAGCCAAGAGAAATTACCTATGAACGGTCAGAGGAAACACCAGGATTTGATATGTCTCAAAGTCTTGCATGTAGATATTTGTCTTACTATACTAATAAAAAAATACCTACTGATTCAACTTTTGGTATTAGATACGAAAATAAAGATTATTATATAGGAAATGCACGACTCATGGAAGTTCATCATTATGCTGATAATGATCGTGCTGATATTAAGCTAAGTAATGACACTACCCTTTATCCAGGAACACAAGGACTGTGGGAATTACTAACTATGCAAAAACCTGAAAATTATACTGATGAAGACCTGAAAAATTATCAAAAAATTATTCTCAGTACAGAATCTTATCGTTCTGAGAATGGACAAATTAAAAGTAGTCGTGGGTACAAATATTTAAATTTCATCCAACCTATGTTGATTGAGAAGGAACTCATACTTTCACATCGTGGCTCTGGTCTTAAGAAAATTTATACCAATCAGACTGATTATAAATACTGGAACGATCCTAAAGAATTAATTGATCGATTTACAATACTGAAAGGTATGTGGGAAGCAGGTAATCATAATCCACAAATATTCAATGAAATGACCAACATTCGGGAGGAACTGATAGAAGCCAAAAAAAATTTAAAAACCTTATAATAAATGTTTACTAGAAAAAATCATCATTATTTGTATGAATCAGTTGAAAAAATTCAGAATAACACGGGGAAAATCTTAGAGTCTGTTCTGAAAATTGTCATAAAAGATGTTGGCGAAATTTCAGATATGATAATACAATGTATAAAAAATGTCATTAATAATGAAAATTATACTGTTGGTATAATAGAGTATGCTAATGGTGTGAAAGAGTACATAAACAATATAAAGGATAACACAAGCAGTATTTTACCACAACTGAAAAAGATTACTGAACATGATCAATCAGCTGTAACTGAACTGAAAAATATTACGCGGCAGGTAGTTGGATTGGCTACCACCTGCGAGAATTCACTTTTTAATATTACCCAATTAGGAGCAATTTTAACAGAATTGAAAAATATATCAAAAACAAATCAAAATATTCAGAAAATATTGGAGGAAAATATTCAAGAAATATTGGAGGAAAATTTACCACAAACAAATGAAAATGTTCAAGAAATATTGCAGGAAAATTTACCACAAACAAATGAAAATGTTCAAAAAATATTAGAGGAAAAGACAGAAATGTTCAAAATGTAGGTTATCATGAAGGTCAATAGAAAATGTCAAGTAATATAAAAAATGAAGTCATTAGTTGAACTTGAAGCCAAAGAACTTCATAAACCTGTGATAAAAAAATTTCAGAAAAGAAAAATTATCACAAATGAAATCAATGAAATCTGGGCAGGTGATTTATTAATTATGTCCCAGTATTCAAAAGAAAATAGGGGTTATAAGTATATGTTAGTAGTTATTGACACCTTCTCAAAAGTACTCAGGATAAAACCCCTCAAGGAAAAAACAGGGAAAGAGGTTTCTCAAGCTTTTGAGAAAATTATTGAAGAAAGCGAATATGGTCCACCTAAAAAATTACATGTCGACAAAGGTACAGAATTTGTAAATTCAGTTTTTAAAAAATTAATGGGAAAATATAATATTCATATGTATCACACAGAGAATGAGGAAAAATCAGCAATTGGTGAGAGAGTAAACAGAACCATTAATGGGATGTTGAGAATAATTTTTGAGATTCATAAGAATCATAAATGGGTTCCATTTATACCAGAGATATTGCACGAATATAATAATGTGAGGGTACATAGAACAATAGGAATGCGTCCTTGTGATGTGAATAAAACAAATGAACAAGAAATTTTTCATAGAATGTATTCTTCAAGTTTCTCCACGCGACCAAAATTCAAGGAAGGAGATCGTGTGAGAATACCCAAAAAGAAAGAAACTTTTGAGAACAAGTATAAGAACAACTGGACAAGAGAAATATTTGTAGTTGACAAAGTATTCCACACAAACCCTCCCGTCTATTCTATTAAAGATTTGAAGGGTGAAGAAATTTTAGGTAAATTTTATCGCCAGGAACTTCAAAAAACAGTTTTCTAAAATTTTCTACTATAAATATGAGTAAAAACTGTGGATTATCTAAAAGAGGTGGTGATATTGTGGATACAATTGGTAAATATGTACCATTTCCACTTCACTGGCCCGGATATAAAGCTCTTGGTCCTGGTTCGAATACAGACCTCGATATTCAAAAAGGTGTAAAACTGAAAAATAAATTAGATGAAATAGCTATGGATCATGATGTAGATTATGCAAATACAGATGATCCTAATGAACGTGATTATGCTGATAACAGATTCACATGGCGAGCCTGGGAGCGTGTCAAAGATCCTAATGCTAAATTAGATGAAAAAATTCCAGCATATGTAGCAGTAAATTTAATGAAATTAAAACAGAAGTTAGGTTTAGGAATTTATAAAAAATTTTATAATATAAATAATATGAGTAAAAACTGTGGATTAGGACAACATTTGCGATTACCTAATGAAATATTACCTAAAAAAGGTGAAGGATTTTATATTGATCGAAAAACCATAACCAATAATCAGAAAAAAGAAGGCAAAGGATTTCATATTGATCGAAAAACTACAACCAATGATCTCCCAGAAATAATGAATTATTTGAATAATTTATATGTTAACAAACAGAAAAAAAAAGGTAAAGGATTTTATATTTATCGGGAAACAGCTATCAATGATCGAAAAAAAAAAGGTGAGGGTATCGAAGTAAGTAGATACATTAAATATCCTATCAATCCAGATAAGGAACAACTTGACAAAATTAATATTGGTGTTGAGAAAGGGGTACCTGTTGTACTAAATTTAGGATACGAAAATTTAATCAGAACTAAAAATAGCACACAGAACGAAACATATTTACCTCTAACAAAAGCACAAGTGAATCAAATTGAGACAGCAAAAACCAAGGGAAAAGGTTTAAAGCTAAAACTGAACAAAACACAACTGAAGCAGGTTAAAAATGGTGGATTCTTCCCACCAGCTATCCTAGCAGGATTGGCTGCTATTGCAGCAGCTAAACCTGCTGTAGAAGTAGGTACTAAAATAGTAGAAACTGTAGGTAATTTAATATCAACCGCCAAGCAAGCAATTGATAATAAGAAAGCCAATGACGAGTTAGTAGAAGAGAGAAAACGTCGTAATGAAAAGTTGGAGTACAAGTCTGGTGAAGGCATAGGACAATATCTACAAATACCTAACGAAGTTCTAAAGAAAAAGAGCGTTAAAAAAATAAAAAATGGCGTTAAAAAAAAATGCAATGGCGTTAAAAAAAGAAAAAATGGCGTTAAAAAAAAATGCGATGGCGTTAAAAAAAGAAAAATTGGGGGTGACATGATCACTCAACAAGTAATTAAAAAAATCTTAGATAATGAAAAAAAAAAAAAAATAACCATCAAGAATGACGCATTAACTAATTTTGAAATAGAAGCATATGCTGAAAAATTGCAAATACCTCATTTCAGAGGAGTTTTTATGCTTGATGAGCTACCACCAAAAATCAAAAAATATGAATGTGGAATTGTAAATTTAGACACTTCAGACCACTCTGGAACTCATTGGACTGCTTACTGTAAGAATGATTCACAAGTTGATTTTTATGAACCGTTTGGTAACATTCCACCACCAGAATTAGTGAAATATTTTGGACAGTCTAGAATTACTTATAATTATACGCAGGATCAAAAACTTGATGAAACAAATTGTGGTAGACGGTGCATAGAATATTTATTAAAAATTAAAAAAAAATACTATAAATGAAATATATAAATGGTTCTTACAGTATGCTTATGAGCGGTACAGATTCTGTTCTTTATCATGATTTTAGTGGAGTTGATGACATTATTAGACTCAACCCTAATAAAGAATGGGAAATTGGGTTAGAATCTTTCCACACATCTTATCGTTTTTTCAATATAACTGTAACTAAAAACAATTCACTTACTTTTTATAAGGAGGTGAACGAATTACCTACAACTATAGTACTTGATCCTGGTATTTATGAAGTAGCTGATATTATTAAATGTATACATGAAAGTAAACATGCTAGGGCTGCTAATATAACCTTGAAAATAAATAAATACGCTCATACCATAATAATGGGGAGTCCATCACATATAATAGATTTAAGAGATGTGACTTCTGTTGGTAATATATTGGGTTTTACTAAGCAAATTATACCAGCTGGAAAAGAAGTTGAATCTGATAGCCACGTTAAAATTTTTCCTATTGAAAGCATTAAGGGGATATGTAATGAATGTAATAACGGTAATGAAAAAATACTTTTTTATTTTCCTATATCATCACTACCCGGAGAAAAAATAATCTATACACCAAATGAAACTCAATATTATAGAGTGAGAAATAAAGAAATAAGCGAGATTGTATTAAACCTTTATGATCAGAATGGCAATCCACTTGAAAATAATGGTGAAACATATTGGGCATTTTTAATCATACGTGAAGTACGATAATTAAAAAAAAAAAAAAAAAATACTATAAATGAATGGTTACGAAAGTTTTGAATTAATAGAATTCTCCACTGCTAATAATATTGATATAAATAAAAAAGATGAGGAAATTATAATTGAAATAAATACTCCTAATATTTGTACTTTACCTTGGAAAAGCGAGGTAGTTATAGCTGGTCGTCTGATAGTACGTGATAAAGACAAAAAAATTGCGAGTTTCGATCGTAGTACAGTACAAGTAATTAATAATGGGTTTCTCCATATTTTTAGGCAAATTATTTATAGAATTTCTGATGTTCAGGTAGATATATTGGAGTATCCAGGTGTAGCCAGCACCATTAATGGTCTCGTTTCACTGTCCAAAACCACCAAGTATTCTAATGCAGGATGGAATCTAAATAATGATTACATGAATGTTGATGCGAATGGTTACTTCAAAGTTGCATTACCTTTCGATATGTTTCTAGGTTTTGGAACTTATAAAGAAATTCTCTTTAATGTTAGTCAATCCTTGATACTAGCAAGAGAACAACATGGTGTTACAAATATGCTACAAGTTGACCCAAATTTAAAAGATTATACTGTGGAATTGAATCTGAAGTATATAACTTGGAGAATGCCAGTGGTGAAGCTTTCATTACAACTTGAAAAAGAAGTTTTACCATTGTTAAATAAAGACATACCAATTCGTATGAATTTTGAGCATTGGCAATGTTTAAAGAAACCTGCTGGTAGTGTATCAGGAAAAGAATTTAGGTGGTCAATTCCTACAGATATTACATCACAATATGCTTTTGTAGTTTTCCAAAATAAAAGGAACAATGATCTCTTTGCTGATAAAAGTAAATTTGATCATTGTAATCCTTATGATGTACGTTTCAATGTCAATGGTTATGAATATCCTCGTCAGCAAATGCGATTAAATTTTAATGAAAAGGATTCAGGAGCTTTATATACATATTTTAAAATTACAATGGAAAAGACGATGTTTTAATTGATCTTGTGCAATTTGAAAAAGAATATACTATCTTTTGCTTTGATCTTACAGGACAACCTGACGCTCTACAAACAGATGTAGCCAATGTACAAATTATATTCTCATGGCGTGATGATTTTCCTAATACAGCTGAAATATTTGTTCTTTTGAAACAACCTGTTTGTTATGAATACAAACCTATATCTAGAGCGGTTAGACCTGCTCCTAAAAACTAAAAAAAAAAAAAAAATAAAAAAAATATTCTTATAAATAGGTATGCAATCAGAAAACAATTCAGAGAACAATTCAGAAAATAAATTCAACTGGATGTGTATTATAATTTTCTGTTGGAATATTATCGAACAGGTGTTTAAAAAAATGAGAAAAAAGAAAAAGAAAAAAAAGACAGTCAAATAAGTATTATTTTTATATGAAAAATCATATAAAAATACATTATTCATTTTCTTGAACTAATGTGGTTATGAAAGGTTTACTATTTTCAGCTTTCCATTTTTCAGAATCATTAAACATAGCTTCAACAATTTTTGAGACTTCTTTATCTCTACCTACACATAAAGAGTTCAAATTAGATTCTGTTGGAACAATATAATTTTCAATACAACATGCTCTACTCTTTTTTAAAGAACCTACTACGTTTGATACAAAAGTAGGACAGAACACAAGCATAGAATACCATAAATCTGACATTACACCTCGTGTTTTACTATAAACTGTTTTAAATTCTTTTCTAAACTTTAATAAATTCTTATCAAATTCTACCTGAAATACACCTCTAGCTGTAAGTTGGATTGGTTCTTTATGTAGTGGATGATTCTTTTCATCTAGAAACACTAAGAGATACTTACGTGCTGAAATATAGTCTGTATCTCCTTTTACCCAATAACCAGCAAAAGAGTAATCATTTCGAGAAAGTCTGATAAGTTTAAGTTGGCGTCTAATGATTAAAATACGATTTTTATCGATAATCCTACCTTGAATTGATCCATCTCGAGTCTCAATTGTGTGCGGTTTTGTATTTACAAAATGTTCTACACAGCTGGCACCTGAACATGACTCGTTGCAACTTTTTCTCCACTCACAAGACATCAAATTTTCATTAGACATCCAGAAGCCTACAGGTTCTTGATTAATCACTTTCACTGATGGTATCTTTTTAGATACACAATGTGTAGAGTCATCAAAATTAAAGTTATTGCTTTTACTTTCAATCATTTCCATTTTATAATATATAATATTTTTTTTTTTTTTTAAACTAGGTTATCAATTTTCGATTTTTATTTTTTTATTATTTTTATTTTTTTATTTTTTTTATTTTTTTTTTAGTATTAAGATTTCAAACAAAAATTATTTGAAATCCAAGTTAGAAAAAAAAAGTGGTCTGATAAAAAATGGAAACTCGACCACTTTATATTACAATATCAATTCTTTTAACACCAACACAAAAATGTGAACTTGGTTACAGAGAACAAAACTTACACACAAATGTGTTTTCAACAACGAATGTACAAAAATGTGTTTTCAACATCGAATGTACAAAAATATGAACTCGGTCTAGGATTATACAGAACTCACTCAGAAAAATGTTTTCAACAGTAAATTTACAGAAATGTGAACTTGGTTTAGAGAGAACAGAACTCACTCAGAAAAATGTCACTTCAACAGTAAATTACAGAAATGTGAACTCGGTCCAGAATCATACCTTTCTATACTACTGGTATCGATCTTCCTTTATACATTACTAAAACTAAAATTTATCTTTTCTCTCCCCTGTCAGTAAAAAACAACGTATATTAGGTTTTCTGCCTTGAATGTGAAACTATGCATGAGCTGAAATATTACCCCAAGATCTAGACAGTCAGTTTTTGAGACAGGTAGTCAGAAATTGTAAGCCTACCAGACCCACTGTCTTGATGCGAAGCCCCGTAATATATACTTACTGAGTTTTAATAGAAGAATCAGATTAGTAAAACAGGATCAAAGAGAAGAGCCTCCTGGAGTTCTTTCTCCTGGATCTGCATCAAATAATAAATGAATAGAGGCAACAATAATTATTGCACAGAGTTGTATAGTGTATAAACGAAAACTATTATAACAGTTTTCCGAATATTACAAGTATATTTTAATGAGCCATTTCTTCACTCAGGCATACGCGAGCATCGTAAAGGCATTTGGTTGGAAAAATTACGCCATTATATACGAGGACATCGATGATTTGGTTCATTTGCAAGGACTGGTGGGAGAGCACCAGCTGAAACCCAGTTTTATAACCAGATTAAGTAGCGAAATAACAGATTACAGGTGAGTCGAACGATGCTGTAGCAATTGCCATTAGAGTTCAATTCTTGGGCTTTATGGACACGCATGTTACACCTGTAACTTTAATGTAGTGAGTAAATATACTTTCAATCGAATTACAGGCCTTTATTGAAAAAAATGAAGAATATGGGGTACTCGCAAATCGTACTCGACTGTTCAGCAGAGAAGACATTCACTGTCTTGAAACAAGCTCAGCAACTGGGCATGACCGGAACTTACCATAGTTACTTATTGACATCGCTAGTAAGTAATATACCTATTATCTACTTATTTTTTATTTTAGGTATCTATATTCTACATCCATAAATGACTGGATTTCTGGGATGAGGAAACTATTTTCTTACAATATAAAAACTTCAGGTAGATCCTACTTGTATTTTTATGACTGGGGTTTATTTTGTTGCTCAGGACATACATACTCTAGATCTAGATGATTTTAAGTACGGAGGTGCCAACCTCACCGCATTCAAACTGATCAATTTCGATCGACCGGAATTCAGAAGAATTCTTCGAGATTGGGTAAATAATTTTACATTTTCCCGTAGAGTAAGGATACAGTTTTTACCTTAACTGATTTCTGAACTAAAAGAAAATTTTTGTCTCTTCTTGCTTACTTTTGTGCAGGACAATGCAACAGTTATAAAGGTTTGTGATTTATTTATTATGTGTACCACAGCCTCATTCGTTACTTACCATCATTTGTTTCTCCCTCCCCCCTTCTTATTAAAAATCACGTGTTGTAGACGGAAACCGCACTCATGTACGATGCAGTTTATTTGTTTGCCAAAGCGTTACATGATCTGGACACCAGTCAACAGATTGACGTCAATCCGATAAATTGTGACTCGACGGTGGATACATTTTCCCATGGCTTCAGCTTAATTAATTACATGAAAGTGGTTGGTAAAATGATTTTTTACATTTGAATAAATTGTACACATGAAACCTACAGTATTACTGTAGTCTAATAAAAATTTGACTGTAGATTGAAATCGAAGGTCTGAGTGGGCTAATCAAATTCGATAATCAAGGATTTCGGACCAACGTTCAGTTTGACGTGATCTCATTGCGAGAAGATGGAATAAAAACGATCGGAACGTGGAACTCGACTGTGGGACTAAATTTTACTCGCACGTATACTGAAACCTATTCGGAGATTGTTGAAAGTCTGCAGAACAGGCATTTTATCATAACTACTATTTTGGTACGACAATATTAATTTTCTTGATATTATTCTACCAGTTTTTTCTCATAGCATTGTCATTCACCAATAATGCATGCCGTTGGATTACATTTGCTTGCCATCATACTTCTGAACCATTTTCCTATAAGCTTCCTCACTGTTATCAAGAAGGTTGAAGCATCATTTAAGTCTTGGCACACCACTATAGTCCTGGAGTGGGTACTCATCAAATTTAGTGTACAAGACTTTCGACAATAGCCTACAGAAGATACTGTGTATCTCCTTGGAGAACTCTGTTGCATGTTATTTTATGATCACTATTTACGAGCTTGAAACATGAGCAAGCCTTTGCACGTATCAAAGCTCGTGAATTATTCCTCCAGAATTCTTAGAATTTTGTTCCTTAGCAGCTCAGATTATATTGGGATTATATTTTCACCCTATCATAGATTTGAGCAACACTCTGGGGTTTATTCCTATGTTCACTAGGAGGATGTGAAACAGTTGCAAAATCTTTGCACGTGTCTACTTACACTCGTGGGGAACCTATAAAAGTCAATAGGTATAGGTATTTTGAACGCTTAAACTGATTTCAAAGGAATTCTTATTTAGAGTGCGCCATATTTTATGCGGAAAACCTCCAGTGAGAAACTGACCGGTAATGACCAGTTTGAAGGCTATGTGGTAGACTTGACCAGAGAAATATCTCGAGTGCTGGGATTCAACTACACTTTTAGACTGGTACCGGATGGACATTATGGTTCTCTGAACAGACTCACGAACGAATGGGATGGGATGATTAGCGAGTTATTGGAACAAGTAAGCGCAATTCTTGATACAACTCGTATAGTTGTATTTGTAGGTATGTTGCCTATAGACTACTAATTGAATTATACGAAATTTTTTAACGCAGAGATCTGATTTGGTGATAGCCGACTTAACCATTACTTATGAACGAGAGCAGGCAGTCGATTTCACCATGCCATTTATGAATTTAGGTGAGATTTCATTTCTTCTTCGTAATAGATCTCACTGAATTTGATTTTCTGTTCTTTAATAAAAATACAGTTCGTCTAATAATCGGTTCTTCAATTTAAATTTTACTCGTAGGTACTTAGATTTGTTTAAATAGCTCGTAAATAATTTTAGGGATCAGCGTTTTATACCGGAAGCCGATCAAACACCCACCTAACTTGTTCTCATTCCTATCTCCCTTGTCTTTCGATGTTTGGCTCTACATGGCCACGGCTTACCTTGGCGTATCGTTACTTCTTTTCATTTTAGCCAGGTTAGCTTAACTCTCTTTTCATTTCAACCGTCTCTGTTGATTAATTAGAAGAAAGGGATGCGTCTAAATATTGTTTGTAATTCGAATTTTGTACCCCCAGATTCAGTCCTTACGAATGGGAAAATCCGCATCCCTGTAAACGAGACTCTGACATTTTAGAAAACCAGTTCTCGTTAATAAATTCACTCTGGTTCGTTATTGGCACTTTGATGCAGCAAGGCTCCGACATCGTGCCCAAGTACGATTGGAAAACTAATATTAATTTAACCTTAGTTCTATTTTGAAATGGCAAAAAACGTAATGTCACGCGCATATGTGTACAAAATATGAACCGAGACGTAATAATTATTCCTGTCCAGAGCTTTATCGACGAGAATAGTCGCCGGCACCTGGTGGTTCTTCACGCTAATCATGATATCATCGTACACCGCCAACTTGGCGGCTTTCCTCACCGTCGAGCGCATGGAATCACCGATTACATCTGCTGAGGACTTGGCTAAACAGTCGACTATTAAATATGGCGTCCTCAGAGGTGGATCAACCGCTGCCTATTTCAGGGTATGTTCAGGAATGATTATACTCTTAAATTACTGACACGTTTCATCAGTATCATGCACAAATCCTTAATGTAGGGGGGAAGGGCAAATAGAGACACATCTGAATCCACCGTTGGCCTCTCCTAGCGTTTTCACCTGTAAGTAACTATAGTGTGGAATACAAAATGCAAAAAGCCGAATGGAAATCCTGTTCGCTGAAATCCTTTCATAAATACTGCTTCACACAACGTTATGTGTTTTTTTGTTCTGGAATTGTGAAATATTTGGCTTCACGAGGTTGTCTCTTTTCTCTTAAAAGCGGTCATCTAGTCAAGAAGAGCAGCGTTTCCAAAAGTTAGGTAAACGTGTTTCATTCATCGGCTGGATGTGGGGAAACTTTTACTTGCAGTCTCTAAAATTGCGTTTTTTTTTCTTCTTTTTGCAACTGTGAGTCGCAGCGATATTGAAAACACCATGAAGTAGGGGAGATAACATTTTTCAAAATGAGTATTACCCAAGACCGTATTTTCTTCTTCCATATTTTTAAAGTTCATTCGTTTTCTGTTAAGGACTACCAGATTAAATTACGACGTCATGATTTATTTCCAATTTCGCTAAAACGCATTAAGATTTTGATAAGATTCATTTTGGCTCCTTCAAAATCCTTTATGACTCATCGTCAGACTTCTAAACTCATTTAGACTGAGTCAAGACTTGGAAAAACTTATTAAAATATTTGAATTTTTTCTAGAGACTCTTTCCAGTACTTGTGAAACTCTTCACTCTCATCCAGACGCCTTCAGAGGTTTATATAACGTACAGCTATATGCTTCTTAAGACTTATTTAAGGGAGTCATCTTTAATGTTATGATGAGAATCATTCTATTCTGGGAAGATTTATGTACACTTTCTTAGCATAACGTTAGACACGACTAACACTTAGAAGGGGCAATCGCCATCTCCTTAATTCACTTTGGAGGTGTGATTAGAAAGATTTCACAATTGAACTGTCACCTTAATGCCAGCATTTTGGTGTGAGATCTTAGTTCCTAAAACTCGAGGTGTTTATTCCTAATTTACCTACTAAATTTTTTTTTTTGTAATTTCAGGATTCTAATATTTCAACCTACCAGCGTATGTGGACTGTCATGGAAATGACCAAACCGACAGTTTTCACTGAATCGAATCAAGAAGGAGTAGAACGTGTCATAAGGGGACGAGGAAACTACGCTTTCTTAATGGAGTCAACTAGTATCGAGTACGTCACAGAAAGAAACTGCGAATTAACTCAGATTGGCGGGCTGCTGGATAATAAAGGATATGGCATCGCTACTCCACCAAGTAAGGAAATACGAGTACCTATTCTCTCTATTATAGTTTGAATAAACGTGGATGTACCAATGTTAGAAGACAGCATAAATAAATATTTTTGGAAATCTGAGCGAAACAATTGTATCGAGCTGAATTTGGAAAACTTGAGAAAGATTGTTCACAAGGGTGGAGCAAAACCCAGTTTTCTAGATTTGGAGCTATACATATTATTTCGACAGGCATCTTGCAATGATCTAAATGCAATTCGTTCTTATTTCCAGATTCTCCCTTCAGAACCCCGATTAGTAGCGCCATCTTAAAGCTACAGGAGGACGGTACGTTACACAAACTGAAAACCAGGTGGTGGAAAGAAAAACGGGGAGGAGGTTCGTGTAAAGTAAGTTCAGTTTTCTTATAGATCTATAGATGTAACCATAAGTATAAATATAATTTCACCGACTTAACTGCTGGTACACATTGTCAGGACGATGTTCACAAAAGCAGCAATACAGCCAACGAGTTGACCTTAGCCAGTGTTGGTGGTGTCTTCGTAGTGCTGCTGGCCGGTTTGGGTATCGCGTGCTTGGTCTCGGTGGGCGAGTTCATCTGGAAGCTGAGAATGGAAGCGTTGGAAGGCAGGGTACGTCACGATTTAATATCGAGTCACGTTCCTAAAACTAAGCCTTACGATATTTTACAAAAAGTGGACCTGCAACCTCCTAGTTATTAATTATTTGTGATTTGAACTAGAAAAGAGAGTATGTAAGTAGATAACATAATTCAAGTAATTTTGCGAAAGAAATTTTAAAACAAATGAAATATAGTAAATTGGGGGTTTTAAACAAATCGTTTGGCACTGACAACCGTGTGTGTATATGTTTCTCGATCATAGGTGAGAGTATCTTTCTGTAACGAAATGATGTCCGAGTGTGAATTCGCGCTGAAATGTCGCCGCAATAAAATAACTGTTTTGCAGCCACCAAAAGACGATCTTTTACAGCGGCATTTGTCTCAGGGCTGCAATCAGTCGGTGAATTTAAATTACCCCAATTTATAACGTGAAATTTTCGTTATTGTAAAATTGCTACCTAATTGTAATAAATTTTATACTCGTTTGTTTTGCACTTGTTCTGCGATCTTCATTTGTACTCTGTACATAATATAGCATGTAATGATTTTGTTAACCGTCTTCTACAATTTTATTGTATTCAATGTTTCACCTGTGTAAAGTTATCGATATGTACTTAGTCTATACTCAATTGCTTGACACGACACTGTGACTTCAGCAACTCGCGATCTAGAGACCTATTATATGAAACTTTTATCACGATTTGTGGTATCGTGATAAAAGTTTCATAATAGGTCTCCTGGTCGAAAATTCACTGTGGCGTTTTCCAAGTTTTCGGTTTCATTTTTTTTTTTTTTTTTTTCAATTCTTATTAAGCATGTCATATAATGTCGATTTGTGAATGTTAAAATTAAGTGTCAAACGCATACATGTATGTAATTCCGAAATATACTACGGATCCCTGGAAGCGCACCTATTTATTTTGTATTTCTTATTTTGCACGGGAACAGAAATGTATGGTGAATGTCCTCTGGACATTTTCTTTAGTTGATGAAAGGGAAATTGCATTTAGTGGAGGGGTGGAAATAAAAAGAGCGGTTGACAAAATTGAAAAGAGAAACTTCTTTTTTTATTATTTATTTATTATTACGAGACATTTAATGCCTATATTGGTTATAATCCCGACAGTGGGTAGAATTTATAAAATTTCATCTACTTTAGAATGTTCGATAAAATGAGCTAGGTCTACAATATATTCGATTTCAAGGCTGGTGGATAATGATTGGCTCCGATGTGGTTGACAGGTGACGCATTCGTGTATGATATGATGGACCGTAAGAGGGGTGTCACAGGCCGTGCACCGGGGAGGGGGTTGCCGTGATAGTATGTATTCATGGGTAGCGCGAGTGTGCCCAAGTAAGTATCCTTTGTTCACTAATTTCAAACATTTCAATCAGCTGAAAAGATCGGATTTTCAGGCGAGAGAATTTAAAAGGAGTGGGAGGAGGGTAGACTTATTCATGTTCGTCATTTTCAAGTCAACAAAATTAACATTTTGTACCCTCGAAACATTGGAATCCCCTTCCCGAAGTACCAATACTAAGCCTATGAGTACAAATTATTTCGTCATAACGTAAACTCTTGACACAATATGTACCTACATATACCTACTAGAGCAGAAGCTTCGAATAAGGCTTTTATTTATTGCAAAAAGACAGTAAAAATCTTCAAGTCCCAGATGACATATAATAGCGTGGAGCTGCTTTTATCACTAGTTGAACGTTCGTTCGAAATTTTATTTTCGACATCCTCTGAGACATAATAATCTCATGTTAGCCACTTATGAGTATGAGTCTGAGACCCTTTTTTAATAGTTAGCAGTCTAAACTCTCGATATATGGTGGCCTTTTAACAAATTAAAGTCAGATTAACCGCGTAGCATATACTAATACCAAGAATGCTCATCATCATTCCAAACTAAAACTATTGTTCCGATGTTCCGCAGTCATGTCTTTTCAAGGCCATACCTATAGTTTTATATAATCAGAAGTTTATGCAAATTCTTAATAAATAGGGATTTATTGATAAATATTATGCAAGGGTGGATAAGAAGATTTAGACTAGACTGGAAAATATTTTAAACTGATCTCTCCTTTTAGTTTTTATTATTTCTGTTTATTCGAGTCGGCTCTTTTGACTCATTTTGTCGAGATTTTTTAAGCCATCCATTAGGACTTACCCACTCCTTTTTGTTCATCATATATATTATACTAGTCCGGGCTGTTCATTCATTTGGGTTGCTTTATAGGTTTGAGCTGTTTAGCAATTCCAGATTGAATTTGTCACTTTTGGGCTGTTCACCAGTTTTAGTAATTTTTCTGGTCAGTTTTTGTCGTTTCAAGTTATACCTAGTCAAACGTAAGCTGACAGGGAAATAGAGTAAATCTAGACATTTCAAGTTATTTTGAGTTGTTTATGGTTGTTTCTGTTTAGATTTAATGTTGAACAATTATATTTTATATAGATTGTTTTTGGTCCTTTTTGTCAGTCACGGTCAGCCTTTGTCGTTTCGGTCGTTTATGACTAAGTTTACCTTTTCCTTGTCATTTTTGGTTAAGTTTGGTAATCTTCAGTTCTGTTTTTTCTACTTACTTTGTATTTAGTAATCTATGATCAGTTTTACTCATATTTGGTGTACGTTGTATTGCGTCATTTTTGGGCGGATTAGTTCGCTTTCAGTTTCGGATTGTTCGACTATAATTGGGCTGTTCGCCAGTTTTGACCGAGCGGTCTCTGTTGGACTATTTTTCATTTATGCGTCAATCAGCACTTTCGATGAGTTTGCGGGTTTCGTTATTTCTCATATTTTTTGTCGAGGTAAATTAGATCAATATTTCTAACTGATGAGCCGGCCCTTTTCAGTCCATATTAGAACCGACCCGGGTGAATTTTTCTTTCGGCCCTATGATCCACCCTGATTTTATTTCACATCCAAAAGGCCTCTGCTTCTGAGAAGAAAGAAGGAAACGATAATATAAATTTACAGCGCTGAAAATTATGGGTGAATTACCTTTCAAACGTAGCTTAATAGTCATAGCGTTTGATGAGCCCAGACTTGTGCATTACAGACAATCAGGTCTAATTTCACCTTACCAGTCCATTCAAAAGTAATTTATATTATCTACGTCTTATAGATACACGTTGAAATTCTTGACTGCAGTACTCGTTGTTTATGGTGTTAAATTTAGACTAACTTCCGAATGTGCAACTTGGTAACAAAATTCGTGAACTAAATATACGGGCGTAGAAAAGCATTAACCTTACGCACCGTCAGTTCAGATATAAATAAACTGCACGCACCCCAGCTTGTCGCACCAGCGCTGCTGCCCTGCATCTCGTTATTACGAAGATAACTGCGAATTATGTACATCGTTAGCTATCTTACTCTCAGTTGTTCAAAAGCGTGTAAAATGCAAATCGATAAATTGTGGTTTTCAAGTTAAACAATCGTGTGATGTTTCAAAATTCGCTTTGATTATCGCATTCGATGTGCATTTCATCTCACTTGCAAACATGTACACTGCTATTGGCATTTTAATTCTTTTACTGTCGTTTCAAATAGCAGACGCTCTTATCAGAGTAGGTATGTCATTAGTATCAAAGCATTTTTGTATAACTTAAGAATTTCTTACAGCCTACCCCATTTGCGGCAAGAGTAACGATCCATATTGCCGGCAGATATTATAGAGGAGCTGGGTAGTACACCCGTACCTATATGCTTCATTTACTAACTTTTACTTAACATATAGTCTCGGAATAAAGAGAACAAAACTAGTTTTACCTTTGATTTCAGCTGACCTGCAACTCTGTTATCTTTTTGTAGGAAATTAAGTATCTACATAAGTTCTAGAAGTAGAAGAGATTTTTTTTTAATTCTTAGTTACCTGTATATAAACGATTGCTAGTGGAGGCTATGCCTACCCTTCCTTGTAACACATTAAGACATGAGCATTGTTCTTCTAGGGGGCAAATATTACTATTTCTGAATGAAATACACGCTTATTTTTATTTATTTTTCAAATGAATATTTGTGGAATCTTATAATGATTTTGTAAGCATTTGTTATACGCGTGTACTTTACTGAGAGCACAGCGTGTAGGATGGAACATGTGACACTTACAGGCAATATTGGTGTCAATTTTACTTAGGTAAAGATCTATTACAGCTTAGCAACCAAAAAATACCACCTCGCTGTAACACTCAAAATTGGTATAATATCAGGTTTATATTTCGCCCAACAAAAGATTGTCGGAGTTTTGATGTTTTGATTAAGAAAAACAGAAACAGGTAGGGTAAATTCGATTATTATCTTCTTAGTCACAAAATTAATAACATCACGTACATCACACTCTGGGTTCGTTGTCGATGATTATGCTAAGTCAGATAATTGTAGCGCGATAAACTCAGTACGCGCGCCGAAATGTAGATAGAAAATTGGTGAAAACAATAAGGGAACCAAAAAAATGCATCTAGGCGTTGGTTGCACGGTTCAAATTTCGCATATAAACTCTGTATCTTGGGCAAGTAAGGGACTCAGTGGTTCTTCTGCACATCTGGAAGGATAAGGACGTATACAAGTTGTGTGTCCGCACCCCTCGCTCAGGGGGCTCTGTGTCGTTAAAGTTGATCGTTGTGTTAATTAATGCCAGGAAGCTGCTCTGATATCGAATGGTGACGGTGGCTGAGAGTACAGCGCGACGGCCAGCACAAAATCAACCGTTATACTCCGCTTCGAATGTGCTAATACATTTCTAACCACACGGCTCCCTCCCATCTACCACCAAAAAACTATCTGAACTTGATAACAGTAAGTAAACAGCGACTTCTACTTTAAATGCAATATGTTGCAGGGGGTCTGTTCAACACAGTTCCTGAAAATACAATTAATATTCAAGAATCTGCCTTCAGATATGCACTGAATATTGCATCAGAAAAGTATAAGGATTATGATTTCACGTTTGAACCTGAAGTGGCAGCATATGAACTGGAAAGGAACTCTTTTAAGGCTGGACAATCTGGTAATAGTACTTCATCTATATTGCTTATCAAGTATTTTACTCAAATTGAAATATTGCTACACAGCCTATAATGTTCTCTGTACGGACTATTAGTTTGAAGAACTGCCCGCAGAGCTCTGTTCATGACTACGATTGAGAAAAGTTGGTCACAGCGCCTCAGTACATAATCTGCCTACAAATTAGACTTGTGGCAAAAAGGTGTCTACTTTCAAGCAATCAGAAAGTAGAGTTATCTGGAAGTGGGTGAATCCGACCCAGTTTTGCCTAGTCTCACACGAGTCAATTTTGTATCTAAAAACTGTTGCTTCAAGTGAGGCATTTTGTTAGTGAATTGAGTAACTTTTGTTTTTCCTCTATAATCTCGCGCGTTGATATGGTAAATACATCTGCACAGTGTGTTCGTTGATGCGAGATGGTATAGCCGGAATAATCGGACCTCAGGCTGGGGATTCGCACTACATGATTCAAGCAATTTGCGACAATAAAGAGATTCCACACATCCTCACCAGATGGGAATTGGATCAGCGAAAAGCATCCTGCTCAGTTAATCTGTATCCACAAGCTCAAGTACTAGCAAAGGTATATCAGGGAACATGATTGGTTATTCAATTTCAAAACCGAAAGGTGCAATAAGCACGCAGTAGCATAATGAATTGGAAACTAGTGCTGGATAACAAGGTCTTATTTCAATATACTTATTCTAGGTGTTTTCAGATGTCGTCGAAAAATGGCAGTGGAGCCAATACATTATTTTGTACGAAGATACGGAAAGTTTGATGCGAATTAGTAATTTGGTGAAGGCAGAATTCAACAAGAGCACTAAAGTTCAACTAAGAAGAATTATAGCCGACGAGCTTAATTATAGGTATGAAAATTAGTTTTTGTAGTAAAAGATACTCGTTTATAGAGGCTTCAGAAGTCTCTGTACAACTCTTCCAATTACTATACACGAACATTTATTCGCTGTTTTAGACCTTTTCTTCGCGAGGTTAAGGAATCCGGATATTTTAGTATAATTTTAGACTGCTCTTTGAAAACCCTTCCGGAAATACTGAAACAAGCTCAGCAAGTTGGACTCATGGGTTCAGATCATAGTTTCATAATCACAAATTTGGTAAGTAAGTATTTTGATTTGACCCAGCTTACAGCTCCCTGTTGTCGTGATATCACGAGAAATTTTGAAGTTCTACATAAGTTCACTCCTGAAAATCAAGGCTCCACTCGTGTTGTATTCGTAGGATTTCCATACGATAGACCTAGAACCTTACAAATATGGTGGCACGAATATAACCGGTTTCAGACTGTTCGATCCGAATGACAAGGATGTTATAAAAATGGTCGAAGAATTGAATGTATTTGCCAATGAGTCTGGCAATCTGCGGGATAACATGACTACGTTACCGGTAAACATTATTGATCCCTATATGATACCGAATTCAAGACAGATGCAAGGCCGTCTCTCCCTACTGCAAGGCAGTAAATTCTCCGTAGAGGATGTAAATTTGCAAGAACATTCACAATTGAATGCGTCCATTGATAAATGGCCTAAGTACAAAAATGACGTTTTGAGAAACAAGCGTTTGAAAGTTTGAGCTTATATCGAGTAATCTAATAATGATTATTTGGGTAATAATTAATATTATATTATGAAGTTGGAAGTCCCACTCTGCAATAGAGCTTAGGTCAAATTTAGACGGAGATATGAATTGAGAAGTGTGACGGAAAGTTAGGCCCTTTTTCTTTGGATTACTTTTTCTACTTCTTTTTCAATAGAAAACGAACACTGAAAAAGAATAAATACACATACATGCTCTGAAGTTAATATATAATTAATGAAAAATGAACAATAAACATTGAAAAGAAGATAAAAAATGGTTTTGCAGTTATTTAAGTACTTTGCGAAAACATTTTTTGTCTTCGTTTGGCATGTATTGTAGTAGGGAAAGCACGTCCTTTTCTTCTTCGCGTTCTTTAGTTGTCCAGGGATTACAGGCACCGTATCACGTGTCCTAACAAATAGTATCGAAACATTTTTCAATGTTCGCATGTGTAATTGTTCATACTTACGTGTTACGACGTGATTGAAAATATAATCACCGATATCACGGAGCTCACTCTACTCGTATTATTTTTCAGAGCAGTTATGAATGTTTTATTCCCTGTTGCGGCCATTCGGCGCTAGATAGCGCTGTAATATGAGGTGTCTACTGTCTAGTGTCTATAGTGTTCTTGACCTGCCGAATCTAACTACATCATTTATTGAAAAAGGGCCTAAGTGAACTTAGGCCCTTTTTCTATGAACGCATTCAATTGTTATCGCCATTCTCCAATTAGCAAGCAAAACCAAAAAGTCAACGCTTATTATTTTTTATATCAGGGAAGGCAGAAAATATGCTCAAAGCGGCTGAACATCTACAGACGGTCCTGTGTAGAAATACGGTAATTTTTAATTTTGGACTTGGATTGTGCAAGCAGATAACTTCACCCATTTTTAGTTAGATGTAGCGCTAATGATCGATGCTGTAGCGTTATACGCGGAGGCGATATTTGCTATTTTGGATACAGAAGAAAAACGAACCATCAACCCTGTTCCTTGTGACAGTGGCTATGCTTGGCCCCACGGATTCTCAGTCATTAATCACATGAAAGTGGTAAGGTTTTCTTCAATTGACGTGCCCGGTTGGCGAATAATTAGTCACAGAGCTGTAGCCTAGTACATAAAAACGCCATAAATTATACAACCACCTTAAGTAGATGGAGTCAACCTAGTTCTGCCACAAATCTCGCATACTATTTGGTGTCTAAAAGTCGTTTCCTCAAGTGAAACAGGGCGTTAATCGGGTACTTAATTTAAGATCAAATGTGTACCACTGTAAGATGTTGCACTCACACCTACATTATACTTCCAGAATATAATGGGAGGATTGACTGGAATAATTAAATTCGACCATCAAGGTTTCCGGTCTGAATTTGATGTCCATATTATAGAACTAGAAGAGGATGGTTTGCATGATGTTGGGAAATGGTTTTCGAACGAAATCGAGTTGTACCCGCGAAAGTCAAATGATCTTACGTTTCGACGAATTAACAGTTTAAGAAACAAGACATTCACTGTTGTTTTTCCCTTGGTAAGTATCACCTCTTATGTGAGGTAATTATGCATAAACAATTCTGTTCAATAAGCTTGTGTCTGATCCACTGTATTTAGTATGACCTGACCAGATATTTTCATTTATGTTGCAGAATCCTCCATACGGAATGCTGATAAAGTCGCATAAAAATCTTTTTGGAAACGAGCAATATGAAGGTTTCTGTATCGATTTGATAAAGAAACTTAGTGAAATGAACGACAATTTTAGCGTTAACTTCATCAAATCGATAGATAATAAAAGTGGATCTCCACATATGTATCCGAATAAGACTGTCTGGTGGGACGGAATGGTTGGCGATATTATAAATGGTGTAAGTAGTTCCACTTTTTTGCACCTATTTTCTTCTTTTTACTTTTTCAGTATTAATTTTGAACTCCTTTGCTGCAAGTCTAGATTTTGACATTACCTACGCAGACTAACAGGGAAAAGGCATAGCATTTCTTGGACACAGATTTCGTTCGTAGAATAGAAATCAGTAATAACAATCGAAAAACGAATAATAATAATGTAGAAATACAATCGTGTGCTGATTGGAAGGGTGTATTCATTCATCATCACCCTCATTCTTTCTCCCTCCGCCATTAAGAGAAGGACATTTATGGTAACCCTTCCTCAATTAAAACCAAATCCTGACTGCATCACTGAAACATGTTTTTCCTAAAATATGATTTGATCCTGATTTAAATGATCGGTTACCAGTGGCGTAGCTAGGGGTTTCCTAGGGAGAGGGGGGGCACAATAAGGTTTTCAAGGGAGAAAAAGTCGAAAATTGCGGTATTTTTAAAAATCGCCAATATTCGAGGACTGCGTAAAAATATTGGGGGGCACGTGTTCCCCGGTACCCCCAGCGCTACACTACTGTCGGTTACGCAGCCCTAATTACATCCCAATAAGACGCTTATTTTGATTTAAATTTCTCTTAAGCCTCTGTGGGTATAAGTACATTGAAGCTTCTGGATCCCCATTTTCAGCACATGTTAAACACAGAGCAACAACTTTTACGCAGGAGAGACCGAGTTAGAATTTTCCCGGGATACGATGTCAAAGTGCTCAGATCTCAAAGAGTAATGAGTGCGGTTCTGGTTAAAAATGTAGGCTTCATCCTTAATCTGATACGGTGTATCGAATGATGAGAGATTCTTGTACTTTTTTCCTGTTAGTGTTCCTCGTCCTCACATTTTGCGTTTTAAAATCGGGTTATGTAATACTCAGCTGTAGTCTTATAAACAAAATGCGCATATACATTTACTCTAAAAAGGTACTGTAATTTGAGAAACAGTTATCAATATAAGTACCTACTTAAGAAGTCGGTGTCATCCAGGCGGAGTTAAAATATCACAATATTTTTGGGACGAATCATCACATTGGACTCTTGGATGTACATGAAGTTAACTCGGTTCTTTTTCAAACTTTTCAACTAAACCCGATTTTCAATCTTTGTAGAACTTTTAATTCTATTCGGCTGGTTACTGCGAAAAGATTTAATTTTCATTTGATCATTTAACTTGTACGAATAACTCGTGATATTTCATTCCAAACTCTGTGACTTCCTACCTCGTATTACTGTGAAATGACCCAAAAACGTTGTTCCACTAAAAATGTTAGAATTAATTCTAAAATGCGATTGAGGGTTTGAGAAAAAAATTAGGAACGTAGAAGAGGGATGCGTTTATATGCATGCTCGTAGCGTCAGTGCGGGCCCAGACCCCCAATGATTGTTCTGAAATTCGTCCGGTCCTCTGAGTATTTACAGTTATAAAACTGAACTACCACGCGTAAAACTGCTTCCAGCTTCCACCTTGATAACCTCCTTTCGCACTCAACGAGCCATCAAAAAGTAATGGTAATGGTGACGGGGGTGGGGGGGGGGTGGTATCAAACTTTTTCCTCTTTCAGCTCAAAACATTGTCGATTGCCCCCCCCCCATTCTTCAGCTTACGCTACGCCTATGGGTACGCTTAGAATTTGACCTAAAAATAAAATTCCTATTAATACTTTACTCATAAGAAACTTGTAAAATTAATATCTATTATTATCCCTACATTGTTCTTTTTTTGATACATTTTCTTCAAAGTATTAGATTTAATATTCGTCTATGCGTATGTATTCTTCATATTAATATTGAGTACCGGTTTTCAAGACGCTCTTTTTTTTCCATAACATTCCCATAAGTGATAGAACCTTCTTGGAAGTAGTTACTCAGTTAATACTTTTTCGAATTTGGAATTGCATTAAATGTAGTTGGAAGAGTAACGTGCACATACTATTTCATCAGCGCGAATAGCATTTTATAACTGGTGGAGGGGCGTTACATTTTTCTCACTCACTTCCCTCGCGAGATTGTGTAGCATAACTCTACTCCTTCCTTCCTCCGTGTACAATTTTCAAAATTTCTTGGAGGCTTTCAGTAGATTTTGAGGGCTAAGCCTCCCAAGCTCACATCGTATGATTAATTTACTTTCATTTTCTGTTGGAAAACGTTTTAGGTAGCTGATTTAGCTTGTGGAGACCTTACCGTAACTCGTGAACGAGAAGAAGCAGTTGATATCACTTCGGTATTCATGAACCTGGGTATGTATAAGAAAAGTTGAATTTCAAATGATGACGTGTGTACATAATTAGGTTCGTAACCAACATCTTGTATCAGGAGGTGAGGAGAAAATATTTTGTAGGGCTAAATTTTAGTGTTAATTTAATTTCTTATTGCCGAGAAAGGGAAATACAAATTTATTTTTAACTATGGTTACGTACACTGAGAGAAATTTTATGATAAGAATTATTAGAATTGGATGCTGTTCAGTAAAAGGGAACCAACTGGCAAAATCCGCTTGAGTTTTTGGTTTAAATGGTACTGAATACCATTCGGTATCCCTGTTACTTGTCGGAGATATGTAGAAATTTCTATTTTGAAACGTAAATTTTCAAAGTACGTACGTACCATGTTTCGAAAATGGATCACAAAATCAAAACTCCGTTACATTCTGTAAGTGCTGACAGGCAACGAAGAAGTTTCCAAATCTATAATATTGCTATTCAACACCCACCAACACCAACTACGCTGTTTGTATTATGCAGGTATCGCAATTTTGTACAGAAAACCCCAAAGTGAACCGCCTGGATTTTTCTCATTTTTATCGCCGTTCAAAACGGAAGTGTGGATTTTACTTGTAACCTCATATTGCAGTGTTTCGTTGATGTTTTTCGTGATGGGAAGGTAATGTTAACATCTGTTAGTATATACTCATGCAATTGCCTGCAAGTTTATGTGTAATAACTAAATTTTAATACGAAGTACGTAGGTATAAATCCCCTCATATGCTCGTAAATGTGGTTCTATAGAATTAGCCCCTACGAATGGACGAATCCTTTTCCATGCGTGCAGGAACCCGAAGAACTAGAAAATCAGTTTACTCTCAGCAATTCATTTTGGTTCACAGTGGGCGCTCTTATGCAGCAAGGTTCTGACATTGCTCCTATGTAAGTTCTGTTATTGATCGCAAAAATTAACACGATTAGATCTCGAAAGTAGTATGGGAATCATTCACTGACAGTTGACTTGTTTTTTCACGTTTTCTAGATCAGTTTCTACTCGCATGGCGGCTGGGGTGTGGTGGTTTTTCACGTTGATTATGGTCTCCTGTTATACAGCTAATCTCGCCGCCTTTTTAACCACTGAAAATCCAAATGAGGAATTTACCAATATCGAGGAACTGGCGCAACAAACCAAAATTAAATATGGAGCCAAAAAAGGTGGAACAACGCTCGCATTTTTCAATGTTGGTTAATATTTGTACTTACATCTATAGGAAAATATGGTAGTCTTAAGGGTTCCTGTCCTTATTTATAGTTCTTGCGTCCACCTTGGTTACCGTTTCTCCAGCTTATTTCGCATTAATGTTCTGTAGGAATCATCCGAGCCATTACATAAGCAGATGTTCAATTACATGGAAGTACACGCTGACGAAGTGCTGGTTGAAAGCACTCCGGATGGTGTCAAGAGGGCGGCTAGGGAGAAATATGCCTTTCTTATGGAATCTTCGCAAATTGAATATGAAACCGAGAGAGAATGTTCGTTGACACAGATTGGAAAGCCAATCGATGATAAAGGATACGGAATAGCTATGAAGAAAGGTAGAATATTATTGAAGAGCGTTTTCAAGATCATTATTTTTAACGATTGGTCTACCTATTTGATTGTAAATTCCTACATTCGGTATTAGGCTCGGCATGGTGTCAGACCTGACGGCTGTAGTCTCAAGAGCTCAAAATGTATGCCTTTTGGAAAATTGTTAGGGGGGGGGGCACACGTGACTCGATGATGACTCAACCTTCGAGAGTTAAAGAGTTTGCCCTGTTCGACGATGGTATTTACATTACATTTGTGTGTGAGGTGGCGCTACATGCACCGAGCGCTCAGACTTTGCAGTCCATTGCACTATTTCTCAAGTTGCTGTAAGGATCAGCTCAGTAGCCTCACTTTTATAGCCAAAGTGAGAATTTTACTTAGCTCTATCCCTTTGACTTTACTGGGTCGACGATGGTATACTCTGTATGCTATAATATAAAGAGAGAGGTGAATAAGAATCTTTTTAGCTCTGAAGCTACATATGTGCTTCTTCAGCAAAAACGTAATTTACGGACTGCACTAATTACGTGTAAATCCGTGATCGTCGAGAAAACATTGGATTCATTTTAAATCCAGTTTATTCGTTAAGTCCATAACTAATAAGCTTTGAGAATGCGGTAGTCTAAATCTTCCTTGTGTGATTGAAATGTTCGAACAGGGTCTTGGTACCTGGGACTATTTAGCCAAAGTATTTTGAAGATGCAGGAAGAAGGAACTCTAAATGATCTCAAACGAAAATGGTGGAAAGAGAAATACGCCGGATCTTGCGCGGTATTATTTCATAGCACGTAATTTCTCCAAAATAATTTGTTACCTTCTGCGACTCTAAACATAAAATTCTTTGCAGAAAGTGGAACAGAACGACGCGGAAACATTGGGTCTGTCGAATTTGGGTGGCGTGTTCATAGTGCTCGGAGGAGGTGTAGTGGTAGCTATTCTCATCGCGGTGCTGGAACAATTTTTCTACGTGTGGTCGCTTCATAGAGAAGAGGCGGTGAGTATCGTTCGCGCAAAGTTTAATTGGAAAAACTTTTGGCTTTGTCAGCACGTCATTCATTACGGTTGGCATCGTTAATCTTAATTCCTCCAGCACGAGTGTAATTTTTTAACTTACTCGAGTACGAACTGATAACACAAGCAAATCTACGTACGCTACGAGTCTTTTTTTTTTGTACCGTTTGATTGCGAGCTATGGCACGATATGAATAGAAACTCCGCAGCGAATGACAATCTCGTTAGTGCAGGTCAGGGAATAACTAACCAGTGAACTTTATTCTCGAATGCTCATTGGCCAAGTCCAGCAGACGAGTAAGAGTTTTTGAAAGTTTTAACAGTACGAGTTATAATTTTAGAAGTTTAATTTCAGAAATGACGAACTATGCTTACAAATCTGGCAGATTATTCAAATCAACTTTCACCGAATATTTTATCGATATATTGTTGGACGGAAAACTAATGATTTTTTCGAGATCAGAACTGAACTGCAAATGCAGCCAATATCAAATTTTCATATCTCAACAATTAGACACTGTTAAGCAAAAACCACCCAAGCGACAAAATCTGTTTTTTGAGAAGACGTAATATTCAAAGCCAATGAACAATGTCGGTTTACGGACGTAGCGTTTACTGATAAGCTTTTTTCGATGTAGATACACATTTTTGTATCGGGGGCTCAATTTAAAAAAATTCTACACTTTACGCTCTTTCCAACGATACTAATAACCAGAGCCCGGATTTTTCGGCATTAAAAATGAAATATTTCGGTATTCAAACATTGTAATTTCGGCAATTTTCGGCAAGGAAAAAAAAGTACATCAAAATAAGGAAAAATGAGACACGATATCATGAAAAAACGATCAGACTACAAAAATTTTTGATTATACATCACAACTAAATGTTTTTCAATATTTTCCTGGAGAAAACTAGTACAACGATCAGTGAGAAGGAGTTTGTAATCGGACAATGATCTTTCTACGTCCACTGAAGTAAGATGAGCGTAAGTATAGCTACTCAATATGGCCGGATTTGCAAGGAGCGAGGCTGGTGTGGCGGAGGCGCCATTAATTAGTGAGTCGTTGAATTGGCGTAACGTCATGTAGCCACGGTTCTTTGTAAAAACTTCATCCGCCTTTACTTGTAAGAAGCCCCCTCGAGACCCTGGTATTGCCCGCAGTCTTGTTCGAACGTCTCTGACAATTTCTATCTGTGTGCTCAGAGAAAGTCCTCTTGTTTGTAATTTATCAATTGCAGCAGGTAAGAAGCCAAGATAAAATATTGATAAATGTTAGGTCAGCTGCGAGCGTGGAAGAGTCTCCGAGCAATATTTTCATTTTTTGGGTGTGTTTCGAGTCGTCTGGTAAAGCCTCAATGACTTCGCAGTAGTCTTCAAAGGTTCATCTCTAGAAAATTTGTAAAAATATGATGTTTCGGCAGTAATTCGGCTTTTTACCCATTTTCGGCAATGAACAAATTTTCGGCAATTTTCGGCAAAATAAATTTTGTTCCCCAGCCTCTACTACCCCCAAAACGTACTTCTATATCATTTTCATGCTTCCTGGACGCACTGAAATGATTCGGCAAATGCCGAGAAATCCGGGCTCTGCTAATAACTAATTTCGTCAACAAATGTCGCTTGGGCGGTAACAGCGTTCAATTGTACACCGGTCTGTCTGCCCAACTGCCTAGCTGAGTGACTGACTTTCTGTCGGTCTTTCTGCTTGTCTATCTCTCTATCTATCTGTCAAGAAATCGGACTGCGTGTCTATCTGCTTGTCTGTATTTATATCCGCCATTCACGGCTGTCCACATCTCTGTCTGTCTGCATCCTAATGTAATACAAACCAATTGTTTTGAACAAATTAGTATATTTTCTATATTTTCCTAACGAACTTTTGATCACAAATTTTTACCGCAATTTTGCAGGTGCCGGTGAAAGAACATTTAAAGAGAGACCTCAAATTTTTCTTACGCTGTCGTGGTACAACTAAGCCAGCAGGGGCTATTGAGAATGGTTCCGATGAAGACGGTGCCCTCACTTACGAATAGTTGATCTCTTCGGCTTAATTCTAAACCAACTCACCATCACATTTAGCGTAGGTAGTTAATTTTGTAAAATTCATTCAAATATAAAGCTCAGTGGAATTTCACTCCTTACTTGCCGCTCAGAAATACTTTTTCCGTCTCAGTAGTAGGCTAATGACCGAGCATAATTAAATATACTTTCAGCTTCTTTCATTTCAACTGACGTCACAGTCTTAGTGACTCAGGGTGAAAACACGTCACTCGCTCATTTTTTCTCAACGTAAAATTCTACGTCGGCTTGTGCGCTTGTGATATTCAATTTCGTTGCTGTAATGATCGCACGTTTCATTTTTGAATAGAAAGCAATTACCTACTCCGAATACATTTATAAATTACGGCTACAATTCTTACACTGAATAATAATTGCAAATTTAGTCAACACCGCGGTCTTATTAATTTATTGTAGCCTTACAGTGAACCGACAATGCCTACTATCGAAAGAAGTTCCTAGCATAGGCAGACTGTCTGCCTTCGGCGAATAGTAATGAAATAATATAGTTCGACGTACGCACTTGGTGCCACCGAGTTCTCTGTACATAGCTGAGCTGCCAAATCGTTGGGTATATAATGACTTCTAAATTGATGGGAAGTAAACGGGGAGGATATAGTTATATAGATATACAAATTGCAGTTAATTTATTCGTGCAAAGAATGCTTATTTTGACGCCAGTATTTTAAATTGGAGATTTTTGGCTGTGGAACGAGTTTACAAAATATAAAGACGAAAAGAAAAAGCAGAGAACTTGTTTGGTTGAATAAACGATGATGACTCGGTGGGCTTGAGGGCAAAGTGAGTGTCAGTGCGAGGGTGGGTCATAAAGTGACTAAGGGACGAAGCCCCCCAGTTGTACTTATAGTTTTGAATGACGAAGCGGACAACATTCATAAGCATCATCTCGTTTTTCTGAATTGGCGTACTGAAGTTGGTGTTTCTGCGCATTCTTCAGAATGAAGCGAGCCCACTTCTCAGTACTTGCAGATATTTCAATTTTCAAGGAAACATCTGAGTCGTACCTATTACGCATTATATAGCCTTCTGAGGTATACTTGTTACGTGTTTGTACGTTTATGTATCCAAATCCAACACATATGTGCAAGTTAACTGTAGTTTGTTTTAGTAAGAGCTCACATATCGTATCGTAAAAAGAACGTATACACGCATAACCTTCGCTTCGCAAAAATGTATAAGTAAAGTTAGTGAGAAACTCTTCCCGTAGTTCTCGTCGTTAAATTTATTTCAGTTAATATTCGGGAAAATGAAGAGGTAGGTTTTGAGTTTGGTTTACTTTAAATTTCATACAGAGTGGCGGTACATATGCGGCATTCGGAGCGGAAAATACGACGAACGTTCTGCTCCAATGAGCCGGCAAACGCCTACAATTTTTGGTAAATTGCGACCGAGAAGTCGTTTCACAGAATAAAATGTACTCGTAATCCAACAGCAATATCGGTACCGCCACGGCAGCTTGGTGGTTCCTCTGTTTAGGCTGAGTTGGGTCGATTACTGACTCTCGAATCATTCATTTTATTGAGCTCCGAGTTTTGGCTGTAATTTTGCTAATGCTCTCAAGAGTTACGGCTGTGATCCAATGGGAAATATTGTAAAAAGCTAAAAGTGAAATAGGTTTGTTGATTTACTCAGTTCAGCAAAGTATTTTTACTTCATTGGTTGAAGGAATGTCCTCAGGGTCCAGGATATATTTCTTCTTTTAAAGTCGTGTAAAACGATATTAATAAGCTAAGAGATACCTGTACGTAGTCGAAGTCATTATAGCAGGAATACTTGCCAGCCATTTTCCTGATAAAATGTATTTCCTTCCCTAAGGACAGTTGCAGACCTAGTTCTATTTTGCTTGACCGTCACGGGTATTGTGGCAATCACTTACATAGAGAGTGAACTGTTTCCAAGTGAGACTTTAACTGAAAGGCTTCGCCGCTTCACTATTTCTACACACTTACACTCTATGCTAATACTACCTCAGAATGCGGCGAGGAAAGGGATCCTTGGGGCACCAGCTGCTCCGATTCTGTTGCCAGGGACACTAGGCGTCGAATAAGTGGCTAAACCCTGCCATGAGTGTCAGCTTGGAAGTCAGGTTTAGAAGCGGCCAAAAAATTTTAATTCAGTAACGTTAAATCTTGCCGATGTCAGACATCTAACTGATCTTATAGGTGACACGTGTACAAGGGAAAATTTATTCGATTTAAGCGACCTTTACGATGTCTATCACATGAGCCAGTAAAATAAGTAAAATTTAGTCTGCAAGATTGTCCTGGGAAAAGGAAATCAGTTTTATTAGAAATGAAACTTGATGATCTGACAAGAAAATCAATGTTCAATTGGGAACAAGATAAACGCATCTTCTAACAAAACTTCAAAATTACGAAACTAACGTATTTTCTTCCTCGGGCTGTATCAACAAAACTAATATAACGTCGAGAATCTCTACGTCGCCTAATTACCCCACGTTCTGGTTTTCCCTCTCTTCGATAAATATACATTTTGTGGGAAACAAAGATTTATTTATTTTTTTAGTTACGATGTTTTTCTAGCCAGCCATTTAGCGCTATTTGCTCGGGGTTTCAATTTCAATTACGTCGTCTTCGAATGCTCGTGCACGATTTAACGATTCCGATTCGCTTTTTTTTTCATTTTCACGTGTCCGATTGAATTATAAGTCTGGGCGAAAAACTAATAAATTTAAACGCTCTTTCATCGTGGCTGTATTGTCGGTGGGACGAGTTCGTTGTCATGAAGTCGCTTACACGTAATTTAAAAACGCCAAAAGATCTTAATAGGCGACTTGAATAAATCATAAAAACGAAGGTGTAATTTTCGGTTCTTCACTTTTGGTTTCTCTCTGGCTCCTTCTTATTTCATCCCGTCGATGACGGGGGAAAGTATCGGCGAAATACCGGACGCCAAAAAACTCACATCTCAGTCGTACGACGATGAGCTCTCCCGTTTACGATCAAATGTTACACTTCGGAGCGATGGCTTGAAGATAAATTTGTGCTTACGGAATCATTCACCGTTTAGTGATCTCATATTTATACAGAAAAGTTCTGCTTGTATAGGTACCGTTCAAATAATATCTAATATAAACCGCGTGTATAGTATACCTAGCTTTAGTGTACGACGACTTTGGCAACTTAGCATTTCGAATTCGCTGTCTCTTATGAATAGAATTTTTGGATTCCTTCCCAGATACTTACCTACTGGAAATATACTCAGTAAGTTATAACTGTTGAGTTGCTTCGAAATCTTTCATTATGCTCGGGTAAATCAAATCAATCATCCTCTATAATCCAAAAACTTAAAATTCGACTCGAAATTCAGATAGTAGGGCAGATGTGTCAAGCTAGTTGCAATCTATAATGAACAGAGCCCACTAGAGTTCTACTCTGAAATTATTTCTTGTTCTTCCTTCAAATGTTGAGGTATGCAAGCATATATATTTATTTCGTTGTTTGGAGGCGCTATCACGTACACCATTTGGAAAATTTAAGTAGTCGGTGACCTGTTATTTTCCAGGGTTAAGTATTATTTCCATTTTTTTTTTTTGAAATTCTATATTTACACTTCTTCGTTTGTTTATCAACGATAGGCCAATAGATGATCACTCCAACATGGGATCCTTTATATTGTGTACAATTCCGTGAAACGCAGTCGATTCCAAAGTCGACATTTGTCGATATTCAAAATCAGTCACTTTTCCAACACGACAAATTTGTCAGTCGAGTTTAAACCGATATCGTTGTCGACATCGACCGTGTTTTCGTATTTCGCTAGTCAGAACTTACGAAAAAATCGATATTGAATTATGTACAATGAATCAAACAGAGCACCTCGACTTTTTTGTCAAATTCGGCTACTCAAGAGTCGATGAGAAATTTGATATGGAATTATTTACAGCAGAAAGGTCTTGGTAACCACAGATTTTTTGTTAACATTGGCTACTCAAATGCGAATGGAAAAATTGACATAGATTTTGATAGGCACTTTGATCTCGTTATTGAGTCATCTAATTTTACTATTTCTCATTCGGCTTGACGCTAATTAGTTCCTCCGCTAAATGACAATCTGTAAGTTTTTCTAGAAGTAGCATAATATCGGCTGTCCAACAGTTTTTTTTATACAGAATTCGACATATCGATTACCTCTACTGAATTGTCGATCCAAACTTCAACAATGATAGAAGTGTCGATTCGACTATTAAGTATTACCGTTCCAACTATCTGTAATTCATTCAAAATGAGATAGTTCCAGACTGTATTCCGTCAAATAATGATGTCCAAGCAACAGCGTAAGAACTGTAACAGAAATATTTATTAAAATAAAATGTCAAGCTCAGTGTCGATATCGGTACTTGTTTCACAAGATGAAAAGTAAAAGTAAATGGATCTTTGAGTAGTGCAGTCATGTTTTTGGAGGACCATTTTTCATTTTTGCCTTATTTTTTTCTTGATTCTTCCAATTTCCTGATGACGATGACGTGAGGGGATTGATGAAAGCGTTGTTAAATTGTTAAGTTGGGTGCTGTTGACACATTATTTGATGTTGAAGCTTTTCGATTGCTCTTTTTTTCATTTCTATGCAACACAAGGAGTACACAATAAGGGCAGGTATAAGACAAACGTTGTAACTTTTTCGATATAACATTTTTTCATTTTTTTCCGAGTTGTTTTCAGTTGAATCTAAAAGGTGGCCTTTTAAAAACTGTTGTAACCTTTTCGACAAAACATTTTTATGAATTAAGAAATTGAATTGCGAAAATTTTTAAATTGAAAAAATAAATTTTACAATCGAAGTGCAAAAAATTCAACGTAACATTTTTGTACATTCTGAAAAGTGTTGTAACTTTTTCGACATAACCATTGGGCTCTATACGCTACGTATATGAACCTATGACACACCCAATTTATGAGGGCTATCGATTCTTCATTCCCCTTAAGTTATGACGAAGTTTTCAAGACACGCTTTAATAATAACATCTAACAGTTGAGTGATTAAATTTTCTATATTATAAATAGATTCTTCTTGTTATTTCAGTCAGTTTAATATTATCCTCTTGATTATCCTCTGTCCTCTTGTGTTCATTTACAATCATAATCATTTTTCACGTTTACGTATGAAAATAAACATATTTTGAGAAGTCATCAGGCTTACCAAGACAGAAGTGTAAAGATGGAAAAATACGATGGACCTATTCCGCTAATAAATGACCCGCGCCTTGTGACGCTATTTTCATTTCATTCCAATATGGCGCACAATGGAATAAATTTGAAATTAGACGGACAAAATTAATCTTAGTAAAATTACCTTTATTAAAAATTTTTAGAATAATTTACCTAAACTAGAAAATTTTTTAATTTTGTCCTTTTAAAATCCAGAAATATCCCACTGTGTGGCGTCCGAATTCGCTAATTTAAAGAAATTATCGTTGTAGAACTCGCATCGAAATATATTCGAAGACATTAGTTTGTATGCACAGGAAATAGTACCGTTAGTTCAATCGTTTTCATACATGCTTAATTCGGATTCTGAGAAAACCGTGAAAGCGCGAGTCGAAATATATGACGTAAGTGGCATGGAAACACGCGAATACGCTTCAAAATTCAACGTCACGGAGTTTCGTAGGCATTAGTACGTCCTCACCTCTCTCCTCTCCCACAAACCGCTTTTCCACCTTTCCTCTCTGTCCATCTAGCGATTCTCTGTGCTCCATGTACAAAAAATGTTTATCTTCCTGCAGGAAAACTCTTGAAGTTTTCTTCCCTCTACCCCTCCCGCACTGCTGGTATCGGCTGCTAATTGCAACCGAGGCCCCTGTCTCTCCTACAAGATGAAACCTGCACCTACCCGATTATGGAGAAAATACTTATGTTGGATGCGGCAAGTTGAATGGAATGAAAGCTCTTATTACTGGAGGAAATTCTGGTATAGGTAGAGCAGTTGCGTTAGCTTATTGCAGAGAAGGAGCTCGTGTAGCTATTAATAATTATTTACCAGAAGAACAGAGAGACGCTGATGATCTTTTACAATTATTATTAAAACAAGAAGGAAAAGACATCTTACTACTTCCAGGGGACATAAGAGACGAGTCACTCTGTATCAAATTAATAGAGTATGTTGTTCAGTATTTTGGAGAATTAAATATTTTAGTAAATAATGCTGCAAGACAACACGCTGTAAAAAGTATATTGAATACATAGTATGTATATCTACAAAATAATTCGATGACACTTTCAAAACAAATGTATAATATGCTATGTTTTGGTTGTGCAGAGAAGCTGTTAAATATTTAACACCTGGATCAGTAATCATTAATACTGCTTCTGAAGCCGCGGAAAAACTTGCTGAAAATGCAATTTGTTACTTAATTAAGTATTTCAAGCTACTTGATGACGAGAAACAGGCCCCAATTAATCAGGAAGCTGCCCATTGGAGCTTTTTGGCGGCAGTGGATGTGCCGAAGGTATTGTATGATACGTGGGAAATGTACTAAAATTGAATAAACTTTTCTATCCGACGAATTTGGAATTTTTGTAGAAAATCGACTGACAGTCTAGGTACGTCACAGTATGATAGAAAGATTGCTATTTCCGATTGCATGGTTACGCGACCTGTCTGTTTTTCATTTTTGCTTTTCTGTATGTTGAATTTCAGAGATTAAGTGTAAAAACATGTGACGTGAGTATAGGTGCCGACTTATGGAAAATATTGGGGGGGGGGGCAGAATCGGTCGGAGCGCGGTTTTTTCTTTGATTATTTTATTGAGATGCGTTTGATATTTCGGTATTATCGATTTTATTCTTATTCGTTTTTTCTTTTTTTTTTCTTTTTTGTTAAATTTAAACACTGCTGATGAAATTTGTTGTACTTTTTCCATTTTTAAGTTGAAAATATTGAGGGGGCGTCGCCCCTCCAAAGTTTTTATTGAGGGGACGAAGCTCCCCCAAAAAGTGCCGAGTCGGCGCCTATGAATGTGAGATATGACTGAAAACGCTACTCAAGAAATTTCAACTTTGTGTTCGTTATTTACTTTTCTTGCGAGCTTTTCAACAATTTTGGACTTGCCAATGAACAGATCTGTGTTACATGAAGTCGGAAAGCGATATTTTTCCATATTCAGTTTAGTATGGTCGAAACAGCATGTCACAATACAAGTAATAATGGAAAGCTTCAACAGGCGTGTGACGGCAGGCACGGTGCGGCAATATTTGCAGAGAAAAGATTGAGACGAATTTTCTGATATTCATCTACACGTTATACTACAATTCAACACTTGGTTGTTAATTTTCTAAGTCAAACAAACGAGATATCTAAATATATTAATCAAAAATCATCGTTACAATTCGCGGATGGATCAGTTCTAGATCTCGAGAATAATATCTCTCCCTTTCTGAGCTGTCTGATTTTCCTTTCGAGGTTAACTTCTATTCCAAGGGGGTGGTCCAGTTTATAAGTGGGAAATTGTACATTATTGGGTATTTATTTTAAGAGATGGAAAAGAGAGGATGAATTACATCTTATAATTGGCGATTATACAATTACATGTTGTAGTAAAAGGAGTTATACGTGTGGTCTAATTCTTTTGGATTGCTCCGATCTACTGGGAAATTTCCCGGGAATTTGCATAGTTAATCCGCTCCAGCTTTAGTGAGCGTAACAAGTTAATTTCGAACGGAACCAGCCCCGTGCCATTAGTTGCTCCAATTTCGAGAAGAACAACGTCCGCAGCCCAGTTGATTGCTGTTTTGTTTCACATTCATTCATCGACCTCTCATAGACAGAGCCGGATTTAACTTATTTACCGCCATGGGCAGTTGTTCTATCCCGCCTTTTATCTTGTGAGTTTGAAGCCATTGACCCCCTTTCCCCGGTTTGATTTGTAGTTGATTTTTTCAAAAACCTACCTACCTTTTTAAATTTTTTCGCCTTTCTCTTCATTTTCGTGCTTCCATTTCTCCCGTTTTGCCTCAAAATTTGCCATTCCCAAATTTTTGCCGCTGTGGGCGTCCGCCCACTTCGCCTATTGGTAAGTCCACCACTGCTCGTAAAGAGTAAATATTTAAAATTTACCCATCGATTTGCATTTAGTATATTATACGTAGGTATGTATTCTATGTACACTGTACACTTTCTCCGAACAGAAATTCTCGTCATCTTCAGCTGGCGTACGTTCGACAATAATGAAAACGTTCATGGGGGAATTTTTCTTCCAGCGACTGTTGTGACGAGCGTTACTTACTTCTGTATTCTACGCAGGCTCTGTTATCACGAAATTTAGTCATTCTCATTTCTTAACCTGTTAAAGTGTTCTCTCTGATAAGAACCACGTACACACCTACGCTTCAGTTTGTTACTTTCCATTTCGTCGCTCGGTCTGTATTTCGCGGCTCTTGTAACGATGAAAACACGTGTTATATTTCGAGTTCGAGGGCGCGAACGGATGCATGCGGCCGCACCGTACACGTGATCTCGGTTCTCAATTTTTTAAATCGAGGATTCCTCGTCCAAACTAATTTTCCCCTCGTTTTCAATGTGCTCCATGATCGTAATACGTACACTGTTTATAACTCGTTGACACGATTATGCATTTTTCGAGCATGGGCGGTACATTCTATCAGCAGCATAAATGAGAGGATCTTATGGTAATTTTTATTTTTCAAAAATATAAGCTCGATTTAGAATAACGGCCTCCGAGAGTGTTTTTGTATCTGGCCAAGCTTAAGACCGCATTGGAATACTGATAGTGACACAGTCCGACAATTTAACGTCTCAAATTTACGTTTATCCTTTTTCCAAACGCAACGTTCAAAATGCGATGTTGTTATCTACCTCTCTCGCACATTGGTCTGTTGATGAGAAACTCACCATGTTAATGGACAGAAGTATGGAATACAATTTAGCCCAGCAACGAATTTCCGTACCCGAGACTGCACACAAAAAGTTATTATGTACATTATTCGGGACGCGATGATTAAAACGCAAAATGATGGCTCGATGGCAGGTCATCGATTATTCTTTTTTATTCTAATAAAACGAAAACCAGTCGAATGAAAAATTCTTTCGTAACTAGGAAATATTCTAATAACGCGATACAGTGGTTTTTGTGGGTTAGCCCTGTCATTTTTATTTTTTCTAATCATTAATAAAATAACGGAGGGCGACAGAATTGGTGCTTTCACTTACAGAGTCAACCTTGTTTGGCTTTTCAGACTGTAATTTCCGATTTTAACGTTATTACAATTAATACACGCGCAGTTTTATTTTGAATTTTCCCAAAGTGATGCTCAAAATAATATACGGCGTATACATTTTTTATATCATTATTATTACTATTATTATTCCAGGTTAGGGTATCTGAGATTAGACCGTGTTGACTACATGATAGGTACATGATATTAAATTCAAAAACCAGACGTAAGGGTACTTGCTCATCAAGTTACAGAGTTACTTACCTGATATTTTGACAGCTGCCACGAAGAATGCGGTACATATTAATATTCTCACAGATTATTTGATCAGAATGAAAAGAAGAAAAATATCATTTTGCAAAAATTGGGGCTTCACCCCTCCCCCAAAAACAAAGTTTCATTTGGTGAAAAAATAGAGTGGCTAAAAAGTTTTTGCCTTTTTGACCAATAATTTCAGTTTGCTATTAGGGGTTAAATTTTGAACCAATGATACAGAATTATTCGATAATGTGACTAAATTCAAATTTTGACTTATTTAGCACCTGAAATCAGTTCGCCTTGACCCCCCCCCTCCCCGTGCAATAATGGATAGACTCAATTTTGGTCCCTGGGGCACAATATTCAAGAGAAGTTCGCTGAGAACAGAAAATCATGTAAGCCTGATTTTCCATGTATAGCTAACAACTAAATAACAATCGTACGATATAAATACATGCCTAGATAAAGTCGAATCGTATTCACAACTGACGGATTACGATGAATCGACTGGTGTATAATAGTAACAATCTGATTCAAAAAAAATTTTACCATTTTATCTTCTCCCCTGGAATTTTTCGTCTAGGAAGGCCACAGCTTTCAAAAAAGGAGCCTTTTTTTTGTTTCACTTCATTAATTAAGATATCACTTGAGCAGTTATACTTCAATAGTAGGTTTATGTTGCGCCCACTAAGCTACGTATACCTATCTTGATACCCGCTATACAGTACACCTTAAAAATAGATACATAAAAATTAACATGATGATGAAATAACTTGACAATGTAAGTCTGAAATGGCCCTTTTCTCTATGTTTTTGTGAATAGTGAAATGACCCCAATATTTTTTGTCCTGTTGAAAAATATAGCAATTGGCATAATGATGAACAAAAAGCAGGTTCACGACGATAGGATAAATTTCATAAAATTGAAATTCTCGATCGTTATTGGATTCTACATTGGTACTGCATACTTCAGTATGATGAGATGTATTACCAGAATCAGGGATTAGCTCATGATGACGGGCGCGGGTTTAGAAAAAAGAAATGGGGGGGGGGTACAGTAGTGGCGGTGCGTATTGATTAGTTCTTACTTTTATGTTGGCAGGGGTGTGGGGGCTAGGGTGTTTCCGAAAAATATTCTGTCCAATGTGGGATATGTAGTGACGATACAATTCATAATTTTTTATTCCTTTTTTCCTATTATTGAATTTAAAAATATTCAACTAAGGGTGGTGACATGTACCCCATACCCCTTGGATCCGCCGCTACATGTTGAACGTGCCACACGCCGCAGTCTGGAAAAAGAAATTAAATGCTTCGACGATGAACCTCGTTGACAATTGGATTTTAAGCCGAATTCTCTAAATGTGCCTGAGTTTTTGAAGAGAAGGCTGAATTTTTAGCGGAATCGAATTGAATTAGTGGAATTCATAAAATACCTACTGGCTTTTTATATTTTATCGATTTCAGAAATTTGCAGTAAGTTTGTATTCTGACTGGTCAGAAACTGACACAACGAAGGATTAGGTAACCGGAAACTGATTTACTAAATTGGCTACACTGCATGACAATGAGTAGGTATCAAATGAAAAAATTCGTCATCAGTTTTGTTAACTTATTCAATCCTTTATGACCATGTTCCCTGATTAGTTTGCCTAGAACATGGAGTTAAAAAATATAAAAAATGGTAATGTTCGCAGAAACACTACAGAGGGGGAAATCAACAATTTTTTGCAACAGCATTTAACCAACCAGTTCGAGAATCATGAAAGGTTGTACTGAAAACCTATATTATTCAAATCAATTGTCAGCAATTTGAAGCAACGCTTGGAGCGCTGGTAGCGTTCACATGAACACAGTATTACTGATGCCACGTAAGATACTGTTACGGGCTATAGTAGGATCTGAGTAGGATACTGGGCTGTTATCAGGTTGTTATTCCACAAGAAAACATTGATATTTTCAGATTTTTGAAAATTAGAAAATAATCGAGAATTTTATATTTGTGAAAATGCATTTTTAATATCATAAACTACAAATATAGAAGCAGGTACTTACTAAAAAAAAAAGTAGAAGTTTCAGTAAATTGAAAAATTTATGACATCTCATCTCCACGCTGTTATTACACTTCATCCTGAAATAGGTACTTTTTTATTCACCAATCGATTCGGTTTCAGGCTTTATTTTTCTACATTTGATATTCGATTGGCTTACCAGTAAATTGGTTCCGAATATTATAAAAAAACAAAAAAGCAACAAGTCTATCAAGTTTGAACACAATCGGTGAAGAGTAACGCGTGCCTGAAGGGATTGGCATTCTTATAGAGGAATTAACATTGATGTTTGGAATGTGAGCTTCAGTTGTGGTAGAGGTGAGCCCCTCGTATGAGCCTAATAATTATGTCCATCCTCAGGTTGATGTATTCAGAATTGTAAAATTTATTCTTAGAGTTTTTCACCCCCCCCCCTTGGGATTCCAAAAGAGGCTGATTTTTCAATTATATCGATTTTGTTTCAGTTTTCAAATTATTATTTATATGAATCTGAATAAGGTTTTTTTTGAGACGGTGAGTTCTTTTTTGGAATTTTCTTCCATACTTTGTACCCTTTGGACTCCACAGGGGGCTAATTTTCAATTATTTCAAATTTCACGTTCTGTATACGTATCCAAATAAGTGTTTTTTTGCTTGCTATTTGCTCTCTCCATTATTCTTCAGCAGGGTGTCTAACAAATTTTGGAAAGCGAAATGCAGGAGTTTTGCAGGAGATTTTGCAGGAGATTTTGCAGGAGGTTTTTCAGCAGTTCAAACAACTAGAAACCCCCCCCCCCCCAAAAAAAAAAAAAAAAATCTGTATTAAAATGGTTTCAAAATTGAAAAGGACTAAAAAAATGATACTTTTTAAATTTTGAGAATAAAATTAATGAAGTACAAATGAAAATAATTTTGCAGACTTCCTCAAAAGTTTATCGTACAATGCTTTAAGAAAAGCGCGACATTCATCAAGAAATTTCATTTTCTTCAACGGAGAAAATTTGGATACAATTGTTTTGTCTCCAAATCCGACGTTAACCTTCTCTGGTGGTAAAAGGTTCTTTTTAGTACAGTAAAAGTCGCTTATTATAATGTCTGATAGTGGCATAAGTCGCTTAATGTCATAAAAATGAGCAAGTCCCGTCCTCCCGTATACAAATACATTGTAAATCTGCCGGTTATTGGAATGGGCAAGTCGCTTATTGTAATGAAGTACGACTATAATTTTCATGAAAAAACATGAGTTACTTGGCACTTTTTCTTTCACATGTTATCATTTCTTTGCTTCTCGCTGGTCAGTCTGTGTCTTGTTACAAAACTGTGAGCAACCGTGTAACTATGTCGACTAAATCTACAAGCAATAAATGTCGTCGTGATCTTAGTGTCGCCGAGAAAGCTGAAATTTTACGCGAATATGATGCATTGCCTAAAACAGTGACGCAGAGTGAAGCGGCCATCAAGCTCCGTATTTCACAACCCTTTTTGTCGAAGTTGCTGAAGAAACGAGATAGCATCCAGGAAGCAATTGCCAAGAATGAAAACAGCAGCCGAAAAAGAAAAAGAACAGGAAAAGATGGGGATGTCGAAGAGGCTTTGTTACAGTGGTTCAATCATGTTCGTGAAGCTGATGGGCGGGTTAATGGTCCTTTAATGCGCGAAAAAGCCGAGGAGTTAGCAAAAAAAATGGGAAAATCAGATATAAGAATTTTTGACATCATAAAATCATGTTCAGAATTTTTCCTGTCGTTTTGTGGAATACGCCGCTTTATGTCATAAAATCCTCTTTGCCCAACGTCATTATAATAAGCGACTTTTACTGTATCTTCAAAACTATATGTGATTTTGGAGAGAAATCTGGTACCGATGTTTCGAAGAACAGTTCTAAGATCTTCATAAAGAAAGGGTATCAATTGGCTCATCGCTCTGGTATTATATCAAAAAATGGTACAAGTCATCATACACTGAAGACATAAAATGTAATTTTGCTTCCAAAAACTCCTTTTTCAAAGCTTCAGTCACATAAGTGTAATTGTGTGTTTTAGGAGGTTTATTTTTGACGCCCTCAACATACTTCTTGACATGAGGTAGTATATTCAATGCTCTCTGTAATACCTTTCCATTTTCCAGCTATCGAACAGAGAAACATTTTAATGTAAATAACGAAGATTTGGAATAATATTTAAAATCCGCGCGTCTAGTAGGGAAGTCTTTGAAGAGGTAATACAGACTTCGTAACAACCGATGAATATTCCAGTTGCTGCTATCGTGAGCAGTTTTATACTCGTTATGGACGATATGCAAGGTACAGGTACCCAAATTCAACATTTTGTTCATACCATTCTCTTCCATGTATTTCAACAGATCTGAATGTGATAATTTCAAATTAACGTTGGGGCCATCCATCGCCACTTGCAAAACGTTAGATAAATTCAACTTCAAATCTTTTGATGCATTTGTAATTGCTTTGAACAGTCCATCAGAAGTACATCGTTCTGGGAAAATGGAAGCTAAATAACGAGTTGATACCTCCTGTTTACTAGAATCCCAATAATGTACGATCATATCCATTTGGGCGCTTTGGCAAACTTTATTGAGATAGTGTCTGCGTTTTGAACTTCGTCTAGTAAGATCTGTCTGAAGTAAGGCCCAAGACCATATGTAATACAGTAGGCAATCTTATCTTTTTTTAAACTCATTTGCTAAAAAGTGCGTCAATTTTTCCACTTACGTTAGATACAGAATTGACATAGACGCAATATTTGCACCAGTACCAGTCAACGTATCAGCACTCCTACAAACGATACGCGTTAGGCAGCGCAACATACCTGCCACCTAGTTCAAAAACATGTTAATGCTAGCGCTAGTAATGGCACATTGCGGATTGATCAGTTTATGCAAACAACTGGTGGCGCAAACAACCATTTTTTTCATGAGAAAAGAAAAATTTTAATTCACTTTTTTTTCATTTCTCTGTGAAAATTGCAAGTTTGTAATACATATTTCATGGTGCAGTAAAGTACGATTTTTGCAGGAGGTTTGAGTGAAATGCAGGAGGTTTGCAGGAGATTTTGTGAAATGCAGGAGCATTTGAGCAAATGCAGGAGTTTTGCAGGAGATGCAGGAGATGCAGGAGGTGTTAGACACCTTGTTCAGGCTCCCCAAGGGGCTGATCTTGAAACTGGAATGATTGAGGATCAGCCCCTGCGGACCATAAAGAGTACGGGTGAAAAAGAACGCCAAAAATAAACTCAGCGACCCAAAAAACCCTTATTCAGATATAAATAATGCGGAAGTGGGAACAAAATTGAAATATGTAATTAAAAATCAGCCTCCTAAAAATCCAAAAAAAGAGGGGACAAGGGAAAAGAGCCCAGTAAAAGGACGAAAAGAATTTTAAGACTCATAAAATGGAGAGAACTGAAGGTCAAGTTCCAAGAATCAATGCAAATTCCCATAAGAATTTCAACCTTCTTCAGGCATAGGTTACCCTTTATTAATTAGTGTAATTGAACAATTTTTTCTTCCTACTGCGAGTAACTAAGGTCCACCCTAGTACCTACAAATACTAACCAACAATAAAAGTTGAAATAAGGTACCTATGTGTTGATGGGAAAACAAACATGGGGAAAAATTAAAATCCACTTTAAAGATGTTTGAAAGGAAACTAAATCTTATAAATTGATACATTTATAGTTCATGGTGAGTAAAATTGATAATGTTATGAATTTGATTTTCCTCCCTACACCCCTTGATAAGGAATCTCTATGTACTTAATCCAAATTGCAAATTCTTATGTAAATCGAGCTCCAGTTGCCTCATTTTATTGTTAAGTATTAAGAAATTCATTTTACATCTATCAATCACCTTGCTTGGACAGTTCAATAATTCCATGATTTGATATTCATCTCTACAAAATGAGCCTTCACGTTTCAAGCTTTCAACTTCAAATATTTGTTTTGGAATGCAGAATTTGGGATGTGTGAGAAGTAAGAAACAGGGCTCAAAGAATCGTGTAAAATAAGCATTTTACATATTTGACACAAAAATGTAAAATATATGAAAAGTAAGTATGTAAAAAATGTATTATCTTACCTATTTTACTCATTAAATTTTACTGGTCAAATACGTAATATTATACAAAATTATCTACACATTTTACGTACGAATACAAAGTACATAAAATATACGGTAAACTATGATAATTTACATATTTTTAATGTGAAAACATAACAATAATAATATGTATTTTACACTATATTTTACAGCTGAACCCTGGTGAGAACCGTTTCTTGATCCTGAATCAAACGCATTGTGTTCTCCAATAAAAATTGGACATTAAACAAAATGCTCCCAAGGGATAAAATCTATTTTTTAAAAAGAAAACGTAACATTGAAAGCCAATAGGCGATAAGACCTGCACTAGAGAGCGTTACAAAATCAATGGCGCGGGTGAAACTGAAAAGGTGATCACAGATAATTTTAAATGGAAATACTGCTATCCTTAGGAAGGCAAAAAACGGCCCAAAATTATTCCACCCACTTGCGTTGACTGTAATTCTATTGTTTAGTAACAATTCAATAAAATGTAGGACGAGATTTTTCTTAAAATCAATTTCTAATTGATTTAAAGACTTTAAGTTTGCTGTAATCTTTTGGAATATTGTACATGATCACCTTTTCAGTACGCAGGGCTACCAACTTGGGGAATTCCAAGTATTAGTGCCTATGAATAATGCCAGTTTACAGACATAGCGTTTACTGAGAAACTTTTTTCAACGTGGATATAGCTGAATACACATTTCTGTGTCGGGGCCCAATTAAAAAAATTCTACTTTTTACGCTCTTCCCAAGGATACTAATAACTCATTTTGTAGACAAATGTCGCTTGGGAGCTTTTTATTTAACAGCGTCAATGGCCAATTACACTACCCAACAGCCAAAAAACCGCAAGAACGAGAGTAGCCGATTCTAGAAGTATTTTTCACGCTGAATTCAATGCCGCTTTTTGTTTTTCTTAATTAGCTCTCCTTTTCTCGTAAATTCATTCTGAATTATTTCCCGTAATTTCCCTCTCGTGTTAGAAATATTAATGAATGTGGCCACACTGCATGTATCACAAAACAAACTCGCCAACACAGTGACGCGTGTGAACGTGTGTTTTGACGTTTTGATATCAAAACGATCTAACCAGTTCCAAGATTTTATCATTAACGATGAAGTAAGTGATGGAACGACAATTTTGAGGAAGGCGATCTCTTCAGTGAAAAAATAACGCCTTTTCATTCCGGTATTACAGTTTATTGTTTCTTTTACGAAATGTAAGTGAACTAGATAAATGTGTTCCGACAATAAATTTGATGAATATGAATGTGTTCAATGCCCGAATATTCACGATAATCACAACGCTCGTTGTTGAAGTGGAATAATACTTACGGAACACAAAGGAACAGAGAACAACACGGAACGGAAGTCCTCTTATTCAGTACCGTCGAAGACGAAGCTTATTGGTAATATCAGTTTAATACAACATCAGTGTCGCCACATAAAATAGAACAATTTCTCATAATACACTATTAAATTTCCCAGCAAACGTAAAAAATGATTAGCTAACTCAGCATTTTTAATATCATATTTGAATTCAGCGTGAAAAATACATTAAGAATCATCTATTTTCCTTCATGCGGTTTCCAAAAAATCTCAGTTTGTTGTGTAGTGTTATCACTCCTTATCAATAAACAGGTAAACATATATTTCCGTAGCGAAACCTTCTTGATCTGGCGTGTAGTGCCTTGAGTGGTGCAGTGCCCCTCCCATTTTTACCACCTTGTAGATCAGTTGCGCAAACAGGTTATCGTTATCAATCACTTCATTACGTTTTACGTCGTGAGTTCGTCATCGGGCATGCTTCATCCTGAAGTTTACAGATGTACTGAGAATTAACAATGCGTTTCACCACCGCAGTAAAGTTTCTGCGAATAGTTATGTGTATTATTCGCGGTTGTTGATTGTTCCAATTCAATGTTGACTTTTATCTACATAGTTATTCAAACGAAATCGAATGCTTATATGTGTATAAAACAGTGGTAACTTACTATATGTATAACGTAGTTAAACAGTGTCCAGTGTGCATAATTCTACATCGTTGTTTGCTTGTCGCCTCCTTCTGATCTTCCAACTGACTTCAAACTGTGGAGGTATTTACTTTGTCTACATTACAGTTTTGCTATTCAATCGAGTATGAGTTTCAGGAATATTGGATTGCAATACCTAAATATCTAAGCGAATTCGGGGATTTAGAAATCGGAATGAACTGCTGCAGGATTCTAATTCTAAAATTCATGGCCGAATACATTCAGTGCGTGTGTAGAACATTGGTTTAGCTATTATATTTTATGTATTAGTAGTATGTATATATGTTGCGAGAGCGATTCTTAGCAAAATCCGTATTTGAAGCGAACATTTTATGCCAAGTTGGAATATATTGTGCAAAATAGAACTGCGTGCGTATATACGGCATGATATCGAATTGTAGTAGGTATTTTGAATTCCATTATGAATCCCTTGGTTAGAGCAGGTTATTATGGCTGGGCAGAGTTGGGCAGTAATCGAATACAGAAAATGTAGTATGAATACAGTATTCACGTGAATTGATGATTACTCGAACATCTGTCATTTGTCATCCGCGAATATTCCAATATTCATCATTTGTGATTCATGAATATTCGAGTATTAATTTGTACCTAATCGTCATTTGGAAGTGGACGAATACAGGGAGTAGGTAAACGAAACGCAAACAATATAAAATGTACTTACCCTAATTAACGTCATGCTAAGGGAGAGTGACGATGGTTGGCAAAGTAATTATACCCTACGAGGGGGTGAAAGAGGAAAGATTCAAGTTTGTATTCTTTGACCTCACTTATGGGATACTTGATTTGGTGTTGAGCTTTAAGTTCATAAAGTTGGTTGGCAGTATTAGGAGCCCCTCTTGGTGTGTTCCTAACAACGCCAACTCATGTTTTTCGTTTTTTAAAGGATATTTTAGGAGTGTTTTGCAGCGTTTTTGGGGAGTAAATCAGGGACATTTAAAACAAGGGGCCAGGGAACAATTTACCACCCAATAATGACAAAATTCCAGTTTTAATCAGAAGTTTTATAGAGAAAAATAATCTTGTACTGAGCACTCGCAGCATTTGTAGGTAACTTTCCTTCAGGAATTTCTGCTTACCACTCCATAATCGCCACTTATTTTCTATTCTTAAACAAAAAATAGTTGGCGTTATTAGGAACAACGAGCATGTACTAATGAACTTTAATGGCATAATTTAGTTCGAAGAAATCATTATTTTGAAAATTCTATAAGTGTAGTATGTATAGAAAAAGGGGTAACTTTACAATATACAACAGAACTTATTTGAAACTTTTTCCCCCACTAAAATTTCACTTTACCTAACAACTTGTCAAGACTGAAACAACAAATAAAAATTTCAAATCGCTTTTTTTTTTTGGTTTTCAACGTACGAGATTTCTACAACATCGAGCCTCTCGAAATGATAACGCATTCCGCGTACCTGGATGAAGTTTCGGCCCAGTATCTACATTACTTACTGAGAAATAAGTATGTGGCGAGCTAGAAATGCGCTAAGCGCCGATTCCGGCATGGGGGCCAAAAATACACTTGATTTGCGCCAGACCTAGAAGGGCCGATTGAGTGCCCGTGTATTTTTCCTATCTAAAGGGAGCTAGCCTCAAATCGTATCAGGGCACTACATTTGGGTCAGCGTCTTTTGGCATCGAGCCTTCAAAGTTCCAGGCGGGGAAAATGCAACTGTGAAAAAATAACTAGCTTATCTTGGATGCAGCTGTCTCAGGTGTTATATGAGATCAATCTTGTTTGTCAGTTTCTAGTAGTGAGTATATTATGACGTCGCGGCTATTTTGTAATTTTCCGTCCCACATCCCGGCATCCGTTAATTAACATAATATTTACTCTTTTAGTAACTTACGGACCTTCTTTTATACACGTAAGTTGTTTACCCTTTGTTAACAATACAGCACATTGATTCGTGCGATAGTGTTTCATAAAACATAATCTTCCAATCATAATAGCCTTACTCACGTTGCTGGTAAATTAATTCCCGTATCTTAATACGCATGGTACGGACCTAACTTAAAGCAATGCAGCTCTTTCATAGAAAAAATTCTCATACGGTTACATCAATAAATGATGTGGTTAATTACGCATCGAGGTTCCTGCATACAGGGATTATTGTGTTACCAAACTAGCAGATAAATGTCATCTACTTTAACCCGAGTGATTTGGCTCAGTATATTAGGTGCCTGTGCTACAAAACGAAAGCTTGTAGTTTACTGCGAATACTTGAAACCAAAGTGAACAGGTCTCTACAATCACAGCGTTTTGAAATTTTGTTCGAGTTATCTGTCGACGGTGCGAAATTGACAAGATGGAATACCCCGGGATACTGAGCACGTGGGCGGAAATCAATGAAAATAGGCTGTGCGTTGTTACCGGGTTAGGTGCAGCTTTGCGTAGGTGGTAGCTTGATGATCGTTTTATTTGCCGGAATTCTGAGAAGTTCTTTAATATCAAAGAGATATTCCCCTGAACTTGTTCAGCCGAAAAGGTTAGATGTTTGTAGAACTAACGAAATAAAGGAAAGGTAGACGATTGGTAAACTTTTTCAACGTGAAATATAGTTGTACAGTTTACATTCCAAGTTACTTTGGTAAAATGGTTTATCTTCCCTTTATTACTCCGCTGTGTAAAATAGCTATAAAATAAAATCAGCCTATTCTTATTCGCTTAAATACATTCATGATAGAACCAGAGAGGTTGTTATCCTCGATAAATTCTCAACTTTTTAGTAGTATTATTTGTTATTATATTATGTAGTAACAAATTTGTTGTGTTGAATTTTGCTTTCTTAATAATCTTTGTGGCGAATAATGACTTTTGACTTACGATTAATGACCTTTTAACTGTCACAATGTCAGAATGATATCATATGGCGTCTGGTCTCCATGACCAGTGAAGTGGAAAGATCTTATAGGATACTAAAAATAGAGTAATTATGTACAATGTAAGTACATACTTTTGAATTATGAATGGCGTCAGTTTCAAAAATGAATAGAAGAAGGTGTACGCAATTGTTACAGATGAGTGACACGTGTTTATAGAATTGATTAATTAACTTCCACAGCAATATGCTTCAAACTGATGTAAAATTTTGATCGGTTCAAAAATATCTTGTGCTTGAATGAGGGGATAGTGTCAATGATAGCTAAATTTAAATAACTAAGTGCGCAAAGCGGAATGTGAATATCCATTTTAAATTTGATTCCAACCGATTTGGTGTTCCGAATGGTAAGCTGTAGAGTTTTTGTGTCAAAGTCTGTGTAGATGAAGACGAAGAAACTTCAATATTGTGTAATAATTTTTGACTGACTACTTACCTAATAGCCTAACTTCTTTACTGAGACTGCATGTCTTCAGATGAACAGCTAGGCTGACAGATTCACAAAGTGAGTCGAGCAGGACACTTGACTGTCTTCTCTAGTGTTGGCGACGGAGTTAAGTTGCAAAGCGATCAGGAGCTGAAGCCCCGGAGCATTTCCCAGATAACCTATTGCACGTTCTACATTACACTAACAAATGTACCTACATAGGACTAATTAAAAAAGAAAACTTTTATAATTTCAACGGTTACGTGGTGAAGATGTGAACACGTTTAAAGTAGTTAGTTGAAATATCACTGCAAACTTCGTAAAATTATTACGTTTTAAAATGTCATTAGTGTACTTTAAAGAAGCGAAGAGCCAGAAGAAACCCGAGTAGATATTCATTAAGAGAGCGAACGGTGACCGAGGAATGAAAAAAACAACAAAAAAACTAATGAACAATACAAGAATACTCCTGGTGCTTATCCTTTAGCTACACGTACAGTCTACATAATTTAAACTGCGGACTAAACTTTGAAACTTCCTCTTGGAAACTTATTTCTTTATTAACTGAAACGATTATGTTTCCTGTGAACGCGGGAAAAAACAGGAACTATGAGGCATGGGCCGCTATTGCTGTTTGCAGTATCATGGAAATGCTGTTCGGCCTGAGGTTAAAACATCTGTAGCGTAATTTTCGAACTTTCAGTGCTCAAGTGGAGTCCTCGGTCTCACGCAAGATGCAGTTTCGGAGTAGATTGTATGAGTTCGATTAATGTTGTCCACGACTTGATAACACCTGATAATTAATCTCGACGACTTTGTATTCCTATATACCAGGGCAAATATCCCATTATTTTCATTGTGGAAGTTACCAGTAGCTGGTCCGTAACTATTGCGTTTCGTGGCCAGTTAGTGGAAATGTGCGGATAAAAAATGGTTAAAAGACACGTTTCGTTCAGCATAGCCGATCACTCTTGCCTTATATGAAATATCTGTACGTTCTGTCTAATAAATACTATGGTATAAAATGCCGGATGTATTTTCGTTATTTTTTGTATTATTTACTCCACGTTATTGTTTATTCCATAGGTCGTAGTAATACTTGGCCAGTGGTTGTTGTAAACTTGGGAAGAAATGGATGCACGACAACGACGCAATTGGATGCCAATTTTAACGAACGTACCCCTTTGGAATCGACTAATGGGCCAGTGTCGTCGTGTGCGGGAACCATCTTAGATCCGCGGAAAGTAGCCACTTTGTCTAGGCATTACTACCCGGAAGGAGGATGGGGCTGGGTAATCCTAGGTTGTTGCGTCATCGTGCACGTGCTCAATCACGGACTCCAGTTGTCGTTTGGTATGCTGATCCTGCCTATCAATCTACGTTTCAAGAGTTGTAACGAACAGACAGGTAAGTCCTCATATTTTTCAAAGTTTTATGAAATCAGCGCAAGAAGAGAAAGTTGAAATATGCGATATAGATGTTTCTCTCAGAACAGTCGACTTCGGAAATGGGTTTTATTCGCGATCCTTCTATCCCTCGTTCAATTCACTTAACTATTCATTTTCCAACGATTTATTGATTTTGAAGTTGTGGTTAGTGCTGTAGAGAATTTTGGCTGATTTAATTTGCGCGCAGGGGATATTAGTTATGTCGGAATGGGGAGCGGTGTGTCATTTACTGTGAGGAGCGTACGTAGCGCTCCTCGCACCCTCTGATGAACAAAGCCCTTTTTTTGCTTGTAAACTTAAGTCGGAGTTGCTCCTTCATCTTCACAAGTAAGGATTTTTGAAATTTTGTTCGATTTTCAGTTGGGTTGTGCATTTAGCTTGACATGAACTTTGTTTTTCTTTTCCTAGCGAAAAGAAAACAGTAGCAGAGCGTCATTAAAAAAACTTAGCGGACGGGGACGCTGAGTCTCTCATTCACACCACTGTGTACTCTTGTGTGATGGTTGGTTCTTCTGGTAGGATGATAAAAAAATAAATAATTCTGCATATTTAAGTACATTCAATGAGCTACCTACCTACTGCCATCACATTTTCTGTTCGTATCGACCTTCATAGAATTACAACGTGCCATGTGTTTCATTTACTTCAAATTAATGTTCTATCTACCTATCTACGGGTCTGTATTACAATAACATTATTTGCAATGTGTTACGCTCGTGTTTTCGGGCCTTCTTTTTTTTTCACTGTTGGACGCTGTATAAGCTTTTTGTATTGATCTTCAGTTCCACCCTGCTGGTAGACATAAAAAACGCACTACCAGATCCGAAATTATTTTGTTTATCTTAGCAAATTTGAGTCATTCCCTTTACAGCCTTAGAACCAATAACGTGGGGGCTAATAAATTATTATTATATGTGAAAAATTCAAAGACTCGAGAAAAGTGTGCCAAGTTCTGATTTTCGATGTTATGATTTAAAATTTAAGAGTCCGAAGAAACAGAGGACAAATATTGAGAAATGTGAAAATTCAGGGGAGTGGGTCCACTTGTTCAGTATTTAGCACGAACGCGGAGATGGTGCTTGAGCCAGCTTTAGAATTTTACGTGAAGTCTCTTGTGTTGCGATTAAGATGAACTAACTTTTGTGATTGGGTCATTTTTTTTTCTTTTTTCTTTCTTCATGAACTATATTTGTAAAATGTTTTGAAGGAAAATTGCAATTTTTCTTGTAAAGAATCCTATGTTAAACTTCAACCCTATTTCGCATCTTTTCTTTCTTTTTTCCCCTTTCTTTTCAAAAACAATGTTGTATACCTGATTTTTACACCACACTACTATTTCTTGTAGGAACGAACATTGAGAAAAAAGTTGAAATAAGTTCCATCCTAATACATGTACAGACAGAGCCAGATTAGCTAATTAAGCAAACATGCTGAGTACACGAAAGTTAGGGAGTTGGAGATCTTGGATCTCGAATCTATTTTTCTGACGGTGGAGAGCTCCTGCCTGTTTATTTCAGTAAATAGCAGGATAGCGAACTGGCTGGTATTTGTTTTCGTGTCTGTCTGTTTATCCATCGATCTTTCTGTTTTTCGGTCTAGTCGATCGATTACCTCTTGAAGTAACAAGATCCGCAATAATAATTTGAGCTGTTTTCTTCTATACGGTAAACCCTATTTTATTTTTTTCCAAGTTTTTTTGGTGGGGTAAATGGAAGAATGTTATTGAAAGCTATCAATTAGTCGTATCATTTGAAAGTGAACCATGTAAGGAAAACATCCATTACAAAAATAATGACCTTGGGCTCGGTGGTCGGTATTTATGACGTCTGAAAGTCGATTGGTAAAGTTGAACCGCTTTGGGGCAACCTTACATATGCCACAAAATACACGTATAATTGTGGCAGAATGTGTGTATTCTGAACAGAATTGTTTTGAGAAAAGACGGAAAACTAACTAACACTTAGTATATTTCAGGTAGGTAACAATAGCTCCGAACAAAGTTTGAATAAATTCAAAATTTCTATTTAAAAAAAGTTTATTTTTTTCTTACATTTTATATACCGAATTCTCTTCTAGACTTATTATTATTATTTTTTATTCACCAACTCTATAACTAGCCTTTCCTTTTTACACCGCTAACTCACTATAACCAGGGATGGGCAACATCCGGGAACTCCAAGATTTAAATCCAAAATCCTAAATCCTCTTAATTTTCAGAAAAATTGGGATTTTAAATCCAAAATCCAGTAATTTGAATTTTGAATTTCCGTTACTCAGCAGTAAGCACCCACGCAATCTTCAATCTACCATTGGCTGAGGACGTTCTTATACAACTTTTGTTGTCTGTAGCCAAGGCTACTTAGCTAAGCCGAAGCTTTTAGCCGTTAGCCGATCAATTTTGGCCCAAAATTACCTGGCCATTCGCTAGCTAATGAGACCACGTTAGCTGTTAGCCGAAGCCAATCGTTTGGAAACATTAGCTCGTAGCTAAGTTTTTAGCCCTTCCGATTGGTCAAGCAGCCCTATCTGTAGCTCGGCGCTATAATGCTAATTGGACGCTGTTAAGCAAAAACCGCCCAAGCGACGTTTGTTGACAAAGTGAGATATTATTATCGTCGGAAAGAGCGTAAAAAGTAGAATTTTCTAAAATTAGGCTCTCGATACAAAAATCTGTATCCACGTTGAAAAAAGCTTATCAATAAGCGTTATGTCCGTAAACCAGCATTATTCATTGACTTTTAATGTTACGTTTTCTCAAAAAACATATTTTGTCACTTGGGTAGCTTTTGATTGACAGTGTCCAATTGTAAGAAAGACAGAAATTTTCAGGACTTTGCGTTTAGTATTCTAACTTTTTACTTTTACTAAAGGTGACCAAATGAGTTTCTTTCGCGTTCGCAGAATACGACAACAAAAAGGATGTAAAAATATCACTATGTAAGGTTTGATTTTCAAGATATCAATCAATAAGCTAATCGTAAGTTGTTACAATTGATGAAATGAGGATTTTTTGGGTTTTTGCTACAGCGCAACGCTGCAAGCACACTATTTTTGGAATCAGATTTTAATTATTCTCGGAATCATCAAAATGCAAATCCTTTACTAATAATTGAGAGTTGAATCCGAAATCCTTTTTGGAAAAGGATTTGAAATCCAAACAGGCCCGGATTAATGCACGGGTCCAGAGGGCTCTTGTCCAGGGCGGAACATTTTTGAGGGGTGGAAAAATTTTCGAGTATAATATGCAAAAATTCATTCCTAACTCGTAGCTCCCTAGTTCAAAGCCAACACAAGCGAAATTTAAAAAAAATCCAAATGGAAGTTTTTTACAACTTGAAATTTACTGAATAAGAGGATGGAGGGGAGTGCTTCTAAGCGACTATCTAGGGGCGCTCATGACCTTAATCCGGCTCTGGATCCAAAATCAAGATTTTTGGAAATTTGGGTTGAAAATTCCTGAGGATTTAAATCTCGCCCACCCCTGATTATAACTAACCATATACTTTTATAAAGTTACTGAATATGAAAAGTGCAGCGTGCAACAGTCATAACAGGATTTCAAACAAACAATCGCCCTCCAGTCGTCGAGTCATCCGTGCACGCATCTTTCCCCATACTATCATATGGACGCTATTCAGCATAAGGGAACCAACCAACATTTGTAAACAAAATGAATTATTAGTCTCGTTGGAAAGAGCGTAAAAATTAGAATTTGTCAAATTTGGGCTCCCAATCCAAAAATGTGTACTCACGTTGAAAAAAGCTTATCAGTAAACGCTATGTCATATAATTTCTACATGGCTCTTGAACTTTGGATCACGTGTTCTCAAAAAACAGATTTTGTTAGTTGGTTCCCTTACGCCGAATAGCGTCCATATATTGTTCGAAAGCTGATAATATTCTCCGTCGGTTTACATAACGATAAAAAATGTTCCATGGTATTGTATACTGTAAATAGAGGGAATTTTGTAACCCAACATTTTCACCTTGCTTGCACTGGTGATATTTTCGCAGTGTTCTCAAACACCGTTAAATACACTTTTTTCGGCTCGAAAATACCTAACTTGTTCAAGTAAACATCCAGTAACACAATGAGACCACAATCAATGTTCACTCTTTTCTAGATTGTATAATTCTCTTCGCTAATGCGGTAAAAACAGGTACTGTGTAAAGTTACTCGGCAAATGTAAAGTAATCCCGCTTTACGGTATTCAGAATGTATTCAACTCATTTTCATTGCGATAATGTTATCGGTTCAGCTAATTGGATTTAGTTGGTTTTCGACTGTCGTGAAGATACTGACTCGACTGTACCGTGATAGAGAAAAGATACTGGATTTTACTGACTCTCACATGCACCCTGAAGGAAGCAACAGCCAGCATGTATCCAGTGGCGACTAACTGTGAAGTTCAAATAATGATCGCCGGTTGAAGTTATCAACATGAGGTAGCACTAACGGTGCTTCCTACAATTAGAGCTTCTCATGAAGGACCGTGTGGGAGTTGAAAAAGAATTACCGACACTTGCAGCGTATAAATCTAGCTCTCATTGTGAACGAAATCACGAACTGGCGTTGCTTTTTTCTTAAACGAAGAATTTATTTTGCGTCTATTGTAACGTGAAAACGAGGAGCCGGTAAACGTCATAGTGTGCCATTAACCGCGAGGCGTTTATGTCTAGTTAGTAACCTAAATGTGTTGTCGGCTTCAAGAGTGTCACGTTAATTTCAATAACTGAATTACGAAACTCTGTACATAATCTTACGTACTCTATTCATCGATGTGCCTTACCGAATTATCGAGTACAAACTGTTCGTAACACGTTCTGCTGCCAGGAAAGTGGAACAATTTATTTCAACTTGAACACGAACGATTACACGAAAGTATAATAATTTTTCGCGAACGATTTTCGTTTCCTTCCACGCTGGCTCAGTGGTATTAGAAAAGTGCATTTCCCCGCGGTTTGTTTCTTCCTCGAGAAAAATATCAACGCTATGCCAGCCAGCCATTAATATTTTCGCATCGGTTTACCCTCGTTATTACTATATTATTTTCATTTTTTACTCGTAATACGATTTCAAGATTTTACGCTCAATAAAATTCTTAAAAATTCGTAGTATCCGGAGAGTCTTTGGTAACGAAATTAATTCACCTATTTCGTTTTCCCGCATTACGGTGCAACCAGCACAGCATATCATCGTATATTCTGCAGTAATTTAGTTCTTACGTAAATCTGGTTTATAAATACTGGGAAACTTTACCCCCTGTCCAGTGGTCTCTTCGCCGCCCGGTTTCCTCATGTCTCGACGCTCTGTGTCTCACCTTTTGTCAGTCAGTCAAATTAATCTAACTATCTTTCTGTATGCCTGTTGGTTCTTTGGTATCCTTTTCCTATCGAGTCAGTACTAAATGTCCATCTTGGATTCCACCCAGTAACACAGAGAGGCCGACAACATCATTCGACTCGATATTTGTCTCGAATTTGAGTGATATTTCGATGCGATGTTGATTATAAAGTTGAAATATCACTCGAAAACGGGACACATATCGAGTCGATGATGTCGTCGGTCTCATCTGTGTTCCTAGGGTCAAGGTTTTGCCCCTCGAACACGAAGGCCAAGTTTATTATGAGCCTCGCTCCTTGGCTATGAGAAACAAACAGACGCAGGTAGGCAAACGAGAAGATATGTAGATTAAAGACGTACCTCCCAGCCAGTCTGGCTCACCTTATTTCACGAATTAGCCTTTCCTTCATTATTCATTCATGTTCTGAAATCGTGATCGGGTCGTCGCAACCGGGAACGAAACAGGAGTTTCAAATAGCACGGTATAAGTAATGAAGTATCGAACGGTTGAAAGAGTGTGAGGGTGTTTTCGGACCGCTGATTTGGAATTACTCCGTTGTCATTACATTCTGTACCCACGCCGTTTGAAAATTCAAAATACTCCTCATAGCGGAAAAGAGTAGATCGCTCAACTAGAGAAAAACAGTGAGCTACAGTGATTGTGAGTTTACGACACGAGCCGAAGGTGAAGAATGCAACACAGAAGTCGCATGCCGCTACTTCCTTCCGTGCTGCGCAGATATTTTCTCAACCGCCCATCAAGCTCAAAATTACGGACAAGCTCTGAGCATTAGGGAGGTAATAAGATACTTTCCGTGTAGGTAGGTGTTATTGAGAAAATGGCAATTTATACTTTCAAATTTAAAGCCATCTTTATACACACGTGGAAAGCTGTTCTTAGTAGAATGCCAACTCACTAGAAAACATAAGTTTAGTTTGAATATTAAATTTAAAAAGTTTTTTTTTCTTTTTTAAAAATTTGAAAACGGCTGTACGGCAAATTTGCCTTCTGGGAATTTGAAAATAAGTACAGCATTAATTTTTGGTGATTCTGAATTTTTTAGTTTACTAAATTACTTTGAAGTTCAACATAGCTTTTCCCAAGAAGGCAATTCGCATTTGCTTTTGAAAATTCGAAAAATGAGTTCGGTCAGAAAAATTGGTAATGGGGTTCCCTACTGACCGAGGTCCGCGCTCCCTGAGCACTCGCCTGAAATTCAGATCCCCACAGCCGGACGCGCTGCCTCTTCACTCACCCCTCACTTCCTCGTCTTGGTCCGTGTAGCGACGCAGGCAGGAGCCCTGCCAGGGGGTCCGCAGCACAGCTGCAGCAGCTCTCCTAGTATGGTACAGAGTTGTCCTGTTCGATGGTGTGGGTCGAGCTTGGGAAATCGCCGGCCCTCTGTCTCGACCACTATGTCTGCATCTTCTTCTGCATGATAGCCGAGACAAAGGCCGACACCCGATTCCAACTGCTTCAGCTCTTCATCATCTCCGGAACCAGGGTGTCCGGCGCGAGACAGCTGATCACGCTGTCGTTGTCGTTGATGCTTCCTCTTCTTCCGCCGGGATTGATCGCTGTTGTGGCCGTCCCGCGCCTCTCCTGCTCCCAGATCTCACGCTCGAACAGGGTGTGCCAAGGTGTGTCCTACGTCCCTCGATCACAGTGCGCGCTCACGGGGCTCGGCGCTATCGACATTCGATATAAGTACGTGCCGAAGCACCCGTAGCCGCTCAGGACTTGGGTCAGGTGGAAGTTCAGCTCTCCGTGAGTTCTTTCTGCCCATCCATCGAGGCCGCGTATCAGCGCTTGGGTCCACTCGCCTTTGGTCGAATGGGTGAGCGCATCCTTCCACTTCCGAAGCGTGTCCTGCTGGATGGCTCGCTTGATTCGAAGTGCTTCCTGTTTCGTCTTCGCTCTCTTCTTCGCATCATATACCTCCGCTATCTCGCCGATCTTGAGTTCGATCGGTGGTATACATGCTAACATGCCTGCTGCCAACGAAGAAGATGATAATGATACCTATTACCTAATAATAATTCAATTCGATTTATATTTCTTTGCTGGGTATAAAAAAAGTAACAAAGTAGCAATGAGTAAATAAGTATAGGGAAGGAAATACAGGGGTACGCTCTATGTGCCTACTGGCGCTATCGGACAGATTATTATTATTATTCCCTTTATAAAATTTGATTTTGAAAATAATATAAGTGTAACGATAAAAAATGAACAACAAACCAAACACTTGAAAATATAAAAATTCAAAAACAAAATAACAACGATAACAAGTAAGCGCCTAAGAGTGAGACAATACTGAAAAGAATGAGGAGTTGAAGGGAAAAAGGGGTTTAGTGATGCTTTTTGGTTAAAAATAATGATAGTAATAATAATACGACAAATTAGTCGAGGTCAAAAAACTTTGTTAGGTTCTTTAACCTCTCAACATTTTGTACCTTAAAATTCTGTGGAGATATTGGACTGTAGTTAATCGATGGAAATCAAGTTTCTTATTCAAATCAGTTTTTTTTTGGATTTTTGAAGGCACGACGGCAAATAAAAATTTGAAATCTACGAAAATTATAGAAATGTACGTATTTTTAGTTTTCTAGAGGGCAGCTCTTTCTCCCTAGCCATGTTCGGATTTATATTAAAAAAAAAAGAAAAATCGATTTTATTATGCTTCTAATGTACGCTGCTACAAAATTCTCTTATTGATCATCCACCAGCGGTTAATCAAATTTGGTATATAGCTCAACAGGTTGATAAACTGCAATTACAAAATATTGATCGATAATATAGAAGTGCATTTTCAATTTTGTATTTGGCGTTTGAATTTTAATGTTGATTTCTTATTTCAAATTTGAACATCAGATACATCGAAAATAAGTTCTGTATTATCCGAGTAATATTTATAAATTAAAGTTTAGTGATCTCTAAACTTATATGCCGAATTTCATTCGCCGGCGTCCGACTGATAATTAATTAGAAAATTTGAAGTTACTGATTTTTAATGGGAAAAACTATCTACGTTCCCTTTTCACCTTGTTCTTCCCTCATCCGCTGGATGAAGTCTCTTTAGTTGGACAGAACAATGGTCTAAATTAGCAACTTAGAAATTCTGCCTTATTTCTGTAGTTTTTTCTGTTTTGTAGGCAGACCCGGCGCTAGCAGAGGCAAAGCGGGCCCTTGCCTGGGACGCCCAATTTTTAGGGGCGAAATTCGTCAATCATCATGGTATTATAGCCCATTAAAAGTAATAATAAATGTACAAATAAATAGTCTTGTATCTTTTGTAGTGTTCAACAAACACGAAAAATTTTACCTGCGAACATTAGATAAGAAAGAAACTACTGTACTAGAAAAATTGTTGTAACTTGATGTGTCACACTTGGCCACAATGGCCATTGGGCTTATCGCGAAGGTGTGATTGGTACTTCGTTTCTTTTGCCTGGGGCGGCAAGTGTTCCTCCATTGCCCGGAGCGATAAAATCTCTAGCGCCTGGCCCGTTTGTAGGTCACGTCAATTTTGTCAATTCAAGGTCTTTGTTCGATGAAAATAACTTCGTATGTTGAAGTAAAAATTATCTGTTGTTATTGCGACATTCGGATTTGTGATCCCTATTGGAGCCGTATATAAAATGTAAACAAAAAACATACTTGAAATCAACGATCCAAAAACATCTATTTTGCAGCCTGATTCGATTTTCTAGGTCAAGTTGATTAAACTTCCCCTCAAATGTGAAATTTTGATTGAGAGTGAGAGTGAAATTGAGGCGAATCAAGAATCTGAGGCATTGTTCGAAATCAGTAATGTCATTGGTGTGTTCGAGTCCTACCCTCCCATTTAAGAGAGAGAAAATGTTCTCACCGAGAAAAAAATTATATTTTGGTATTTGAAAGTCTTTTCCATTCCAAGTAAATTTGATCACCCATCAATAAAATAAGAGAGGAATGCTAATTTGTGAGAAACCTTAGAGAAGCTTGGATCTCGACTTCGTTCTTCTGTATGAGGGGATGGGGAGGGAGTCTCGTCTTTGTAACCTACTTATTTACCTACCTACCTGTTTGTTCATCTGTCCATCTGCCTGTCTGTCTAGTTATCTTCTGGCTGGTTGGCTTTCTGTTTGTCTTTTTGTATTTCTGTATTTCTCTGTCTTTCTTTTTTGTTTTTTGTTTGTTTGTTTCTTTTCTTTCCTTTTGTTATCCTTGACTGTCTGCTCGATTGTCTGCTTATTTGCCTGCCTGACTGACGGGTTTGCTAACTGACTTTTTCTCTGCATTATTAGCTGTTTCTTGGCGTAGTTGAATATTGAAGTAGTAGATGTACGCCGCCAATTTTCAGGTCTTCTGTTCATAGGGAGAAAGACGTCCTATCAGGGTTATACTGTGTGCAGCAGTCATCTAGGAATACCGTACGTGTAAAAACTATATCGTAGGGAAAAATTCGGATTATTTATTTCATTACGAAGCTATAGGTCTCCGGGGCATGGCTGTGACAGAAATTTATCTTCTCGAACGCGACCAGTGAACTATGATGTCTTCTTGTAGCTTTTCGAACGCGTAGTTCGCGCAATCACTAATCCGAGATAACTTTTTTTTTTTTTTCAATTTTCGATTTCTTGTATATGTAAACGAGTGTAGTACGTTCATAGTAGCAGTAGTAGTAGTAGTAGTGGTTGGTGTTGTTGTTACTGTAGAGAACACATGACAAGAATCGAGAAGACGAGCGGAGAGAAAAACCACCGAAAATGTGAATTCGTAATTTCAGATATCGCCATGTAAAACACAAATTTTTACGATCAAATACCGAATTTTGTTTCGGAAGATTAAAAAAGTTCTGCTTTTCGATATCGAATCGAAATTTTCGCACAATGTTTCGTGAATTCGTCGGCAAACGCGACTCGCCTGCTTGTATGTGTGGTTGTGTGTGTGTGTGTGTATGCGAACACATGTCTGCTTTGTTAAAATATAAAATAAAAAATGAAGTGCTTCTGGAATCGCAATTTTCACTTAAGTCTATATCAATGGCAAACTGTGACATCGCACTTCGCAGAAATGCGATGGGTCGTGTAACTGATTGTGGAAGAACAGTCGGCGAACTGTACATTAATAATTGGCTTTTCACACCAGTCCTCATCGTTATGGCTAATATTCGCATTCTTGAAATCTCTCGTAGCTTGCTCCATCTATGTACATGTACACTATGCAATGAATTAGTCGAGGAAGTGGCATTCGGCGTCGTGTTATTGGTTAAGTTTCGGGAATCGAAAATGAAATATCAAAAATTTACAAATAAATTTGAGTGGTATTATCCAACAGGGAAACTAATTTTATCTTAGTTTCCGCGTCTCACTCATAAGGAAAAACTTACGTTTGTTTTCGAGTTTCTAAAGTATTTGCTGTTTGACGAGTTAGCGAATACAGTCGTCTAGACGTCATTTGTAATGGCGGCGATCTGTAGATATTTTTCTCCCCTCCCATTCGACACCAGTGGTATTCAGTATATTGACGAATGAAGGAAATTATACTTAGTAGTAATTTTCTCGGCCTTTACATTTCCCAGAAGGTCCTTTGCCCCCTATGTCTCCTAGGATCATCTCCATTGATCAACTTGGCTGTTACTAGGAAGACTCGTACGGTGACTGCTTTGCGGCCCAACGTCTTGCCAAAATTCGCATCCCTCATGTTGGGCTTCGTGCTCGATTTTGCTCATTTTCTGTCTATTTGACTGTGTCTACAATCGTTTGTCTTGGCTGTTTCTTTAGTTGTATCGTTTGTCTCGAATTCTAGAGTTTATTTTTCCTGGTGAAAGCAGTGGCTGTAGTTGTGTTAGGAAGATAGGTTTCTAAAATAATGGAAAGGAAGGGGGTGAAATGAAAGGTGATGATTTTAGTTCATTTCTTTCTGAGTGAGGGAGACTAGTTTTTGGAGATCGTGGCTTTTGTATCTTGGATCATGATTCACAATTTCGTTTGTTTTCCGGAAAGAGAGAGAAAGAGAAAGAGCGGGAAATCAGACGGTGAAAAAAACAGACAGCGTATGAAGAGCTAGAGTACTGACAGACAAAAAAGATGAATGGATACATTTATTCAGTCAAGTAGTCAAATGGAGACATAGGTAATAGATTGAATACAGGGTTTAAAAAGCTGGGATTATCCCGGTTCTTAAGACACTGGTATGTTGAGTATAGAAGACGAAAAGCTAAAGATTCTGACTTTGGATCTCGATTTTCTCTTCAGGAGAACTGTCTGTTTGTTAGTCGGCCCTTCAACTTGCTTATTTGTCGTTGATTTACGTGTCTATGTACCTGTTTCTTGTGTCTGTTTGACGAGACAATTGACTTATTGACTGATTCTGTCTGTTTATTGGTTCCGTGGGCTGTATTTCTGTCTAAATCCCATTCAGTGAATCGGGTTTAGGATGAAAAAGTGCCCGGGGTATCTCACATAGATCGGCTAGTAAAGCTTTTCACGTCCTTAATACCTCTAAAAAATTGATTTTTTGGCCTCCTTGGAAATTACGCCCATGCGGATGTTGATTTGTAAAGGCAAACAAAATGATTTTTGCGAAAAATTTATCGTTCGCACTCACGCTAGATCATTAGTAAGCCCAAATTCGATAATAATATTGTCAATATATTGTACACATAATAGAGTGGCAAGTATCTTCTACCACAGGAATTTCGTATGGAATGCCCTCTAAATTGATTAAAAAAGTTCCTCTTAAGTTTCAGGTCGATCGGATAAGAAAAACTCGTACCTCAAGCTCACTCTCCTCCCTACGAGAAAAAACACGGAAATTGAACGTTTTAAGCTAAATTCTTATTTTACAGCCTCTAACCGAGGCAGAAATGCATTCTTATAGATTTCAAAAGTTCAGTCAGTATTGCTATGCTGTAGAATAGTTTCATGCCTCGATGTGAAGTAGAGGCCATAAGGAATGACCCCAAAAGACGGGGACGAATGAGTAAAAATTAGAATTCGAGGTCGGAATGATTTTTAGGTTTTTGTGAACCCTGAATTCATTTCTCGAATTAATTTCTACGTCTGACTACCTCAGTGGCGTGCGTGGATTTTTCCTAGAAGGTAAGCGATAAGCTTAGAGGTGAAGTAAAAATCAGAATAAAAGTATGAAACATGCTACTACTAAACAGCATTGATGAAATTACTCAAATTGTCCTATCCTTGTGTAGGCTGATTCCATATGCATTTATTCTTTTCTGTAACGAATAATAGACACAGGGACGTACCACCAAATACTTCTTCCTGGGGGGGGGGGGCAAAAATTGGGAAAGTCCCAACCGACTCAACTCAAAATTACCAAGTATCAAAGCAAAAAACCTTTTGACTTGTTGGATTTTTCCAACTGACTCAACTCAAAATTCCCAAAGATCACAAAAAAAAAAGAACAAAAAAAACCTTTGACTTATTGGATTTTCCAACTTCGCAAACGCAATTCCCAAGTATCAAAGAACAAAAAAAAAAAAAAACATTTGACTTGTTCGATTTTCCCAACCCCGTCTGATTGAAATTCCCTGAATAGACATGGCCAAAAAACCGTTTTACACCATCTTCACAACCAGTTAACCACAAAATGTTTTCATATTGCGATTTGTGGCAATGTCTAGTAAGACTCGAACCACCTCTCTAATGCTCAGTTTTTAAAAATGGTAATTCTGGTTTAGGCTTCCCACCATTAGTAATGTCTAACTGTTCATTAAGAGTCAAGTCGCGAAAACGATTTTTCAATAAGATCTCGAATACGCATTTTGTTGGCAAAAGAAAAACAAACAAAAACATGGAGCATTCAAACATAACGCGTTGACTAGTAGAAGAACATAATCACGCTTCATTGTCAACTTTGACGGTCGCCAGGCCGAGTAGGAAGCGCTTTAAGAAGTGCTTCCAGAACGCAACCAAACGCACAGGTTTCGTCGCGTTGAATATGCTAGTGTGTTTTTGTGTTGGTAATTAACACGGAGGCGGAGCGTAAAGCTGGCTGCACATTACGTTGAGTTTTTGTGTTTACACGTCATACGACGAAAACAAAATCATCTAGTTCAATTGGACTGTTCACATTACAGTGATGCGTTGTCATAATGTGTCATCTGACGACACATCAGTGTAGTGTGAACTGTCCAATTGAACTAGATGATTTTGTTTCCGTTATATGTCGTGTTAACACGTCATATGACGTGTTACCACGAAAACGTCAGCGTAATATGCATCTAGCTTAAGCCAAACGCCGAACAGTACACATCTCCCGTGAATTTATTATAAAATATACTTAAGCATAAGCGTCGTAAGCGTCAATACCGTCGCTGTTTTGCCCAATGTTTCATTATCTTTTATTTGTTAGAAGTTGAAGTTGATATTGTATTACGAAGACTTATTTTCTTGGGATTTTTCAAAGTAAGTGACACTTACGTTGCTTTCCTGGAATGCACGCCACTGAACTACTTGGTGGGTTGCCACTAAAGAAAATCGTGGGTGAAGTGTCAGTCGTGTTTTAAAATTCTATTTGATTTATTGGTTTTCGAGGTCGCTGAAATCCAATTCTGGGGTAGTTTTTACGTACAACCCCGTGAGGTGTCAGTAAAAGGGAGGAAGATATCAAGTATTAGTCAATTATTCCTAAAACTAAGTTCACGAACCTCGAAAACTCGAAAACCCACAAATTGACTCCTACCTCGAATTTAGATTTTTCGTTATTCCTCATACTATTTTAAGGCTTTTCCTCTGAGTAATTAAGCCATACCTTACATTTGATCAATATTGAATCTACCTTCGAATTCTATGAAAAAGCTTTTTCGAATTCTATGAGAATGCAATTCTAATCCTTAGTTGAAAACTCATCTCCGAAGGGGTTACGAAGCACGTGTTCTTCTTATCCAATCTACTTGAAACTTAATTGAAATTTTTTATCTCTCTATATACTAAAAAAGTAAAATCCGCCGCCGCCTCCGGAAAAAAAAACGCACTGCGGGTTGCCTATCTAAAAATCCGAAAAATTGCAGGGGCAGATCAGCTACTTTCAAGGACATAATCTGTTCTAATATAAAAGATCTCTAAGTTTTAAGACATAACCGACATATTAAGACATAAAAAAAGACATCTCTCTATCTCAAGAACCAGAAAAATTGCAGGGGCAGATCAGCTACTTTTAAGGACATAATTTGTTCTAACATAAAAGATACGAAAAAAGTAAAATCCGCCACCGCCACTGCCCTCGGGAGAAAATAAAACGCACTGCGGGTTGCCTACCTATTTCATTGAAATCAATTTAGAGAACATCCTCGAAAGAATTCGAAAAAGAAATCTACTAGGAATAAATAAGGCCGACCCATCCTAATGCACAATATGCCTGAATTATGTAAATGCATCGTATATTTTTGCTTTGCATCACTAGATGGAGTAAAAATTTAGCAACTAGAGCGTGGGTTAACCAGCTACAAACCAATGCCAGTTGAGGAGGCATTTGCTGCTCCCTTGTCTCGGATCTAGTCTGCATAATGCGTAAGAAACTGTAGGGTCGATTCAGATATGCTGCTGTTTCTCCCTCAAAATGAAGATTTATTACGGTTTAGTAGTCTTTCTAAAATCCAAGCATGCACCAGGTGACATACCTATGTGTAAGTTGCATTGGAGAAGTTTGGCGTTTATCCGAACAGCGGACCATTGAAATCAAAACCCTTTTTCAATTTACGAAGTTTCCGTCAAAAGCTAGACCGTTTCGAGTCTGTATTTCCGTACGATGTAGCAAAGGAAGCTAAGCTACAATTTTTCAGGAATCTGAGTGCCTGTCTGTGAGGCGTCCTTCTTTAACCTTCAACCAGTATTTGCTTTCGTTAACGGTCCTACTCGTGTTTGTATAAATCGGTCGCGCCAAATTTAGCGGGATTCATTTTTCAAAATCATGAATGGAATTTGCCGCGCGCTGAAATCGAAAGTTCGAATCGAGTTCTTTGACATGAAACGCGAACGCTCACTGGGCGCTCAACAAGTGGCAACCTCTCAATTTGAATACTCACGAAATGGTGGCAGCGGGCTCGAAAGGCGAAGAAGGGCGAAGAAAGACACCCACGATTCGACGCGCAATTCCCGGTTCATCGTTTTCGAAATCCTAACAACGGCATCGACAAACAGATATCGGCGCAACTTCGTCAGCCGTTTTTTCCTTTTCCTTCTTCTTTTCCATGTTCTAAAAATCCAGCTCGTCGCTAAATCTAAGTTTACGTCGCAGCATTTGACGCAGCTCGATGATGCGATGTAAAAAGGCGCGCAAACTGCCTTGTAGACCGATTATACATATTCGCAAAATTGGTCCATCGGCGTTAAATAAATGGAAAAGTTTCATCAATCAGGTTAAAGCCGATTGTGTCGCGAAAAATTCACCGGAGTGCGACCAACAAAAAAAAAAAAATTTCGGAGAAAAAATGCACGAGAGCTCGATCAAGCCACGTTTCTCCGTCTCGTCGACGTGAATTTTTCGAAAGGTATACCGATAAAAATTCTCGTGAGGATAATATCGTAGCTCTAACGACCTTTCTATTCTGTTTTTTTTTTCTTTTCTTTTTAGACCCGTTGCTAACAGTTGACGGTTTATATTTTCATCATTTCTTTTCGTAACTATGTGATGTTTCGGGTTCGTTGAGAAAAGCGTTAAGGCGGATAACGCATTCTATTAATTTTTTTATTTATTTTTTTATTTGCCCGGAATCGTTATGAAGCGCGGGAGACATAAAAATCGTGTATGCGAGCAACCGTGGCTGAGTTTTGAATACGAGATGATGTTATTAAAGAGCTGAATGTAAACGTTGATTGATGCGAACGAGCACCGACTATTATATCGAATTGTCGAGCTGTTTCCAACAATATTTTTGATACGGCGAGTAAAATTCCCCAGCAGTGCGATAGTGTGATTTATTGCACCCGAGATGTGACTGTCCGTTAAATTGGCCGAACGTGTATTTTTTTATGAGATTTTCCGAACTGCAGAGCGTGTACAGATGTACATCACATCACTGCGGTAACAGCAGTTTGCTCCAGATTCGCTTGCCCAGCCATTACTGATAGATGCATACTTTGACGGTTGCAGGAAGAAGTAAATGTCTCAAATGAATGCTCGGGGCCCATCTCCAGTGATGAAGGCTCGAACAATAGATTCCAAGAATTGGAAGAGAAAAGTTGCTTGAAAGTTTCATTTATTTATTAGTCTTGGTGTTGTGGGACGTATGGCGATGCACGCATGCCAAAGTGGCCTCTGAGACATCGCACCCCCGGCACCGGAAACTACCCTGTCGGGCATCGTATCAGTACCGTGGGAAACGCTTTGGGGCCGGGCCCGAGCCCCCATTGCTCCTGGCCGGAACGGTGCGCGCATCCTGCCAGGGCCACCACGGGGTTCCCTACTGACCGAGGTCCGCGCTCCCAGAGCACTCGCCTAGAAATTTCAGGTCCCCAAATTAAAAAGATCTCAATTTCCTTTAGGCCTTTCCCAGTCTTCTGCATTGAACAACTTGACTAGAGTGATTGTGCCTGAGCTTTTTTTGAAAGTAGTTCTTCCATTTTTTTAGTCTATGGTGTTCCTTTTTTTGATAGTTTGGCCTGAACATTATTTGTTTATATTTGTAGGTCCATCTATTGTCAGTTTTTGTTGCCATATGGCCGTCCAGTTTCATAAAATTCTTCTAAATGTATACTCTGCATCCAAATTGTTTTTTAGCGTTTTTAAAAAATTGTTTGTATTTTTGTTTTGTTTTTTGTTCTAATGTTAAGAGTAGACCGCTTTATGGAATTTTAGGTAGATTTTACTTTCGGTTCGATATTCTTAGTTATGGTCCATGTTTGTGCCCCATAAACAGGAGTTGGTAGGGCGCAGCTGTTACAAATTGGGCTTTTTGTTGTTAGGAAAGGGTCTCTCTTGAAAATTCGTTTTAATGTCCAATATTTGTTCCTAGTTAGGACGGTACGACGTTGTACTTCTTCTGTTCTTTTTTGGACGAATACTAACAGTCCCAGATGTATAATTTCGTTGTCTTTAATGAAGTCTTCTTCGTCTGTATTTGCCAAAATGTTTTTTTTTTTTCAAAGTTTACTGACATCCCCGTTTCCTCTCCAACCTTTTCGGTTCCAGAATCCGTTTTTGTAATTGCAATTCACTTTTTGCTATTAGTACACTTTGTCTGCAAAACGTAGATTATTTAAGATTTCTCTCTTAGTATTCACTCCTATTTTTTCCAACCACGGAGGCATACAGGGCCTAGTTACATTTTTGCCTCTCCTTTTTCCGGAAATTCTGCCATCTGCACTAAATAACACACAATGTGGACAGAAAGTGACTATTTTTAAAGTTCACTAGTTTTCAATTTTTCAGAATTTTTTTGCAAGCTAAATTCAGACTGTTCACTATGACTTTGAACTTTTTCCTGATTCATCCTTCGTATTTCATTGCGGAACGTTCGTACTTATGAATGTTCAATATCATTTGACTTGATGTATCATTCTAACTTACTATGACTGAGTTGAGATTGATTCTACGTTTATCAAGATACGTATACGGAGAGATGAAATTCGGATGCAACTGCATTCGAAGAAAGATGGAAGATTTTGCATACCTTAGTACCTTTTACAACCGCAATACCCTGGGTGGCTCCATTTTATTCGAGCTTCCTTTTAGCTGGGTCTATTCAGAATCTAATTGAAATCTTTACTAGTTCATCATAAGATTGTTAGCACGGAAACAGAAATTACTGCGTTTCTATTATCAGAAAGTAAGATACCTTATAGGAAAAAATTCCGTTATAAAGCTTATAACGCCTATGTTTTAGCCTTGTTTTTTGTGGAATGATTTTGCACAAGCTAGCCAATAGAGCGAGCAAGAATGAATGCAATTTATGAGAAAAGGATGACGAGGAAAATTCTTTCTGTTTTTTTCATTTTCCAATTTCCTTTAGTCGGCACCATTTCTTAAGTTTTTATACAGCTTCACGAAGATTAGATATCGCCGAAATTATTAGACTTTTGGTCACGAGGTCATTCGATTTTAACGCCTCTTTTATGGTTCGCTCGTAGTTAAATTATATGGCGCCAGAAAATTTGCCAGTTTTCACTCGGTAATCCGAAATATTGAGTAGAAAATTTGAACTTATTGCGCGCGATTTGAGGGAATCAGGATATCGTTACCATTTGCGTAGGCCAGATATCTTACTTTCGAAAATAGGCGGAAAGCTGTTAAATTATTAAAATTAGTTGGGTAGGACGTGGAAAGTACGAGCTCGGAATTTAATCTGCCTATTTCGACTAATTGACAGAATTATCGCGGTGTTGCGTCGATGCGATGGCACGACTTTCCGCATTTCTTCCGCTTATTTAAGGATCGATGCAACGAGCACCCAAATCTGTGAAAGGAATGCTTTGGAAGGCGAATTCCGAGTTAGTATTGGCGAGCACGTGTGACTATTTTGCCGAATTCTCGCTAGAGGCTAATAGTTTTCCATTTCGTTTCATCAAATTTGTAAGTAAATGAGAAACTCAACAGAGGTGTATAGTTTTATTAATACTATAATTTATCAGAACTATAATGCTAAGGATATTCTTCCAAGTTTTCTCTCGAGCCCTGCTGTGGACGATGGTCTCCCTTTTGTAGTCCCTTCTGTAGTGCATCCTCTTATATCGCCGACGTCTCTTATCATCTCAGTAGAAGAACTGCTCTCTGGTTGGAGGACATGAAATGAGGAAACAATGTTCATCAACATTCAGTGAAAAAATAGCTACTTCTTTTATCACTTCATTTTGCTGCATGCTGTAGGCTGCGACCGCGTTGCTTTGTTTCTAGTTTTCGTTTATTTGCCACAAATTTTTTATTGGTATCGGAAATCTTCAACAGAAATTGTCGAGGGCTGTGAAATTTCTAGCTAGACGGATATCGATGTAATATACGTAGAATATTAGCTACATAAATTTGGCGGATGCATTTCATTCTGATGGCGGGGGTTAGTCGACGGCGCGAGGTAATCATTTTTCGTTTGAGAAAATCATCATTCGCGTTCTGTTTGTCATTTCACATAATAGAATATTTTTTCCAGCGGAACTGCCGAAAAATAAATTATTTTACCAAATACCCTATCGCAGACACGTTAACAATAAGTGTTTCATCATTTTGTCAAAACTTCCGCAGTGGGATGGTTTTTTTCGAAAGCATGTGTTGGAAATATGTCGGTAAATTTTGGAGGTAATAAAATTCACGCATTTCGTTTCCCTCTCCGTGTGCTGTCACATTTTATGAATTATATATGAAATATACGATCGTGTGGAATAAAGAATTGCTCCGCATTTGCAAGATCAGAAGCGGTGAATTGTAACCAATATGTTATAGGTATTCGTACGTATACTTATATAACCAGACTGAAAAGTTATTCAAAATCGAGGTCAGCTTCGGGGATGTAAACGATCAGTGTGAATTTTATGTAGATGTAAGCTTTTTCGAATTCGACCATGATGTTGGTTAGCAAGCAAGGAGAAATTGTGTCGATTAACAAGTTAAAAGAGAAAACCGTTTTAATCAATAAGTAGAGAAAAAAATTATTTTTGCAAACAAAAAAACATGTCCCCAATTTTGAGTGAAGTGAAATTAAAATGGTTATACTTTTCATCATCAGCACAAAATAGAATACATACACGTTAATTTGATTCCAAATTTTAATTATCAGTCAAAAATTGAATTTATTCCGATTCTTGTAATTTGCAATACGCAAAAAATTGCGCTTATTCCGAATTTGACATCGACATTTTGATACAACTTTTTTTTATCCTGAAGACGGCAGTTTGAAGATGAAAAGGTCAAAATTCCAACTAAATTCATTGGAATAAGAAAACACGTTCGTGAACCAAATTTGCATGTTATTCCCGTGATTGAACTCTTTTGTTAAATTCGAAAATAGTTTTTCAGTAACCGGTTTCAAAGGTCGTTAAATTCATTTTCAACAATATTTTGGCCTTAATCCACAAACTGTGTCACTGGAGGAGGCGGGGAGGGGTTAAAAATTGAAGTGTCAATAAACGCTATATGCATGTTATTTCGTAGGATATAAAGCTCGTTGAACTGACTTTAGGTTATATTTTGACCCTATTTACCGAGAGTGACATTTTAGGAAGTGGGTGGAGAGTTTAATCCTAATGATATGAGCTGATGCAAGATTTCTTGGCTGTAGCGGGAGAGATCGGGGAAAGAATACAAGTGTGAAAAGGCGTTATTTGTAATTTTTTCACAAAGTGATTTTTTGATATCGTTGGATAGGGAATTTTATTATCTACAAGATACCACACGGTAAATGATGAAATATTGCCTCAGTTCAACAGAAAACGTAAAAACAGAATGGGTTCAAAATACACTACTAACAAACTTCATCTTATGAAAAGGTTTAAGAAAAGGAAAGTGGTATGTTTTCATCTCTGAGATGTATTCCTAGTTGAATGTTAAAGCATTGTTATACTATTTTTAGTTAAACCCATTTTTAACAGATTCGTCGTGGTTGCTTCACAACCTTTAGACCTTTCTCCTGTAAAATTTGTTTTTTTGCAGATAGTACCTTTTCATACTAACCCAATGACATAATAGTTAATAAAATTAGATGATTCATATTTTATTATTGTCTGTTCACTTCGTAGCTTCTTTCTCCATCACAGATGCGACAGATTACAAATTGTAGTAGGATATTATTAAACATTAATTCAGTGCCCCTCGAAACCTAAGAAATTATATCGATGCTGCGCATGTACCTACTCATGAACATGCATATTTGTGACTCTACTCTCATCTTCTCGCATGTATTCAGATACGAAAGGCTCAACTCATGGTCAAAGTGCTGAAAGTGAGTTCAGCGATTTTTAAACCTCACAAAAATGCATCTGCTCGTAAATGTCTCTTGCAGTAAACCCTCTCCCCGCACTCTCAAATGCTATAGATTAGAAGTTGGTGTCAAAATAGGGCCACAATCAAGTCACCAACATTTAAACCCAAAGAAGTGACACCTATAATGAACTTTATCAAAATTTGGAATCCTTTTACACTTCTAGGTGTTGCAGTTCTTAACTGACGAACAAACCAGTTTCAAAATTAAATTTGGCAACCTTAAAACTTTCACAAATGGTAGATATTTTGATTTGATGGTGAGAGCTGCGAAAATTTTGAAAATTCTGGCTATAGATTCATTACAAACATTGATAAAACGCAGAAAAATATAGTATTCAGCGTTCGGTTTTTCAAAATTGGGGAGGGGAAAAATTTTGTGGATAGATGGAGAGGGAGGTAGAGAAACAGACTCCAGGGTAATTAGCAACCTTGCTGGTTGCAGAAATTTGTGATAACATTGGGATGAATTCGGAAGTTCGACGATTTCTCCCATAAAGCTTATGGTAATGCATGATGGTATGTAAATGGTAATTTTAAGCCCTCTCCCTTCTAACAAATTTTATGGGGTGGTTACGAAACAATTTAAAATGAAGCGCTGAAGTGAAATTGAGCGAGAAATGTATTTTGTTTGAAATATTTTTCGATATAATCGATATTTACCGACTTACCGGAAAATTCTCGCCTTTGGGAAGCTACTTTACCCTGCAGGAAGTGAAGATACTCCCGGATACTCTGGTAACTTTTTGGATATTAATGAATAAGCGAGTTCAACTACGAGTATATATTAAGCAGTATGCAAAAGTGACCAAGTATACTCAATTTCAACTTTCTTAGAATGTGCGCATTTATTTGCCAGTTTTGACGGTTGTACTGGACTACAGCGAAAGCTTTCTAACTGATTTTTGAAGTCAGCTGTTAATTTTGTTGGTGGTACCGGGAATCATGAATGAAAGAAGAGAGTTTTTAGTCATTTATGATTATGATGAACTGTTGATGCATGTAGTGTAATAAGCAGAGTGGGGGGGGGGTAAAATTTTTAGCAGATTTTTGTTCTTGTATGTATTTTATAATCAGTATTTACGATAATTTGTACCTCATACTCGATATGGTCTTTCTATGAGACAGAAAGTCAGTTTCATTATCAGTAGTTATTCTCGATGAATGGGAGACAGTAGATGAACCAGAAGGTAACAATTAATCATGGGTAACAGATAACTCAAAAATAATCTATGAATCGATAATGTATGGACTTATTTTTAAAATCAGCAATTGTAGCGTGCGTTAGTTGCGATAAAGTTCTATTTTTTGCATGTATGAACGCTTTTGTGCTCGAAGTCCCCCCCGCCCCACTGGAATCTTGGATCCGTCACTGATCGAACTTCAGACCTATTTGTTATTATCAGCCTGGGGAGAGGTTTTACGTTATAGTTTATTGTTTTATCGAATTTCGTATCGACTAGAAAAAGTGTTGGTTGGACAAATCGCCAAGAGCTTGACACCTTCGCTACAGCTTGGTACGATGTAACCAGAGCAGCGGGTAATCATCACATCATCGCACGTATTCGTTGGAATGCGATGTGCGAAAGCGCGAACCCTTCAGCAAACGAGTGCAACTTTCGCGAGCAAATATTCGATTACGCTTTTAGTTTGAGCCCGTTTATCTGTTCCGTGCTCGGTGCTGGCCGCGCGGCAGGGAATGAGGAAGCCGCGAAAACGCTCTAGTCGAGTCGGAACGTATTATCTATGCACTTGGCTATTGTTAGGAGTTGCGACCCCGTATCCGAATCGGCGTTATTTTGCAGCGTTAACGCGTTTAAAGTTGTTACATTCGTCTGCAAATAGCCGCTGGGGATGGGGCGCTTTCTCAAGATACTTTCGTCGGCGAGATTTCAACCAGCCCCCGCTCTTCTGGCGTACCTCGCCGAAGCGTGTATAACTCGTTGTTGGGGGAAAAAAGTTGCACCGCTTTAAAAGGAAACATCATTCGAATTGAAATCGCGGCATCACAGACGATAACGTCGTAACGCGCGTACGCTTCCGTTCGACGGAATGCATACGGAACGAGGAACGCGCCAACCAAAGCTTAACCGATGGCGATGGGTATATTCGAAGATTCGAACATCTAACCGATAAATGAGTATACGTACACCGAGTTGATGACTCGAACACACGAACATCTTCGACAGATGCGAGTGCACTCATGGCCGCTGCGATGCTGTAAAAAATAACGAATCTCCTGAAATCATGTCGTACGAACTCGACCGCCATCGAATCCTCTCGTCAAGTTCCTCATAAGCCGTTCTGGTGATTCCGAGCGAATTTAAGATTCCACCAATAATACAATTTGCGGCGGCGAAAAGGAGACAATACGCAGGGAACCAACATCCAAATGTGCGTTGATTTTCCGAAAATATTGCCAATTGAGAAGCAGAAAACGCGTATATACGGTAGAGACTCGAAGTTACGACATCGTCGCTGCTTTACGATCCCCAAATTGAACGGCGCCTTTCAGCATTTTCAATTTGCTCGGCGGCCTACGTATAGTTTAGGCGACGTTTGGCAAAACGGAGATGCACGAGAAATTTCGCGTATGGCTTTTTGACGACTACTGCTTTTTCGCAGTAATTGGACCCACTCCGGAAATCGTGTTCGTCAAACTGAAATTTGAAATAAGATTGTGACAGAGGGACAAATTCTCCGCTAAATGCGACGTCTGTTGCAAAACCATACCTGGATTCGGAAACTTGAGTTTCTTGTTCACTATGAATAGAGTTAGACATTACCTTCCTAACAAAAAGCGAAAAGGCACTCGCTTTGCTCGCGATCTCATAAGCCAAATGGAGGGAACATCGAACAGTTACTCAGGAAATGTACTCGCATCGCTCCCATAAGAATTACTTAAAAGATCTTGTTCCTTCTTCACAAGTAATGTACAGGGTGTCACAACTTAAATCAAAAATCCAAAGATGGGACTCGTTTAAATGGATAATTTTTTTGCATAAAACAATATCTACTTCATGTACAGAATTTTACAAATGTTCTTTCAAATAACGTTAAGTACATAATCCCGAGATACCTAAATGAACTGAGCAATCATCATAAATGGGATGTCCCTCCGGCCACTGATGTGATACTCGAAAGGGTACTCGTAGTTTCCGAGGCCGGGTTGCGGTGTCATAGAGGCCACTTTGGCATGCGTGCATCGCCATACATCCCACCACACCATCATAAATGGGATAGAGAATATTCTTGAGAATGTATAAAGAAAGAAAGAAAGAAAAAAAAAAACAAAAAAAAACGAGTGCGTGAGTGAATGAAAGAGAGAAAGAAATGAGATGTTTATCTAAAAAGGAGCAAAAGAAAAAGTATTCCTGGTGATGCGAATGCGAACCCACCACACTTGATGCACTAGCGAGGGCTGCATTTTGGGATTCTCCTACAAGTTGCACACCAAAGAATTATTAGATTTGTTCCACTCACCTGCAAAACAAAATAAGAAATAAAAGAAAAACGACCTCTATGAACTAAGCCCGAAGAAAATTATTCGCAGGAACCGGAGCCTGAAAAAAATTATCTAGAGCTAGAATCCAGAATAAATTTTAACCCATTTCGCACCTCTCCCTTCTCCGAAAATATCTGAGCTTAAAGTTAAGTTGCAGCTGGAGCCCAAAAGAAATAATTTTTTCAGGAGCCGATTATAATTTTAAGAATTTTAGCCTGAGCTGAAGCCTGGTCGGAACAGCTCCAGGTTTGGCGCTGCTTTATTAATTAACCAGAAATAGGGACGTTTGTTATGCTACCACTTGTGTCTATTTTTCCTTTTCTTATTACAGAAATTAATTCATGCCCTTCGAACCCTTCAACATTTGAACATAATATGTACTTGTCACGGATAAAACTGAGCAGATGAACTATCTTAATTCATGCTTTCTTCCTTTTCCATTTTCATCTGTAGATCAAAGTAAAATCCCGCTCGCCCCTACCATGATTTTAGAAGAAATCAATGACAACAGAAAGAACTATATTATGGTGGGCTGCATACGGACTGGGCTATAGATGGACTGGATTCTGGAACCTCACGGACTAGGCTGCAGACATAGCTGCTCTGGCTACCCCGTTTCACAGCTCTGTTTGTCTGGAAATATTAAGCGGCCCCTTTAGAACTTTGATTAGTGAATGAAACATGTCTTCATCTTCTTCCCTAATCTCCTAGAGAAAACATCTTAGTATTAGATAATAAGAGAGAAGATGTTTGAAGTTCACTTCCCAAAGATGGTAAATTCATTTTAAAAATAATATTACAGACAGGTTGAGATAAATCCAGGCACTGTGAGTCTCAGTTTCAATTATTTTCTCGCATCTAAAAATATTCGGCATAATTTCGGTGTGTTGTTCGCGCAATCGTGTGGCACGACATTTGACGAACTGCGCACTGGGACCTATTGCCCGAACATATTTTTGCTCTTCACCCCATGGTACTTTCCTCCGGTTACATATGCGATACTCGAAAGGGTAGGTACGGTGTCATAGGGACCACTTTGACATGCGTGCATCGCCATACGTCCCACCACACCACCCCATGGTACTACTAGGCCCATCTTCGGACTTGGCGTTTGCATGATCCGTCCGCATAACATCGCAATTTTGGCTTCCGAACTCAATTATAATTCTCGATATAGCGAGACCAAGGTCGGATTAATAAAAAAAGAAAAATGATTGAACACCCTCAAATCATGAGGTGAAGAAACTAGAAAATAAACTACGCTCGGATTGATTGGTTTGTGATAAATGTTGTTGTTTACTTTTCTGATGTAACTTCTCCCACTCGATTGAAAGAATGTTAACAGATTCTTGTATTCAGTGGGAGAAGTTGGAGCTGTTTACCAGAAAGCGAGTTCCCGTTCTATTTTTCTTTCGAAAAATCACTTTTTTATGTGTCAGTTAATAAAATCAATTTTAGCCCCCCTAACAATAGATTTTTGATGCATTCATGAACTTTCTGTGTACTTAGTTCCTTTCCAAAATGTGTGCCTACGTTCAAATAAATCCGTGGGGATGGGAGTGGGGGCTTAATCCACAAGAACCTTCCTGGAACGTTTGAAGTGAACGCACGGAAAACACCTGCATCCGAGTCTTGGTTACTTCCTGAGGTCAAGAAATTTGATTCGTTCTTCTTTTAATAAAATTTAAATTCTGTTATATTTTGAGGAGTAAATTTTCATAATATTCTAATCTAAGTTCAGTCCAATAAATCTAATTTCGGTCCAAGAATTTTTCTTGCGTTTCATGAGATTCGAAAGACCTAAATTTCGGATACATCTTTACTCAATCAAGTTTACTTCAAAGCTTGTATTGTAATCTGAGATCCTAGAATTCCCAGGTGGATAGTAAATTTGATGATGCTAATTTCGAAACCAAAATTATTATTGGAAAATTCTTTTATTTAGGATTCGAATTAGGTAATTTTTCAAATTTCCAAATTCTTTAAATGAAAAATTCGATGCCTCGAGGACGTTAGTAATTTGGATTGAAGTTTTGGTGATTATTATGGTTCTCTTTGATCTAAACTTATTTAAAGTTTTGGAAAATCAAAAATTCTCAGTATATTTCAAGAAATTTTAGAAATATTCAAAATGTCTCTCTTAAAAAGTTCACAAAAAACAGGCAGGTATCGTATTTGAAGGTTTCAGATCTGAATCCAGAACACGAACCCGTAAGCGACGATCTTCCCCAGTCTTACGTCTTTTTGTAAGTTTTAAGTGAGTCTTACGGGGGTTCGTTTGCTGGGGAGCCCATTTGAGTGCAGAATATACAATTTTTAAAAGCGAATTGCTCACCCCCTCGCGCTAAAAAAAATCAGAAACCCTTACAACTTTTTACGTACTACGAGCCTGTAGAAAGTTGATTTCAAAGCGATTAAGAAACAGAAAGAATGTATGAAAGTTCTTATTTTTACAAAAACTTTTCGGTATGTTTAAAGTTTTTGAATTTTATGCGTAATATTTGTGTTTTGAGGCACTTCTACGGTGTCGCAGCATCACGTAGCCGTGAACTTCTCTCTCTTGCTCTGTTTGTCGGTTCTGATTCTGAACCGTGTTCGTTATTTACGATCCCAATTTTGCGCCTCACCGAACCGCCACGTCGCGCCCTTACGTTCAAGACGTTAATTTTAATCGCAATACGATGTCCTGAAATTAAATTTAGTGCAAATTAGGAAAACGCGTTCGACGAAAATATGAGACGAAAGGTCACAACGTGTGCGACTTTCGTGTTGTGTTTTCGACGAAGCACGAAGTATTTTATTATACGATACACAGTCGCAGTTTGGTCTCGGTATACGTAAGCAGGCTGTGAGTTCATTCTGAGTCTAGGACGCAGATTGGCGCGAGGCCATGCTGAGCCGGCGAGCGCGAACGTGGCACGTCAATCATTTCACGGCGGTGCGATGCGATGACACGTTCACCGTTGTATTGCCGCCGCCGCCGCCGCCGCGCGTATGTATCTACGATCTGCGTTGACATGCGACAGAGTGTGATGCGGTAAACTGACATGGTAGTAGATGAAGGTCGCTGGAAGGTTTCCCATTACTCGGCAGAGCATCCACCAAAAGTAGTACCTTGCAGTCTTGGCACGAAGAAGTAGTTTCTTAAGTTTCGCAATTTTCATAATGAGTTGACGCACGGACAGGTTCATCTCTTTGTTGATCCACAGGCGACATTTTGATTCGCGAATCAGAAATTCCGTATTCAAAATTTACGTAAACATTGTATGACAATTCCGGTATGGTCCAGACGAACTAAATTAGAAAAAAGGCGTTTCTGGGAACAACGAGGCGCAAAATTACCAATTCCTACTTGAGGTCATGTCAGGTTATATGAGGTCGTTTTCCAGATCATTTCAGGTCATGTCAAATCACGAAAGGTTATGTCAGGTCATGATACGTCATACGAGATCGTGTGAGGTCCTGTCTCTGAGTTAGTTCATGACAAAGTAGGGGTAGTTGTTAATTTTTTTTAGATTTTAGCTCCCATAAAAATAAATGGTACATTCGAGAGTAAAAACTTGTCCTATTGAAAAGAAAAATAAATGCTATTTTCCTTCGAAACAGCTTACAAGTACAGTATTTCTCCTTGTAATGCGCCTCGAAAAATTTGTTCATAACACAAGGATAAATTTAACAGGTTGTTTCATCGAAAAAAGAAAAACAAATCATGTAGAGAGTGCACGGAAATTGGGCAGCTCACGTTAATTGCTGAAATTACAACCATCATTTAATGTACTTAATGTTCTACAGAGTATTTCACAAATTTGTCCGTCTTTTCCCTTTTGGACGGCAGGTCAGATCTTTACCGGACACAAATGGATCTTCAAGTGAGAAGTTCTCGTATTTCTTCATGTGAAAAAATTTTCTCTCTTTAAGAATGGAAACTCCAACCACCGAGTAAGAAATCTTAGATGGAGAGTACCAAATAACATCGAAATAGGGGTTCTCTCGGTCACGTATTTCGAATATCGCATCAGATTTGGACCTAAAAATCCAAATTTTTGACCCAACATGGGCAAAATTCAATTGACTCGAAAATTTGAACAGAGCATCAAAACAGGGGTTTCTTGAATCGCTGATTCAGATTATCTCATCCGATTTTTGATATGGTCTTCATTCGGATCCAAAAATCAACATTTTAGACTCAAAATGGGTAAAATTAAATTAGCTTTATAATTTCAACCAAGTATCAAAATAAGACTGTTTTAAATCTCTAAGAATATCGCGTCAAAGTTTTAATCCATCCTTGATTTGGGCTCAACCATTCAAATTTTGGACCCAAAATGGGCTAAATTAAATCATTCGAAAAGGAGGTTTTTGAGTCGTTGATTCCAAATATTGCATTAATTTTTCGATTCAGGCCCCGACTTGGGTTCATAAATCTAATTTTGGATCGAAAATGGACCGAAATTGAATTCCTTGAAAAACTGAAGAAATTATAGATTCTTTTGAGGAACAGGGAGTGATTGAATTTGACTGTCGCAGTATGCTTCTGATGTGGTTCCGATATGGACTAGAAATTCACAAATTCAATATGTTCCCTATTATAGCGAGAAAATTGACTTGTATTGAAAAAGTAAACAAAGTATCGAAATTAGATTTTTTAAATTAGATTTTCCAGTTCCTGATATCAAATATCGCATTATACTATTGATTCGACTCCAATTTTAGCCGAAAATTTATAATTTTGAAATTGAATGGCCAGCTCAAAAAATTGAATAAATAATCGTAATTTTTTTCTTCTGGGATTTCGAATATCGCATCAAAATTTTGATCTGGCTCCAATTTAGGCTCAATAATTTCCAATTTCAGACCGAAAAAAGGGTTAAATTGACTCGAAGAATCAAATAAACTATCAAAATAGGTATTTTTTGTCACCTTTTTCGAATATTGCATCAAATTATTGATCTGATTCGGATTTGGCCCCAAAATCCCATAATTGAGTTGATTTGAAAATGCGAACAAATTATTAAGAGTTTTTTTTTTGGGGGGGGGGGCGCTGATTTTGAATTTGGCATTATATTTCTGATCCGACTACGATTTGGTTTTCAAAAATCAAGCATAGTCTAAAATAAAATTTTTTTTCTAAGGAGAGAAAATTTTTTCTCCAAAAGAAAACAACACAAAACAAACAGGACTTCTCTCTCGAAATTTCTTTTTTACTCCTCGTTGATTCTACTTTGTGTTGTGAGAAAAAAATGAAGCGAATCCCCTTCGTTTACACTCTATACTGTTCTGCACTATGAGCATGCATATGAAATTGCATACTCGATTCCCCGTAAATACGTCATGTAGCTCAACAATCGGTAGCGTAATAAGTTAAATTACTTCAGGCACTAATAAGTGGTCATGATTTCGTTTTATTATTTCTCATTTTTTATTATTTGTTTAATCTTGTGTCCTCGAGTAGCGTAGGCTAAATGTTTGTGATTTTCCATGTTCGATCTTATCGTCTTAATTTTTGATTTTGTGAGTTTTATGTTTCTTGTTATTTTTCTTGAAAATTCAGTTTTGCTCTGAGAATATCTGACTTTGTGATAATAAAAGGAAGGACAAAATCGTGATGCACCCCGTATGTTTTCATAAGCGAAGTTGACCTGTGAACACCTCCTTTACGATTTTTCCCAACTTACCAGTTACATTCGCTGGGTAAACTTGATCCCTTCTTTTAAGATAACATTTGAATTGTAGGAGCCCACATTTGCAAGGTTGGTCAGTATTTTAATTTTGGGGAGAATGTTGAGTGTGTTTCAGATCGGGGCCCAGATAAAAAATCTGATGCGATATTTGAAATCAGCGTCTCCCCCCCCCCCAAAAAAAAAATCGGTAATTTAATTTTTCAAATAAAATTAATTTCAAATATTCTTTGGTCTGAGACTTGACCCTTTGGGCCTAAATCAGGACTAGATCAAACATTTGATGCGATATTTGAGATATTTGAAATCAACATCCAAGGAACCAATATTTTGATTTTTCTTTTTAGTACCTTTCTATCTAGATTCCACAATTGGTGGTACGTTCTAGTACAAGAAAAATTCCAATTTTGTTTTTAAAAAATGTGAAAAGCCCCCCACGAACCGATATGAAGACTGGGACCGAAACAACCTGAGAAATGAGATCCCGGATTCAGAAAACCCTAATTTGACATATTTGACAAATAACACTTCTTAGGTTCAACCCTCTTTTGACCGTTTTGGTTTGGGAACGGGCAAACAATAATCTCAGAAATGAATTCAATGCACCTAGAAATCATGATACCCAATTTTTATTTATTTTTACACATTTTTATATCCTTGCCATGAACTATAAAGATGAAACTTCACTTTTTACCAAAATTCAAAACGGGACAATAACCTTGAAAAATGTTTTCATAAAAATTGGGTCAGTTGACAATCTTTTGGGTCAACCAATATTTTTGGTTAAACTCGATTTTTCGTGTTTTTTTTTTTTAAAGCAAAATGGAAATTTTTCTTATGGGAAATTCTTTATAAAATTCACCCCAGGTGCGCAACCTCTAAAAAATTTGGCTCGTCGTTTTTACTCTCACTAGAACAAAATAAGCCCTTGGGAGCGTTACATTTTGAAAAACACTTTTTTTTTTGGATTACCCTACCGAGCTTTCTTCTTGCAAAAAAGCCACTGCTTTCTGATTTTATGGAGATATTATCATGTTCTCCAACTAATTATAAGCTACTATTTGTAATTACTGTTTCACGCCGGGGGAAAAATTGTCATAGTTAAATTGCAACAACTAACTTTCAGTTGTTTGTTTTGTAAAGCTTTAGGCTGGTTTGGAAGCCAAATTTTCAGCTATTTCCCTTAATCTGAGATAAAAAAATCTACAATAATGCCTGAGGATGCAATCAATAAAAATCGTCCTACTGATGTCAGATCATGTAAGATTGTCATGTGAGCCTTTGCAATATGAAGTTTATTTCCCGGGTTTTGACGGCTGTTTAATTATTGGTGATATGCGTGACTCAATTTGAAAGCAGGATGATTTGTGGGTTGATGGAGGCAAAATACGGACGATGGGATGTCAAATATATTGAATTTTCAATGTCACTGATGTAGTTTGTGTAGTTGTTACTCCGAACTCGGGTGAAAATTAGAATAATACAATTTTCGAATTGATGAGGCTTGCAGTGTGTACTATAAACTACTAAAATGTAATCCACTAGTGTACTCGTACAATCCGAAAATGTCAAAATAGCCCCCTTAAAACTAAATTTTACGAATCGAATCCCTGATTATGTGTAACTGCTTCCGCGGGAGTCAGTTCAGCTGCACCAATGAGAAACACGTAGCTTTTTACTTTCTTTTATTTCTATTAAGTTTCAAAAATGATGGAAACGCACACAGGTAACAAGAAACCGATGAATTGCTACGATCTTGTTAACGTCGAATTCGTTTCAGTTTGATAAATGCAAATTCCGAGTGTAGCCTCAGATAAAGGAAGAAGAGACAAAGGATCGGAAAAAGAAGCCCGATGACAAAAGCTCGATGTGAAAACTAAAAAAGAGGAGACGATAAATAACAAAGATGCGAAGGGAATGCTAATGACACATGTACGTCGATTTAACGATATTAGCCCTTTGCCCATTCTTCTCTTTTTTTTCTTTTCTTCTTTTTTATCTACCTCTTCCTGTTTTGCTTTTTTCGAGACACCAATATTCTTCGATAGTCAGATGTTCACGGCGAAAAATTACTCCAGATAAGCGAACGATTGGAAATTTTGGAACCAAGTTGAGCTGAATGACGTGGTATCAACGAGCGTCATTAGAATGCTCACTGGCTTGTGGAAAAATACTTCCAGCAAAAGAATGCGTCGACGTGTTTCGTATACATGTGACATGTTGGCATGTTGACGTCTACATTTTACGCTACGTAGTATACAGTAAACAGCAAACGGCCCTGCTATAGCCACATCCGTATGTACGCTGTATTCTTGTCCTTTGAATAGAGCACTTTGAAAGGCGCGAGCGATAACGGCGATAATGGTCAGACATTGCGAACAGCGAGCCACGCAACTTTCTTCTGCACCCTCATTGTGTCGCCCAGTACATATTTTAATAAATTACGATTCTCGGAGTAAAGAAGAAATTTCTTTTAGCTTGTTTGAAACAGTAAACACGCTCAAGAGTCAAGTAGCGAATATTACGCGTGTCGATAATCTGTTTATTTGGTTTATTGGAAGCTCCGAAAGCTCTGTTTCCGTGTGGCATCGGTGATGTCGACATTTGTTTGAGAGTAAAAGTGAAGAACTGTTAACGTCCGAAACTATGCCGGCTTAATACGAGTGCAAATTGTGTCAAAATATGGAAAAGTTATATTGAAAGACTGACAGAACTCGAAGTATCGCGAATCTGAGATAAACGAAACCGTAGTGAAAAGTTGAAAAAAGAAATCACAATTGGAAAACTGTAAATTCAGTTCACTATTTATCTTTTGAGTCTAGACGAATAGATTGAGATGAATTGTTGAGAGCAGTGCCTTAACTTGGAAACTGAGTTCCGCTTTCCGCAGCTAAGTTTTGCGATGATTCAAACTCCTTATTTCATTTTTTTTTGTCTTGTCCCAAAAATGTTTTGATGACATTCAAACGTGTGAAATATTTTTTCAAACACTAATTGTTCCCTTACGAGATTTTTCCTAAACTGTTCCCTGCACTATTTCAAATCTACTTTAGAAATGCCATGAACGGGGAGGGGGAGAAGGAATGATAAAACTAACCCTGCTAAGCTATACCTGTAACACAGTCCTTAAGAAGAGAAAAATAGTTCCTTTTTTCTCATTTCACTGAATCTTCCGAACAGAAAGGATCAAAACTTTATATTCAACCGATTTATGCATTTACATATGCAATTGTGTCCTTGTATTTCAATATTTTGGTATGTGACTGTGATGCTGCCTGCCTTCCAGTTCTTTATATTCCGTCCGTTTATCTGTTCATCTTCTCTTTATGTCTGTCTCTCCTTCCGTCCGTCGCCTGTTCCTCTAATTACATATTCTCCTTTCTCTTTCCTAAGAACTAATGAATGCTGAACATTTTTTAACGCCCCTCTGTATCATGGGAAGAATAAAGAATAAAAGGAGTTTTCTGAAACTAAAATCAATGAAAGAAAATCACATTTGAAAGAAGGGTGAAAACAGATAACAGAACTTTTATTATATGCACTAAATCAAAAGAATAAGATCATTGCGAGGAAATTGTTTTTTGCGAACGGAAGGTCATTTGCGAAAATTACGTTTGCAGAACGAAAATCATTGGAATGTTTTTGCCTGGTGCTTCAGAGGTATTTTCTTGAAGTCAAGTTCTATGGTGGTAAGATGAAAGTGCCAGTCTCCTCTTTTCTCAATGCCAAGTCGATTTCTCTGTTTAGTGATTAGATCTGTCAACCATACAAACGAAATTTACGAAATCACTGCGTGCACTGTACACAATGATTTCATTTATATGTAACCCCATCCTGAGTTATGGGGTTAGGGTTTCAATCATCTCTGCTGCTACTCTGGGAGTTGGTTATGTACAAACGAAATAATTATAATAGTGGCAGTTTCTATAAAAAGGGGTAACTTTGTCGATCGATCAAAGTCTCAGAAAACGCGAAAAAAGAAAAACAAAATTTTTGGCCGAAAAAATCATTCTTGAGATTTCTATTGAAAAAACATCGCAATAACGAAGAGACTAAATTTACGCGCCTGAGAGAGAAGAGTGAGAGAGAGAGAAAGAGAATTATGAAAGAGAATGAAAAAAGAATGCGAATTCGTGGTTTTTCGGAGCTCACGAATAAATCCGATGTTCTGAATTGTTACCACGCAGAAGAGCGAGAAATTACCTTTCCAACAAGCCTTCGTCGAGGCTGGTAACGTGATTCCGCAGCGAGTTAGGGCCGCTTGACGGAGTGGGAGAAAAAAGTGCGTCTAACTTTAAACGCGTTTTTCCCAAAAACGTGTTTTCGCGCGTTCTCATTACACTCATCTTTGACCGTGTGTATCTCCGGAACAAAAAACACTACATATCTCGCCTATAGCTCGTTGGAATGGGCATTCATTCCTCTATTACGTATTGTCGGTAACTCAAAATTCGTCGAATCGACAAAGTTACCCCTTTTTATAGAAACTGCCACATTATATACAGGCGTGTGCAAAAGAAATACAAATAAATACGTTTCCGAAATCAGAAGTGGACGTATACAATTTCACCACGCCCTCCGAACGATGTTTTAGAATAACTGGAAAATGGGTTTTATACAAACGAAATATTTGAGTTTATAAATATGTGCTAACAACCAAATTAATATGTATAGTTTGGCCGAAACATTCGGCAGTGGGTTGTCAGCGAAGTGTACGTGATGTGTGGATGTAAAGAAATAAAATTTCACGTTCTGAAAGAAAGACAGCTAGTCGTTCTGCCAGCCAAGCAAGTTAGTCTGTTAGTTAAACAGGTAGATTGATAATCTCTCCGACGGACTGCAAAGAGTGTCTTCGAGGACTTTGTGCCGCGGAACGGTCACGTGGTAAAGTCCTCAGTCTATACTAACATTTTTTCATCAGTTCTTCAAATTCCCTCTGGCAGTTCTTTTGACCGGAATGTATCTTGCGTCGTATAGGAGGAGTTGTTTGCCGAAATTTTTCCCGAGCTTAGTGTTGAACAGGTGGCTCGTTGCTTTCGTTTTTACATGAAACGATGGCGGTGGGAAAAGTTTGTTGGTACCAACGCAGCCGTTTTAAAGCAAGTAAATAATGGCGTTGTTACGTGTTATTAACTTGCTGATAAAGTTCTGCATCAGGGAAATGAGTTCATGTTAAGGTATCTACGTTGTGAAATATTCTTGCCGAAGTGAAGCAGCGTACCAAAGAATGCGCATTATTAGTCGGTGTTTGAAAGTGAGCAGGAAGAAAACTGATTAGAGTAAAAGAAAAACTTTCGTTCACCTACGAACGCCGCGAGGATCTTTTAATCAATTAAAACTTTCGAAAATAGACTGGAATCTGTGAAGCCCCCCATGTTCTTTTCATCTTAAAATATAAAAAGTATACACGCTATCCGAAATAGAGGTAACTCGTTACATTTTCTGGTATGCTCGTTGTAGATTTTGATAATCCTCAAGGTCGATGCGATAAACTTATATCAAACGTTCATAATATTGATGACGGTATCGATTGCAGTTGTAAAGGCTTTGGTTTTGAGGTCTTTAGGTCCGCTTAGGTGGAAGTCTTAGTGGAAAGAATATTGAAAATACTTAACGTAAATGAAAATATTTCGAGTTTCGTGGATGGGGGCATTCCAAGAGGCGAGGAGAATGATCAGGAAGAGTCTTTCTCTCAAAGATCTGATAGTAGTGGCCCTCAGTTGGAAAATTTAAGACTTGTTGAATCGTTTTGGCCTTTTTCAACTCTGATCAGTAGGAAAAAAATATGCTTAGAAATTACGTCGCTCACTCCGCGCAGAAAATTAAAGCGTACCCAGTTGGAGAATTTTTTATTTCTTTCCCCCTCCCTCTGTTCGTGGGTAAACGTTGGAACCAAGTGACGGGTTTGAAACTGTCCCTTGTATCTTGCATTATTGCACTTACGTAGTTAAATATGTGATTTTTAATTACAAGAATTATGGGTAATTTTATGTGCCTCAATCTTCGAAGATTTGGCTTCGATCCTTTATCTTTTCGTTTTTCAATTAATCTAAAACACTCGATGTTTTGTAGTTTATTCGAAATGATTTCAATAATTTTCGTCCTATTTCTTGTTTCAGGTGAGTTGCATCAGATTATCGAGAATTTCTTGATTTCCTTGAGATGACACAAATAACAAAATAATGGCGAGCTTGAACATATATTCGGTAAGATTTGTTACTTTAAGGAAAATAGCGTGGTTGAGTACTTAGCGTGGGATTTTTTTTCTTGAGTATCGGAATTCGGTATCGAACAATTTAAACCAAATTAGTAAATGCTGGCGAGAGTGAGACATTCGGTATAGTTGTCACTTTGAACAAATGTACATAGTTGCGCAGAGGGGAATTTTTCTTAAATATGAGAATCGGGTATAGAACGAAAACAAAGGAGGGCCCTTTGGCTAACAATTGGAAATCCGTTTGGGAGGCGGTAACACTACAGACGAACACTTGTTCGTAGTTTAGTTGATCTAGTAGGTAATGGATTTAAGGTTCGGTATATTTTCTTAGTCCTGAGATGAAGCCTATAAGTAGACGTATGAGTGATATGAAAAACAGGAAGGAACGAAACGACTTTAATTCTCTTTCTCGTAAAATGGTCTCAGCCGATCAGGGATACTTCTTTTTAGGCACGAGTATTAATCTATAGTAATTGGCAGGCCAGATTTGTCGGTATTCAGGTCCCTCCCTTCATTCTAGGTGACATATTATGCAGTTATGGTTGATCTAGTGCAATACTGTTTCCTTCGAAGAGCTCTAGACTAGTCACTATGTCACATACGTTATACGACGTGCAAACGGAGCCGTAACAGTTGTAAGAAAATTCTCAAATATTTGCATTCTAAATTTAAAATAATAACTCGCGAACGGAAGTGCATTTGGGGAAAAGGTAAAATAAGTTCTTTTTTTCCGTTTAGTTTTTTAAATAGTTAAATTACGAAGGTAATGCCGCCGAAAAAATTAAGAGTAACTTTATGTCTCAGACGTGTCGTATCGTGTTAAAACTCCCAAAATGGGACGGTCGTTTGGGCAAGAATAACTTCCATTTTCTAAGCAATAATTTTGTTCCTTTTTCCCTCGTTACCCGGCTAGTTATTATTTTCTTTTTACCTTTTGGCGCGTGTACTTCTGACTGGCTTTGTGTTTCTTTCCCGCTCGCTCACGCCGTCCTAGAGGGTGGATTCGGAAACGGAGTCCATTAACCTACCGTCTGATTTGAATAAAGTTGGTAAAATATTAATCTTGACAAACTTACCAGAACTGTGTTCGAGTGTTTTATTTCCTTATCCGTCTTTTAAATAAAATCTGAGGGGTTCCTTGTTTCGTCCTCCTACGCGTATACCCACGCACTGTTTTCAATTTAGATTCAGATTCGCGATAAAATAAATAAAAAAAACAAAAAAAACACAACAGAAAATTGTGAAAAAGCCCAAGTTGCAGCAATTCTTGTTTGTCCCGGAATATTTCATCCGTGTATTTTTCAGCCTTTAAGTTTTCTACATTTTGGCTTGAGAAATCTCGCCCGTAGGTAGATGTTTGCTTTTTCGTGCTCCATGGTGACGAAAGGTATTCTTCTGAACCCGAGTAGGCAGTCTGAGATTTTTTAATCCCTTTTTTCTTCCAGATAAATAATGTAAAAGGAATATGAACGTAATATTATTCGAATATTCATCCTCTTGTATTTATGCGACAGTGAAAAGAGAGTAGGTAGAATTCTATGTACTGATGAGTAGAGTGCGGATTTTTTACCTCTATTGAGGTGAAGATTTGGCACTGAAATTTAGATTTTCGGCAGTATTCAGCAAAAACAAAAAACCTCTGAAAGAGACGAAAATACACCCATTTACTTTACAAATTTCGTATCAAGGTTTTTCAACATTTTATTGGGTAAATCTAAGGCGTCTATCACTTAATATTAGCTTATATTTACTAAATGAACGCTCGACATCGACGGAGGCTGCATGTAATTTCATGAAACATGAGATGTAAATATTGAATTCTATTCATTTTCGTTTTATGTAGAAATAGTACGTCTAAGATCGGTGGCTCTCGGCACTTACTTCATTTTCGGCGTTTATTCCACTTTCGGCATTTTCCGGCAAAATAAATTTTTTTCCTAGCCTCCCCCCCAACCTGTAACATAGACTTTTATTTCATGTTCAACCGTTCGCCCTTCAAGGAAATGATTCGGCAAATGCCGGAGAATCCGCACTCTCTACTGACGAGGCAATGTTGGATATGAGGCTTGCATTCTGGCAGCCTCCTCTCCGTCCGACAGACGTAATAAAGACGTAATACGATATATGACACGATATTTTATTATATCCTTATGTTCGTATTATGTTTCATCAGCTGGAATTTTTATGTTCTGGAGGAGGGAGGAAGAGAAAGAGGAGTAATAAGAGGTGAAGGTAGAGGCCAGATTTCCAATATGTATATTGATAGGTATCTTCGTCATTCAGAAAAAGTATTCAAATGCATAAAGTCGTAGCCATGAGGGGTGGCTCTCCCTACATCTGTCAGAGTATATTGGCAGATTTAATTACTCGGTGTCTTAGTATCTTAAGAGCCTTTTTTCCCTTTCAACAGGAAATGTTTGAGATTTTTGCTTCAACAGGTAGAAAGTAGCTCAGTTGTATAATAAAGTTCATCGACTCTCAGAGATAGAGTTCAAACGTTAAAAATAAGTGTAACTTTTCCCAATCTCTCCAGGTTTGAAATATCTAAACTTCCAGCTGAAAGCTTAGTGACCACTCACTAAAGCCAATACAGAATAGACGTAGGTCAATTACGTAAGAATCCACAGTGATGAAAGTATAATAGCCACAACAAATAAACACAGGTTAGAAATGCTAGTTCAGATAGTACAATGTCCCCCGTGCTGAAAGTTCAGTTACCTCAAAAGAACGTACACTTGTTAATTTGAAATAAACTAGCCCCGAATGTTCAAGTCAATAAATTTATGGATCAACCTTTGAACCTCTAATTTTATAATTACCTATTGATAATTTGAAGTTCGAACGAATTGTTGATACATAATTAATTTATCAAATTCCTGTAAGCAACAAGTGTAAGAATGCCAGTGGTAAAATCGTTCGTAATAAGGATTCTATAATAATGAACAACTGAAATAGATTGAGATTATCCCATTTACATGATGAGTTCCGATGGGACAGTAGATCGCATGATTCAGCGGCTCGCAGATCCATACCCGTTTCTTAATCTTGCAGCTACACCAACTTTGCAGTCGCAGAATTTATTGTATGTTTCCGCTGATGTCGATTTGCGATCTTGCGTGGTAAAAATGAAAACGGGGTTGCTGAAAACGTTTCAAATTGATGCACTGGCCCCACCTTCCGCGTGTTCTCACTCGTTAACATTACTCACCCCCTCACCCTTAGATGCTGCTTTCCAGCTCGGTTTCACCTTCATTCTCGAAGACCCACCGGGAAAAATGCATTCGTAGATTAAACGCAGAAAAGTTGATGCTTTTATAATACGCTCGTTAAGGTTCGAGGCCGGAAATTCGCGCTACCATTTTCTATATCGCTGCATGCCTGCGCTGTACTGCTTAAATCACGGCGCGATGATATTAACGATACGATCATCAAGTCGAGATTAACCGGCATTTCTGGCAGAATTATAAACGTCGCGTCGAAACGCGCTCGCAAAAAAGAAAAAAAGAACGAAAATGTCAAACACCAATCGACCTCCATTTTTTATTCTAATTTCGCTTTATCACGCTTAACGCATTCGAAATATTGTGTATATTTTTTTCTGGTGACGATGACGAGGTACCTCGTCACGTTCTGCTTTTGACACACAAGCTGAATGTGATAATAGATCGGAGTAGTTCCTTATTTTGGTTCGCAATGATACGACTCTAGGGATAAAAAGGTATAAAAATGTGATTGATCGCGCCCGTAATAAGGCTACCACTAATTCCTTTTTCTGTCTCTTGGAATACTGGAAACAATCATTGTTAGTTCGTAAATATTAGTATCGATGGAGCGTAGATGACTTGTCCTTGGTCGTTTTGCGAAATTATGAGAAAGAGGCGTCTTTATAAAGAAAATGTGAAACTGCAAGCTGTGCTTGAAGGCCCTGCAATACGAGATCCGCTAGTAATATTCCTGGTTCGGGTCCGTCTCATCAATTACTCACGATGTCACAGGGGAGGACTTGGTGACTGATTTCTTTGATTCATTACGATCCCAGTAACACGTGTTAGGACTCTGTAATAACTGGTTCAGATTTGATGACTGTGTAACGACTCATTGAGACTATTAGAAGAGACTGAATGAGATTCTTCAATATTGTATGAAGACTTCATTAGGACTCGTTAGTGCTCAGTTTAGACTCTTGACAAGACTGGATTACATGTATGCTTTAAAAGTACTAATGCTACTTCTTCTTCGCAAGTATATTATAATGGTACATCATCGAATAACCTTCATTATTTGTACAAGCACCAATTAGTAGTACGAAAATACGGGCTCGGGAACACTTAATTTGCAGACCGAGGTCAATGAACTTCGCAGAAAAGGTCAGTTACTTTTATCTGTCAATTAAAGGTACCAGACTCCGTATTTCCCTATTACTACTGTTATTTTGAATCAAACAATAATTTCAGTCGTGAACAGTTTCTAATAATAGTTCCAAAACTTTTGAACCACTCGCCTACGTACGTATAGATTCTGATTTTGGGATCGGGTGCTCGACTTTTTAAACTTGCTAGTTTTTCTTAAATAACTTATAATAAGAACTAATCGTGAGGCGTTGACAACGAAAGCGTAAATCTCGGCGAAACAAATACTTAACGTAAATCTAATTAAACTTCGCCACGTTTATCTCTCGTTTTTTATTTTTTGAGTTTTTAGTTTGTCGAGTATAGATAGAAGCAAGAATTGCTGTAGCGTGTGATACAGTACTTCTGGGAAAGTTACGAAGAATTGCTTTTCAAGAATAATTCTTCCGTTTCATCGTTTTACACCGCCCTGTGTTCGGTGCTCTGACACCGATTCGATAATTTTTTGATTTCATGCATTTACCCTCCGACGGGAAACATTGTGAGCTACCGCCATTCGTCAAATTTTGATCGTACGGGAATTCGCAACAGTATGTGCCTTTGTCGAAGTCTTATTTGAGTCAACTATCAGGACGGTAGTCGATCGGTTAGAAAACGTACATTTCAACATGACATCCAGAAAATTTGTTTTCTCTCTTCCAGCTTGGGGGCTTCAACGTACCACCAACTAAGGAATCTTGAATGAAAGAGTACCAAATAAAATATCGAAATTGGGATTCTTTCTATCGCTGATTTCGAATATCGCATCAGATTTGGATCTAGAGTTCCACATTTTTGGCCCAACGTGGGCAGAATTAAATTGACTCGAAAATTTGAACAGATCATTAAATTAGGAGTTCCTTGGGTCAGTGGTTCAGATTTTCGTATCAGATTCATGTTTCGGTCCCTATTTGGACTCAAAAATCAACACTTTAGACCAAAAATGGGTAAAATTAAATTAGCTTTATAATTTCAGCAAAGTATCAAAATATGACTATTTTGGATCTCTAATTTCGAATATCACATCAAATTTTTGATACAGCCTTGATTTCAAATTAAAATGGTTTGAAAGTGTAAACAACTTACCAAGATTATTTCTTATTTTTTGATGTGGGTGGGGGGGGGGGATTGCTGATTTCTAACTTGGCATCGTAGTTTTGATCCGACTACAATTTACTTTCAAAAATCAAGCATTGTCCAGAATCAGAATTCTCATTTTGAGGGGGAGGGGGAGGGCTCTTGTTTACCCCCTCGGATTTGCTTTAAGCTATAAATGAACAGGGGTTGGTTTACAAACGAGGGCATATGCTATACTAACGTGTTTAACGGATGCCATTAGTACGGCGTCAAAATTCCATCCACGGAAGGCTCTTGTTTCCCCAGCTCCCGGATTGACTCTAAGCTGTAGATGAGCAGGTGTCGGTCTCGCTCACTTGGCGGAGCGTATGACGATGCATGCGTGCCAACGTGGCTCTCTAAATACTGCACTCCTAGTCCCGGAAATTATCCTTTTGAGTATCGCATTTGTGACCAGAGGCACGCGTTGAGGCTGGCCTGAGCCCCTATTTCGCCTCTCCGCTTCGGATTCGCGCAGTCCTGCCAGGACTACTATGGAACACCCTGCTGACCGAGGCGGCACTCACCCAGCATTAGTCTGGAATTTGGGTGCCCCATAGACGGACGGACTACCTTTTGTCACCCCTCACTTCCTTGTCCTGATACGTGTGGCGACGCCGGGAGGGTATTGGTCTACAAACAAAGGTATATCCTGTACAAACGAAATACTAAAGATCAAAGTATGTTTGAAGGTGAATTGAAAACTCGGAAACCTGGAAACATAGACTCCCTTTTTCTTGAGAAGAAAAACTTTTATCACAAAAAAAATTGGACTGTTTCTTTGAAGTTTCTCGTTTCCTCCGCGTCGATCCTACTTTGCGTTCAGAGAAAAAGATGAAGCGAATCGCCTTCATTTACACCCTGTATTGTTCATCTCCATTTATATGCATATAAAATTGCATACCCAATTCCCCGTAAATACGTCATATAGCTCAACAATCAGTAGCGTAGTAAGTTAGATATAATCAGTTTGGGCACTAATGTTATACGAGCTCTAAGAGTGGTGGTGAGGTGGGACGTATGGCGATGCACGCATGCCAAAGTGGCCCTTGAGACACCGCATCCCCGGCCCCGGAAACTACCCTTTCGAGTATCGCATCAGTGGCCGGTAAGGATCAGTGTTATAACTGACGTTACCCGCAGATCTTTAGAGATCCACGTCAAAATTCGATTGCTATAAAGTTAATTAGAAATTACCACCACGTTGTAAAATAAGAAGTGTATCATTCGTTTCATGGTTTTATGAATAATAGGTATGCAATTTTCTACAGAGGGGGAAATTTTGTGGTGAAAAATGCTGGTAATTCTCTGACGTTCGGCGATTTTGCGCGCCCTTTAATTGAAATTCCTAATAATTTTTACTAAATTCTAGTAACACTTACTGTAATTTTTTATTGAGTAGAATTACAGTGATTGTTGCCAGAATCTAGTAAAAATTATCAGAAGTTTCATTTAAAGTGCCCGTAAAATTGTTGATCGTTGGAATCTAACCAGAACTGTAGCAATTTTTACCATAGAATTTCTCTCAGTATATCCATCAACTACACTAGAGAAATTTCATGGTAAAATTACTAAAAGTCTGGTACAGTCTCTGATCTTTAGGAATTTAAAACACTCTTTCACTGAAAATTCTGGTAGATTTCACCAGATTCTAGTAAAAATTACTGTTTCTACTTTTAAAAAAATTTAGTAGAATTGAAGTAATTACACTACCCAACAGCCAAAAAACCGCAAGAACGAGAGTAGCCGATTCTAGAAGTATTTTTCACGCTGAATTCAATGCCGCTTTTTGTTTTTCTTAATTAGCTCTCCTTTTCTCGTAAATTCATTCTGAATTATTTCCCGTAATTTCCCTCTCGTGTTAGAAATATTAGTGAATGTGGCCACACTGCATGTATCACAAAACAAACTCGCCAACACAGTGATGCGTGTGAACGTGTTTTGATATCGGAACGATCTGAACAGTTTCAACTGATTCTAAGATTTTATCATTAACGATGAAGTGATGGAACAACAATTTTGAGGAAGGCGATCTCTTCAGTGAAAAAATAACGCCTTTTCATTCCGGTATTACAGTTTATTGTTTCTTTTACGAAATGTAAGTGAACTAGATAAATATGTTCCGACAATAAATTTGATGAATATGTGTTCAATGCCCGAATATTCATGATAATCACAACGCTCGTTGTTGAATTGGAATAATACTTACGGAACACAGAGGGACAGAGAACAACACGGAAGTTTTCTATTCAGTACCATCGAAGACGAAGCTTATGTAATATCAGTTTAATACATACAACATCAGTGTCGCCACATAAATAGAACTAATTCTCATAAACACTATTAATTTCCAAGCAAACGTAAAATTGTTAGCTAACTCCATTTTTAATATCATATTTGAATTCAGCGTGAAAAATACATTAAGAATCATCTATTTTCCTTCATGCGGTTTCCAAAAAATCTCAGTTTGTTGTGTAGTGTTATTACCAAAATTGAGTGAGAATCACATAATTTTCAGTTGGAGAGTTGGCGACGTATTTGCAGATCAAAGGCTTACTAGAATTCTGGGAATTTTTACAATAACATTTTTCTCAGTGCCGCTTATTCATATATTTTTGAGTGTAACTTTCTAATTTTCCGACTTCAAAAACAAGGCAAAATATTATATTAAAATCAGTTGATTGACCTGTAAAACTGAATACATGGTATGCATAGCGTATTTCGTGGGAATAAAAAAAATTCTCGCTGAGGTACACGTAGACATGACTGATGATTAGTGCAGGATCCCATCAAGTACACATTGCATCCATCAGCCTTAATGTTGTTACGAAATGCATCGTAGCGCAGATTTATGAATTTCCCCGTCTTTCACTTTTCACAGCGAATAAATTACCCGGACAACCGATTGGTAATCCGGAATCCAGGAGCAAATAAATTTCCTTTTCAAAGTAGAATGTCGCAGCCTGACGTCTCATTTAGACTAAAGGCGTGTAATATGCTAAAGCTTCTAAACTAATTTTTCTTTCCCTTTTGTTCTTCCTCTTGTGCTATGACTGCTGTTTACGGTAGAGAGCGAAGAATTAAAATGGTGAGAATTCCTTAGGCGCTGACTCGCGAACGTGGGTTGCAGAAGAGGCTGAAAGAAATATTATTACGTCAAAAGTGAAGTGTTAACACTCCGACTTTCATTAAAGATTTGAAGTATACACGCAATTTTCGTAGATGTGAATGAACCTGAGAAACGTTGAAACTGTTTACGTTCATTCACTGCTTCCATGTTCATTCACTATTTTCGCATTTATTTTGAGCTAAGTAGTATTTCTCTCGCACAGAAGATGGAGAAACTTCGTTGGAGTTGCATGAAGCGGTGTTATACACTCTACGAAAGTTCTGATTTCTAAGATTTCGTTCACTGGTCACTTTACTAGTCCAAACTGGCACAAATTTGTGGCACACGCATCCCGAAAAAATAGTTGTACGGTTTCAAGCGCAATTTCTGATTCGAAGAAGAAGCTTGTCAGGAGCTTGCCGTAGAGAAAAAAATAAGCTACTAAAAAACTATCGTCTACCTGTAAAACAATAAAATAAAACTAAAGTGAAATGAAAAATAAGGGAAAAAAGTAACCTATGTGTTTATCTTAAATATTATTTACTCTTCCATTATGGTAGCCTAAGTTCTCCGAAAGCTTTCAAAATTATTAAAACATTAAATCAATTCGAGGAAAGGACGTGAAGCCACATAGTTCCTGCTCGTGTTACTGAACACTTTGGACGAAACCTTTCATGGTGTTCTCATGGACTTCAGCAGTTTTTCTCAATCTAACAATAATACTACAAAGAAAAAACATCCCTTCGATTAGTGCTGGATTGATTATAAGCCGAAATTGTGTTATTCTTTGCTCGAGTAATTCAATTTGTTCTTCTGTCGAACATTCTTTCTCGCCTGTTTGAAAGGGTTGAGGTATGGTTCTTTCAGCAAGTTCTATGCTGTCGAATTTGTTATGTCACCCCGGAAAAGGCCAATACGATCGAAGCGTGTATCGGGGAGGCCAGAAAAAATGTGCGTTTATTTCCCCTCATGACGCTTTATTACACTTATCTAAACGCCCTTCTCAAATCGAGATCAGTAAACTGCAACCACATTTTGATGTCATCTCAACCTCCTTAAGGTGAGAAATTAAGAACCTTTTTTTATCCAGCTAACTTACTCGTAACCAACCACACCAATGAAAAAGTGTGAAAATGAAGAGGGGATGAAGAGCATTTAAAGGAATGAGGTAAACTGTAAAGTATAGGAACCTGACCTTTAATTTTACATTACTTCTGTTCAGCGTCTTGGAAATTTTTGATCAGCACTGATTGTTCGTCACTTATTGTCTTTTTGGCTAATATTTGTTGTTTTTGCTCATATTCTGTCAGTTTTAGCCCCGAATGGTTTGTGTTTGGTTGTTGGTGTCATTTTGGATTTTGTTTGATTTAAGCACTATTGTTACGAGCTATAGAAAACGTAAATATTTAAAATTAAAATTTATTTACAGCAATATAGTCTCCTTCAAAATACTCCCACTGTGACTTAATACAATTGTGCACTTTAATTTTTCATGCAGTGAAGCACCCAAAAAGTCCTCTGTCGCAAGCCGCTTTAAGACGCATGCGGAATCCTCTTTGATACTCTCTAGGCGCTTCATGACTTCTTTGAGTTTGGGAAACAGAAATAAGTCAAATTGGGTCCAATTGGGGTAATATATGAATATGGGGGGGGGGAGGGTACAATACGTTTGTTTTTTGGAATCATCTTGGCACGCAATTTTCTCTTGCCCAAATCATGGGTTAAAATTAATCGCACGGTTTTGAGATTAATGCCAGTTTTTTCAGTGACCTCTCTCGTCGTTAGTCTGCGGTTTGCATCCATGAAATGTATCACGCTGCCCATGTTGTCTGCGCTACGGTTAGTTTGTGGTCTACCCTTCCGCTCATCGTCTTTGAACGTGTCCAGCCCTTCTAGTAACCGCTTTCCTCATTTTTCAACGGCTGATTCCTTGATGGCATCAAGTAAGCTAAAGCTGTTCCATGATCTCATTATTCCATTTTCTCGACTTTATCAACAATTTAATGATCCGTCTCTGTTCAGTTAGTTCATTCATAACTAAAAATCGGCTCGTCAGTTCACACTTAATGGAGAAAAAAAAATCGTATGTCCAAAACTACGCGTTCAAATGACTTCAGATTATTACTGGTAACTCTCAAGATATATGAAAACTAGACTTGTACGTAACTTAATCTACCTAGCGGACCACACGCCAACATCTAATCATCACTTCTCAGCTAGAATGCACGCCAGCATTACCGATGACCCTGGCCAATCCCTTGGTGCGAGCATACGCAATGAAGACTACCACACCACAGATGATTGCCAGGACTCTCACCATTCCAATATTTTCTAGCTGAGTTCTCTTACTTTGGTAGCACTGAGTCCCCAACTCTGGCTACAGGTCCAATGAGAGCACCACTCTCTCCCTGCAGTGTCACTAAATGACAGTCAGGCCACCTCCAACCGTGACAGGGTTTGCAAGGCCCCACTCACTGGTCCGATCAATCTGACCCCCGGTACACCTAGCCCGGCTCCCCTGACCAGAAGCACCGACCGTCTCACACGGCGTCCCCCCTAGATGAGTTGCATGATAGCTCCATCATCCGACAGCTACCCGACCAACTCCCCTGACTGCTGGTAACCCATCACTCTGGCTATCCACTCACGCAGTCAGGCCCTAGCCCCTCACGGCTGTCCACGAGGTACTGCCAGTCCGTCGGCTTTCCGTACCATCACATTACCAACCAAGACAACAAGACTTAGGCTACCCCTATACCACAATTACCACCTTGGGCCCCTGTGCATCGGCCACGGCAACCACCTTCGTGTACCGATCACAGTCCCATAGGCATCAGGTACGTCAACCAACATTGTCTACCAATCCAATCTCTTCGAGGCGACCCTTTCGCCCCTTCAACACTGCTTGTCACTCTCTTACTGAAACCATCATACTGTCCGCTCTATAGTAACGCTAAATAATCTATGGCTAATCTAAATAGTGTACGATACCAAGCAGGTCCAGGCCATACTTCGTGAGAAACCACTATACTCAGTGAATAACTCACCTCACTTGTCAACTCGCGAAATATCTAACTTTTCAATATACTATTTAAAACGCACTATGACACATAGGCTCGCATAGACTCCGATCACTGGACACCATTTAACAATTGTGATAGTCACATACTCGTGCTGTAGGATGCGACGACCCTTAGGAGAAAGCAGCCCTCTCATGCCACTTTTCCTTTATATTACCAAACCGGATGTACATTTGTAACGATGAACATCCACCTTACGCGACCTAGCCTATTCATAAAATCGTTCGATCTCTCGCTAGTCAGTTTTGTTACTTTTTTGCGTGTATAAAAAATGGACTCTAAGGGCTTCTCCGTCTTTACAGGGGTTCTCATTTACGGCGAGAGTAAACGGCGAGTTACCGGCTACAAAATATACTCACATGTGTACAGCTGTTACACGTACATACTCGTTATGCTTTAAAGTGTTTTTGGTCCTTTTTGTTGAAATTCCGTCGTTCTTGGTCATTTTAAATCATGCTTAGTTTCGTTTGTTTTTGATTCTTATTGATTAGATGTGGTTGAATGTGATTAGATTTAGTCGTTTTTGGTCAATTTTTGTCAGATTTATTAATTTTTAGTATTTTTGGTCATGTTTAGTTTAACTCGAGGGATTTCTAAAAAATCTCATCGAGTTTGAATGTCTGAGTGAGTCTTACTAGGGATGTAGAAAAGTATATCAAATTTATAAATAGTCCTAATCAGTCTTATTGTGACTGAGAAAGCTCATAATCAGTCTTGGTATTTTACAAATGATTTTTATGTGTCTTCGTCAGTCTTGACGAGTCCGATTTAATAGTGTACTGAGAAGACAATAAAATCTTTGAAAATTACAGAATCTCAACGAAGCTCGATTCAGTTTTAAAGTATTTCATGTATCAGAAACTTGGTAGATCTTGATAAGTGCTACTTAATAAGAGTCCTTAAGAATTGCAACATAGTCCCAGCGTCATCGTTGCGTAAAGTTGGTTCAGTATAACGCGAAGAAAAACTGGACTACACATATATTGGAATTTAAACTTACACTAGAATGCGCTGAAAAATCATCTGTACGGGTGAAAATGAATGAGTGATCATGTGTACTTTCAAATAGAAGAACTGCTATCTTCCCAAAGGTTAAAAAAAGAAAAGAAAAAAAAGAAGAGTAAAAATGATTCTACCTGTAGAACTGATTAAAATTCAATGTTTTGATGATGATGCAGTTAAATTTAGGACACATTTTCTTTGAAAGTGACTTTCTAATCGATTTCATGATAGTTGAAGTTTGCTACAGGCTGACGGTAAAGCATAGATGATCACTCACACATATACAGGGTTGTCAACACTTGAAACTTTAAGTTTAAATCCCAATTGATTCTTTGAAACATGTTTAAGACTGATTAAGGCTCTTTAGATTTTAGGTGTAGGCTCACTTCAGGTGTAATAAATCTTCTTCAAGAATATTGACGAGTGCGTCATCTAAAATAAAAATACTTGACTTTCGTTTGACTTATTGATTTGTAAAATGTGTGATTGATTTCGGCTTGAACGCTTGGTTGTTGACCTTTCTGATCAGATTTTGGCGGATTTAATAATTTTGATTTTGGATCATTTTTGGTCGTGTTTGATCGTTGTTGGTTGTCTTTAGTCTTATTGTGTTAAAGTTTTCTCTGTCTTTTTTATTAGAATTTTGACAAATTAGGTTCCCTACGATTCAAATTAGCTTCTAGACTTGTTTCTGAAATAGGTTATTTCAACAAGAAGTGGGACATACTTCAGCTTTGCTGCATTCTGGTATCGTCGGTTTCTGAAAATTAGAAAATTATCTGCAGCTCCTGAAGTTGTTTAATAAAGCATGCAGAATCATTAATAAAATCCCGGTGTGTGGATCAGAAAAATGTTTGAGTCATACGAAAACTTCAAATTTTCTTAAAAGTTTCAGCAAAGAAATTGTATTTTCCCCCTCAAGTCGTCCTCCCCTTCTCCTTCATATATTTTCGGTCTCTCAGAGTGCTTCTATTAAGCTCCAATGAATGATGACAATTTCCTTTTACATAGGACAGTTTTCAGAGGAATCGTCCATTCCTCATAATGATAATGACTTGATGAAACAAAAAGGCTGGTCCAAAAAATTTCATCCTCCGAGGGGGCTGAGATATTACAGCTACCCCACGGGTGGTTGTCAAGTTCAATATTGTATACGTAAATCTGAAGTTAGGCAAGTTCCCTCAGCTGTGGAAGTGTACCTCTGAAATAAAGAAATTATCCTGAAAAACGTATTTTCTTTGTTTCTTCTTTCGAACTTTTCGAATTCCTGACCTTTAACGCCGAAAATAGATTGGCGTTTGGTGCACCGAAAATGAAAACAATCAGTCGCCATTCTTATATTTCTCTTGTACTCAACAAATGGCCAAAATCTCACGCCTGAAATAATTTCCCGTTTCTTTCTTTGTATCCGGAAATACTATAGCGTCATTTCTTTTTTTTTGTTCGATAAACTTGATTGAAACAGATAACCGCGCATTCCGTTTAGGTCTCCAGAAATACGAGAACATAGGGCAACTGAAAAGTTGTAAAGTCCGGCACGGAACTCCCAGTCATACGACGACATCGGAGAGCGGGGTAAGAAAACTTTTTAAAAGCTGAAATTTAAGACGATGTAGAAGTTTATTTCGAGATTTGCTCGTAACACATTTTCGATGCTTTATTCCAAATTCTTACACCAGTATCCATTCGGTTGCCAATAGGTTTAACAACTTCCACGTCGTTTCTATATTGATATAGGTCTTGTTTTCGGGGTCCAATTTGTTTTCGGTATAGAGAACAAAAAATTTTATGGCCGGTCGGTTTCGAAAGAAAAATTTTCTCGTAAGTTAGTTTCGCGGAAATAAAATACCGGACTTCCGTCCTTTTTTCGTTCGTGTTTTACGAGATAAACTGGAATTCTTTTTAATTTTGTAGATTAAAATTGAAACATTTTCTTTTTAGAACACGAACAAACGCTGACGAAGTATTTTTACGAGGGCTTCTTTTCATTTATTGTATACAGCCGCGAATTTCAGAACTATCAAATGAATTCTATTATTTCCTAAATTATTGGGGTCGGAAAAAATTAATATCATTCTTGAATCGTGTCATAAGGAGTGTCTCTACTTACTAGTGCAGGTAAAATTATATCGACTAAAGCTAACTCATAATTAGGTATAGTTGTGAGCCTCGCTGCTGAAAATTTTTTCGGAACAGTATACTATGATGTCTTAAAATGTTAGCGAGTATAGAGTACCAAGAAAGTTGTTTTCTCTGACTTTCAAATTTCAGTACTGGCAATGAACCGTAATTTCTGAGTGTTAGTAATATTTACTTAGCTAGCCCGTTTATAAATTTGGACAGCTGCTTAGGAGACGAGAAAAAGAACTCATCAAACTTGTTGAACCTTAAAATGGAAATCACTCTGCGGTACCCTGTGCAAGTCCCTCATAATATACATAAAGCAAGTGAAATTTTCGATGTTTAACATGTACATATACTAAAAATTAAGACAAATTTTGAAAGTCGAAATGAAGGTTGGTCTTGCGGTAATTTCGATCAACTTTGAAAGTTGTCACAGGCATGCCAAGAGCTGGGTTGTTATTTTCTTAGTTTCATTTTCAGCGGGATGCGATACGATACCATTTAAGACTTTCCAATACACTTACAGAAGTTAAGAGTACCCAATTTCAATTCTGGGTCTGAAAACATTTGTCTTTGTTTGTATTTCATTTGAACACGATTGTATACACAATTATTTGGTTTACATATAGTCCTCTCTTAACTTACGAGGGGGGGGGGTGTAAAATAGTTTTCAACCCTCAAAATTTCGACACTTTTCGATCACAAAATTCGTTTCATTTATTGACATACTTTTGATTCCTATTTCGGCCTATATTTAATTAAGCAATTCCTTCGCGATAAAACTCTGCTCGATGTTTTCTTTCGAAATACGTACAGACGCCAATAAGAATCTAAATTGTTTCAGTTTCATCAACATTCATACTTATGTTGTGATTATTCTCTTTTTTATGATTACTTCTGGCTTCCAAAAATTATAACTGACCATGCAGTTCTTATATTTTCGATTCGTTCTCCCTCCTTTGGATGACGGAAAATTTTGGTTAACTTCGGAAGCGATGCTACTGAACGAGAGCGTAATCGTTGGACTAGGGCTGTAAGAATAAGTCGATGGAAACATTATTTGTTCCGCAGATATTTGGATAATTACTCCATGATCATATTGTCAAATATTACACCGTTTTAAAGTAAAGTTGATCTCAATTATTTAGCCCGGAATCCAGCGGTTACAGGGGGAGTCGACTGATAAGTATACAACTAACTATCATTTCTCAAATACAATTGCGAAGCCTCCAATGAAGCCATCTAGCGAGACCAAAAAAGTATCAGAGAGATGGTAGGCTAAAGAGTGAGATTTATTGTCCTTTCTGAGCAAGACTGTAGGCCTACTATTGGTGCACGGCTATGGGTACTTCGTAACCTTCTAGTCCTTCATTATCTACCATGAAATGAGACGTCGATTTTAATTGTAACTCATTAAGGCCGATGAGAAGTTTTCACTCTCTATGTTGGTCTGAAAATAATTGTATTTTTTTCTATACATTTGTACACCCTATTATCTCCTTTGTACAGAACCATTCACATGTTTGCGGTGAAGGGAGAAGAAGGCCATTGTATTTGAGAAATGATAATTGGTTGCATACTTATCAGCCCCCCCCCCTCGTAAGTTGAGAGAGGATTATATGTGAACGAAATAATTGTGTATACAATCGTGTTCAAATAAAATACGTTCAAATGAAATACAAACAAAAACAAATGTTTTCAGACCCAGAATTGAAATTGGGTACTGTTCCCATCAGCTAGAATCACCCTTCATAACTCAGGTAGGGGTGTTTACGACTGAAATAATCTGTGTAAAAACGTGTACAAAAAATATAAACAATAAATTGTTTTCAGACTTTAAATCGGAAGTAGGGTTATACCATCGATCAGCTTCCTCTTCCATGACTTAGGAGGTGGTTGTATATGTATAAACGAAATGATTGTATTTACAAACGAATGCAATCGTTTTCAAACTTAAAATCAGAAGTGGGTGGTATTCCATTTCGCCGCACTCCTGTAACTTTTTTTTTCTAAAATAACTGGAGGTAGAAGGTGTTGCGCAGAAACAAGATAATCGTATGTACAAACAGAAACAAAAACATATAGTTGAGTCGGAAAATTCAGTAGAGGGTGTTACAGCAAAATGTGCCCATTATCGACTATTGATTAATAATAGGATCTTGACAAGTATATATTTTTAAAGTATTTATAACAAATTTTATCAGGCATTGTTCAGTATAATCTGATCGAGTCTTGAAGAGTCGGCACGAATCTCAGTGATTTGAGAAGGCATATCTTTATCAGTTTTAACTGATATTCTTGAGCCTGACGAGTTATTACAGTCTTGACGAATTACCAGCGAGTTTCAACTATCCTCATGCATGTAAAATAAACCTGACCTGCTTCAATATAGAAAAAATTAGAAAAATCTTAAAATTCCTGATTCGGTAGTTCCGAGTACGGGACGACTTAATAGCTTAAATGGAGATTTCATTGACAAGCTAAATAGTTTTTCCAATCGGCTTGGTAATAAATTTTCCAACTTTTCAAAGCGCAGCTACTTGAAAATGTATTTGTTGGAAAATTCGCTTTGGGTTAAAATGTTTCTGGTGAGACAGTTTCGATGCGGAAGATGTTAAGGCTAGTCGAGAGTTTTTCCGAGTTGGGCAGTTGTTTCGCGTTGACAGATGGCGTCCTTTTGCTTATTTGCTGTATTATATTTTCTTTTAAAAGTGGGTCAGCTCACTTACATTCTTGAATCAGACGGGATTAGGTGTTACGTTGTGTCCCCCTGTGAGGGGAAATCTAGAAATCTCTGAACGTTAACTTCGTCTTATCGAGATACTGTTCCCATCCGACCCGTCTTTCAAGACAACACACTCGTTTAACTTTTTATTATGGAAATTCGCCATTTCTTCAAGAGACGGGAACTTGAGAATCCGTACTTCAGAATTGGCAAAATGAATCGGTATATTTTTGAGGGCGATAGCGCTCTATGTATAAAAATACCTATCTATCTATTTATCTAACCTATCTATTCCGAACTCGAAGCAAGCAGTCGATTTCGTTAAAATTTAAAGGCAGTTAGAAACATCCTCTCGTTATATTATGATCAAGACCCGAGCTACCATTTTTTTGAAGTTTCTTAGCGGAAGGGGAGAAGGGAGGTCGATCGTTAAGTGCTTACTAAAATAAAACATTCCGATTGAAACCTTGAAAAAAAGTTACTTTTACAATTTTTCTGCCTAGGTTCTAAAATTTACCCAGTGCTGATTTTTCAAGCAACATTAGGCACTTTCCTCCCGTCGCTGTCGCCCTAGTTATGGCGTTTCTCAAAATTTTTCGAAATTATATTGTTCCTTTATCACGGACTAGTGTGACCCCTAACATCGCTGTTCAACTTGACGTTTCATTAACTATTGACAACAAAGAATGACAGGAAAAAAAAAGAAGAAAAAACAGCGAAATTTTTTGAAGAACAAGCACGATATGTATGTACGTAGAGGATCGACTGTAAGGAGTAATCGAGTGGATATTTTATCTGTGCTGATCTCGGTCAGCATAGTATGCCCCTTCAAAATAAATAGCTTGGCCAATTTTTGTACCGCGTCGACTACTTCTGTACAAACAATTCTGAAAATAAATATTATCAACGTATGTAGGCAACAGAAAATATGGTTCAATAAGTCGTTTCAAACAATTATGGATAGGCGCGGACACAGTGAAAAGAGTTAGTGGGTAATTAGCATGAAACTAAAAAAAGTTCGCTAATTCTTCATTTCCGCTTAGAAAATTTGTGTAACTACGTGGCTATGTCATTAGTTTGAACCCCCAGATCGATGCTTTTGTAAGGTAATTACGAACGAATTACAAAATACATTTTGTGAACCACAATTTGGGCTGAAAAAGTTTTTTCCACAAGTATGATACTTATCAAAATTTGAAAAGAAGGAACTTGCTTTCGGGTTCAGTACACTTTGGCTCGTACAAGAATAAAGCTTCACGTCGATCGCTAGGAACTTCTTGTACGAAATGATCAGGGATTTTTGTTTTCACTACATTATTCCTCCGACTAATTTTCTTATGCAAGTTTGTTTCTTTAGGAATGTGAATGTATTTCCCTGGAGATCGCATAGAAATTTGGCACATGTGCTAAATATGGCAACTTGCCCCATTTTGACTAGTTGGAAAAATTAATACGATGTAAAATGGTAAAATAAAACGATGAAAATTGGCTGCACTATTCTAGTTTTAATGCCTAATAATAAAATACTCCCAAGAAGCCCGAAAGTTTTAGAAGAAAAAAATTAGCAGTGTAAAGGAGGGAACTAAAAGAAATATGGGGGGGGATACTCAATTATAGTAATAGTAATAAACTTAAAACTAAATCTAGGATATCCGTTTATCCGCGGCAGGACGGCGTCGGGCGGAAATCCGGCTCGACGACGAACTATTTACCTTTAATCGAAGAATAAAATCACGCCTGAGTATTAAATTCCCTAACTGACCATATATACTATGATATAAATTACGTAACTTAACGGGGTGCGACTAATCATAGTTCGCCTGTTCCTGGTCCGGCTTCCTAGCAGACCAACGACGGGAGCACCGTCGTACTCCCTCGGCCCCGTGCGAACCCTTAGAACTGAGATTCCATCAGCGGCCCAGCCCCACGTACGTAATCTCTCTCACCAACTCACACCAGAGTACGGCTAGCCGCGACATCTCAGCGGGAGTGTACGATATTGCCTGAGCCAGGCTAATCGCCTGCAACTCCGCATAGTAGCTTCCATTCGGCATTCCACTCACTTAAGAGCAAAGTAAGCTGGTTCTTACCGAACCAGCGTTACAAGACAGTAGTGTCGATCGAGCACTGATCTGTGAGTTTCTTGGTAACATTATCGTATCTAATTACTGTAACATTAATAACCAATCGCAGGGGTATACTCAATAAAAGACCCACATAAAGTGTGTACACTTACCCTAGGTACGGGAACCACCGCAACACAAAATTATACCAAGTATATCGTAAATTTGCACAAGTCAGTAATGCACATAGAAAATTTGTATCCGCACAAATAAACTACACAAAAGCTGACTGACAATTTGCATCAATCGAGAGAACAATTTTCGATCGAGCTATCCGAACAACCCATATTGTTCACCCCCTCGCTTTAGAAACAAGTTGCTATTCATTTTGACTTTCTTCAACTTCCGGTGCATTAGCGAAGTTGAGTAGCCGCAGTTTTTACCTTTGAGAGGTCAACGAGGTCAGCTTGAGAGGAAATGATAAATGCAAAGGGGTACCTAAATTACTAGACGCGGGTGTTACCAAAATATTTCTTACAGTAGCGATAGTTATGGAAACTTCCTTTCTTCTCTGATTTAACTAAGCAAAAAGTAACTGATTAGGGACTTACCTTATTCTATTTTCCGAACTATTTATCTATTATTTAATTCGCGCATTGTTTGAAGGTTAATAACGTTTATATTTTTCAAATCCAATGGATTCTCGAAGTAGAACAAAATATAGACAGCGTTGCTAAATGATTAACTGAATTTTATATTCACTTTAGAAATCAGGAGATCAGCTCCTGGTGGTGACATTTGGCACATCTGCCCAACTGTCCCGATATACCCTCGTGATCGTCTATGTGGTCTACCATGCTCGTCGTCGAGTAAACTTTTAGGCACCTGTGTCGCACTTCACTGATACCAGCGGAATAGGAGTCTGCGAAATTATTTGCTGAAGTGCATAGTATACGTATATTCGCTGCTCATTCGTCAACTTTTCTTCACGTGTACATAATAGATCTCGCTTTTTCTCCAGTTTCGTGTTTTTGGGACACCGCCGCCATCATCGCCGTCTAAATTGCGGAATATTTAATAATAATAGAATGTCCGGAAATTATTTAACGTTATCGCGTTTCCATTAATTTCAGCAACAACACTGCGCCAAGCTAGCCAAGTTTTTTGAACAAAGTTTTTCAAATACCCATTTATGCCCCATTTCAAGTCCTGTAACTACTGACTGTAAGTTGAAACTTTCACGTTGATCCCGCAATTGGTAAACGAGTTTTTCGTTTTCGTGTTCACATCGTCGATGGTAACCCGAAGATGCTTTTTTTCACCCTTCGCTTTTTTCTTTCTCCTTTGCCAATACTCGGCGCGCATAAATTAAATTAGCCCGTGTTTTACTATTTGTTCCATTTTTGTTTGTTCCTTAATTACTTTTGCTTTCTCCGTTTCATGCTAATTGAAGGACGTAGATGGTCGGCGCGGGCAAATGCTGGGCTACTAAGAAGCTGAGACCGAATTTTCCGGCCGAAATATTTTTTGTTGTTCACGAAAAGGACTGTAAACTGAAATGGGTAGATGCGAATCTTAAACCTTTTCGCTAGGTGGAATTTAAGATTATGTGTGGCGTGTTTATATTCTCGATTGTTTTATAAGAGTAGGGAAATAAATAAATTTGTAAAACAATTAATGGATAACCTGCATCAGGGCGGTGTTAGTTACAGGAGAGGGGAGGAGTGTTGAACCTCCCTCCTCTGAAGTGGAGAAAATTACATTTTTTCCCTTAAATTTATCGAAGAAATGAAAATTCTTCGTTCTCTCTATTCAAAAACAGTGTTTTGTGAACCAGTGCCGTTATTAACTCAGGGTTCAGAAATCAGTTTGAGGCAAGATAATAATTTCACCTGCCAAATTTCGGCAAGTGAGTAAAAAGATGAAGGAGTAAGCTCTTTACCTTGATTTTTATGCTTGAACTAGAAAAATGAAGTTTTCTAGAGAAGGTGAAGCTCTATATGCTCTCTGACGCTACGCGGAGGGATTAAAAATTCATTTTCTCGAATGAAATTGATTGTAAAACATCTCAGGCTCTCATCCTTATCAACTTAATATGATGTTTGCGAAACTTTAATTCCATTAAATTTTTCGAGTGTTGAAAGAAGTGCTATGAGATGCGATTGAGGATATTCGTAGCAAATTGGCAACAGCGTTTATGAAGGTCATGATTAACCAGTTGTGTGTTGAGTTTATATAGAGTTGATCGTGATTCTTGAGTCTTGTCTTCTAAAAACGTATGAAATGAGAAAAGCAATCGGTTATGCATAATAGATATTGCCAGTAGCGGATTCAGAAATCAGTCTTGTGAGAGGCAATGCAGAATACGTAAAAATTTTATGGTTTTGCTTCCTTCGCTTCCTGAAAATTTGTTAGAAGTACCCCCCCCCTTGTCGTGAAAAATTAAAGGACTTTCCAAAATTTGTTGTCAAATTTTGCAGTCCGCTAGATTTTGGACTGGCCGACAATATTTGGAGAATTTTCAACGTTCATTATTATAGCATTTCATTTTTTAATAACCAAATTTCTCAATCTTCAGTGTTCATGCGAGAAATCTTTTCGAATATCCTAGAATTATTTAAAACTTTAAAGCTATTTCGAACTTGTTTAAGACTTGCTAAAACTGTTCTAGACTGGTTTACGGCTCATTATGACATACAGACTTTTGATAATGGCCCTTCAACACATCAGAATTCTTAAAGCTCTTTAAGACTCGTATTAGACTTTTAAGACTTCTTCAACTTACCTGAAATAAGGCTCTTCCATGTTTATGTAAGACTGTGAGACGTACCTATTGACTGTTTAAGTCACGTTCAAGACATTTTACGATTTTTCCAGATTTTATTAAGAATTTTCAGAACGTGTGAAGATTCTTTCATATACTTGCTGGAGACAGGTGGGCACTTTTTCAGGCTCTTTCATACTTTCTAAGGCTCACGAAAACTGCTCAACACTCGCGCTTAAGCCTTTTTACGATTCTCCCGGACTTCTCATTATTCTTTACGACTCTCCTAGACTTGACTGGGACACTTAATCACGACTTTTGAAGACCCCTCTAATTTCTCTAAAATCTTTCAACAGTTGCTTACTATAGTTCAAATGCCTTTCAATAACTTTGTCATATTTAAAGCGTTTTGAAGTCCAGTTTTTCTATCAGAAGAAAAATTACTTCAGTTGTCTGTCCTGTGTATTGCGCCTATATTATGTTGCATGTTGTATATGTATATAATATGTGTAGTCAGCTTTCACCTCCGTTACCAAAGTTACCAAAGATGAGGTGAATGGGGAAACGTTGATTTTTCTGGATTTTGTAGATGCATGTTTTTGAAAGTGTGACCTTACTTCGAACGTAAAGGTACATTATTATCATCAAAAATTCCTGTTTTTTTCTCTCTTTCAAATTTGTATGAGTGACGGAAAACCTGTAAACGTGGTACTAGAGGTGATCAACTAATTTGCAGAAACTACATTGATTCGATGGTGTTGTTAGGTCGACAGGGGACTAAAAAATATCTTCACACGGTCAGATTTTTGATTCATGAAGAGTCGAAAAATTTTTCCTTTGTGATAAGGAGTTTGGTGATCCCTCCGGTCACTGATACGATACTCGAAAGTGTAATTTCCGGGGCCGGGGGTGCGGTGTCATAGGAGCCACTTTGGCGTTCGTGCATCGCCATACGTCCCACCACACCAAGGCGCTTGGTGAATAGCCATTTTGAAGTTTATGCGCATCACTTGAAAGTTGTACTCCAGAAGGGAGATTTCAGGGTGGCAGAAGGTAGCTGAATAATTTTCCTTCAGTTGAATCGTGGGACACCTTTCAACAGTGGGTAATAAGTTGAATATAATCAAAGAATATCTTTTGTAGATACTTGAAGATATTTGCTTTCGAAAATTATTGACCATTCTCTTTTCCATCCACCACAGTTGCATACACGATGTTTTTCACATGATAGATATACACGTTTAGTGGATACGCATATCGCAGTAAGTTCGCAGCTAATGACTTACTCCATGGAATAAACACTATTAAATGATTGCTTTCGCATGGTTTCAAAGTATGGTCATATTTTATCGAGTAAGCATCATGAGGAAACCACTCCTTTGTAGACTCCAACTATCCAGCGAGACAATCTCTAGTCGAATTGCATTTCTTTTCGAAATAGTTTCAATCATTGAGAAAACTGAGAAATACCAAATTTTGTTGAATGTTCCTCTATGGCTAAGCTTACTAATGTTGGTTAGTGGACGAAGAGTTCCTGCCTTTGTGAACTACTAACCCGAGACCCGCGTTATTATTTCATCTGTCAGGTTCATCTTGGAAAGTTTCTGGAGCTAGGGCGAATGTTAGAGACTAAGTCTTCGTGTAGTGATTTTGGCCATCCATTTATATTGGTTGAATATAGGATAGTCGACTGTTCCCTGTCAAAACGGGGAAATGAAATCTTTACTCATTGTCCATGACTGTTCATTCGTACTTCTTCGCTTCATCGTTCGCAACGTGTTACAAATTTTAGGTTAGAAAATATCACGCACGTATACGTGTATCTGATACAGATAGAAATAAAAATAGATAATACGGAGAATGTTCGGAAAACGATATATGTACGCTTCACTATGTTCGCTTTCATTCATTCGTTAGCTTTTCTTAAGATTTTTCGAGTATTTTAAAAAGCGCAAAACGTAATTAATCATTTGACGAACTAACGCATATTGGCAGATGTAATATAAACCACCTATCATTTATCATTTCCGCTACACGAAATCTTCTGTTCATTCGCCCCGTAAGACAGTTCGTCGGGTAAAAAGACCTCGCATTTCATCGGTAATTTGAACTTCTCGGAGCATTACATTTCACAGTACATCAACTTTTTTCGCTTTTATATAAAAGCTATACCGTAAGATACGAGTATAACCCGAGCTGGGGAAAAACGTTTCAATTAACCGTGTGCATTCGAAGCCGATTACATCTATAGGTAGCTTTTTACGTTTTGTGTATAGTATATGTACCTATAATGTCTGCCTACGTATAATAGCATATGATACCCTTTTTGTGTAAACTAAACCTTCGCGCGTGGGTGTTGAACCTATAAGAGTACGCATGTAAGCCCTCATCAAAATGGAATTTACATTTCGGTTGAATACACTGTGGCAAAAATCTTACAATCTCGTAGTCTAGAGTCGGACGGAAATATTTTGCATTTTTTAATACTCGCGATTCGATTTGAGTTTCAAAGTTATTACGGCTGAGCGATGTGCATAAATTATTCGTCTCAATTATATTAAATAAGCCACGAGGAATGTTGGCGTATGTGGGCGACCCACCATGTACGTACGAGTTCAACATAACGATATCGAAACACGGGCTCGTTGACGTTCTCCAGCATTTATATTCGTCGCTAATGACGCCAAAAGAACGTTATATGTAGTATACAAATAGTTGATAACCGTTGCGAGAAGAGCGCACATTTGCAAGGGTACCTGTGTACTGCAAATTGTAAAAGTAGAACAGCCCTCGCCTCGGGAAATGTAAAAAGTAACAAAGTATCCTATCCTCGTTTCCTTATTTTCTTCGTCAAAATGCTACGTTGCTCAGTCACCACTTAACAACAATTCTGGAGTACATTTCGTGTCCCCCGCATTTGGCGCTACAGTCTCCGTCTTCGAGTTCAGCTGATAAACTGAATACAGGTATCTCCAATATAGTCAGTCGTTAATTTTTGTACTTATAGACTCGAGAGATTCTCCGCTGCCTGTATAGAATTTAGGTTCTTTCTGTTCGCCCAGCTTAGTGAAATAAGAACGAAAACTAAATAACCGATCTGCTTGATCTTCTGAATACTTGTATATTTTGTATATTGGAGAGGCCTAGTTTGTTTTCCTGCCTGTAAGTTACGAACTTCCTGAGATAGATACAAATAAAGCCCAAAATAAGTTATCTTTATGAAGAATTTGACAATTTTCGTATTTTCCTAACTCGGAATTTTTGTAAAACTGGTCTGGTTGGTTGATTCTTGCTAAAAGAATCAGCAGAAGTGGTGCGGTCGAACTAACAGTGTGGCAGTTTCTATGAAAAGGGGTAACTTTGTCGATCGATCAAAGTCTCAGAAACGCGAAAAAACAAAAACAAAATGTTTTGGTCGAAAAAATCGATTTTGAGATTTTGGTTGATTTCTATAGAAAAAACATCGCAGTAATGGAGACAAAATTTACGCGTATGTGAGAGAAGAGGGAGAGAGAGGAAGAGAATTATGAAAGAAAATGAGAAAAGAATGCGAATGTCTGCGTTGTGCGTTCGCTTCATCGTGGTTTTTCGGAGCTCACAAATAAATCCGATGTTCTGAATTGTTACCACACAGAAGAGCGAAAAATTACCTTTCCAATAAGCCCTCGTCGAGGCTGGTAACGTGATTCCGCGGCCAGTTAGGGCCGCTTGACGGAGTGGGAAAAAAAGGTGTGTCTAATTTTAAATGTGTTTTTGCGCGTTTTCGTTACACTCATCTTTGACCGCTTGTATATCCGGATCAAAAAACGCTACAAATCTCGCCGATGGCTCGTTGGAATGGGCATTCATTCCTCTATTACGTACTGTCCGTAACTCGAAATTCGTCGGATCGACAAAGTTACCCCTTTTTATAGAAACTGCCACTATTTAGATATGGTTCCTCTCTCGACAGTTGGCCGTAAAGTTCTTTTGGTTTCCTCGTTTCCGTCAAAAATTCACTTCTTTGTCTCGTCTTCTTAGACTATTATATTTATGCAGACGTTAAAAATTATTACTAATGAATGCGGTACAAAACAGAGAATGCGGCTGTTGCCTATTGATAACCATAAAGTCAACGTACTAATAGATAACTTAGATAAATTAATAAAATTTGTTACAGACTCTAAATTTTAATGGGAGATCAAAGCCAATAGGCAAGAAACGTCTTCGTAATAATAACAAAAATCCTCATTTGTTCCAAGAATTATCACAAATCTGAGCTGAATTTTGTAGAAACAAGACGTCAATTTATTTGGGTGATAATATTCTAGACACGTTCCTAGTGAACGCATGAAGTTTTCTACCCTCTGATACGTACTACTGGTTAGAGAGAATCATAAAATCTAGGTTTTGGCTCGTAACTCGCTTTTTTTCACTAGTTACATCAAAAACTGTTTCAAACAGAATGTTTCTGGCCTATACTGGAATTGCCCCTTAAATTTTTAGTGATGGGCTGGGTCACTTGAGAAATGAACTCAAGTCACCATCGAAATTAATCTCAGGTCATCACTGAGATCAGTATTTGAAAATTGATTTCAGATCTCTACCAAGAGTACCTACTTGATGTCACTACCGAGAGCAGTTACTAAACATTGATCTTTTAGATCATTACCAACATTATGATTTTGATGTCCTTAATGTTCTTTGAGATTAAGGTTGTGCCTATCCCTGCAATTTTTCTATATCTGCCGCAGAGACGTATTAAAAGGAGGTAAAAGATGATCCCTTACCCTACAGATTACAAAGTAACTGTTACTAAAGAAGGAAAAGAAAAATATGGCTAAAGTGATGAAAAATGTTATTTTTCAAATTCTTTCTATGGAGAGGAAGTGAGGTGTTGGCCTGCGATTGTTACAGGTGAAGCCAATAGAAGCTGATTTTCTCGGTGGCCTTTCTGATTGCACTCTGTCTCTGATTTTCATATTTTTGGTATATTCAAATTATCCATTAAACTTCCAGCATTATACTCGTTCACATTGTTCAGTTCATTTCCATTCTTGGCCTCGTTCAGTTCAAGTTTAGTTTATAGTATAGGAATAACATCGTTCATGTTCAAGTAAAAATTACTTCTGTAAAATTTTCCCACGACCTAGAGATCTTGAAAATGTTTTTATTATACGTACTCGTACTTTAACATCTAAGAAATTATCTTTATGCGGAGAAGTATGACTAATATTGGCACGTTGATTCTCCATTTGGCTGTAGAATGCTCTAGGTTAGTTCGTTTTCTTGATAATATGTAATTTTGTATAGGTATTCGCGACCATTATTCTGCTGTTTTGTCTAAATTCGATTTCAATAAAATGAGAATATTTCGAGAAATTCCGAGGGAAAATTCGGAATAAATGTCTCAAAATTAGCTAAAAGAAATTAACAAATTCACTTCAACAAAAATTTTATTCTTCTCGGCTTTAATTATCAGAAATAGCATAAGCGAAATAGCTTTTCAAAGAGTGCGGGAGGACCTTACATAACTGTTTTCCTTCGTGAGAAAGAAATGAAATTAAGGTGATGCAAACAAGTGTTATGATCTTATGATTATAGTTAGGATTTTTTGGCATTAAAAAAAAAAAAGTCGGCATTTTCCAAGAATTTTGTACCTTTCACTGATTAGAGCAGAATCATTCATGTTTTAAAGTTTAAAGTTGCTGCCAGAAACTGCTACCTTATTCAGATCCATCAAAGTGCCGAGCCCTAGATTCTTTGCAATGACGTCATCCGTTTTCTGTCTGAGGATGCTTCCATGAGACCCCAAAATGGGGTAATCTTTTTGGATACGCCTTGAACCCCTGTAGTTGAGTATCCAGCAAAAGCTCTCTACCTTTGAGTGTACTTGATTTGTATATGTTTGTAGGTCATTCTAATATTACTACATGTATTTTCTGTAAAATGTGGATTACTTTGTCTCAGTTTTCTTCGTATGAAACGCTATAGTAGCTGTTTCGGCATTATCCGCCGCGTAACTCTATTTTCTGCATTTATTCCCTTTTCGGCATTTTTTGGCAAAATAAATTTTTTTCCCGTCCTTCGTATACCCTGAAGCGTGCTTATCTTTTATTATTTCTCATCTGCTCCTAAACAAAATTATTTGACAAATACCGACAAATTCCAATTCTAGTTATTATAAAACACTAAATAGTGCACTTGACGCTAAATGTGTTCCCCAGCCAGCGACGATAAACACATTGAGAAACGATAGGTTATTTATTATTAAAAATCAGTCACACATAGTTTTAAGCGGACAATCTAATGCGCGTTATCAAAAATCAAACCAGTTGATGCAGTGTTACTAATCGAATTGAAATTTTAGGTTAGAAAAAAAAAGAAGCTTGAAAAGTTGAAAATGAGAAAATTTGAGAAAATTTGAGAAAATTTCATAGCTGAACTTGTTGATAATTGATAGGTTTTCATTTTGAAATTTTCGGAATTTTCTCGTGGGGAGCAAAACACCTCTTTTAGAATTCCGTGTGGAGCACGTGCATCAATGCATATATTAAGTTGCCGGCCCTGCTTATGAGTATAGCAAATAATCAACATTCTTCTACAAATAGATTTATGAGTAATTACATGACCCGCTTCGCGGCTCATCTAGACCGTGGGCTAAAGAGAGTTAGGTTAAATGAGTTAGATGGGAGGTGCTAAAATTAGAGAGAAAAAAAACTATTTTACGAAGTTGCCAAGGGAGGTCCAGACCTTCTGGACCGCCGCTCTTCAAGTCACATTGCGTTTATTCGCAGTGTCCTGATTCATTTGCTTATTTATTGCTTCATGTTTGTGTTGTTCAGACAAAGATGTTAGGGTTCTTAAAAATTCAATTGGATAATTAGAATATAAATTCTGAATATAGTTTCCAAAAATTGAAATCTTTGGGATAGTAATAATTAATATCACCCTTTTTTTGTAGTTCTACAGTTTGATAAACACATGCAATAAAAGATATACCCTTCTTACACCGAACTACTCAGACTCTTCGGGTATAGGCCTCCCTATCTTTTTTCTATCTTTTTCGGGTTTGGGCTACTCTTCCCCAAATTATTCCTGTAATTTTTGTTATATCATCACGACATTTTGTATTTCGGCTTTCTCTCTTTCTTTTCTTGTCACAAGATTCCCACTCACTGATAATTTTGTTCTATCGTGTCCCTTCTTGATGTGCGATATGTGTCGTGTAACCTCATTTTAATTTCTTCATCTCCAACTTACGTCTTCAATACCCCTGTTTCCTCTCTTATATTTTTTGTTTTTCACTCTGTCTTTTATTATTCACCGTAGTACACTTTATTCCATCCTTCTCAATCTGGAATGTGGCGAAGGGTTTTTCCTAGGAAGGGGGGGGGGAGGCGAAAATTGGTAAATTCCCCACTGACTCAAGATTCCCAAGTATCAATTTTTTTGTACTTATTGCCTAAAAAGGGAAAAAAATGAACAAAAACTCGAAATTTCTTTTGTCTACTCTTGAATTTTTCCAACTTTTGATCCATTCACTGAAATTTCCCAACTCCAGCGGAGGCTTGGAGGGAGCTGCCCTCCCGTGCCCCCTCTCTCTTAGTTTCGTCCTTGTTCTCACTGTGGTAGTCAATCTTTTTATTTGCTTCTTCGTTAGGACCCACGTTTGAGCTCCATAGGTGAAGAATGGTAGAGAGTATCTTTTCAATATTTTTGTCTTCGTTTCAATCTTCATTTTATCTTTATACATGTTTTTTAAAGCGCAGAAGCTTGTCCGTGCCTTATTTATTCTTTTAGTTATCTCTCTATTTGTTCCGTCTTCAAACAATTGTATCTGTCCCAAATAGTCGAATTCGGAGATTTTTTCTGTTTCAGTTCCTTGTATTGCGGTTTACATTTCCCTTCCATATTGGATAATAGTTTAATTTTACTTGTAGGTATTCATTTCTAAACCCGCCTCTGCATTTACCTTTGTCAATTTTTCTCCTATTTCCTGTAGCATCTCTATATCCTCGTTTATCAGTACAACATCAACCGCGAATCTTAGGTGGTTCAGTTTTTCACACAATTTATCTGTATCCCATATTTTCTCATTCCAGTTTTCCAAATATGTCTTCTAATACGCAATTAAATTCATAGAAGGCATTTTGAGCTCGTTTTGGAAATTTCAGATTCTCAGTTCCCTAATAATTTCTGAAGGGAGACAGTTACCGCTACCAAATTTTAACATAGTGTGCAGAAGTTCAATGTAAAACAATTCCAAGAAGTCCCAGTTAAAAAAAAACAGTTAGGGGGCCGCAGGGGGAAAAAAGTTTTGTCGTCCTCGTCTATGGCGTGGGAACACGCGAATACATGTCAAAATGAAAGCGCACGGAGCTCCGCAGGCATTTATATGTCCTCTCCTCTTCCCGTTACCGCAAACTGCTTTCCCATCTTCCCTCTCCGTCCTTCCAACAATTTCCTGTGATCCACATCCGTGATCTTTTCCTACCTGAAAACTCCTGCAGTTTTCCTCCCTTTACCCTTCCCGCACTGTCGGCATGGCTGCTAATGCGACTTATAAGCGGGTGGTCACCTCACTTCTTCCTCTTTTTACATATAATGTCTTATGGACTCCACCTTTTGCTTACGCTCTTTGTAATCAGCTGCGGATTTAGAAGCTAAGCCGCTGTTGGTACTCAATGATACGTTCCCCTTATCCTTCTTCACCATATCCTTCTAATGAGTTACAGGTCAAAAACTGATAATTATTTCCCAGTTATGTTTTTTGCAACTTCTACAATATTTCCCTTTCTTCTTTCTGTCTCTTCTTCTTTTTCTCTTTTTCCAAATTTTGTTTCCTTTTCCCCGCTGTTTTTGTACAAAAATCTGCCGCCCTAGGCAGTTGCCTAATGTGCCTATTGGGAAATCCATCGCTGAAACTGATACTACATAATGAAGAAGTTGCATTCGTAGGTATTTAGATATTTTGGAGGAGGGGGTCCGAACCCTCAACCTTCTTCCCCCTGTATCCCCGTGTGCCCTCAGCTCTTATGGTTCACCCACCAACCTCGAACAGACAAACAAACAAACATTCATTTTTCTGTAGTAAACGATCCAGTCCAGAGTAATTTTTGTTCGAATATTTTTTAACTTACGCTAATATTCGTCGACTTGCAAGTAGAATCGAAAACTCATTTTTAGGGGTGTTTTCATGCCTTAAGGAGCGAAGGTCTCTGAAATCCATTGGGACTAATCAAAGATTAATACGTCGTATGATTCCTTGACGAATTGCTGCCGCCTGAAATTTCAGAGCTGTCTGCAAATTTTCATCGAACCTGTTTCTTGATTGCCTCAACTATTCTGAATCACAACCCCAACGGTTAAGAGTAACGGAATCCAACTCTGTCGTAAAAATAAAGAAGAAGGAGAAAGCGAATAATTACTTATTACATTTACGGAATGGAAACTACGGTTACCCGAACCACACATAATCCCCTTTTTTAATAACAATTAAACGGGGCAAAATTTCACAGATGGCTACTTTTTTTTCGCCGCACCAAAAACGAGTTGCGGGTAATCCATAAAACCTGATTAACTCGCGAACGTTTATTACCTTTTTATACTTAATAAAATATAGAAGAAGAAGAAAAATTTGGAGGGAAAACTACGAAAGGGAAATTTAACGGAATACGAATTTTGGCGTATACTTAGAACTTTTTGTACAAGAAAAAGGGGTGCGAGTTTATGTTTTTAATACTGGCTGGTATTTTCGTCTACTGTATATTATGCTCGTAGGTACAGCGAGTGAGTGTACCGGGAGGTGTTGCTATACGCCCGTGGCCAGCTATAAGGTACCTAAGACGTCTTTACGAGCGTATCAACTGCAGTTTACGAATACCGTATAATAAGTATTTGAATTTTAAACTCGTCGATCGGATTTTAATTATATCGAATGGCGAAGATGACATCGCAGGCAGGTCATCCACGTGGTCGACGGAGGCGGGAGGTGCGCGATTCGATCATCCTGAGAAGTTAGATTAAATTTCGCGCCGAAAAACATATTACAACGCTTTTACACTTTTACAGCTTTCGAACGTTCTTTCGACTATACTCGAGGTGGCGAAGGGTGGCGGAAGAAAATGAAAACTATTAGATAGATGATCGACCATAAACTTATACACGCTTATTGTTCCCGAAGCAAATAAATGAAGTATCCGTTGTGTGCTTCTCGGCGTTACGTCGGTTGCCGGTAACGATAAATGAAGGCGATTAAAAACTTTAACGCTATCGAAATTTTATATTAGCGTCAGGTTGCGCGATGTGCGTCCTACTCGCAGCTCTTCCGCTTTTGCTGTAGGATCCGACCTCGGTGTAAACGAACATTTACACGTTCGTCGATGAAACTTTTTATGCTCTTCGATTATACAGCTACATTTACATTCGCATCTACATCTACATTTTCCGCCGATACCTTCGAGTGGAGCCGGTGCGGGGTGACTTTCGTCAATTGTCACCTCTCTATGGCAGTTATCTGCCTGCCTGCTTGCCAGCCTGTGAAATACTAAAACACTCCGCCGTGTTGCACCCTGCCGACACAATCGTAATACGTTTACGAGCTAACGTAATTCGTTCTTCTTAGTATCGCCCAAAATGAAATTGATTTTACGCCAGCAGATATTACCCGAACCTTGAGATTTTGTTACCAGAGGGTGCTCAAATTTTACTGGCAAATATACCGAATTTACAGGTACGAATACGCCGCACCAGCTTTGTGAGACATGTTCCAACGATTTTTATGCATCACAATTGAAGGGGCTTGGTGGGAAAGTCGTTTTCAACCGAATGTTTTCGCATAGGCTAGTGGAAATAAACGTGTTTTTAGTTTGCACTATACTAGCGAACACTACCACAATTTTAACGTTCCGACTTTGAAAGAGCTGAAATTTTTCTTCAGAAATTCGTACACCGAACATTCTCTCCCCTTGCAGTCGGACATTAAATTGACATAACGAATCAGAATTCAAAATTGGATTGGTTCTAGAAGAGTTCCCATACTTAAATTTCTATACAGTTTCAACTTCCTTCAGTCATTCGATGAAGCAAGGAAATATGTAATATCGGTATTATAACTGAGGTCTTTTATTTCGAACGGTGACCACGTCTACTTTTTCCTCTTATTTCTTTAAATGGCATCTTACTTAACACACAGCCTTATCTGTCTTTTTTCAATATAAGAATGTGGCCAAGTTTAATTTGATATAAAATTCGATGTAGAAGTCAAGTTATCTTGTCGACATCGACTTTAAATAGAATTCTGTCGTTGTAAAATTCGATCTAAAAGTCGATGTCGATGTCGACGTGGTAATTTGAGTTTTTCTTCTTCTTTTTTTTCTATCGAATTCTGTTTCAAATTCGATCGCATTGTTGTGTCGAAAAAGTAACGAATTCTTCTTGCGACTTATGTTTCGAGTGCTATGACTAACATCAATTCATTCTGACTGCAATGTGTGCTGTTGAAAAATTGCCGAATTCTACGTGTCTATCTTTATTTCGAGGGCTTTGGTGGACATCGATACGAAATCATATTCTCCATAGCCAGCCTGGAATATTCCCGAACCTGTGATATTTTCTGAGAAATTGAAAACCAAACACAAAACTCAACATATTCTCCCGTCGTGTTTCACTAAAAAGTCAAGAAACTATTCGTTTATTCGAAACAGAGCAGGGTAAGATCACTTACCGATGTTATCAGTTGGATGATGCCGGTGACAGCAGCGAAGAAAAAAAATCTATTATTGTTTCTTTTCCTGTAAAAAGAATGCCCCTTTTAGGACCAACTTATGAATTTAATATGGAATGCGTGAAATTTATCAAAATGGGTTTGAGTTTTTGATCTGCCTGACTGCAGCGTCTTAAAGAATTTTAAAAATTGATAAGATATCGTTTATGTCTTCTTCTTTTGTTTTTTTTTTGGGGGGGGGGAGGAGGAGGTCATCATTTTGAATATTTTATTGAATTACACTGCGGAACACCAAAGTGTTCTTGTATCGTTTTTACACTGTAGAATACCAAAATATTTCGGTATCATTTTTGTCGCGCTGAATTCGAATTTGGCATCAGACATGCTCCCTCAGACACAGTGTTCTAGTCTGATATGGTCAAAAAGGCTATTCTATATTTAGGGTATGCCAATTCACAATTTCTTCCTTCTGTAGTCCAGAATGCCATCATCAGTGGAGTACACCAAGATCACTCATCACTCCATCGAGGACACTAAAAAAGCTATGCTGGGTGCAAGTTTTTAACTACCTAAAAATCAGTAAAAAGTCGAAAGATACGTGTCTGTGGGATAATTTATCGTATAGATTTCAAATCTGACCTTCAGATTTGGATACAGATATCTCTTTCTTGTTAAAATGGCCTCTGAGCACAAAGGAAAACACACTTTATTAATTTAATATTATATAAATATTGTTAGGAAAATATAGTTTCTCGACTTATTTTCCGTGCGGTTGCTGAATTCGGACATAAAATTTTGATACAAGCCTTTTTTTTCACCCTGATAGTGACATTTCCGATGTCAAGAAGGTCAAAATGAAGAACTGCTGTAATGAAAGGGAAAAAAGGATGTTCCAAACGCAGATTTTTACGCTGGCTTTGATTTTGGCCTTGAAATTTTGATGAAACCTTTCATCATCCAGAAAACGACTCTTTTGGCATTTAAAAGTTATTTTCGAAGGAAAAAAGCAGGGTTGCTAGGTAAAATACATTTTACATCTTACATGCCTATTGTACATGTAAAGTAGTCGATGTAAAATAACTTTTTATGTGACATTTTACATGTAAAATGTAAAATAAATCAAAATGAGTAAAAAAAATTGCAGTTCAATTTTTCAATAAAATGTTTAAAACTTGCACACAACTGGAACTACAGTAAAAATTGGTCGACTCCTTTACCATTCAATTTTATAATTTATACATAGGTAACTCATAAGAAGGTAGTTTTTCATAGAAAATGAATTACAAAAGACAAGTATAAAACAATTTGAAATAATTGTGCAATTCAGGCCAAAACGAATTTTAACATTTGTTGCCAAACTTCTTAAAATTTAAGCTTAAATAAAAAATTTTCAAAGAACAAAAGCCAACAAAAAATAATTATTGTTAATAAATCTTATAAGTTCCATTAAAAAAATAATCGAGTTTTCATCGGACTTTGCGGTGTTAGCAATGTGTATTCTATTTTTTTATTTACCATCAAAATGTAATCAATTTCATCTCAGTTACTCATTTCATAATTCCTTTTCAATTTTTCATTCTCATTTCTATCATAACAATCATCAATTATGTTGTTTTTTTCGTATTTTACGTCGATTTTACATTTTACATTAATTTTACGTAAAATGTAAAATAAATTATTTTACATTTAAAATGCCAACCCTGAAAAAAAAGGCTTCCATCCAAATTTTAGGGTCAAATTCGAAGTCAGCATGAAAATTTAATTGCGGACCACTGTTCTTTTCATTCGTTACTTACGTTCTGTGTTTTGACCTCTCTGGCCTGTAAAAGTCACTTTAATTAGCCCCAAAATTAGATGTGGAAACTCTACATTATCAAACATAAAAAAAATGAGCCTTACTTTACGCTTAAATCACCGTGGCCTCTTCGCAGTTCTACTAAAAAATTTTGTTTGATGGAGCATTTTGGATGCCAGATTCGGATTTAGCGGGAAAAAGTATATCGAAATCACGTATTTCCTAAAATTTACTGTTTTCCAGAGTGTCCTGTACGGAATAGAAAGTTTGTATTAAGATTGGTTGCTAATTTTAAACTTGAAAAATTATAACAGAGAAATCTCTGTAAGTGTGTAATCCTGGAAGTGCCTAGTTTTTGTTATTTTTACAAAGGCTACACTAAACAAGAATACTATTTTTTCCTTATTTTTATGATTATTTCTTTTTTGCATTTGACGGTAGTTTTCTGAAAATACAGACACTTAATCAACTGAAAATGAAAACACGGTAGACTATGCACATACACAAGTATTTAAAAAAAAACAGTTGATTCCAAGGATTTTATTTAGGGAGTGAAAATTTCCAAACACTTGTTTTTGGGGACGTACAAAAAAATATTTTTCACAAAAATTATTGCATTTAATTTAAACGCAGACGTGCAAATTTTCTGAAGATAAAAGGAACCTCAAGCGTCTTTCATTCACTCAGGTTTTTCATTTCACGTATTCAAAAATGCTATTGAGCTTTCCGAAAATACTGGTGAGAAATATTACTCAAAACTGTTTCATTAATATTTTCGATAAACTCGATAGTATTCATTTATTATTTTTTTTGTGAGGGGGTGGAGTTAACCAAAATATCTAGTAATTTGGAGATTGTCCCATACATCGCTGCCAGTGGAGGTCTATACCATGATCATTCGACCTGTTTTGAAAAAGAAAAAAAAAAATTATAACTGTATATGTATAGGACGTAATTAAAAATGAATTTTCCTAATTACGGATCTTGAACCGAACATTTAATTTCTTCAATAGATCCATCCTTATCAATCATTACGCACTTTGAAGGCAGTTACGAAAATTAAAAAAAAAAAATGATAATCAGAACGTTGAAAACAAAGAATGGAAAAGATGACTAGCCACTTTTGACTATAATGGAGTCGAAATTAGTATAATTTGAACGAGTATCGTTAGAGAAAGGAGAGATCATCGGGTGAAAAGCTCTTTTACCCGCAGTGCGTTTATTAATTACCGCATCGAAGTTGGAAGATATAAAACTGTGTTTGGCATTCATTGATGATAGTCTTCAAACGCAGACCGTTTCTTAATTGGGTTTTCCAAAAAATGTTTAAAATAGGTCGCACTGCACAGAAAATAGCATTGCCTCGAATTCGGTCGGTAGTTAAAAAGATTGGAAGCACGAAAGAGCAGTGTTCGTTATCAAAGGTCAGTTTTTGTTACTACGGTGAGAACTCGAAGCGGTGTCTCGAATTATAAAGCGTAAAATAGTATTCAAATGGGAAAATCCGATTGCCAGAGAATTTACAGTGTGCAGTTCGTACGAATTACTCAACAAAATCTTTGTGACTTCCAGGCACCAGCTTGGCGTTGGTATCGAAATCACGAGCATCGGATTTTCGGATAAGGGCAGAGTTATGTGCTTCAAGTGATCAATCCAGAAACGAATCTACCTCCGACTTTGTGTGGTGGGCTGCATACACTAAAAACCTTCCTTTTCAGGGTGGGAAATATTGAAAATTTTTGATCCGATGAACTCCATGTATGACCTTTTCAGTCAAAAAGGATCCGAAAATTCTGAAAGTGTTGAAAGTAAATTTTCTCCCGCGTGTATAAAGCGAGAAGGGGGAACATATTGCTCCCTTACCCCTCTCCCAGTTCAACCACCTGTGATCAGCTGTGCTCAGAATTGGCCGCTGATCATAGAAGTTTTGTGAGAAGAATCATCAGTTTCGAGTCTACAAAATATGTAATTTGTTGGAAAGAGGATGAACGCGGAAAGAGTCGAGGCAGTTTGGCGACAAATGAAAACCAAAAAAATTCGGCAGAAAAAGCGACGAAAGTTTCGAAGATATACCGCACTCGACTCCATCCGTTGGGATGCTGGAACGTTGACGCTGAAATTAAATCTAAATACGTGAGAACCTTTTTCCGTAATAACTTTATTCCGTTTAGAAGAATTAAAATTCGACTCGCTCCATCGACCTTGTATACTGCGCATAAATACGCAAAGATCCGGAGATCCCGCGTGGCATGATTACAGTTTTGTACGTGCCATAATTTACGTTCATTTGGGGTACGGTGGGGTACGATGGCGATGCAGCGCGTATTTTCAAAACTTCACGATTACCGCACCCTGTACAAATCTAACATAATTCACGTTTTTTCCTTCTTCCCCAGTTTTAGTCACCATTAAGTCTACATATCTTCTATTCACAGTTTTTAATTTCATTCTTCTTCGTCCCTTCCATCTTCTCGAGAGATCTTATTTGATAAAAGTTTTATTTCTTGGTTAGTGAGAGATGCGTGTCGGATGAAATGATTTTGTAAAAGCAAATTTGCTAAGTTGCTCCTTCTTCCCTCCGCTACTTCCTGCTTTGTAAACGAGCGATTTCTTAATGTAGAATTTTCCATCACGATTCCAATAATTTTTCTGAATTTGAAATTATTGCTAGTGGACCGCTAACCTTATTATTATATTTAATGAATTCGTCATAGGTTAATTCAATATTATTTTATCCTTGAAAACATTGAAAAAATACGATGTTCCAATTTTAACATCCCTCCCTCCCTTCCCCCTGCACCATAGGTGACCAAATTTTTAACGTAAGATCTAAATAACATCGAAAATAAATCATAATTTGTATCAAATTTTGCAATTTGATCATGATTACCAATCCCCTTCCTCACATTCGGTGCTTGAATTTTCAAATTGGGGTTGAAATGTGAAAAATATTAAAATTTTCACATGTTAGCGTCAAATATATCAAAACTTGTTTTTTTCTGTGTCAAAAATGTAACTTTCTAGGTTGTTTTGGTCCCAGCAACTATCACTCATATTGGTTCACAGATTTAATATTTTACGTTGTGTAGATGTAAATATTTTTCATTTCAGTCTCCTGTGGACCGGTATATTTATAGGTAGCGATTGATGCCAGAATAATCTTAAAGAAATTCAGAAAATCAGAATCTTGACACTTCTGACATCAACATGTGTCAATTCTAATATTTTCATTTCAGCCCACTGTGAACCTATCATATTTTCATATCTTTGCTTTGGCACATAGAAAAAGTTGAAAAAAAGAAAAAAAGTTACCTTAAAGCGTTACTTTAGCGTCCATAACGCCCCCTCCCCCCGTCATGCTCCCCCGACACGAATTCAGTGATTTCATGTCTATACTTTGGCACATAAAAAAATACTTTAGCGCCCGTAACGCTCCTCCAACACGAATTCAGTGGTTGACATTTCCATGGAAATTTATTTTTCTTCCAACCATGGATTGAGCATTACTTCTGAGGCGAGAATCGAAATCATGCTCCCCCCCCCCTGACACGAAGCCAGTCGGTATGGTTTTGCTCTTCATGGTGACAATTCAGTTCAGTGGTTGACATTTCCATACAAATTTATTTTTCTTCCAGTCATGGGTGTACTCGATTGAAAACTGTTATTCTCCCCCAGACACGTTCGAAAACCGTAATGCCCCCCCCCGACATGAAGTCAGTCCGTATGATTTAGCTCTTCATGATGACGATTCAGTTCAATGGTTGATATTTCCATGGAAATTTCTATTAACATGGCAGCAAACTGCGGTCGCCGAGTAACAATTTCATTATTTCTTGTCGAAAGTCAAGATGAGTGCTTTTGACATTTTCATATCTTTGCTGTGGCACATAGAAAAAATTTTGTCGACCTTCCTCCAGGAATGAGTTTACTTGTATTCTCTGCTCATTTCAAGTTCAGTTCACAATTCAGTTCAATGGTGTGTATTGAGTGAAACCAATCCGAATGATTTAGCTCTTCATGGTCATAAGTCAGATCAGATCACAATTCAGTTTGATGGTCTACATTTCCTTAACAATTTCTATTTCTTTTAGCCGACTTTATTTTTTATGTATTTTTGTGTCCACGCCATGAACTATAATAAAGTTCACTTTTTACCGAAATTCAAGACAGGACATATACGACGTCGAACATTTTCATAAAAGTGTGTATTGGTACTCAACTGGCACAGTGAGAGCAGTTTTCTCGAGTCAAATCAATATTTTCAAACTCGATTTTAAAATTTCATAAAGCAAAACTGGAATATTTCTTTTGGGGGAATCCATGTTAAACCTCAGTCCAGGTGTGCAACCCTTAAATATTCTTCGGTTTCAAAAAAATTTTAGCTGGCGTGTGTTTACACCTGCTGAAACAGATTAAGCCCTTGAAAGCGCAAATTTTCGAGAAAAAAAATTTTCGAACAACCCCGTAAGAAATACCTTGCTCTTTTTTGACACTCATTTTTTTCATTTTTCTTCTTCTTTTGCTCTACGCTACTCAGCGCGTTGGCCATCATTGTCTCACTTCATCGTACTCTGGACTTCACTAGCTACTGCAAATCGAAAAATGGTCCCTGCGTACTCATTTTCGCTCCACTGTCGCAGGTTTCTCAGCCACGAGTGCTGCTTTTATCTGATTGCACATTAACCTTCGATTTTTCCAATCATCATTAATTTTGATATCGCGTATTTCTTCCCTCGAGAAATATGCCCTAGGTTTGAGGCCTTCTTTGTTTTGACAATCTCTAAGATTTCTTTTTCGACAGCCGCACTTCTCTCAGTAGGTCGAAGTTCGACACAAGCTGTCCAAGGTACGTTCGGGAATATTCTTCACACCTTCTGGTGACAACACCTGCTTCAAACTGAGGCTTATGGTTTTCTAGTTTCCTGACATGTTGAACAAGAAACGACAATGACTATCCTGGGGAATTTTTGTTCTGGTAGTTTCCCGTTACTTTTCAGAAAAGTACAGTATTCATAGAGTTGTTGCTACTTTTAAAACTGTATAATTATGTGACCATCCAGGGAAAACCATCGGTGTCAAAATGTTGGTTTTCACTTTTTTGCGGAATTGTACTCTCTGAAATCTCAGAATTCATTAGAAACCCACCCGAAGTCCCTATAAGTATGGAATTGAGTCCGTAATAAGCCTCCTTTCTTTATCAGTAGGGTGGGTGCCACCGTACTGATAACTTTAAACTCATTTACATTGAAAAATTCTTTTCGCTCCGATGTTTGGTTTTTCTGTGAACGGTCATGTATGCCTTTTGTTGGATGGGTTGTCTATTTCGGTCCATTGTGATGTTGTGAAGACCTGGTGAGTGGCAGGTATTTCGCCCAGGTCTGCTCTCTTAGTTCAGACTACGGATCGACTTAATTACCATGGTGGAGCCATAAGAGAACATTGACTAGAGCGTGGACACCAATGTTCACAAACCACCTCACGGTGCGATCGTCTGTGGTAAAGGTGGTACAGAGGTACTAGCTCTTCACTTCACCCCATACACCTCTGGGCACTCGTTGTCTAACAATTTAGGATGCCTCTGATAATAGCAGAACCAATCATATCGCGGCAAGTAATCTAATCACGTTTTGTAATTCGAACTTGACCCAGGGAGCGCTAATTTTTGAGCAGGAAGCGTGAGTTTGGATGTAAAAACTACAATTAATTTTAATGAATAATGAAGGTGGGTGCCGCCTAGAAGACTTCAAGTACAGCTTTTGAGCCTCGTTTTCTCTTCATTAAAAGTGTTGTAGTTGCAAAATTTAGAACCGCCTTTTGAAGTTTAAAGAACGCACCCTCTCCCCCGAGCCATAGGCTTCCACCCCTTGAGATACGGTTAGTATCCGGTGAAGCTTAACAACTTTCGAGGATGAGAGCAATGATGAACGAATATTTTCAAAATAAGTACAACCTCCTCCCCGATATGTATGGAGCCTCGCGGGAGGTCTCGAAGTTGAGATATGACCCTTGGTATCCTTCAAGCCGACGCTGCGATGAACGACCGCTCAATTTCGTAATAACGAGTTAATCGGTAACCTTTGTACGAGATCCGACCGGACCGTAATTAGTCACTCAAAAGCCATCTGATAAAGTATCGACACCAGCGTTCGAGCGGCAGATTTAAATGCGCCTACAAAGGTCGCGCCGCTAAATTTCCCAGCAGACGTGCACAGGCTTATGAAATTTCAGCGCAGACTGCTTTTTCGTTGAAAGCTCTCTATCCTTAAATTTAATTTTCTTGCGCGAGCATTCGCATATTTTTTTTCCCGGCCTAATGTATTTTACTCTTTTCTTTTTTTTCCTCCTCCTTTTTTCGGTTTGCTTTTTCTTCCGTCTCGAAACAAAGACAATTTTTACACACTTTTGCCGTATCTTCGTCTTTCTTGTCCCCCGGTGATTTTCGAGTTATAAATTCTTCTTCGTCTTTTGTTTTTCATCTTCGTTTTGTTGTTCGCGTCGTCTTCTTTTTTGCGGTACGACGACGCGACTATATGGTTGCGGTTGCGGTTGCGGCAGGGCGAACAACATTAATCTTTTCATTCGCGTCAAAATATACGGGGGCTTTAAATTTCTCGAGCGACCGTGCTGGTAAACTCTTCTCGCGACGCATTCGTTTTTTTTTTTTTTTCATCTCTGTTAGCCTCGTATATATTTCCTCGAAATTTGTAAATAGAATTTTTTGGTCGTGTTGAGGCGAAATCGAGAGATTTTCCTACGCGCCGGAATTTTCTTGTAACAAACGGACACCGTAGTTCTAAGGAAAGCGATATTGCGGACATCAGCGAACACTGTCGGGTTGGAGACGAATTTTAAGGACGAAAATTTCTATCTGTGTTCTCTCTTCGCGTTCGTTGACGCCGCTTTCTCTCGCACGCGGTTTTCCGCATGCTCGTCGACAGTTTGTCCCGCTGTTTCTCAGTTTTGTTGTAGACTTTTCTCGCGGTATCAAGCGTTGCGGAAGATGACACAGAGTGGGTAATCCGCCTCAAATGCGAAAAAGGCCGCTTTTGTAAGTCAAACTATAGGGAAACTCGGAATTAGGTAATTAATTGTAGATTTTTCGCCCTCGAAGGTGGAGTCCTTCAGTATGATTTTCTCGTCCTCAAGAAATCTATCTTGGAAGATACTGAATGTGTGTGTGAGATCAGTTGAGAAGACGTCGATGAGGAGTATTCCAGGTGTACACGGAGGTATCCGTATTTGTACGGATTTTGAAATTCTTTCCGGATGATTAGACGGATAAGTATAAAATCTCCAATACGTGAGAAAATCTAACAAAATGGTCGGAAAAATGCAAGAAGTGCAATATCCGCCCAAGATTTTGGGATTGTATAGACCGCCGTGCTAATCATCCATTACGGTTATTATTTACAGAGTACAAAAATAATCATATAAATTACAAAATTATCCATGAATTCCCATTTCTTTGGTTTCTCGTTATTTGTGTATGGAGGAAACTGCAGTCACCAATACTAACTTGAGATTACAACAGTTTTAAAATTCTTTAAGTATATTATTAATTGAAGATTAGGCCCTGTAGACCCCCAAGGGTGGAGAGGAGGAGGGAAATAACTCCTGTAAAGGATTCGGCATTCAGCAACCCAAAAGTCGTACTATCGACGTAAAAATTTTGAAGTCGGAAACATCGGAGTAGTTGGAAATTAGCTCTGGAGCCTGAAGGGTTGGGCTAAGAGGGAGAAGAACTGAAATCGATTCAGCGACCTAACAAACCCTACTACCGATGTAAATAACTCAGAAATTTTTTTTTAAAATAAGTACTCGGAATCGATCGGGGGGGGGGGCGACCGACCGAAAATATGAAGTTCTTTTCACCAAGAGTGAATAAGGATACCCCTAATGACTAATAATGGAATGAGAAAGGATAATTTTTGGCTTGTTCTTAGAAAAAAATAAAATCGTTCTTTCTTACTCAAAGATGTTCTTTATTTGAAAGAAACGACGTAGGCTTACTATTTCCAAGGTAAGACACGAAGTTCGTTTCATTGAGGAAAGGGGAAAGAGATTTTTATATCTTTACTTGAAGAAAAGTTGCATTTTTCTTTAGAATTCTCAAGGAAAGGAATGCATTTTTTCTTGTTCGTCAAGGTAAACCCCACTTCATTTAAGAAAGAAGAATAAATAAAATGAAAAAAAAAAAAAGATTTCCTTATCTCTTAAATGGAAGGAAGTTTTCTTTATTCACGAAGGTAGATTTCAACCTTAACATTAAAGGGAAAGCAAGGGTAATGTTTTTAATTTTATGAAAGTAATAAATTTGTTCACTCTCTTTTTGATACAAGAAAGTTCATGTCTTAGTCCTTGAAAGGAAATTTACTCGTTACTTCGGGAAAAGTAATAACTTTCTTCTTATTTCCTCAAGAGAGGAACTGCTCCTCTAGTTCTTCAAGGAAAGGAGAATAATTTTTTTCACTCTGCGAAAGGAACGAATTTTTCATATTTTTTCTTAAATAAGGAAGATCGTATGATATTTACCAATTTTTCTTCAAATTTGATCAAACCCGAAATCTAACGCGATACGTGGAATCTGCGGCCCAAAAACCACTGTTTCAGTATTCCGCTGATCTCCTGTCACCAAACCAATTTTCCCTGAAGTTTGGAGCTCACATTGAGGTCTGACGATCGAAAATAGCGATATTCGGAATCAGCGATCCACAAAATTCGTGTTACGACACATTTTTCGAATACTAAAACCAAAAGCCACTGAAGTTTCTTTTTATCCCAAAATTTGGTGCTCGGATTCGTATTTCATCGAAATGGTTATTGTCGAAATCAGCGACCCAAAAACCCTCATTTCGACGTTTCGTTCAACTTTCGAAACCAATTCAGTTTTGTCTATTTTTTCCTTCAAATTTTGAAACACAAATCCGAATTTGATAATCAATGAGAAACCCATAAGAACCCTATTTCGATAGTATACTCGACTTTTAGAGCTACGTTAATTTTGTTTTAAATGCCGGGGTCTATACTACTGTGACCGATCAGAAATCTAATGCAATATTTGGAATTAAAAACCCCGAAAATCGTTGCCGCGACACTTAGTGCTCGAATTTTGGGATCAAGCCGATAAACTCAAATTTCTCAAATTTTGAGGCCCTAATTTGGGTACGATCGAAAATCTGTTGTCGGGATATTCAAAATTTGCGATCCAAGAAAGACTTATTTTAGCACTATATTCGAATTTTCAAAAGAATTCAATTTTACTAATTTTTTTAATCTAAATTTTGCACTATAAATGGAGGTTTGATCAAAAATCTGATAGAATATTTGGCATCAGCGACCCAAGAAACTTCTGTTTTAATGGTTTGCTCGATACCTTTTCAGTTGAAATTTCAAAGTTGGTGTTCCCGTCCTCGGAGAGGAAATTTTCCAGCCACATATCGTAAAATATGAAAAATGAAACTTGTCGTTCATCGGTACGGTTAGCGTACAAAAAAATATCCGGGGCATATTTCGTGGAACACCCTGTAGGTCGAATGCTTATTAATGAGACGGTCGATATTGCAACGTACTCGAAGGTGGTATAGGAAGACTTCCTCTTCAGACACTTTTAATCTGATGGCAAAATGGCCCTCAGCGGAAGAGAGTTTGAAACATCGGAGAATAAGAAGTCAAAATTGAAAAGGCTGTAAAAATTTCTTTCGGCGGCGTCGTTTCTGACTTCTCCATCTCATCACATCCGATTCGCCTTCAACTTTTCGTGCTGCCAACTGCGTATCACGATGGATGTTAATAAAGTTGCCTATTCGACCCGCCGTAAATAGCTTTAAGGAACTGAGTGTGCCACTGTACATAGCACGGTGTCGTGTAAATCAGTCAGGTAATGAGGCAGTAACCTTTTTGATTTTAAAAATTTACTAAAATTCACGGCCACCGAGTATCTCCCTCTCCCCCTCCAATCCGATGTACAGAACGTCGTTTTCATTTGCCAAGAATTAGCTTTGCTGATTGAGATGATTTTTGATCGCTGAGTGACGGATGTGCTTTTTTTACACCGGTATTTGCAGATATTGGTACAGGTGTCCAAGAACTTGACTGACGAAAGTACTTTTTGATACGATAAGTTGTGGAATCTTTATACCATGAGTGTGATATTTTTTACTGCCATTTCGTTAACTCTCCGCTGTAAGAATATTGTGGAAATTTGTCAAAAAGATTTCAAAAAGATGTATGTAGTGTAATTCCAATTTGCTGGATGCAATTTATTTGTTTTGATTTTGATTGTACCTTCCTACACTGTAATGCTGTAATGTGGATCGAAATAGCCATAAGAAGGGATTAGTACCGCGCACGTGTTTCGGTACTGTCGAAACACAATAATGTTTCTCGGATACAGGTCGCATCAGTAGTACGTATATGAGAAAATTCCCTCCATTTTTAAATCAGAATCCCTACTGTAATTAAATGAGCGAAATCAAACTTCAAATCGTAATTCCGTAAAATGAAAGTATTAATTCGCTTTTGTAACTTGCATTCAATCCTTCGAATAAGTATCTAGGTTTTAATGAATAACTCGTAAACCGCTCATACTTCGAAGGACGTTATTGACGAGGTATTACAGCCCTGCGTTTGTTCGCTTTCTTGTTCACCAGTTAGTTCATGTAGGGTATTACAGACAGCACGACTGTATGACATTTCCGGAGCGAAGATGAAATGTTGCTTGTTCTTACAAACAGATGGCGCTACGTTCTGTGTTATCGAATGTATACCTGCTTCGTGAGTTCGCGTCTCCAGCAAATCTTAATCGTTTTGGAGGAGATTTGAAGAATGTTATGAGTGATAAGGACCGAAGTGCTGTAAAATACATTGTTCAGGGTCTGGAGGAAAGAAAAATTCCAATTTCTTAACCAATTGAAAAATTTACAGATGCGAGAGGAAGGAAAGAAAAGTCTCCGCGTTTGAGATTTCACTAATTAAGAATGCAATTTGACTAAGTTGAGGAATTTTTTGAAAGCGACTGGTAGAAAAATGAAAAACGGACAAAGGTCTACAATTTTGAGGTCTCACCAATCAGATCATTGTATGAACGTGCAAGCTGAGTCAGCAGAAGTAAATTTTACCGGAATGACAAAGAATCACTGGTGCAGCTAAAGGGAGACAAGGGTAACGTGTCTCCAGGCAGTAGATTTTCAGAACTGAAATTCTTTTGTCCTAAAATTATGAATTTTTATTCACTAGATTTTTTTTCTAAAAAAATTTACAAAATTACAAAACTGAATTTTTAATTGGGGGGGGGGGTACCAGCGCCAAACATTCCTTGTCTCTAGGCGGCAAATTTCTTGTTGCACCAGTGTGAAGAGAACTTCTCATACCTCAAATATTGCGCAGATTTTTTCGTTTGTTTTGTGTAATGTATTGCTGCACTAGTTAGAATTGAATTAGTAATTAGTGTCCGCTAGGCCTTGTCTAGTTTTAACGGAGTGTGAATAGGGTGAGTTTTCATAGTGTCTCTGTGAATCTCAATAAAATCTCAATGAGTTCAAAATAATCTTGGTGAGCCTTAACAGTCTTCACAAATTTTAGGAAGGTGTAAAGAATTTTTACGAATCTTCATAGTACTGTGTTTCAGTGAGTTCTAACAGAGACTTAAAGAGTCCTAACGGATCTGAACTAGACTTAGTATCAAATTGATAGGGTCTTCACGAATTTTTACACAGCCTTATAGAGCTGTGCGAATTTTTGTGAGTCTGGGATGGTTGAAATTGTTATGAGTCGTAACGAGTCCTGACAGTATCTGAACGAATGAAAATGAGTTTCGATGGAGTCCTAATGAGTCTTTATGTTGTCTGAAGTGACCATAAAAGTGTACTTACGGTTCTCATGGATTTTGGTAGTACATGAACTGAGTTTTAATGAATCTAAAATTGATTCTGGCGAGTCCTAGCAGAGTTTGAAAGAGACCTCATGTGTCCTGTCGAGCTACAACAAGGCTTTACGAATCTTGAAAGGATCCACCCACAAGCGTCTTGATGAAGTCTTAATGAAACTTCACAAGTTTTAGTATGGTCATCATCTACGAAGTTAGAATTTCAGTGATTTAATTTGAGGGGCTGTAACATGGGAAGCCAGAGTGTTTCATAATTTTTTACTTGGGGATGTAGACTGAAATGTATGCATTTTCAATTTATTTTCTGAGTATTGGGCGGGAGTGAGTTCCTCTACTTAACCTTGTCTCCAGTTTTCACCACTAGTCGTGTAGTATTTTAACAGTCATCGTTTCCGACACAGTTTTGAAGATTCTAAACAGAGTCGTAATAATACGTTTTTAGGAACGTTGAAAGCGTCTCAGTGAGTTTTATTGAACCAAACTGATTTTGATATTGAGCCCAAACGAGTCTTAATATGTCCAACTGAGTCATAGCACAGTCTTGACGAATCTCATTAGAGTCTTGTAAAGTCTTGAGACTCTTAACAGAGCTTTGGAGAATTTTTACGAGTTATGACAGTATTTTGATGAGTTCTAACGAGAGTCCTACCGAGTCTCATCGAGTTTTCACGAATATTTACAGGGCTTAAAGAATCCTTATAAGTTATCATAGAGGATTTTAACATGGTGTGCCAAAGCACAAAGATTCGAGCAGAGTCTTAACTCTAGAAGTCGCTGCTCGATCAATTGCAAGCTTTTCCTTTCTAAAGGCACTCGATTTGTCAGTTCGAGCCTCCAGTTTCGCGTGTATTGAAATATTCGTCAAGTCTGGAAACACATGTCTAAGACGTTTACGCACGAATCGAGTTGAATCAGAAATTAAAAGTAAACTGTCATTAGCGGTCGTGTTTTTCGATTTACTTAAACTACCTTTTTGATTCACGCGCGTTTTTCTCTCATTCGGTATGAAAAAATTGACAGGCTGTTATTTATGGTGGTCGTGTGAAGTAGCAAATACCGCTTCCTGTTAGCCAGGTAGTCGGCAGATGAAAGTGCCTGTTCGCTGTACAGCACTCTCTCGAGCTGGATTCTGGTAAATTGGCGGCGTTTGTGTTATACAACGTCGGTGGTATTAGTGATCGTAATTATGGTAATTATCGAGCAGTATCGGCTTTATAGTCGTTCGAGAAGACAACGCGATTGATTTACGGCCTCGTGTCATTCGCCATCGCCGTTATATCATTTCTAGCGGTCGGGTAGATTCGAGTCAACCTTCCGAGTGCGAGTGATCGGGCGAAAAGCGAGAAGATTTGTGTAAATTCACGCGGTTAACCCCGAAGTGGGGAAAATCACGGTTGACCTGGCCAGCTGATTACACTCGGTAACGAAGAAATATTGCCTCTAATATGAAATTCCCCGGCGCCTTAATTCGTATATATTAGGGTACTGGAAACTGAGCCACCAAAATGGTCGCATTTCAAATAACTTAATAGCTCAAATCTAATGCGTCGTCATAAACATGTAAATCAGTTATTAAGTGGATGGCGAAAATAAGGGCCATATATAATCCGCCGAGATAATGTTAACGAAGTAGACTTAGTATTCGCTTGTTAATGTTTTCTTCGATGTTTTATAGTCAAAACAACGAACGAAAACATCAGATTGATCGGTTGTTCATCGGTATCCTGATATTCCGGGGAAAAGGTTTCAAGTGAAATACTGTCTACTGTCGTAGAGTGCGTTGTGAATGGTTACACAGCCAGATGTACTCGAACGTACAGAAAGGCAGAGAGACAGACAGATAGCCTCCAAAGAAATCTAAACCTAAATCGTAGTTAGTATTTTGAGAAACTATTCCATTTACAGGGTTACACCTCAAAAAATAGGTCCGTTTTTCAGCTCGACCCACTTTGGTAGCAGCTTAGCTCGAACCCAGGAGTCGTGTACAAGAATTACTTTCAGAATCAAACTTGCCCACTTTATAAACTCATTAATATCGGATCAAAACAACGATTACTATTTAGTCTCAAACCCTTTGGTGGTACCTTAGGGTATTAAATCCAGGACTCTATACTTTTAAAATCGAATTAAGCTACTTTATAAAAACCTATAAATCAGCCCTCTTCTCGAATTTTGGTCTTACTCTTTACCGAAGTAACAAAGTATTTCGCATTGAGCTCGTGCTTAGATGATGTATCAAAATTGCAGCTTGCTAATTTCTAATGAATTCGCATTTCGGGGCCACGTTTTAAAATACTTCATGTTGAGTCAGTCGTTCGATGATAGGTATATCTAAATAGTGGAATTGTAGCTCTTTAATTTCTGATGCATTTGGATTTAAAGGCTCCTTTTTTTCTTTTTTGTCAATTGGTAGAACGTCCTGCTATATTCTTTTATAAGAAAGTAAGAGGACTTTGGGCTTGTAACACACACTAGTTCACTTTGTTTAATTGACCTGAAACCTTGCAGTAAATAACTTTTGTTCTATATTATTGGAATAAATTCTGAAGTTCGCTGGACTAAATTCTTCGAATGCACTTGGATGCGTGTTGGGCCTGGTCAAACTGATATAGAGTTTCTTTCTCACTGGTAAGAACTCCGACAGAGAAAGTAAGTCGACTAGAAATATTAACAAACAGGTATACAGTGGCGATTTCAGCTCTTGCAAGTGGACGTGCACATTAAAAATTAGGACTGTCGTATCACATTTAATGGTATCCCGCATTTTTCTTTTAAATTAATCAGGTCAAAGTTTCTGAACTATGCTGAATAGCATTCGAATATGTAAATTAACAATTTTAATAGAAATGAACTTCACGAAAATATTTATTGAGGTACTGGATTTTGAACTAGAAACCCTTACGTTGAATTTCCGCGAGGAGCTAAGGGCGACAAGTACCAAAGTTTGTTCAGTTGTACAGAATCACTAGAAAAAACAGGGGAACAGAAGAACTCTGAAAGAATGAAGGGAAAAGGAAACTAATAAAACAGAATCGTACTGATCTGAGTCCGGGAAAATATTCACGATTCTTGAAACGGCTTAAATAAATTTTGGAAGTGCTTCAGTGAGGCTTGAAGAATTTGAAATCGTCCGAAAACGTTTGAAACTGTCTAAGAAAATCTCTTTCATTTGGAAACTTTGAAAAATCCAAAAAAAAAATGTGGGCGAGCCCCGGAGAGTTTCGGATATCAGAGTATTAGAAGGGCTAGGCAAGTCTAGACAAATCTTGTACGAGTTATGAGGCCCCACGAAGAATTGTAATAAGACCTAAAGAAATTTCCAAGCCTTATAAAGAATATTAAACAAGCGTGGAAAAACTTGAAAGGTCTTAGAGTCTAATATGTGTAAAGAAATGGTAAAATTTAGTTCCCTAATTTTGAGATGCATGGCTTCAATATGTTAGGAATCACTGCAGACAGCATTCGCTGCAGCGAAGTCTTTTCGTTAGCTCGTACCTGACTCTCACGAGCAGGTAATCCTCTCTCATCCCCCAACCGATGGTGCAAAAACAGGCTCTAGCTGCCACCTACATATCTGCATAATGTGTTTCCGCCACGCGGACAGGAACTCGTAGGGACGACCCCGGGATGCTTGGTGGATTCTTCGACACATTGCGAGAGTCGTCTGTTCCGTATCGTATTTCGTACAGTGATAGTGAAGTGGCAGCTGGACGAGCCGAATTGCATCTTAGGTGAGTTTACTCACGGAGTACCAATCTTTTCGTAGGCTTACCCTACTTCGATATTGAATTGTTTCATTATATTAATTAGGATAACGAGTTGCGCATACTCAGACTGTCTTGCCGGGTATCGACGTACGCTCATTATGCAGAGCGAGATGCTCAGGCGAGAATATGACGTACAGCCTCACGTGAGCGGTCTCACGTAGCAGGGCGGTCCGTACTCAGGGAGTACGTAGGCCTCGAGGCGGAGGTCCCCTAACCCCCGCACAAGTGTGGCCAGGGTGGATTAGCGGCGTACCTACTGCGATACCTTGCACTGGCCGACGAGGCAGTGTGGCTTGCACTCAAGCCACGGGACAGATCATGAGGGTCATACCTCACAGTTTACATGTCTTGCTAGATTTCGATTCATGGTACTCAAACGCGATTATTATCTTAAATTCCAGGTGGTACCAATCGGCAGACGCGCCAAAGATCCGGCCCTCGCGCCTACAAGGTCTTCGCCTAACTTGCTTGATTAACAGACAATATCGGTTACATCTTCATTTTGTAGAATAAAGTTAATACGTTAAATTAGAGTTCATTTAGTTTCCCTTAATTTACCAACGTACCGGCCTTTCGACTTACTCCTCCTTTCCTCCTTTTCTTTTCTTCTTTTCATTCATTCATTTACTACTACAAAATCTAAATTTTTACATATGTACTTGAAAATTCTTGAATAATCCTAAACAGGTCCGGAAGAATATTAAACTAGTCTTAACGAGCCTTAATGTACTAATGGTGTGGTGGGACGTATGGCGATGCACGCGTGCCAGAGTGGCCCCTGAGATATCGCAGCCCCGGCCCCGGAAACTACCCTTTCGAGTATCGCATCAGTGGCCGGAGGGACGCTTTGAGCCGGGCCTGAGCCTCATTTCGCTTTCCGCTTCCGGTGCGCGCGTCTTGCGAGGGCCGCCATGAGGTCCTCTACTGACCGACGTTAGCGCTCCAGCACTAACCTGGAAATTTCAGGTTCCCCACAGCGGACGCACTTCCTATTCACTTACCCCTCACCTCCTCGTCTTGGTACGCGTGGTTACGAAGGAAGGTGGTGACGGCAGGGTGCCCTGCTGGGGGATCCGCAGCAGCTGCAGCAGCTCTTCTAGGAGCCTTAATGTACTGTTGGAGAGTTTTGAATAAGGTCTGGAAGTCTCAGACGAGTCTTAAGGAGTCTCCATTAATACCTCAAAATTTCGTAAAAACGTTTGGAGGAATGTAAGTACGTCTTGAAGATCTCGTGAATCTTAGTAGTTAAAATGTCGAAAACACTCAATCTTACAGAGAGCATTAAACAGGCCTGGAAAAGTTTTGAAATGTCTTAAACATGCTTCAGTCACAAAATTGAAGAATTTTGAAGAGAGTTAAGCTCTTCTCCATGAAACCCTCTTGAAGCTCCCTTAATGAGTTCAAGTTATACCCAAATTTCTTCCTTTTTCTTAAAAAAATGAACATTTTAGAACTTAACCACCTCAAAAAATCACTTTCTCAGTGACTGCAATTCAACAGGACAGCAGGCGGACATGTTTACTGACTGGACCGTCCTCCAGAGATCTTTTTCTGACCCCTGTAAAAATCGTGCAATGTTCTTTCAAATTATCTGATTTTTTTTGAGGCCCCTGAGAGAATTGTACAATTTTTTGCACATAAAGGGCTTCAGAAATATCATCTCAGGAACCGCAAAAATTATGAGTCCTTTAGAATGTTCGGTGACTGAGTCTGTCGTCTTAAATCCGTCACTCTACTTTATCTCCGCCTCTGTTTGGAAAGTTGGGAGAGCCTTCGAAGTATCCTAACGAGTTTCAGAAAGATCTGAAAGTATACTAGATATAGCGAGTTTAAGTAAAAATGTGTGGGTCTTTAGTATGGCAGAATTCCTAAATGAGTTTGGAGGAGTCCTCGCAGGTCTTAAGTCCAAAGTCCTGAGAACAGCAAGAATTTCTTTCAAAGCTGCAGCGGTTTAGCATTTAGGTAAAATAACGACGGAACTGTTTGCTCGTTGAAGCTAGGTACTAAATTGACCTAAGAATTTCATTTTGGCGTAGCTGTAATGACCGCAGTTTATAATCGTTCACCAGTCACTGTAAACGTCGAAAAATCCATTAATAACCGGACATTTGGTCGGGGTGAAAACAATGGTGCCTCAGCTCGCTGATCGAAGAAAGACGACTGGATTAAGCTACCCTCCGATACTGTATCCGTATTGGAACCCTGACACTGTACTGCCAACTGAAGAGATTCGCCGTTTATAGAAACTTGGTGACTGGCATGAAAGCTTCGGTGTGTCGGTGAAAAATGGTATTTTAACATGACCAACTGTATCAAGTCGAGCTTAACGTCGAGCTTTCTAGTCTTTCGCCTTCTTTCCGCGCGAATCACATGACATATGAGTTATTTTTCTTTCACATCTCTGTCCCTACTGTTCGGAGAACTCGATGCCGCAAGGTCTGTGTTGACGTATGAGGGTGTAAAAGGATATTTTGAACCTTTTTTGTACCACGTTTGTGGGCCAGTCATGAAATTAACGATAATTTACGTATTAGGTTGTATGTATAGGTACTTTGACGGGACGTTGCTATTCCGAGAGCACTTTAGGCGGGCAGCAGAGAAGGCGGATCGAGTAGCCGGACAGTTGTTCTATCGAGTGTCGAACCTAGGAGGACCGAGAGAGAAGACGAGGAAGATTTACGCGAGTGTCATCATGTCGGTCCTCCTATACGGGGCGCCAGTATTTTCCGACGCTATCAAGATTCCCTACAGAAGAGAAGAGATGGAGAAGATTCAGTGAAAAGCCGCAATGTAGAGTGTTATGCGTACCGCAATGTTTCTTCGGAGGGGCATTAGGCGTGTTAGCGTGTATACCACCGATCGAACTGAAGGTCGGCGAAATAGCGCAGGTATACGGTGCAAAGAAGAGAGCGAAGACGAAACGGGAAGCACTTTGGGTCAAGCGAGACATCCAGTAGTCCACGCTTCGTACGTGGAAGGACGCACTCGCCCAGCCGACCAAGGGCGAATGGACCCGAACGCTGATACGCGATTTCGATGTATGGGCAGGCAGGTCCCATGGGGAACTGAATTTCTACCTGACCCAAGTCCTGAGCGGCCGCGAGTGCTTCGGCACGTATTTACATTGGATAGCGATAGCGCCGGACCTCGTGTGCGCGTACTGTGATCGAGGGGCGGAAGACAACCCTTGGCACACCCTATTCGAGTATGAGGTCTGGGAGTAGAAGAGGCGCGGGACGGCAACAGCGATCGATCCTGGTGGCAACACGTGCGACAGTGACGGGATGATCAGCCGTCTCGCGCCGGACACCTTGATTCCGGAAATGCTGAAGAATGGGAGCAGATGGAACCGTGTGTCGACCTTTATCTCGATCATAATGAAAAAGAAGATACAGACAGAGTGGTCGAGGCAGAGGGCCGACGGACAAAGCTTAGCCCACACCGGACATAACAACTCTGTACCATCCTAGAGCTGCTGCAGCTGCGGCGGATCCCCCGGCCGGGCTCATCTCGCTGTCACCACCTTCCTGCGTTGCCACAGGTACCAAGACTCGTGAAGGGTGAATGAAGGAAGCGCGTCCGTCTGTAGTGCATCAGAATTCCAGTTTAAAGCTGGGTATGTGACGCCTCAGTCAATAGGGTGTCCCATAGTGGCCCTGGCAAATGGGAACTCGAGCCAGTCTCAATGCGTCCCTCTTGTCACTCTGTGCGATACCAGAAAGGGTAGTTTCCGGGACCAGGGGTGCGGTGACTAGGGAGCCACTTTGGCATGCATGATTCGCCATACGCTCCACCAAGTGAGGCTATGTACTTACGTTTATCAGCTCAAACTTCGAATTGGATTTACACCCTTTTTTCATTGAAGACATAGGTGGTCTCAAGCGGTGACTTAAATTTTGAAATTAAGCCTTAAGTTCCTCAGAAATCACCTTCCACATTACCTGCTTTATTGGTAGTGTACATGATTTTTTTGCCGACCGCAGTAAATGATATTAATTCATGGTCAACATTTTATAAAAATTGAATTTAGAAGCTCCGAGAATTTTAAAACTCAGGTGAAATTCATTTACAGAGAAAGTAGCTGCGGTATCTAAGGAGCCAAATAACGAAAATTCATGCAACTTCAAAATTCTATTTTTGAAATTTCGCAAATGCTCTAAATTAAGAAGGGCTGTCAGGAATGGGGTATTGTGGGGGTAGTGATATGAATTCAACACCACTGTCACCATAGGCGTAAATAGGGGGAATGGAGGAGTCTTAGTCCCCAAATTCTCTAAAAGCCCTTCCTCCCCCCAAAAAAATTACCCGAGCGAGAGAATTTTTATCATTATTTTGATACTTTTTAGCCTCCCGTTAGCTCTTACTCCAGGTCAATGGTGAATCCCAGTTGCGTCCCGACCACCAATTTTTGTCTCAGTGGCGTCCCACTACGAAAAAGGGCACATCGTAATTGCGTCCCAGGGGAAAAGGTACATGTCTGAATCGCATCCCTTATTTTAACAGCTCAATTGCGTCCCATGTATTTCTTTTCTCACTTACCCAGACTTGATACTGGCTGGAAAGTATTGCAGGTGTGCTTAAAAATATATTTTATACTGCTACGCCTATACAGAGCTCTCACCTGAGCTAACCAGCAAGACCTAAACACCCTCAACCTCATTCATCATCGGGCACTTCGTCTGGCCAGTGGTACCTTTCCCACCACCCCTGTCGACAGCCTGTATACGATCTGCAATGAACTGCCTTCAGATCTTCATCGAGCCATTGTATTCCTACGATTTACCACACGTATTGAAAATGCGAAACTTATAGCCATCAGCTACTTTCAGATTTTCCTGTTTTTCACTGAATATTTTTCGCGTGCAATACACCACACGTGCCAACATGAAGAATGATTACAGAAGTCATTTTAATTCTAACATCGAGTGTCTATTTTTAGGGAAGGACGCAATGGGGATGCACGTCGGACGCAATTCAGATATGTACCTTTTTTTTATTGGGACGCAATTAGGATATATCATTTTTTTACCCTCCCATACGGGACGCAGTTGGGGTACAGCCCAGGTCGATTATTTGCACTTAATCATCATCATCATCATCACCTGCTTTGAGATAGTCAGCATTTCTCGTTGAGCAAATGAAACTAGCCACTTTCTTGCCTCGTATTCAAACTTAACTGTAATATGGCGCCTTCGTCAGCCCTTAAGATACTAAAAAGTGCTATTAAATGAGAACAAAAAACGAATTAAAACGGTCGCGCAATCAGCGATCGACTAATAGCAATTTGGAATTTTATAGCCGAATTCGAGCGCCTTCGGAGTGCACGCACGAGAAATAGAAAAAGCAAAATGATAATAAAAACTTCGTTTTAAACTTCCGAGTTTCGATTAATACCTACTCGAATTTCAATCCCCAAAATTACGACTCCCTTCTGTCCGGAGGCCTAAATCCGTGTATGACCCCAAATGTGAATGGCGATTACGAATCCAAAACCAAATTGCTTGTATTCGTTGTGTTGAGAATAAATTGTGCGAATGTTTTCGTACTTGTTTGAAGCGAGTCGGATACAATATGCGATAAAAATTCCATTCCGGTATTCACGCGTAAACCGCACTCGCGTCCGCGAACGTCGTAATGTACGAGAAGGAGAAGAAAAATCCGGAAAAGATATACTCGAAGTAAATTTCACTCTCGTAAAGAAAATTTTTATAATTTTCCGCGAGTATATGACACTGATTCTCGGTGGTGCTCGCCGGCGCTGACATAATTTAAGGTACAAATTAGTCGCGTTGATGTCGTTGTTGGCTACATGTCGCATTATCATAACTCAGAGTTGCATCCAGCCAAGAAATAATATCTTCATAACTTAACCGTTTCTTCTTTTTTTCTTCCTTCCTACGCTTTAATGTCGTTAAAATCGGAAACATTACCATCTTATTTGAAAATTTCTTCGTTTCGCACCGAATGAATAAATTGCGCGTTACGTCGAAAAATTTCCCGATTCAGTTTTCCTAGTGACCTATATATAGAAATATGTATTTAACTTACAAATGAAAAACTGAAACATTCGTACCGCCGCATTACGCGGATAGCGGGTGCCAGTCGTAGTTACAGCTGGGCAATAAAAATTAGCGGAATAAAAATCTCTTAATATTTTCGAAGTGGTTTCCTCGTCACCACGTCGTGTTCTCTGTCGTAAATCGAAACTGAAATCATCTACCAGTCTGTCCCAGTAACCGCGGCTAAATGCCACAATTTGGGTTTATTAGTCACCCATTTTGGAGGGAAACGTTTCGATGTCCGGATCGTTGATGAACATGTAGGTTCGTGGAGCCATCGGAGTTTTAAGATTCGAGTTGAGGAGTAGAGGTCTGGCTCGACGAAATTGTCCTTACTAACATAATTAAGAAACTCAATAATAGGAACGCAAACGGATACTATATGATTTCCAATAAAATGCCACAAATATTAATAAACGTACGAGTACTGCAAAAATGTCTCGACCTGAGATACTTCCCTGATATATGGGAAATAGGAAAAATCAAGCTCCTAAACAAACCGGACGAGAACCCAACTGATGTCAGCTCATACAGACCCATTACTCTACTCCCCATATTAAGTAAAGTTTATGAAAAACTTATACGACATTGTCTAAATGCTGAAATCAAACAAAAGAATATCTTAAGCAAACACCAATTCTCGGATTTAGAAAAAAAAAAAAAAAAATCAACTGAAACAACCCTAAAAGAAATGATTGACGCAGTTGATGATTTCAGAAGGTCCTAAAAAACGTCCTACTGATATACTGATTAGTTTTGACATACGAGGAGCCTTTGACAATATCAAATGGTCAGACCTTCTCAAAATTTTAGAAGAAAACAAAATTAACCCCAACTTTCTACAAATAATGAAAAGCTTTTAGAAAACAGAACCATAGGACTTCACCATAAAGATAACAAGCCGTTACTAGAATACAGACTATCGATAGGGGTACCTCATAGAGCTACTCTATCACCCACCTTATTTAACCTTGCAATGTCGGAGGTACACAGAAAAACAGGTGAAATAAACAGAATAGAATCACTGAGCTACGCCGACGACCTACTGCTTATAATAGGGATTGAGGATAGAAGCAAAGCACATACACGATTAACCATATGATAGAAACCATTAATATCACATTAAAGAAATTAGGCCTGAGTCTCAATCCAAAAAAGAAACCAAATACTGCTGGTATCGAGAATACATAAAAAAAGAGTTTGAACTAGAACATGAAAAGATAATAAAAACGCGCCAAGAAAAAATTGATTTTACTTCTTATATGAAGTATCTAGGGTTAATAATAGACCAAAATATGAACTTCAACAAGCACATAGAATATACAATAAACAAAATTGAAAAGAACTTCCATACATTAAGATCTCTGTATAGCAACATTTTTGGTTTGGACAAAAAATTTAAAATTTAAAAAATACTATATAAGACTATTTTTTGATCAATAACTGAATACGGCTCCTTAATATACTATGGTAGACTAAGAATAACTGATATCAAAAAACTAATAGCAACACAGAGATTAATTCTGCTAGGTGTCATCTCAGTTTACAGAACAATTTCATATTCATCGACTAACGCAATAGCAGGTCTCACACCTGTAGACCTCAAAATCATTTAGGTAAATAAAATCAAAACAATTAAAACTGAGTGTGAAATGACCATCTTCGATATAAAAATAAAAAGTGATAAAATCAAACAAACAAACGTGGAAACCCTAAATATATAGCAGAAGAGATATAAGATGCAACTACCGGCAGAAGGACTGTCTCTCTAATACCTAATGTACAAGACAAACTAAAAACCAAATTGTTTTCGATCTGACTACTACATGACGCAATACTTGACAGGACACGGCAATTTCGCCGCATACTTAAAAATATTCAAATTAACATAAGATGATATATCTAGGGAATAAAAAGGTGCCATAGACGCATCTGACCCCACCTTCAGGGAATGTATAAAATTTAAGGACATCAGAGAAAAATTTAACATAACAGCAAGAGATTTGCAAACGTCAAAATTATTAAAAAAACGATAACTTCCACAAGATTAAGAGTTTTGTTAGACAGATTTTAAGAACCAAAAAAGAAATGGAATAATCGATAACTTATAAACTATCCATAGCAACTTAAATGACTAGATAATTTAAAAATAGGAATTAATACAACTATGAATGTATAATTAATAGCTTTTCTTTTTCCACTTTCGTAACAAAACCTTTGTAATAAACTGCAAACTCCATTCTCCGACAGTAAGAAAAAACACAACCATGTAAAAACCTGGAGGCAGATGACACTTGGGTCAGTATAAGGTACACGAATAAAATAAACTTGTATATCAGATTTTAGGGCTCGAATATCGACATAATTAGCGTATAATAATCGGAAAATCAAACAGCATTTTGGCAGAGCGTTAATGAAGTGGGCGAGAATCATTCTAACCCATTATTGCCGATTATAAAATCGGCCGATCATTCGGTAGGCCGATTACCGATTAATCGACCAAATAGCGGTGTGCCATATTCTGTATGATAAGTTCATAGTGATCCAGATATACTGACAGATTTCAGCTGCTCGGCAGCTCGAAGTTATCACAATTACCAGTTTGTTTAGCGCAGTCTGTCACTACCACTCACATTGCGGTCTCATGAATACACAACTGAGAATGAATGATTAACTATGATAACTGAAATAGTGATGGATTCTTATAGTTATGATGAGAGAGATAATTCAAAATATGTAAGAATAATAAATTGTAAGAGAGATTGAACAATTTGTGCTGCTAGCCATATATATTCTCACTGACGTTGAAAGTAATATTTTCCAAAGCATGACGTCAAATTCTATCAACTCATTGGATTCTCGAATGGGTGAAGATTTTCGGGAAATGTTCAATATACATTTCAGTACCATCCAATTTTCCCCTCATCGCGGGAAGGAGAGTAATTTTCAAGACTAGTTCAGATTATTCAATCTCTAACACTCTTGTAAGATTCGTATATACTCTTCAAATTCTAAAATTTTTCCAAATTTATGTAAGACTCGCTAAAACTGTTTAAAATTCGTTTGTGACTTTTTATGACTTTTCCAAGTTTGATTACGCTCTTAGAGATATGATCAAAACTTTCTAGAACTCGTGCAGCTATTTGAGACTCGTATACGACTCTAAAAGACTCTTCAAAACTAACTCAAACTCTTTAATGCTCATTTAAGACTCTCCCGATCTTGCTTGAGATTTCAACTATTTCAGACTGGTATACGATTCTAAAATACTTCTTGAAACTAAGTAGGATTTTTCAGTGCTCATTTAAGACTCTCAGAATTTGATTAAAATTTTTTAAGATCAAGATTGAGAAATATTTTCTTCTACTTGTTTAAAATAAGTAGATGTTCTTTAAGACACTTGGAAATTTTTAAAGATTCGCTGCGACAGTTCAAGACTCTTTATGACACTTTCAGACTGATTAAAATCTCTTTCGAACTCTTCTAGACTTGCTGCACTTGTTCGCAGCCTTCTGAATTTGGTGAAGACTCGTTTAAGATACTCGAGAACTTGCACAACTCTTGAAAACATATTTACGACTTTTGGGACTCTTTCGCACGTGTTTAGAGTTCCTTTAAACTCTTTAAAACACTCTTATCAGACTCGTTTGAGACACTGTAAGATGTTGCCGCTTGTAAAGCGGTTTTGTTTTAAATATTTTTCTCTAAAATAGGCAATTGCCTTCATTGCCTTTCCAGTGTATCCGCGTCTGACCGAGATGTGACTTGACTTCGTGCACCGAGCTCCCAATTACGTTCCATAAATATCCAGGGAGAAAATTTCATACAACTTCGGGGAATTCATACGCGGAATAACACAAATTGAAACCAATTTCTCGATATAATGCGTTACTCTCAGGTACCACTGGGGAGGGAACGGAGAAATTAAGTTCCGTACAAACTTTATTACATGGGGATTACAAATGACCTTTGGCAAAGCTATACTTTTTCGCTGATCCTATGAAAAACAAAAGTCGTTTTGTCGGCCATTTTCGAGGTTTAAAAAGATTTGTGAACAGGTGTCTTCATTTTCACCAAGGTCATTTTCTCACTTTCACAGCTCCGCAGTCTTCTATTACAAAAAGTTATTTGCCCCGTCCCCTCTGTTTTTAGATAACAGCTGCGTGAAATTCGGATTTCTTTATTTTCTTGACTCTGGTGTAACTACGCAGTGCTCTATGGAAATTTGTCATATTTCACGAGGTGAAATATAAAATTAATAAATTAACGGTTCAAGATCATTGAACTTAATTCTAACGTATCAGTTCGACAATCAATTTAAATCTATAACATAAAGGGGGATGTCGCGAGCCAAAACTGTTGAAATTGCAGTGTGAATGTCCAGTTTCCAGGAATGTTGAGTTCATTTCAGTATCAGTTTTACCCTAAATTTGGAAGTCTAACTTTACGATTTCGAAAAATTGACGTATATAGCGTAACATAGTCAACTTTGATTCCCTTATCCTATTTTATCGTTCCAAATTTAAAATTCTAGGTAACACAAATATCGGATCTCAATTCAATTACTCTGGAAACCCGAATGGAACGGATTTTGACTAGTTCAGTTTTTAGCCACTGTTTCCCAGATTTCAGCTGGCAGCAAAATTGATGTCAACGATGGAGTCAGTAACTCTGAAACCTATACTTTTTTTACTCGCCATATTACATTTTACATTGTCTTGATCCTTGAACCCACCTATCTGGGGTTGCTATTTTGAATTTCAGTCAAAACTTACAACATTTTCCCAGCAAATTTGAACATTTATTATTTGGCATTCGTGTTAGTGTCCTCAGCATCCCAATTTTCAACTTCGACTAAAACTGATATAATGAGAAATTCACTAATTCTAAAAACCTGCTAGTTGATGTCTGAGATCTGTATTGTATTTTACGTAATTTTGAACTCAAACCCTCTCCTCTGGATATCATGATTCTTAATTTGAGCTAACACTATTTGACACCCATTTTTCATTTGAGGCCGTTTTGATACAACCTTTTCTTTTTGCTTGGTGCCAAAAATTTCAACCGATGACTCAATTAATGGAAAAGTTTTCAAATCGGTGGTATCCAAAGAGCAGGATGGACGGCGGAAAAGAGTTAAACAATTTTTGAGGATAGAAAGTTGGGAACGTTAAAAATCGGGATTTTTTTTCTGTTCGTATAAGTTCATAACACTACGCAACAATTTGAGATTTTTCAAAAAACGATGACGTGAGAATATATATTATGATTCTGTATGTATTTTCAACGAGGAGTTTGTAATGTCGATGTTAATTTTTTGATTAGGTAGAGTTCATTTCCCCCCCTATCTCCCATCTTAAATGCGAATTTCAGTGTCATCAAGATAATATCACTGATCAAACAACTGTGGGCATTCAGCATTGTTATCAGTATCAGTGTACCCATTTGTGGAGGACAAAAAGGAATAAAAAGTGAAAAGTTTGATAAAATCTTAATTTTGAATATGGAAAACGAGAGGTTCTTGAGACAAATGGTTAATGCTATCATACTCAGCATTCAAAATATAGCTAAAATCATATAATCTCATCCGATTGTTTTTTATGCTGTTGTGTAGTGTAATGTAAGAAGCTGTTATTTTCTCCATTAGTGCAGTGTTGAGATTAGTGTTATGAAAGGTTTTTCTCAACCTTCCTCGTGTGATGGTTGTCTTGCAGATATAAAAAAACCATACAGATTTCGTTCGGAATTTTTTCTCATATGGGTAGCAGTTTTTGAGACTTTTGAAGACAATGTCTATTTTGATGGAATTCAACCCTATAACACAGGGGATACAGAATTGAAGTTTTGGCATGCTAATGAAGAAATTCTGAACTGGATGTTCCAAAATTTTTTTCCCCCATTGTATTTCGTGTATATTAAAGGTAACTAACATTTCGAGCTTAATACGCGCGGCACTAAAATCTATTCTATTCTCAAAATTCGTCCATTTCGAGTAATTCCAACTGAGACTCACATTGGTCGTACACCGAATTGGAAAAGTTGACTAGTCTTATACCTATATGCATCTGAAGAAAAGCAATCCAAATCTTTTTTGTTTACAAAATTCGAAGACTATTTCCCTCCAAATTTGCCAGCTTACTAAGGAAGTGTATTTTCAACTTGGGCACAATGCGGGACCGAAGGAAGGAATCGAGAAACTCGATTCGAATTTTCAGTCACGTAAATTCGCCGTGTCGACCGTAAAAGGCTGAAACAATGTGACAGCGAGATGGACGTAAAATGAAATTATACGATTATACTTATGCCGAACTAGATTCCCCGTTTTGTACTTTTAATCGACGAAAAGAAGAAAGAAAGAAAGAAAGAATGAAAGAAAGAAAGAAAGAAAGAAGAAGAAAAAAAAATGGACCACGAAGAATGGTGGTCGGTTGAATAATTCTGAAGCAAGTTGATGTCAAGTGTCAACTCCTCGAACGGAGTGAATCCGGGTGACGTAAATTTTTTGGACAGGGTTTGTAAATCGGCATCCGGCCGAATTGAGGAAGGTCGTGATGCTAAGTTCAGATCAGATGTTTTCGAGTCACGGGGAAGCGTGCGCGCCCGAATGCGAGGAGAAGAGCATAGCGGTGCCGTGTACGATGCCATGTGCCTCAAACCGCACACTGGCCTTTACTCTCGACTCGAAAAACAGTGCCAGTGGATCACGTGCTGGTGTTTCCTTCATCCGCGACTCTCGTTTTTAGTTGCTTTCCATTAATCGCAGCCGACGATGTTTTCGTTTCCCAATTTTGGAAAATCCCGATCGACGTTCGCTTCGTTTACAGTTTCGTTTTCAGTACGCCGAAATTTTTAGCTAATTCGCGAATTAACTGCATCGCGATTTTAAATTTAATTGGGCGAGTTCGCGTTATTTTCAGTTAATCGCGAGTCGGCAAAATTAGTTTTTAAAATCATCGGGTTCGTGCGATTTTTGTTTGTTTTCTTTTATCGATGGTTGAATGTAAAAGACGAATAAAGTTAACGTGTTGGCATTTCTATACAGATATGACCTTTTGAAAATGAGCCTCGATTGAGATCACGTGGTTGGCATATTGGTCGAAAATCGGACGAATGCTATAGTTATTGTTAGGCTACAAAAGAGTTCATTCTGAGTATCGTAGCTTACGATTTGATGAGTTCCTATACCATATCGGATTAAAAATGTAGATATGTTTTGAAAGCCTCATATGATGCCGTTCTGCTGGAACTGCCCAGTGTATGTTCCACTGGCCCCGTCAGAGTGCTTAGTATTCAAATAGAAGTATTTTAAAATATCATTCACTCGTTGTGCGACGGTCTAAACTAATCTATAAAAGTGTACAGTCACCACCGTGGCGCTGTACAATTTCAAATTTGAAATAAGCTCCACGTGTGGAGGCGCACTGGGGTGAAATGGCCTTTCCAGAACTGTAAATTGAATGAATCCGTCTGTATTACACCCTTTGTTAATGAAAGACATTCTTCAAGAAAACCAATATTCGCGCACAGAAGCCAAAAAATTGAACTTTTAAAACGTTACCGGAGAAAATCAAGCGATTCATTCATTTCGATGGAACTTTGTGAAGGTATAAAGTATCCAACGTGAGTACATTATACTCGCAAAACACTTCGTAGGCAATATAATAAAGTAGAAAAACTGCAAGATTGAAGAAAAGGATGAACATTGTGTGTAAATATCACCGAAAGTGGTAAGTGTCCGGACTTATAAAAACAGATGGACACGTTGCTTGAGTTCAGTGGGGATGCTGTAAAATCAATTACTCCAGCTTTAGTTTTTCAAAATTTTGGATTCTTGGTCTGAAAATATATTAAGCCACTCGAAGCTTTATTTTAAGATCATTCAAAATCACACGTAGCTTCATGGTCTATCATAAACTACCTCTTTGAACGTGAAATTGGGTCGAACTGGCAACAGCCAGGAAGTGGTGAGTTAGTTTCGAAGAGGGCTAAAAAATTCTCTCCATTGAAGCGGGGCTAGAAGATCCGTTTACTTCGAAATTTTAAATGAGAAGCTACGCCGTGCTGCCCGTGCTAGATTACTGATTTGGATTATTGCACCTTATCGTGTATGTGATCTCGATTCGAGTCGTCAACATCAAGCCACCGAATAAAGAGGACCATTTTCATCACATTTTTCAAGTTATTTTAATTTTCACGCTCGTTAGAAAACTACTGTCAAGCGACCCAATCCCGTAAGAACAAAAATATTGACATGATACCTCATCTATTAAACAGCATGTCTCATTTTCGATATACATGAAAGAACCACCTCTAAATTTTAGGTTTAATCCCTTCCCCAAGATTCTGTGAAGTCATAAGATAGAAAATAGCAGCGTAGTGAATTTAATATTCGTACAAATCGGGTGGACCAGTTATTTTATTTTATTGTCGCAGACAGTAGAATGGAGTGAAAAACAATAACTTTGAAGTTCGAACTACGACGACCACTCAAAAGTCGTTGTTTTGATGTCTGTGCAAAATATCAATAAAACATTCCAATATTTCAAGTTTACTCATAGGGCTGAAATTTGAACGGGGGATTTCGACTGACGAGAAATTGATTTCAGAGCCTCAATTCACAAAAACGCTAAAAATGAAACTTGTGACCAAAAGAGTCCCTATTTTCAACGAATTTAAACGCAGGATTATTTCAAAGTAAGCGGAGCTGCCACAGTTTTGTCTGAAGTCTCATATAAGGCAATTTTATACCTAAAAACCATTGTCTCTTGTGAGGCATTTCTTCATTCAAGATGTAGATACATGAGTGACTTTCTCAAATAACAGTTTTTCAACATAATTGCCATTAAAAAATTATCTCATCGTAAAGCATCTTACTCTTCAATTATATACGTATAATTTACTGAAAATACCAAAGAAAACACTGTTCGTAGTTTTATGAGTCACTTTGATGTCTGAAAAACTCTGAAAATTCAAAAATATGATAAAATTAAATTCCTAAAAAACTCAGTTTCAAAACTAGAAAAAAAAATGTTTGTTGGTAGGTTAAGAACGTTCTGTGTTATCGAAGAATAAAGTGTTTCATAGTATCGTATTTCTTGTGAATTCGTATTTCGAAAATTCATTTTTTGTTAAAATTTCTTACGTTCATCCCATGGTAAATTTTGAGCTGTGTGTGCGAACTAAGAATATTAGAATTTTTTACTGATATTTCTTGTATAAATTCGTCATCATTACATTAACACGGATAAAGTTCCGGTTTTTTTTTATTTATTTTTTTTTAAGAAAAATGATTGCAGATTTCTTGGTGGAAAATCCTGAAGAAACTGCACCTCCCTCAGAAAATCACTAACTTTTTCAGTTGCTTAAAATTGTTGACTGGTACATTTTATACCAAAAGGAACAAACTTAGCTATAGGAAAAAAATTAATTCCAAAAATTGTCAAATTTAAGACGTATCTTATATACGAGTACAATGATTAAAAATTTAACAATAAGGAGATAGATATTCAATGAACTATGAGTTTACAAAAGACAGAGTGAAAGAGACGTGATTGTTCTCCGATCTCGCATATGATGTTCGCAGTAATCCTTTATGAATGCACTTAGAAATACTATCTGTAATGGAATGTATTATTCTATTAATTTCGAATCGTCATAGAAAATTTTCTATGAAAAAAGTACATAGAGCGACTGAAAAGTAATGCCTATACACCCGGGAGGGGGAACGAGAAGAGATATCGGATGGGACCAAGAAGAAATGAAAGTAAAATTCTTTAGCTTCAAAATGATGTATTCATTTTTCGTAGTCGCTATTAACACTTACACATTTCTCCCAACGATTAACAAATTTTTCATTCCATCCACGAAGAAATTTTCATCATTTTCATTGATCCGGGATCTCACGTTTTCTGAGGCGTAATGATTACCCCCTTAGGTCTCGCTTCAACATGGGGGAAAAGGGGAAATCGCATGGGGCAAAATCGGGTGAGTACGGAGGGTGGAAAATCAGCATGAACTTCAGCTTGCGCAGCACTTCCTCAGTGGCATGTGAGATGTGTGGCCTCAGCAGATTCTTTGATAGCCAAGTTCCGGAATGATAATGGCCTACACGTTCCTTCGATATTCCCAGATAGTTCGTGATTTGACGGTCACTTCGAATCAAATCGCCCACTTTCTTGCGATGAATTTTGTCAGTCCCAGGAAATGGTCGTCCGCTACGAACTTCGTCCTCAGTATTCGCCTTACATGTTTCACATTCGTGAAATTTTATCACTGACCGATTCACCGTACTTCTATCAATAGTATCATCACCATAAATCACTTTTAACCGGCGAAAAATGTCTATAGGGTTCGTGTTCAAAAATTCAATCACTGCACATTGTTTTAGATGTGTACACAAAACAGCATTACTCTTCTCCACGATAATGGCTACTGATTGCGAACTGGAGAAGGTATTTCAACGAAAGTTGGTTTACAGGTAAAAGAGGGATGTAGGTTTGTTATGCTACGTCGAGCGGCTCTGCAAGTTGTTTTGTTCATATTATATGTATAGTCGTGTGTGCATTACTTTTCAGCCAGCCCTCGGAAGTTTTAACCGTCGAGAAGTAAGGATAGGCAAGTACTATATGTATTGTCAGGCTAAGTTGCCTGTTTGCCCAATTGAAGGAAAATCACTCCCACCGATACACCTTGTGTTAATTTTAGGTCACTGAACAAGACCAAGGCAAGGTTCACGAAAGTCTTGTTACTCAAGGCCCCGTATTTAGATTTTCTGTTACGAGTAAATAGCAAAGGATCTGAAGAGAATTCAACCGGGTTTTCCAGGAGGAGGGGGTAAAAATCATTGTTTTTGTTACTTACGCGTTCTTTCTTAAGAAATTGTTATTATGGTACAAATGTAGGGCTTGGATGATGGATATTCTGAGTTCAGTTCGCACATAAATTCTCAATTTACTCGGATTCCTTATTTATAATAATACAATATTTTCTCAGTGCCGGAGTCAATTTTACTAATTTTTGCGGGGGTAGTACTAATTGTTCATTTGTTCTCAGTACCTATATCATATTAGATCAGGATTCGTCGGTAAATAATTAGAATTGCTAATTTAATTCCACGTGCGTGAGTCATTCATCACACGTAGAAGCAAACTACTGAGATAAAATTCAACCCGATTCGAACGTACATTCGAGTTTTCTTTACAACCGCATTATTTCGAATTGATATTTGCTATTATCATTCTGCTCGCCGATGATAAGAAACGGGAATCGGTGTATTCGTTACAATTTGTTTACACAGTTCTCGTTCGATCATTCGGCAGTAGGTCTAAATTTAGATTTTGACAGCCGAGGAAACCCATATGTCAGGCGGTAGTTTTCTTTTATTATAGAGCATCTTTCGACGTACTCAAGTCGTACTCAACGGGTTTCCGAAGACGAGATACATTTCTTATTTGTTCGAGCCGACGAGGCGAGAATTTTATTATTTGTTTGCTTCTCATCCTCAATATCAATTATGCGAGCCCATTCTCGAAAACTCGTATAACTTTAATGTTACAGTCGAATATACGAGCTTTTTTTTCACAATTTGGCGGCCAAACTTATCTTCAAATTTTATAAGCTAAGTTCGTCGTTCGACTGACATAAATCCGAAAATATTGACCGGCGGTGCTACTATTATGTACCAAACACCTCTTGCGTTCGATGTGCCCCAAAATTTGGTACTGTAATACGTCTTGTTGTTACATCAGTATCGTCGTTTTCCTTTCAAGATGTTCTGTAGCTCAACCATTTTCGTAGATATAAAATTTAAAGACATGTTACTAAGCCGACAAAATGCACGTTCTAGGTTCAGATCTTTTACATTCTCCAGCGAACATAGAAGGTGGTTATTTGGTGCGTTTAACGTTCCGTGCGCGAGCTCGTTAAATAACGATGACATGAAATCGGAATGCAATCGCCGATGCCAAAAGCTCGCTCTTGGCCTTTATTACAACAGACGATAGTGTGCGACCGCGAAACCCAAACTTTGGTCGAGAGTACACCTTCGACGGTGAACGCGATCACCGCTGTGCAGCAACAGCCATCGCAGCAACAGCAGCCGATCCGGGCGCCGAAGAAACAGTTTTTCGCGTCGAGCAAACTTTTGCAAAGACACTACTACCCCGAAGGCGGTTGGGGCTGGGTCATCATATTCTGCGGCACGTGCATTCATATCCTGAATCACGGACTGCAGCTGTCGTTTAGTATCGGCGCCGTGGTCATCTCAACGAGGTACCACGTCTTACCTGCGGACACAGGTTAGTACCGAGACTTTTCTTCGCATTTTTAGGAGACAACTGAAATAATAAGGACATTGGTAGAATAAAAAATGAAATACAAGGTTCGTAAATTTAAATTTCGATTCGAGCTTGCGAGGTTATTTACCTTTGAATGGCCCTGATCTTGAACTTGGTGCTCGGGTTTCTCGGACTATATTTCAATATCATATAGGACGTATTTTTATTGCGGATATTGAACTTTCGGTATGGTCGCATTTTGAAGGCACTGACTTATCGGTAAACTTTCTGAGCCAGCCTTCTAAATCCAACATGTTTTGTGTTGGTACTGACGTCATTAAGTTTTTCACGTGGTTATATTTTTGGAGTTATTAACTTACCTGTAGTTCATGTTCTAGCTTTAACAAAGGGGAAGGGCGTTGAACTTTCTACAGAGACGCATTGCTCTTCCAATCGGCGTATAAATTTACAATACGAACTACCCGTAGGTTCCTAATCCAAAACTGGAACATGACTAAAAAAAACGCCAGCCCAGAAATCAGAACTCATAAAGCTTAGGTTCAAGGAATAGGCTTAAATATGGGGAGAGGAGGGAGCTCAACCCCTTCTTTGAAAGCCCCACCCCAAAAATTTTGATACTTTATTGAATGAGTCTGAGTCAGCCCGAGTCGACGTCTCGCTTTGACCTCACCCCTACGTACCCATTTACATCGATGGAAAAATGATCTCTCCAGATAGCCACGCTCGATGTCTAGGACTATATTTGGGCTGCAAACTTAATTGGCATGAACACGTTCGACGGAAGAGAAAACTACTCAACAGGCATTTAAAAAGTTCTGCTGGCTCATTGACCCTCGCTCGGAACATAGCCTTGCCAATAAGAGGTTTATCTACTCCACCATCTTCAAGCCTGCCTGGGCTTATGGCTGCGAACTGTGGGGATCAACAACTGTCTCCAATGTCTCGTTATAGAAAGGTTCCAAATAAGTTCATGCGAACAATAGCAAAAGCGTTGTGTGTTACCAATGCTCAACTATGGTCTGATCTCGATCTCGTCTCCGTCGATGATGTCATCTCGCAAAGGGTAAACAGCCATAATAAACGTCCGCACCATCATTCTAACTTGGAGGCTAGTACGTTACTGAGACACCAGCAGTGACACCCGCTGGCTTTGTTCAAGACACATTGGATTTTATTAGCTAAAAGTTACTTAATTAATTAATCTCCCTTGCTAATCAGTAGAGCTGATTGCGCTTCTTTAGTTTTCTGTTGTAACCTACTTTTGTATAATTTGGTCAATACTGTACTCTCGGTAGTTCCAGATAAACTTTCAGGGGGAAATTGCTCCGCAAGGGTAGGGATTACACACAAAACAAAATCAGAAACGAATTCAGCTGATAAAAAATCCCTCATTTCGAAGTTATGCTGGTAGTTTTTACTGATTTACACTGTTTAAGGTTGCGGCTCTTTATGCTGCCACAGGGTTAGTGGTTGCACTTAAACCAGTATTAAAATTAATTTAGAGGGCCGCGGAATCCCCTTGTGGATAACACTGAAGGTGGTTTTTATTGATCAACACTTTTCGAGGTTGTGGCCACTTGTAGCGCCGTAAGGGTAGAGGTACAGTAAAAAATTTATCCAAAACGAACTTAATAGTTGAAGGTGAAATCATCTTCATATCCCTGCTTATAGGTTTTGTTAACAATTTTCGGTTGCAGCTCACTGTGGAGCTACACAAGTAAGGATTACTCTCAAAATAATATCAAAAACGAATTCAATAGCTCAAAAATTAACTGTTTCGATTCTACTGAAGACAGTTTTTGCTGATTAACAATTGTCGAGGTTGCGGCCTTCTCCGAGACTCCGAGAGTAGGAATCGCAGTTCACATCACATGAAAATTGAATTTGACTTGCTCTAGAAAACCCCCAGCATAACATTTTTTAATATTTTGGCGATTCATAGTTGATAAAATACTAAAATATAAATGAAGGCGTGAAGTTGAAAACATCCTATGTAGCAATGTGAAAAGTGTACAAGAGAAGCAAGAAACTGTTTCAGCTGAGGTGAACGGGGTTGGTTTGGCAAAATAGGTGCCCAGCCAATTTTCTGAAGCTTCATGCACATGTCCATGTACAAATTTCCGGGATCAGGCAAGCCTAAGCTGAGAGGGTTGACGTTGCGCACATTCTAAGTCCATGGGAAAGTCGAAGCAAAACATCCTAAGTGCCACCAACATCAAACGCTACCTGTTACTTTGGAGTTAGGATGTTTTGCATGGATCGCTCGCCGGCACATGTGCGTGCTGCGATCTTTGGGTTGAAATTAAAAATACATTGAGGCTCTATTAGCTCTTAGGATGTTTAGTATTGTATGGACGGCGGTTCTTAGAACACTTGCATGCATAAAACCACTTTTGCAAAAGTTGGCACGTAGGATGTTTTGAACTTCGCACCTTCAAATTGTTTACTCTAAAAAAAGAATTTTGATGTGAAGTGAAACTAAAAGAGGAGGTTAGCGTAACACCATTTTATGGCAAGGTAGTGTTACTTGAGGGAGGTAAAGTACTAAGCCAAATCTCACGAGGAAAATTTCTGCACTGACCTTTAGTTTTAGAGAGAAAAAAACTGAGGGCTCTCGCCTTCTTTCCGCTCTGCATAATGAATTTTCGCAGTAAACTATAACTGGAATCAAAGAAGATATTGATTGCTGAAGAATCCCTTTGTTCCCATGGTCCAGGGTTCGTGCTTTTCTGGGTTACTAACGACTGTACTGCAATATATGTTTTCGCGAATAAAAAAATCAGTGGAATCCTCGAGTCTTAAATTTTTTGACCAGAGCTTTTATAGTCTGAGAATTGCTAAATAAGTAATAACACATATGAGATTAGGAGTGTAGGTATCACTTAAAAATTTATGTTATTTCATTCGTGTTCAAAAATAAGTCTTGTATACTCACTCCATCTAAGGATGGCGGACAAATTATGGCATAAAAATGGGAATTGGTATTGACTCATTATATGATGTAAACTAGAAATTTTTCATCGGGATGAATTTGTATTAGTTTATTATGATGTTAATTTGGAATTTCTCAAAAGGCAAGCGTGGTATTATATGTATATGTATTTATTGATTATGGTGGGGCGTATGGCAGTGCACGCATGCCAAATTGGCCCCGGGACACCGCACCCTCTATCCAGGAACTACCCCGATTATGCCTGCGTCAGGATGGGGGAGATGTATGTACATTTATATGAGCGAGGAAAGAAAAAAAGACGTTTCCGATCTCTTCAATGAGAAACAACTTTTTCTTCTCGGGTATCAGCGCACATCTGATACGCTGTATGTGCGTGTGAGTAATGCAATACGCTTTGGTTAAACTGATCGTTGAAAACTGAAATCAGCACCGATCCGACTTATTATCAAATGCCTGCGATAAATACTATAAATACCCGTCAAAATGACTGGCGCACGAGCACCAGAGTGCTAATTGTGTATTCGGTTGTAAGTCGCACGCGAACCGCCGAGAATAGGCAGGCTGTATAGCAATTTGTGCACAGGCACAGCCGACCCCGACCCGTACCTGTGTACAGCATGCAGCATGCAGCCATGCACCTCGACTGTGCTTGGATATGACCGCTGCCGTTGCACTGTCTTCTGCATTATATTGCAGTATCACATATACGAGGCGGTAAAATGCGATAACGATGCAATTAATCATGACGAGTGCGTGAGGAAGTAAAGGGAAAAAAATTATAGTAAAAATAAGGACAGACGAATACAGAACTGTAGGGTCGAAGTGAAACCAATCCGGACGAATGTGAAAAGTTGACAACTTTTAAGGACGCGCTGTATGAGATCTCGTCGATGCAGATAATGAAGATCAGAAAAAGTTTTACTTCTCATCCCATTCGATTGCATCTTTCGCGGCAACTTATTTTCGTAAATAAAGTTCACTGTTCGGCAGTTCGGCTTACACCGGATGAATTATTGTCCCGATTTTCTACACGATGCAATTCGCCAGTTATGTGCGGTGCCCCCGATGGCCTTTGTCTATCGCTCTGTCTCTCTCTCTTTCTCTATCTTTTTCGCTCTCCTCTCGAACGTGTATTCGAAAATATCCGGAGAGTCAAGAAAAAAGATGTTGCGGTAGGATTACTACTATTGTACCGATCAAAACGAACTAACTCTTGTTTCGATGAAATATGTAGCGTATTTTCCCCGTAAGTTCACTCCGGAACTGAGCGCACTCTTCGATGGTCTCGATTTTTTGTCTTCCCCCTCCCCTTCCCCCGCTGAAGTGAATGAAAGGAAACATTCGTTATGGAGTATCACTCGGTTTCGTGGTAAAAATACCAATTCCGGTTGACTTTTGGCTCACTTCAACGTATTGTGCTCACTCTCCCCTTGTTTTTACTGAACACGTTTCTCGCGTTGCATAACGATACTTTGTAACTATACGTATAGGTGACTTCGGTAAGTTTCTCAAAATCTGGCGTTACCTAAATTCAGTTTGCAGATACATAATAGATTATACTAAATCAACTCAACATTGTCGACCGACGAAAGGTCACAGAATATATTTTCCAAAATTAGTAGTCGTAATTATCGGTATTACTCTTTAAAAATGCAAATTTTCATCCCTTATTTTGATTTATGACATTCTTTCTGTCAATAACGACTCTATTTTTACTAATAAAATTTTAAACATTGTAGTTATGACAATATTTCTGAAAAGTAGGTACTTTCTAGACTGTCTCATCCCAAAATTTTTTCGTACTTTAACGAAAGTATATAGGAGTAGAAAGAAATCGATAGAGAAATCTTGAAAAATTTTGAATAAGCCTAGTGGAGAGTGAAAAAAAGTCTCAGTCAAGCTTGAAATAATCTTAACCGAATCTAAAAGAACGATAATATGGTATGAAACCTATCGAAAAGAGTCTTAAAGAAATGTTGAAGAGCTTAAACGAGTTCGGGAAAACTCTAAAAGTGTCGTAACGAGTCGTACAAGAAAGATTCTCGAGAATCCTAAACAAATTCGAAAGAGAAGACTGAACACATTTGGAAGAGTCTTCAAGATGTGTCCTAACATAAGTTTGAAAACATTTCGTACACATTTACGAGTCAAAGAATGCCTAAGGAGTCTCAAACCAACGTTGGGATCTTCTAAAAGTCACAGTTAAGCCTGAAATTATCTTAAACAAGTTAGACGGGTCTTGAAGAAGTCTAATCCTTCGCAAATTTTTGGAAAATAATCTAAGTGAGTCATAAAAAGTTAGGGATGGATCTCAAAATGTCTTCTTTCGGTTGAATGTTTCTTGAACGAATCTATACGAGCCTTGAAGACAATTTATAACAGGTCTGGGAGGACCTGAAAGAAGCGTTGGAGAATTGTACTTACGCTTGGAATGGCGAGTGTGAAGGCGTCTCGAACACGTGTTAAAGAATGAACTCTAAAACATGTCCTGCAAGAATCTTAAACAACTCTGGAATGGTCATCAAAACTTCTAACCAAGCCTAAAAGTATGTCCAACCGTGCATATTTAGATCTTTCCGACTTTTGAACTCCTTTGCGCGATATCTAAACATTATTATTTTCCAATAACCCTTTATGCACGTTATTTGCATTCCAAAATTCGACTTTCTTGTTAGTTCCATTATGAAGATTTAAATTGTTAGTTTCGTTACACACCATTGTCAAAAAACCAATCCAATGCAAGAACTTGGCAGTTAGTGTATAAGAACAACTTTGACGCGATGCTCGAAAGGGTAGTTCCTGTGGCCAGGGGTGCGGTGTTATAGGGGCCACTTTGGCATGGGCGCATCGCCATACGTCCCACCACACCATAAGATTAACTGAGACACCGTCCATGTATAGAGTCGTTGATTATACACGGGTCATTACGACGATGTTAAAATTAGCTAAGATCACACAGAAGCGTGTTAAGACTTTTTGAGACTATGGTAGGACTATCTAAGATTTTGAAAGTTGGCGAACCCCCGGAAGACCAGTTCAGACTCTGATCGTTAAGATTTAATCTGACTCGATAAGATACTTTAAAACCCTGTTGAGACTTTCTAGGACTCGTATCTCCTCAGGAAATTTTAGATGATTGAAAGACTGCAGTTTGACTAGTCTATGAGGTGATTTTCTTGTCGTCTTAACAGTACTTAGTGACTCAGCTTTTCTAATATGCCTATGCGTACAGGGGTTTTCGAGACTATATTTATGAATACAGTTGTGCCAACACTTAGGTTTCCTTCGCAACCGGGTATTTCCGACCTTCCCACGAGTTTTTGCACATTCCGCACTTATTGATGTAATAAGTCCCAATATTACATTCAAAAAACACATTACGACTCGATAGGACAACAATGTCTGTAAATTGTTTAGATTTACCATACGAGTACACGAGACAATTCTCTTTCAAGTTGGATCGTCATCCATCTGCGAAACGTCAGTGTCGGAGAAGACAGTTGACTGATAGGTTAAAACCAACCAATTAGAAGCAATTGTATAATGTAAAGTTCAATTAGTCTTTTCTCTGTGTTTGTATTGGTCTGTCGGTTAGACAGTCTATTTTTCAATCGACTTTTCGTGACGCTGTCGTCGAAGATAATAGGTTTGCAAATCACATATTCGAAACAATCAGATCACTGACCATCCATGCACCAGACGGAAAACACATTTCGACATCGAAACCAAGCCGTGCTCTTTGACTGTACAATAAAATTAAGAAAAATCAATCAGAATCGCGTAACAGAATTATGGTCGAACCCTAACCACGTATTGTCGCGGTTGGAACGAATAAGTCTCCTTCTCCTTCGTTTACAGAAAAAAGTTTCGCGTTAAACTACCGAAAGCTCTAACCATACCAGAGTTTTGAAAAAGTTAATAACCGTGACGAATGTAAACTGCGATGGCTGGATAGCCGCACGCGGTTCTCGTAAACATAAACAGAGACTAAAATAAAATTTATAAAAGAAAAAGCCGTAACGAATTTGCTGAAATCTTGACAATAAAAATACGAAAGAGCGAACAATAATGATTAAATAGTAAACGAGTATAAATATTGTTTTTTTCCCCGTTTCTTAAATTGCAGCTCAGTCGTGAAAATCTATAAATACGATCGTCGACTTTCGGATCAAGAAATACGTATGGTTGAGAAAATATACAGTCCGACTGGCTTCGCTATTTCGGAAGTCGCAGTCAAATTGTGAAAAATTAAATAATGCGCCCTTCTTAAGTAACTCGAGTTATTTCGAAATAATGCCGAGGGATGCGCCACTCGGCTCGCCTAAAGCGCGATGACATTTTATGATTTTGCATATTATTAAAAATAGCAGTGCTTCCGTCTTATCAAATGTTCAAATGAGGAAAATCTCACATTTTGCGTTACAACATAAAATGCCGACTTTTGGACGCGTAATTTCATTACTAGTTGAAGGGTCAGAAGGCCTTTAGTGAATTTACATTTGTATGGAAGCGATGACTCTTTTGCGAATGAAGTAATCACATAATAGCGATATCGGTTCAGTTCCAGAGCACGATGCATTCGGCAAATAGTGACTTGAAAACTTCCTTGCCTTTTGTCTGTAAATGTTACCGAATAAATGTGGGACCAAGCAAGAACTGTACATAGTGAAATCTAGTTACTTTTGAAATGAGAAGTTTAATACTGAACAGAAGAAAGCTACTGCCAATTCGAAGAATTCAAACGAAAACTAGTTTTTTGTTATGGTAAGGCTGATTAAGACACATTTTCATGAATAAGATCCACGCACTCAACCAAAACTGTATAATTTCTGGAAGGCATATAACGAAGAATTTGAAGTATGAATCCAGCTTCTCATATGATAGCGGATCCAGGAAGTCGAGAATTTGAATCATGATTTGTTTTCACGAAGGTACCTGTACGAGTTGATAACAGAGATGTACCTACATACTGAACTTAGAATGCTCAAAGGTTGCCACAATCTGAGCTAGCGTATTCAATTTCTAATATTTCGGGTTATAGTTTCCTGTGTAGCCTTGTAGGAAATATAGTTTAAATAATTTCAAAATGAACTCAGCGACTCAAGAAACCCTATGTTTCCGATCAACGATGCCCGGATATCCAATGTTCAGATGTTTGCATCTATGGAGCCTTAATTACCTAAGAAATAGTGGCGAAGGAACGGGGAGGAAGTACAGTGATACTCGCCCAAAGCAAGTTCGGGAGGGCGGCAAAAAATGAAAAACTCTTCAGCAAGTAGATAAAATGTGCCTTGAGAAATTTTGGAGATAAAATTCATAAAAATTTTTGCTTGTTAACTAAGTTACTAAAGACAAAAGTACTTTATTTGGCATTTCGATTAATAATCTTAATTTTTATACCCCCCAGGGGGAGGAAAAAGTTACAACACTATTGCTAAGAAATGAATCCGACAATTTAGAGAAAACTCTGTAATCTTTTCATTGGAAGCTACTAATCCAAATTTTCATGTATTCATCCCAGTGGATTCATTGGTGGGGAACAGGCGTCCAAAAAAAAAAAAACCTCAAAAATGGGTTTAGTGAATTCGGAGACCACAGAAAAAGGTTATCACGTGACATTTATTTTTGATTAACGTGGAGAGACGAACATAATTTCATGAGTAGACCTTCAACAGTCTTATGTTGGAGCCCCCATTTACTTTCTTCTCAAATAATGTTTCTCAGAAAACTTCTTCTAGGGTCTTATGTTATGATACACTAATTTTTTCTCTTATTTTTTTAACTGTACTTGTTAGATGTTTGAAGGAACATCGCATTTTTCTTTTTATGGAGATTCCTTTATTAATCTTGAACCCTCCGGCTTCAAAATGTTTTTCGAACTTAATTTTTGGTTTTTACTCCAAAACATAATAACGTTTTCTTGTAGAATAAAAACTGCCAGGGGGGCAGTAGAATAATTACCTCCCCAGCAAAAATAATATTTTATTCCTGTTCCAGACAAGTATAGAGACGCTCTTAAAAATGTTTGTTTAAAGATTCGCTAAGACAGTTCAAAACTAATTTAAGACTTATTACCGGCTTTCTGAAGACTTTTTAGAACTCGTCCAGACTTAATTAACACTCTTCTGAACTTGATCACGATATCTTAAGACTCCTTAACGTTCGTTAAAACTTTCTAAAACTCATTAAATACTGACAATTCTTGCAAACCTGTTCGAGACACCTCAGACTCTTTTAAAATTATCTAAAACTTGCTGAACCCTACAAGCTTCGTTAATAATTTCTGAGACTTTATCTTGTATTCTTGTTTGCAATTTCCGGTGACTCTTAAAGATTCTAGTGAGCATGTTTGAGGCTTAGCAAAACTTTCCCATGTCTAAGTCGTCTTCAATTTCAGTTTTTTCCCTAAAGAGGAGCAATTGCCTCCATTTTCTCTTCCATGTATCCGCGTATGCTCTGTCACGCATCAGCGGTGTTTTTTAACTGGTTACAAAAAATTGAGTCTACAAATAAAAGCGAAACAGTTGTGAGTTCTCGCCTCTGAAAGCTGAGTCAGCAAGCCACAAATCTATTAAAACTCGCCGCTAAAATCTTCCAGAACGCCCCTCTCATACACTTGCTAAAGAGGTTCTGATTTTGTATTTTGGAAAGGGGCCGATTTACCCCTCCGTTCTGATGTCAGTTCTCCTAGATTTACAGTTGGAGATACCACACTTTAGCACTAAATTAAACTAATACTAAAAATATTTATTGAGACCTTAAAACCATTGGAGTTGGTATGTGGTATGTCTTGTTCAGGGTATTTTACAACATTAAATTATTTTTCTATGTCGAATATTAGTGAATATTGAACAATTAAAATATAATTTAATTTATTCATTTTTTGTATTTCACGAATTATAGTTTTAAATGTATTTTCTTGAAAGTGCACACAATGCAAAGTGTCTATCGAACGAGAAAACTTGAACTGAAAGACTACGAGGGAATTTGTTTCTGATTTTGGAAACTTTTTTCAGTTTTGCACGATTAATTTTCAGTAACTAATCGAAGAATTTTTTATATTTATTTGCGTATTAGATAAAGTTCAATTTTTGAGGTTTCGGGAGATTTTCTATCTACATGGGGGACTTTTCGGGGCCTTGGAAGGTCCGATAGACACCCTGAAGTTCTATTATTCAAGTCACCTAATTTGAATGCCAATTAACCAGAGAAAACAGCCACCGTACACACATATGAGTATTATCAAAGAGGGAGGGAGGAAGGTGGGAGGAGGGTTAAGGTACGACGAAATTACGAGAAGTGGATATAGGGTATGAATGAAGCGAAACGGCTGCGCAGGAAGGATGGGTGTAAAGCATCCATCCAGCTTTAGAACTCGGTGTTATTGAAAATTTCTCGCCAATTCTACGTATCTGTAAGGCCTTTGATGTTTTTTCTTAAATCATTGAAATACGTTGACTATCGCCCGACTAGTTTCTAAAAATTCTGGCTACGTAACGAGCGAATTGAACCTTGTAAATCAATCGATTTTTCGGCTCTCTCTCTTCATCAGCTGTGAATTCACAAATGCTATCTAACTGCTAGCGGCTGATTTTTTTCTACAAAATTAATGTAACAGGAGGACTGAAAACAACGATCATGTCATTGTGATGGATACAAAATAGGAAGAAAGAAAAGAAAGAAAGAGAAGATTTGAAGACGTCGCGAAAGCTGGTGATCTCCATCATCACTTCGATGAGTCTGTAAAAACGTCCCATTTTGGCATCTTCTAACTGAATTCGTGTCAACAAGGATTGCTTACCCTCTCAACCGAGTTATGTTTTAAACTTCATATTAATGATGTTTTCGTGTACCGTAGGCTGTAAGCGCCAACAGCGTATTTCCACGTAATATCATTAATTTCACGAAATACGAATCCGTAGAATGAGCTATAGAAAAAAAGATAACCGATGTTTTTTTCATTTTTTATACCGAGCTCGCGTTCCTGCGGTTCATATTCAGTAATACGAAACCAGACTAGATTATTTATTTATTTTTCAGTTTTCTTTCGCTGTCGGCTGGTTTGCGTGATCGACGATCGAGCGAAAATCGGCTCCCGTTTTGGTGCGTCGCCTTTACGGTATTGATCGATTTCCTTTGACAGACGTCGCGGGCTGAATGTCCGAACGTTCATCAAAAGTGACCAGCCGACCCGATGACGTGTAGTTGTGGGAAATGCGACGTTAATGTGACATACTCGACGTCGACTACTACTCGGATACAAATAATGATTATTTCGGTGAGTGCGGACAGAACAGAAGACGTCGACGAGATATGGAAAGAACGACAGTGAGACAGAGTGAAGGAGGAGAGCTTTCTTATTGTACTGTTAAGTTTAAATGATGAACTGACAGACCGCCATTCTCGGTGGTCTGAGCTTCAGCAGGTTCAACGTAACTGCGGAATGCCGGACCTGATATATCGCGAAATAACAGTCAGTCGGTTGGATACTGGCACAAAGCCGTATACATTGATATGAGACTTGGAGAAGGCGAGCTCAACTGAAGAATTTAAAGATGAAATAAGACTTTGCGATTCTTCAGTTTCTTCAGTCCTGCTCCGCTCCTGCTTTTGAGGTCCCGGATCACAGTGCGGTGCTTCGTCTTGTTCACTCGGATTAATCGTTCAGAAAATACGAGTAAAAATGAATCGCTGAATAGAATATTATAGAAAGCTTTAATTGGCAGTTTAAGTATCGAAATAGCGATTGGAGTAACTGAATGTACTTCAGAACTCAGATAACACCAATTCTGGCGCTTAAATTTCTTACCAATCTGTCGAGGTAATTCGGAAAATACAGACGGGGAGAGGTATTTGCCAGTACATGGCTCTTACTTCCACATTATATTGATATCCGTATCATTATATTTTAAACAGCTGCCTGCTCCCCTATTAAAATTTTTTTGTTCAAAATATGTATATCTATTTATCCGCGTCTTAGTGCACATATCAATTTCGTTGTTGCCCAACCTCATTTTGTTAATATTTTCAGAAATCGGTGGAAGGGGTCAGCGAAATGGCCGTCCTCCATGGTTCTCACCCTCCAAAAAGATTCACTTGTTAGTACTTCGTTAATGTATGGGCTAATTTTGTTAGTACTCCTTCCCTTCTCGAGATACTCCCAAAAAATCGTGAGAAGGCCCAGGGAAATGGTAGCCCTTTCCATTTTGAATTCGGGTCGGAAATGGTCCCATTCGTTAGTGTAGGCATTCGTTTCGTCAGTGCTCATTCCTGTTCCTTAATTCTATGGAGAGTGAAACTGGGAAATGACAACTCTTCCAGCGAAAATGGTCTCATTCGTTCGTGCTTGGCATTCGTTTTGTTAGTGCTCATTCCCGTTCCTTACTTCTCGGGAGAGTGGAATTGGTAACAATTCTTCCCAGACTTAAAGCTTGGAGTCAGAATAGGTCTCCTGTGTTAGTGCACTTGATTTTATCCATTCATTTTGTTAGTGATCATCTCGTTCCCCTGATTCTGGAGGCAGGGGTTAGGAAAATAACAGCCCCTCTGCCAGCTTTAAGTTTGAAGTCGAAACTAGTCTGTTTATCAGTACTTCGTCGATGCGCATTAATATAGGTATTTGTTTTGTTAGTGCCTAGGTGCTTCTCCCGTCTTCTAATTCTATAGATAGAGAGTAAATAGGTTTATTAATTCCTTTTTTACTCAACCCCTTCTGTAGTTAATTCCAAAAAAAGACGTGTGTGGGTCCTGGGGCTAGTGAAACAGTAGTCCCTCTTCATTTTGATTTTACTCTCCAAAATAATTTATTAGTGTTTCGTTAGTTTGCCTTAATGTACAGGTTAATTTAGATAGTGCTCAATCATTTCTGGACCACTAAGAAAAAATAATAATAATAATAATGCCTTTACTAACAAAGCACTAACACGAATGGGACCAATTTTGATCTTAGATTCGAATGACAGAGGGGCTACCATTTTCCTGTCTCCTTCCATCGGTTTTTTGAAAATATTTCAAGAAGGGATTAAGCACTAACGAAATTAACTATTAACGCGTACTAACAAAGAACTAACAAATTAACCTATTTTTGAGGTAAAAATCAAAAATGTCGGAGAGCTAACATTTCGCTAGCCTTTCCCGCAGTTTTTTGGACATGTTGTGTTCAGAAGGAGTTCTGCGCCAACAAAATTGATTGGTAAAACACTAATTTTTTGAATAAAAAATTTGAGATGGGGCTGGTAGAAAATACCATAAACCTGGCTGAGTGGGCGTCCCTTTTGCCAGCCGCCTTCCCATTTCATATTTTCTATTCAAATGAGCCTATTTGTTAGCGCTTCGTTATCTGCTTTGTCACCATCTTCTAATTTTCTGAAGGGATATAAATCTGCCTCCCTGGTTCTTTCAAATCGATCGCACAAACAAATAATTTTTTCTGACGAAACTTATTATACATTAGATTTTTTGTAAAATTAATTCATCGTACTTTTTTTTTTTTTTTTTTTTTTTTTGTAACCATTCTGGAAACTTCATAAAAGAGCGGTTTTTAAACACAACATTTCAACGTAGATTCGGGACATTTTTGCTCAATTTCACGAGGTTTAGCGAACAGAAGGGATCTATATTTTACGTAAAACCAACGCAAGCCTGTAACAACGGAGGTTGTCCCGTGTGGTAGGAAAAGTAATTCGGCAAATTTTAATTGCCAATCGGCAAAATTAAGAAATGAATTTTTTTCAGGTTTTAATTGAAATTTTTTGTATTTTAGTCCGAATTTTTGCTATCTATTTCCTCTCTCCCTCAGAGAAAAACTTACGATTGCTCTGAATTAATTTTTGATCTTTATCGTTTACAGCTCTGAATCCCTTGGCATTTTTTATCCTTCTCTTCCTCTACCCCTCCGATACCCACGTATGAAATATGGTTTTTTAAAATTGAAGACCTGACTTCCAAAACGCGCAGATGAGTCCAAAAAATTGAAAATCGAGTTTTTAGCGCAATCTGGTGGAGGAAGTCAAAAGGCACCTTTCAGAGTTGATTTCACGATTTTATCACGACTTAGAGCCAGCTAAATCTTTCTTTCGTTCTTTTTTATAATACTGGTTTACTTGTGTTTTCAAGTTTTATGAATACAAGACTCTTATGACTGTAAGTCATACTTACTTTTTCCTGTTCGGAGGAATAGAAGGATGTCTGAAGGGTGGAGGGAGGAGGGATATTGTTCACTTATGCCTCAGTCGTCTCTAAACTGTATCTTCCGATTTCCGACAGCTTCTAGGTCAAGATGTACAAATTTTGACCTTTCACATGTATCACATGGTCTGCAAAGATGAGCTAAGTCCACGGCTTCCCCCACTTTGCACTCCTGTAGCTCGAAGTTTGTTCGTATGCCAACCTTCATACTTGGGTGGCATTAGCATTGACACTTCCCCTTCCCATTCACGCAATTGAATCTGTGTTACCACTTATCGTTCGTGAGTCAGAGTGGTTTTTTTTTTCGATTTCCCAACATTTTGTTTTTTGGACTAAGCGTGCTTTGGAAGTCAGGTCCTCAATTCCAATAATCTGGAAAGAGACTAAATTATAGTAGTGAATGTTTTCAAGCTTACAAGAGTACGAAAAATTACATCAGGATATCGAATGTTGCTGATTCAGTCCTTTTTTTTTCTTTTTTCTAATTTGCTCTCCACCCGAGTCCTTGGAATCCACCCTTTCGAGCATTACTTCAGAGATGTCGGGGAGGCTGTTAGGGTTGTCTTAGCCCTCTTCCCTTCTGGCCGAAAAACCGGTCTAGGTCGAAAATTCTGGCGAGTTGCTACGTGGGCTCGAACCCGGGACCTCCGGATTCTGAGACCAGCGCGCTATCCACTCGGCCAACCAGACCTCTGTTGCTAATTCAGTGTCGCTGAACTTGAATGTCGGTTTGACTTCCAGTGGAAAGCTGCGTCTACAGCGATGGGTTTCAAGGTCCTTTAATTCATTTTTGATATTATTTTCACTCCATTTTGATTAGCGTGGCATTAATAAAAGGAAAATGAAAGGGAGAGGATCTAACAAATAAATAAATAAATAAATAAATAGATGAACATTACACCGTCACTCCTTCGGGGTTGGAAGTCGCTGAAATAATTTTTGACGTCAATTTTACTGCAGATTGAAATTAAAATACGGTATCAAATATTTGTCTTTCAAATTAGTTCTAGATATTATTTCGATTTCATTTTGAGAACTGGTACTCCAGAAAGGTGGATCCTAAATAAGGAGACCGTGCATTTCCGGACGCTATTCTCTTCTGTGCACCAACAGAAAAATGTATAAGACATATTTTTGAGAGAACTAACGTAGGCCGAAAATAGTATTAATTTTAAAATGAGTCTATACGATGGAAGGTGAGAAAATGAGGGGGACAAGGCAAGAGTGAACTCATCTCGTTAGTCTCAAAAAATTTTAAAGAGTCATTATACAGACTAATAAAGTAAGTTTTAATAATCTTGAAGAAGCTTGTTAAAGTATCTTAATGAGCACCGCAAAACATTCAAAAGCCTCAGCAGTGTCGTGACGAGTTTCAAAATGTTTCATCTAGGAGCAAATTCAGGATTTTACCTTATGTTGAGGGAAATTAAATATTCTTCGCACTAGCAAAAAGAAGCTCCTGGAGCAGTTTTAATAAATTTTTAAAAGAGTCTTAAAATATTTTTGTGTCAAAATGAAAAACAAAATAATAAATACGAACAAACCTGCGGAACTCCTACAGCTGATAAACGTGTACAATGAAACCATCCGGGTCCGTATCCACCCTTTCTCTCCTGTTCGCGGGTCCTCCACTCTTCTTACTCAAGTGTAATTAAGTGTTGACTTGGTTGGAATGAGTTCCTGTTTCTTGAAGAGACATTATAAGTCTTCAGGAGTCTTAGCAGAATATTAACTAGTTTTGTAGTAGTCTTAGTGGGCATCTATAGAATTGGCTAACGTAATCTCGTCGAGCCTATAGTCCTGACGTGTCTTCATGACTTTCCACAAGGCTTATCCTATCGAAGCCGCTGAATATGAATGTATGGAAAGTGCTTCGAATAAAGCGAAAGGCGGCAGCTGCCAGCCCATGGCTACAGATCTTGTCCTCTTCAAGCTGGGTCATTCTGATTCTCGCATTCTCTCGAACGTCATCATCGATCGGTTTTTCACTCTCGTTCTTTTCCACGTCAACCGTACTACCACATACTGCATGGGTCCTGAGAGTCGACGACACTAAACCGTAATTAATTAACTGAAGTTGTTCGACTAGAGTGAGGAGGATGAGTGGGAAGGCAGAGAAAAAAGCTGAAATAGCTTCGTCGAAATTTCCACGCGTTTGAAAAATAATAACGACGTCGGTCGAGCCGAAAATCAAGAAAGAAAAATGGCGAACGACAGACGGGAGAACATTTATTAACTTGTTACAATGTCATCATTCATCAGTAGCATCGTCTGTTGCTGTTAAAACAACGCGTTAGTTTTAGCACCGTCATTATGGTTTGCGGCGTCGCAATTTACTCGTTCTGGTGTATATTTTAAATGGAACGAACGTGTAAATGAACGCAGCCAGTTGGTCAATTTGTTAACACAAGCTATTCGGACCCGATTTCATCTCTGCTAATTGTATACTTGATAAATCGAAAGGCTTCGTCGCTGATTAAAAATAAACGTTTTTATTTTACTTACGGGAATTTACTAAGTGCCCTGTAAGTTGAAATCGCTTTTTTGGTGCCTAATAGGTGTTTTCAATCCTCATTTGACGAGTAAACTCAAGTATGATCGCTATTAATCCCCCTTGAAGAATTATAGAACAATGCACTAAATCCCTTCAGCTGTAAACAAGAAAGACTTTGGTCGTTAAAGGCATTTTTTATGAAAAAAAGTCGACTAATTACGTTACATTGCGATTTGGAGTACTTACATAAACAAAACTTTGGGTTCGTGATGTCGTACAGATCTATAAATGTGATGTAGAACGAGAAAACGATCTTACGTTAGAAAATTCAGTTTCGGGTTTATGACATAAATTTGGTGAAATTGCATTACTCTTTCCATATCCCCTCGGTACTGATGCGATGCCTGAAAGGGTAGTTTCCGGGGCCGGGGGTGCGGTGTCTCAGGGGCCACTTTGGCATGCGTGCATCGCCATACGTCCCACCACACCATTACTCTTTCATATAAGACCATTACTACTTCGTAAAAGTGATGCTAGATAGCTCTGGGACCGGAGTTCGTACGGAAGGTAGTACGATATCTTTAAACGCGTTTTTCTCGAAATCTCGATTTCTTTCGTAAGATCGGTCTTCTTCTTCCACGTCACAAATAGTGCCCCGTTCATTTTGAATATAGGTTCATAACTCTCCTTCTGATTGTTACACGAGATCAGAAGATCTGAAATATTCGGTTATGTTGAACAGAATAGCAAATCACTTTTTAGAAACCACTCTAATGACTGTAAACATGACACTAAACCAAATGATAATTTCAAAATACTAAAAATACAAAAGAACTTATAAAAAAAGAAAACTACAAAAACAAAGGGAAATTATAAAAATAAAGTCGGGTCAAACCAATAACTTAATAAACACAACTACAAACTTTGAAAACGAAACACTTTTCCCAGTAATAACAAAACAAAAAGAACTTAACAACAAGGATTGGTGTACCGGACCGCCGGACCTCTGCCAGTAACCAGTCACAGGACATGACTAACAATTCACCATACGGTACTACCTGAATCAATATAGTGTGTTGAAGACAGGCTTTTGCTTCAGTAACTAAGTCCATGATGATGGGGTTGACACCCGAAAAGTTCTGACAAAAATACGTGGCTTCCGCGTGAAATTGTTACGAACTTCAAGATCTGTAAAAAACAAAATTGGGACTTCGTCGGCAGTAACAATCGAATTTTGTATTTCTTAACATCGCTCGCAGCAATCGTTTATTGCCCGTTCCTGCTTCTAAACGAAAATTTGATACTCGATCTTTTGAGAGTGATCGGATCGGGTTTGGTTTTTAGTGGTGGTGTAGTGGTTTCTGGGAAAGAAACTACTCTTGAGATTTCAGTCATATGTATTTCGTCGAATGCTGATTTGGGGGACGTTTTACACCTGAAGGAACAAGACTGATTCAAAAATGGATAAGTACCTGAAAAGCTATTAGAAGAATCGTATTATATCGGCTCGACATTTCCTTTTCATTACTCTTCCACCAAATTTCCTTCCCCCCTCTCATCTAATACATGAATTTTGTGAATTAGATAGGTTGGACCCTCGGTAACTCGTGTGGCCAATCTGCCCTTGGGCTGATTCGTGAGTCATTGTAGTGGGTGCCACTTTTGGCACAGTTCTCCGAAACATCTTCCAGAGTCGTCTTCAGGGGAGCTCTATCTTCGAAACCCGGGTTATGGAGTCTTTACCAAATATTAATACATCACCATAAATGACGTAACTATGACACATCTGAGAAGAAGGCAAATTTTGATGTACTGAACTTTTTCCTCTTTTTTCTTCCTTCTCGATATAATCTTAAAAAAAAAAAAAATTGTGCTTCCACCAATTCGGGGCTTCAGGACCTCCAAATCCTAAATCTGGCCCTAGCAAGTATTATTGATTGACAGGAAGCAATCCGTGGGTTTTAGCCTCATTTCGTCAAGTGATAGGAGGGGGGGGGGCATTTTCGTTGCATGTCTGGTTTTCAACTTTCGAAGCTGCGTTTGTTCGTTTTGGCGGCTCGACTCGAATACATTGCTAGGCATTTATATTTTTTATGTAGTTTCAAAACTAACAGATTCTTCGACTTTATGTTAAAAAAACATATAGTTGGTTCTAGGTGGACGAGGTGATAATCTTTTCCTACAACTGTCCAAAATATAATTTTTTCGTAGAGATTTTTTTTTTTTAATTGAAAAAATTTGACTAATTTTGTTCGCGAGTAATTATTTAAGATTGCACACCATGGAATCTACCCTCATCGAAGAATTCTAGAACCGGGCTTGTGAAACAATTCACATTTTCAGTGAAAGTCCAAATTTTGATCATATACCATGAAACTGGTATATACCGTTGTTAAAAAAATTAAACACAGTTCACAGTGCTAGGACGTAGTGTATATCGGATGAGCAAAATTTAAAAAATAGAAGAGTAAACATCATCAGACAACTACACTAAAATCAAAATCATGAAATCATTTTTCGAAAAATAATTTAAAATTATGAGCAAAGTTATTTTTTCCTCGATGTTTTGATTTTTATCGCTTTAAGATCTCGAAAATCCAAATCATTGGAATTGGAAAATTAATTATTGATTTTGAAATTACGATCTCACAGTTGAGCATAATGGCTTAAATAATTCAAATTCAGCAATTTTTCTGATTTGAGTTTTCCCATCCCTGATTATGCATTCTGAATAGATCGTGGTTGTTGACAGAAAATAGTAAGAAACGTATAATTAAAATCATTTTTGCGATTTTAAAAAATCACGAATATCGAGAAAAAATTTGAAGTACACGAGAAAAACTAAATTGAGTCTAAGATATGATCATACAATTAAACATTACATTACATTACATTTGTGTGTGAGGTGGCGCTATATGCACCGAGAGCTCGGACTTTGCAGTCCATTGCATTATTCCTCAAGTTGCTGTTAAGGATCAGCTCAATAGCCCCTCTTTTACAGCCAAAGTGAGAATTTTACTCAGCTCTATCCCTTTGACTTCACTGGGTGCTGGATATTCCAGCCCCAATGCTTCGCGTCTTGTCCCGGCTATTGCTGGGCACCGACATATGATATGGATCGAGGTTTCTTCCTCTTCTCCACAGTACCTACAGGAGCCGCTTCTTACCACTCCTATTTTATACCACATGTATTTTGTGGCCCCATGACCGGTTAGTAGTCCGACCATGAGCCTTGCATGTTTCTTGTCAAGCCCTAATAGGAACTTGACATACTTACTGGGGGTGTCCCCTATCAGTGTTTTGCTGACGTTTTTGCCGCTGGCCAACCGCCAGTGCATTTCCGTCTGCTTCCTTATCCAGGCCTTTACTTTGGATTTTATGACGCTGTATGCTACAGGAAAACACGGCCTGGACGTTTCCAGTTCCTTTTTGGTGCCCTCCTTCGCTAGCTTGCCAGCGATCACGTTCCCTTTTACGCCGCAGTGTCCCGGTGTCCATAGTACGGTGACCCGGTTCTCCTGAGCAAGGGTGTATAGTTTGTTAACACACTCCGCCACTACCAGGGATGTAGTTTGGAGTGACGATAGTACTTTGATAGCCGATTGACTGTTTGTACAGATATAGATCTGCTTATTAACAAGGCCCTTCTGCTGGCTTCTCTCAATGGCCACCGTGATCGCCATTATCTCCGCTTGGAGGATAGTGACGCCCTCGCCCAGTGCCACTGAACAGTTGTCAGCGCCTTTTTCATTCGTGATTCCGATTCCTACACTTTGGTCATACTTAGAGGCATTTGCAAACCATACATTCTCCTTTTTTCCCAGAATGCTTGGCCACCTCTTTTCCAAAGCCTCCCGTGTGGGTATTAGCGCACGGTATGGCTTGTCAAAGAAATGTTCCATCGCAATTCTATCCTTTGGCATCCCAAAGCATTTGTCTATCGTCCTGGCCATCTCCCATATCCTTCCGTGGCCTGTCTTATGGGCCCAAAGGTTTGGTTGACCCAGACGATAAGCCCCCATTATCGCCGCTGCTTCTATAGCAGTGTGAAGTGGTGGCAAGTTCACGAGCCTTTCCAGTGCCTTTGTCGGCACCGTACTCATTGCCCCTGTTGTCATCACGCACGCGAAAAATTAAACATAAAATGACCTAAAATCAAATGATGAGAACTTAAAATGACCCAATATCAAATGACGATCACGACTTTGTGGTTTATTATTTGGCCTATTTTTGTCACACAACACAACTACACAACACTATATTAGATGCTAGAAAAAATGAAAGCCGCCGGAAATATTACAAAGAAATGGACAATACGATACGGGCATAAGAATTCGATCATTCACTATAACTGTCAAAAAGAAATTCTGAAAATATTCTCATCATTTTCTCTGAAAAATATTTTTGAAAATGCTGAGACTCGCTGAAAATATTCTCGTTATTAACCTTGGTCAGGTAGCATAGGTGTGAATGGTGGGACTACCCCCTCCAGATCCTCTAAAAATCCTTCCCCTAAAAAAAAACCTGAAAAACTATGCGAGTGAACAAATTTTTAGTATTATTTTGATACTTGTCAGTCCTCTGATGAGCTTCCCTCCCTTCGCCCTAGGCCGTCTATTTGCGCTTATGTCAGGTATCGGTGATAACGAGAAGCGCTTTGATTTCGAGTTATCGAACATTTTTTGGTTCAACTTCTTAATACGAGTTGAATGCGAACTGAGTCGTAATGTACCTAACTCATTTTATGAAGTCACGCTTAACTCGAGGATTTGAAGCATTTGTGAGCCAATAATAAATGATCGAGCGTTTATTCAAGTGGCATTTGCTGAACAAATTCCGAGCGAATTTCAAGCGTACACTCCTTAATCATTAATGTTCAAGAATTCTACCATTGTTATATGCTCAAGAGGGGGTAGAGTACAAAATTATGCAAAATAAGTACATACAATATTACGATACCATTTTTCAGTTCCTCTTTTTAAGCTGACTTATTCGATATATATTTTTCGGTGGGGGGGGAGGGGGGTTACAAAATTTAAAAATGTGAGTAAGTAATGCTCCAGAGTAAATACGTGACTATGACATCAAATTTTGATTCGAAATTGCGATTCGGACGTAGGGCTAGCAAAATCGAGCTTACACTGAACAGGTAATGAGAACTTGTTGCATACCTGAGAAAACTGAAGGGACAGTATTATTTCTCAAGCGGCTATGAGAACTGGCAATAACATCGATTAAGGTTGCCGCTAGCCCTTACTAGTATTCAGGTTCCGAATAATCTGCCTCGGTGTGCGAAAGTAGGCAATCGGTTCAACTGTGCAAAAACTTTGGGTGTCCGCGACCTGACCTAGAACAACGTTATGTGACGCGAGCCGTGGAATATTACTTTATGCCGGCAATAACGTTTACAACCCATCGATTATCCATTATTCCGCGATTATACTTACTCAGACGCAAATTGTACCATAACGAGTTAACAAGTCGCGTATTAAATGTACGACATTCGAGGCGAATTTATTTGTACAAGTTTCAGGTTACTAAGTACTTAACATCTTTCGGAAGAATCGATGGCCGGCATCTCTTGAAAAGTTTTTAATTTATAGTCATTTTGTCGAAATGCCCGCCATACATCAGCACATTGGGAGATACAATTTTAATTATTTATTTATCGTCTTACGATAAATCGGTTGTAGGGTTAATATCGCCAGTAAATTTATACGATAAAAATACACGTTACGGCGTGTGTGTAGCAAATCACCGAGAAATATTTTCGCGATAACTTCTTTCTCATTTAAATGACGTATAAATAACGTACATCTTGTATTGCGATGCGATCGCATCGCATCGGTGAATTCTCGCGTACTTACGCCATTTAAGGTATCTTCTTCGCAATTGTACTGGGCTCAGTCATGTGTGTCTTCTTCGGCTCTGCCATAAATTACACAATAAAATCAACGTGATATCGAACGAAGGCAGACTCTATGCGTTTCTGTATGGACGAGTCAACTCTAAAAAGCCCCAGCTCGTGGTGGTCACGTTTTACGTGTTAATCAGCGAGTGTATTCGATGCCAAAGGTCGACAATTCGTGGGGCGGCCGGTATTCGTGCTCTTTATAAACTATGCAGGCCTGCCTACCTATCTACGCGAACTCCAACAGGTGCAGGGTTGATATTTATGAACATGGTACTCGCGAATGAATATAAATAGTAACCGGAGAAAAATTATGTCACGATGGAAAAGTAATCGTTTCTTTCCGTCTCACGAGTTTCTTTCTTGATGAGATGGTAAACGAAAAGGCAAAGTTACAAATATTTTCCGAACGTAATCCGAGTATGGAAGATCAGTTCCTACATTTATGGTGAGCTCTCAACTAGGGCCACGGAAAGAAAATCTGGGCCCGGGGCGAAGTCTTTTTATGTATTTTTTATTTTACGTTTAACGGGACACTTACTGCCTAGTGGCTATGTTCCCAACAGCGGGTACTATTTACAAGGATTTATATAATTCAGTTTTTTTCAATTAGATATACTAAATCCGCGATGTTGTCGAATTCGAGGCTGGGAGATAGTGTTGGGCCTCTATGTTGCTGGTATTTAGGGTAGTCATGTATCATACATGGTGAACCGTGATGATGGTATGGCAGTTTGTGCACATAGGGGGAGGTTGGCGTGAAAGCAGGTGTTCCTGGGTGATCTGAGTGTGTCCCAGTAGAGTTCTGTTGATCGCAGTTTCAATTTGGACGCTATTCAGCGTAAGGGAACCAACCAGCAAAATCTGCTTTTTGAGAACACGTGATTCGAAGTTCAAGAGCCTTGTAGAAACTATATGACATAGCGTTTACTGATAAGCATTTTTCAACGTGAGTACACATTTTTGAATCGGTGGCCCAATTTTGAAAAATTCTACTTTTTTATGCTCTTTCCAACGATACTAATAACTCATGTTGTTTACAAATGTTGGTTGGTTCCCTTACGCTGAATAGCATCCACTTCACGCAATTTGCAGAGTTTGCCAGTTGATTTGGTCCAGTCGTGGATGTCCGGTTTTATGTTACGAAGTTTGCCGGTAGAGTTTCTCCATTCTTCTAACCAAGCAATGGTTAACAAGAGGCGCGCGTGAGTTTTTATGTCTGGAGGATTGAGTAGAGGCAGGTATTGGATTGCAGATGTTTCGGATGCTCTGTCGACGATGTCATGGGCCGTGAGGCTACAGTGTCCTGGGGTCCATGCAAATGTAATTTCTTTGGTTTGTCTGAGGTGATGGATTGTTGTGAGGACTTGTGTTGTGATGGCATCTTGTTCAGTGGATTCGTAAACTTGAAGTTTGCGAAAAGCGACTTGAGAGTCAGTGAACACGATGAATTTCGAGTGGTTTTCGGTCGGTAGTGGAGGAGGCATTGGTATATTGCTCCCGTTTCGATGGTGTGCGCCGAGTGCTCAGACTTTGCTGTCCATTCCACTTTTCTTCAGGTTGCTATTAAGGGTCAGTTCAGTAGCCTCACTTTTACAGCCAAGTGAGAATTTTACCGAGTTCTATCCCTTTGACTTCACTGGGTGCTGGATACTATAATCCCATGCAGGGGCGAAACAAAGGGGTGCGGGGGGTGTTACACCCCCCAGGGTCGTCAGTGCAGTTGGGAAATTCGGCAAATCGGCAGTTGGCGAACGATAAATGTAATAAAGTTTACTGGCCACTCGGCAAAATATTCATTTTCAATTCATTTTATTTGACAAAGTTTCAGTCGTCACCCCCCCCCCCCTAGAAAAAACAGCCAGTTTCGCTACTGATCCCATGCTTCGCGTCTTGTCCGGGCTATTGCTGGGCATTGACATATGATGTGAATCGTTCGTCGCTTACTTATCCAAGCTTTTACTTCGGATTTTATGACACCATATGCTACGAGAAGACACGACCTGGGCATTGTCAGTTCCTTTTTTGTGCCCTCATTTGCTAGCTTATCCGCAATCATGTTCCATTTCATGACGCAGTGCCCCAGTGTCCATAGTATAGTGACACGGTTCTCCTAAGCAAGGGTGTATAATTTGTTAATGCAGTCCACCACCACCAAGGATGTACTTTGGTGTGCCGATAGTGCCTTAATAGCCGTTTGACTGTCTGTACGGATATACATAGATCTGCTTATTAACAAGAACAAGCAATTTACTGTCGTGCAAATAGATGTTTAAGATTTCTAATCTACTGGAAGTATATATCGACCTGCAAAAAATTATGGACACCTGTTTTTAGGAACTTTTTTAGCGTTCTATCTCAGCGGTGAATGGTCGAATAAAGGAATAATATTTGCGGTTCATTCAAAAAGCGTTTTCAAAAATGTCCACCGAATCTCGTAAAATTTAGTTATTTTATTCATTTCCTTAAAAACTTTGACATCGAATAATTCGGAAGGAATTAATTTTTTCATAGTTAAATTTCGGTCCAACGACATAATACAACCCAAGATGTACTATAAACAAAACTATGCTGAAAACTGAATTCAAATATCTTCTTTAAACATCGAGAAAAGGTGCTTTTCATAAACATATCGACTCGAGTGCTGTCAACTTATCAAGGCCTTAGTGTCAAGAAGAGGAACTATCTCTTCTAATCCCCGCAGCCTGTACCTATCTTGAATCGAATGTTTGCCCCGCTGTCGAGCCATTCAGTCGCTTAAAAAACTGAATTAATGCGAATAATAAGATCATGTGTAAACTCTTCTGATACACCTAGAACGACTTGATACAAAATGTGACATCATCGAATGAAATGAATAAAAAATGTTGCCTCCTGACCACGTTCGCTTACTTGGGAACCTACAAAGAAATTTTATTTTCACAAATCACTGTAAAGAAACGAAGTGCTCCGAGTTGAATTTGTGAAGGGCAGTAGACCTAATTTTCAGGTTTTCTAATTCCAGTTTCTGTTTTTGTCAGTGTACAAGCCTATAATGCCGTGCGACCGCAGGTGAGGGCATTGTCCCGAGACGTTTGCTCGTTAACTGTAAATTTGGTTTGGAATTATCATGCCTTGAGCGGTTCCCTCTGGTAGTCTCATCACGACTACAACCTATGGCTTTTGGGAAGCTTAGCCTATTCGCAGACTAATTTTATAAGTTCTCCCGGCAAACAGTTATCAGAAATCAAAACACGCAGAGGTCTACACTCTTCGCTCGGCCTTGCAAGGGGTTGAGCGGCGACCTCCCCTCCTCAATAATATTTCGTTATCTTCCGATGTATGTATGCCAAAGTAAGCAGTCCGAATTTTTAGTTGTAGTATTAAATGGATTTCTGTTGTTTGTTTCAGGTACGTGCTTCATCTATCTTCTGGAGTTATACTTTCTTAACGGGTATGTACAAATAAGTTGAAAATGATTCATTTGGTATTTTGTTTCGGAAAAATACCTTTTATATGCAACTAGTACAATATTAGCAATACGGATTTCAAACTCTTATTGTCGCGTTGGTACGACCATGCCCATCGACCTACACTTGCGAACATACATATTATATTAGTTAGTATTGATGATAATTAGGTGTTCGTCTTTCCTCTCCACCTCTGCGGTTTCTTGCGCGCATTAGAAATGCGCAATATTGATATTTTCCGCTCTCATTTCATTTGATGGAGCAGCATGTCTCAAAAACCCATCAGCCCATCGGTCGCATACATAATAAGATTATAACCCACGCATAATCGCGCTCATTTGTCTTACACCAGACTCATTAAGCAAATCATTACGTCGAAATTACGGCATTTCAGAGTCCTGCGTAGCCGTGAATTATCTAGTTTCATTGTTTGCGTACATAATTTGTAGGTGTGAGTAGAGTTATCGGGCTCTGAAGTCTACAAATTATACCGACTAAGGTGTTAAAAATACGTTCAGTTGTCCTGTAGCCATGTATGTAAATTGTATAGAAGAAATAGTTCGCCCTTGCAAATTTTGCTATTGCTTACAGCTGTGTTAAGATTCGTAGATACATATGTACTTTTTTATCAGCTCTTATTTATAGTCATATTTTGAGTAATGATTGACTTTGAGTTTTTATCAATACCAAACCCTACCGTTCTGCATGGTGTACTATTTGCGCGGTGCGACATTGCTCATCTCGAAACAACGATCATTTTTATGTCATATTGTGGGCATGGGGAATGGTGGAAGCTGCTTGAAAAAGTTAGAACACAAAACTGTCTAGCAAGCGCAAGAGATTCCTACGAGACGCCATTTTTGGGGAAATTTCTCTTCCAGCTTCTGGAAATCCTGCTGATTATGAAAAAAAAAATCTCTATTTTGTGCTTCCACTGTGCAGTGTGAATAAAATTGAAATTAGGTTTTCCGGCGTCTGGTTGGCCGAGTGGATAGCGCGTTGGTCTCGGAATCCGGAGGTCCCGGGTTCGAGCCTACGTAGCAACTCGCCAAAATTCGACCTAGGCTGGTTTTTTGGCCAGAAGGGAAGAGGGCTAAGACAGCCCAAACAGCCTCCCCGACATCTCTGAAGTAATGCTCGAAAGAGCGGATTCCAGGACTCGGGTGGAGAGCAAATTAGGAAAAGAGGAAGATAGCAGCAAAAACTTCCAATGCAATTCTAGCTAGTCAGTTGTGTTTGAGGAGGACAATGACTGACAACCGTATTTTCAAACAACGGAGGTTGCTTGAGTGCAATTTTAAGTGATTTTTTCCATTTAAGAACACTTAGAAAATTGAGTGTTTTGTTTGAAAATACGGCTGTATTATAATACTATTAAGTGCGTGATATAACTGGCAAAGCGAAAAGAAAATCGGATGTTGTGTTATTCCTTATTCATCTTCATTTTTTGTATTTAAATATTCAAGTTTTTTTGGGGTGAGGCTGTTGAAAATATAATATGATGATTAGTAGTGTGTAAAGAGAGAAGCACAAAAAAAAAAAAAAGGAAAAAAATTGTAGTTATGTTTCGGTCATTTTTCAAATTTAATGTCATTTTTCCATTTTCGTTACCGTTCGATTTTTGTTTTACTTCAGACGAATTTTCCAGCTGTGAATGCAAGCAAGTGGTCAGTAGATCTTTGTCCCTCCTTCCCTCGGATATTTTACTTCCTGCATTAAATGAAACACAATGAGGACAGAAAACGACTTTTTCCATACTCATTTATTGTCAAATTTTCAACATTTTTTGCTCGCTTCGTTGAGGAGTAGACTTTTACCCTTATTTTTCCCTAATTTCAAGTGTTTTTCATTCGCTCCGCTTACTAGTAGCTCTTTTATCTAACATATCATCGTAGTTAATTTTCGATTCCCTGTGAGAAAAAAAATGAAATTTTCTTATCTTCCTCGAAATATTATAAGTATTTTACAAATTCTGAAATGAGAGAAAATGAATTAGTATCTGACATTTATTCTCATTTGTGTGTAATCTTAGAACACGCTCCCCTTCTTCAAAAGTGAAGAATTCAAGAGTTGGCAGTTTGAAAAAACTGAGGAGGCTCTCTGAAGTCTTTGCCCCTCTCTCACACACATACAATGCCTTCGCTGCGGCCCTGTACGTACGAGTAGTAATGAAAAACCGAAATAATGAAGGATTGGGCAAATACGTGTAGATTCTCCGTTCTTCGGATACGATGATGTAAATTGGCAAAATATGTCGGTTGATTGCAACAGCAAGCCATTCCAAATGGGTAAAGAAAAAGAAGAAAAATAAGCATTGAACGGTCCCAACGGTCGACGATGACGACGACCATGCGAGATGGAAATCAACATTAAAAGGTATTTTATGTATCGCCTTAATTGTGGAATTGAATTATATGGCGAGAAAAGCCCGAAGCGATCCGATCGCATTACAGCGCGACCTTTCGCGTTTTATCTGATTTTTTGTTCAAACGAACACCAATCTTTCGTGTTTAAACGCATACTGGCAATAAAGCGGGTAACATAAAAATTGAAATGTGTTTATTAAAAACAAATAAATACGCCATAAGTAGAACGGCTGCTTAACGAAAACTTTTTTTTTTTTTACAAATGTATACACGTATACGATCATACGATTATATTATACGTGTGTGTAACTTGTGTAGGTTTTAAATAGACGTTTAATTAATTAACTTCACAAACGGCGCTTAGCGGAGATGAGGAACGATTATTGAGCTTAAAGTGTGTGCACAATTACTTGCACCGGGACATGGCGTGGACGCCATTTTTATGCACGAGTTGATGGTGATCGTGTCTGCAAAAGTTGAAATCGTTCGATCTGAAATACGAGCGCGTTTAACGACTCCAATTTATTCATCCGAACGATCTACTACTCGGTCTCTTGTGCCCCGATCGATTCGTGCATCCTTTACGAGTCTGACGTAGAATTAATTTCAGTTTCATGCGAGGATTATTGACGTGGACTTACAGCTTCGTAGTACACTGTGTTTCCCATTGACTTAATTAGAAATACGTTCTTCGCTGACTGAGCATAGCTGGGTGGTCGAAACCCGAACCACACTCCCGATCTGAATTCGAAAGACGTTCGTGGTCTTGCATTTGGGTGAAAACCAACTCAAAATTAGGTGTGGGTTATTCTCTAACGTGATACACGTGTATCTTTAATGGTTGAATTAAGTGGTTTATCTAATAAGTCTGATTTGAGGGGCATCTCTAAACAGAGGAACAGATACTATGCCGCTGTGGCAAATAGTGAAAGAGGACCGATGGCGATGTCCTTTTTACTGGAGGACCTTCATAAAATTTTTTGAACATGGGAAGCATTATTTATTTGTTTGTCACCGTACCACGTTGTCTTATTATCTGTCTGGCGATCAGGACCGACTGGAACCCGAGAAGTTACTGAAAAAATTTCAGTACGCCTATCTGAATTTTCATTGTTTTATCATCTTCTCTCCAGCTTCTACATAGGCCTTATAAACTCGCAAATGCACCGTCTTAATTCTTAGGAGTAGTACTGGTTTGTCGGGAAATTTCCTGGTAATTTATATTGCTAATCCGCCCTTGTTGGCAGTTTAGTGCTGTGGTAAATGACTGGGTTGCTTCGGCAGTTGGACAAACAAATTTCACGTATTCGTTTCAATACGCACAATTTTATAATAATTCTACCGTCAGTTTTCTTAACAATTTTCACATTATCGAGAGGCTTCACACCAATGTATGCAGCAATTTTCTGCACATCCTCCTTCCACCTTCATTGAAAATTGCTTCCCTCGTGTCAGCCGTTCTCGAAACTTCGAGCCTGGCTTGTATCATGAAATATATGACGTCTTCTCATGATTTTTATCCAGTGTTTCTTCTGGTGGAGGAGGGAAGTGATGTTGAGTATTAAAGAGGGACGAAAAGAAACCTTCAGAATGATTTTTCCGTGATGGTCGCACAAATGATTTGAAAAGAGACGAAGATTTGAAAGTGAAATCAGACATCCATAATGTCACAATTTCCTAGTTCCTCTGGCAACTTTCCGTCCAGGCTCATGTTTTTCTCAACATCTCAACCAACTGTGTAGACCATCAATTCTTTCTAAAATGGAACTCTGTTTAGAAATGCTTTGCCGTCTTTCCAAAATCGAAGTTACTCGATAGCATTTTAAAAATTTTTAATTTATTTACCGCCCAACCAGGAAAGTATGGGATATTATTTGGATCCTTTCAAAACTGTGGATCATTTCGTATTCTCGTGCTACTATGTCGACCCTACTGGTTGCGTGATTTTCAAAATTTTGTCTGTTAATAATTCTAAATGATTAAAAATCGACATGCTCATTAGTCACGTAATGAAAAATCTTCACGTTCTGCGTGTGTTTTGAAAGTAGATAGCCCATTTGCCACCATTTTAAATTAAGTATTTTCAAGTTTATAGCAGTTGTTTAAATTAGGAAAACACTCGTCTATAACAATTCCTGGAAAACTAAGATAGTCGTGTGATTTAGTCGTATGTTTTCTTGCTCTTACGTCTGTGCCCAGAAATTTTTTCATTCGCTGGCTACTTTTCAAATTATTCGGTGTAACTGAGAAAAAGGGACATTTCGAGCTAGTTACGTGCTGAAGCAATATTGTTTCAGTGTAGCAGTAATATTCGTAAAATCCCATCAGTAGTGTGCACGGTGATCGAAAGTGTTAGTTACTGCATAATTTTATTTGTCCCTGTCCCTAAACCTCAACTACCTACTATCAGCGGAGTCTATATATTCTTCAGTAGTTCGGATCGTATGTTCATAAGCTAAAGTATACGAGGAGTTTCGTAAAATACCCCTCTCTTCTACCCTATTTTTATATTGCGGGTAAAATATTAAACACAGTATCAAAACAGAGTTATTTTGGGTCGCGGATTACAAATATCGAGTCAGATTATTGATGCCAAAATCTCGATTTCATACTTTAAATGAGTAAAACTGAATTGGCTTTAAAGAATCGAATCAAGTATCGAAATGTAGGTAATATTGGTAATGTTAGTCACTGATGGCGAATATCACATCCGTTTTTGATCCAGCTCAGATGTTGTCAATTTCGGGTCGAAAATCTGATATACGATATTCATAATCAGTGATCCAAAGTACTCATATTTTGATATTTTATTTCATACGTTTCCGTTTAAAATTCTGAGTTGGTGTTACGTGCGGGTTCTCCTGGAAGGGGGAGGTGGTATTTTTTTCTTGCAGAAATCAGATTTTGGCTCAGATCAATTCGACTTCACAATAAATAAAAAAACAAAAAAACAGCGAGATCTCACGGCACTGGATGTATAATATCAGCAAATAATTTAAAAAACAAAAAAAAAAACCTGATCAAGTTTCATCAGAAAAGCTCGCTTACCGTGCAGAGAAAACAGATTATAAAACTATGGATAATATGCTAAGCTTTAAAGAGTCCATATTTTGAAATGGTTCATTTAATAGTTATATTTATAGTGCCAAGGTACTGAAGTAGGAGGACACTTTTCACCTACAGCCCTCCCTGGCATCGCCTCACAGAATTCCTTCGATTTGGGTTGAGAATAGAGGTTTATGTCATGAAAATTTCCTAAGGCCCCGTAAAGGTTTCCATTTTGTACTGAAATTCCTCCCTCTTCTGTAGAAATGAGAATCTGGTCTACGGATTTAAAAATAAAATTCTGGAATTAGGACCTCAAAACCTCCTTCCCCATAAGAAATTTTATTTTTACTCCGTCTCTATGTGGGTACAAATAGAAGCATTCGTACGGGGAGCCGAAACATAACAGATTGCTTGATGTCATATATAGCCCATTGGAGAAGCCGACCAGTAGCCACAGAACAAAATTTCAACCGATACGATGATCACAAAAAATACTGAATCAGAGAGTAATTTCGAGCACAATTCATGGGTCATTTATTGCTTTTGAAATAAAAACTATCGTATTACTACATTAGAGTGCAGTTTTGCCCACATGATAATTAAAATATGAGGAGTTATCTGTCAAAAGGGCGTCCGTTCCATAAGAAATACATTGAACGGACGCCCTTTTGACAGATAACTCCTCATATGTATTAACTCATATTTAAGAGTTGAAATGTGCGTAAAATCGTATTCAAACGAAGAGGTCACTGATCTGTTTATTGAAACAAAGGGTATTTAGGTGGCAATGCAAATCCCCCCCCCCCACAAGTGAGTGCTTCGCGGCTGCTTCCCTTATGTAATGAGGGTATCAGGAGGTACGGTACCAGCTGATGTTATGACAGTACCTGACATGACTAAGTCCGTGCGTGGAAACAAACCTTGTAATAAATCATTCTTTGTTCCTATTTGGTAAATATTATTTTCAGTGTTTATGATGACGTTGCTCGTAGTCGATTCTAATAACTGCTATTGTCTCTGAGTTACCAACATCAAGGAATGGAAATTTTCAGATACATTACAATTAGTGAAGAATTATATATCCTAACGGTCTGATAGGTATTTGTTCGCAAGACGAATAATAATTGTTTGCAACCCGATATCTGACTAAAGGCCTAAGCATTCAGCTAACGGCCTGATTCCTCCAACGTGCTACGACACAGGCACACCTCACGCTTCCTCTGTCTGTACGTATGTTTCTTTTCTTTCACTATCCGGGCACTGACGCGATGCTCGAAAGGGTAGTTCCTGTGGCCGGGGGTGCGGTGTCATAGGGGCCACTTTGGCATGCGTGCATCGCCATACGTCCCACCACACATAAGTATATACTAACTGGTTGATCATCTTGAGTCTGCACCTGACCTTACTTTCCCTTAACAGGCTTTGAATACGATTCAAGGGAGCTTCTATTTAATTAACGATGACGGCAGTAAGCCTATATAGGAATCAAATTCCGGTGGTTAGTGAGTAGTGAAGCAGTAGACATATAGCCAAAGAAAGTGACAGCCAGACGGAGGTTAAACGTGGCTGTCACAAAAAGTTATACAACGAGCTTTCACGAACATTATTTATAAGTAACGGCCCCATAAAATCATGATTTAAAGTATAAATGCTTAACGGGGATGACGTATAGTCATTCGGTAGTGGCGACGACCGCTTGTTAATATCCGAAGAAGGAGAGCAGAAAGTATATGATGTACTTGATAAAAAAGCTCGCGCAAATTAAGCACGTCGTACTCGGAAGTGGAAGCCAGTCCTGTACAGCTACAGGGGCACCAGCTTTTGCGAGCGCACACGGTTGTGTATGCTGAACTGTTCTCACATCTGTGCCGACTATTCGACTTCTACGCGGCAAATCGAATCGTAAAACATAGAACCTTACTATTTCTTTTCAAATATCCGCGTACACCGTTTTTAATGACGCTCGTAATTTTGTGGACAATAAAAACTGATACGAGTAGTACCGATTCATGGGTGTTTTGTATAGTCGGGGAAAATATTGGTATTAGCGGGAAATCTGTGGCGTACATCTATCCGCACCCTTGTTTCTAGTGCAAGAGGTGATTGTTGGATAACTTTTTAGCTTCGATTGTCGCAACTCTCGCTGAATCGTTTACCGTAATCGTTTGGGAAACGGTTGCGGTGTTCGGCTTGCTCGTCATCTATAATTTTCTGCCGGAAAATACAGTATCGTTCGAGACAGCGACTTCAACACCGAGGAGTTCATAATACGCTCGAAATTCTGTGTATTCATTTCGCCTTCTTACGAGCTACTCTTTACCTACACCTTGTCATTTGTTCTCTCGTTCTGCCTGCATGTCTTCTTCCGTCACGTCCTCTCGTTTCCGTACAAGAAGATCGATTATCCTGTCTGCAAAATTGCTGAAATCATTAACTACCCGTCTTGATCACGAACTTTCATTCCGTGCCATGTATTATGAGTTTCCGTTTTCAAACACCTATGTCGTACGTACATCAAACCCATTTCTTCTAGTTCTGTTTAGGGTATTCTTTACTTTTTGGTACCTATTCGAGGATTAGAGGAACGAAGAAATATTGACGTGTCGCTGGAATGTTGTTCGAAAACGCTTTTGACGTTTGAAAGTAAATTCGACTAGAGTTGAGGTGGGTAGAAGGGGGCTTCGGGATGCAATGCAACTTCTGTAATTTCATTCAATATTGGACTCCTTAAGGGTTTCTCAGGACTGCTTACTCTCACCAGTGTTTTGATATAATGTTCGATTGCCCGAGTCATTGAAAATGTCCAAAATCAGGATCTTTACACAGTTTTTGAAAGCGTTCTAAATAAATCTGCGTTAGTTTCAACGAAGTCTATAATAACGTAATGAGTGTTAACAAAGTCTAAATAATACTCATATTGGACTTCCAGTATATTCTGATTTTTTTTATAATTAAAATTTATTTATTACGTGAACTGAATCGGTTTGTGCAGAAACAGGTTAAGTACCCATTTTGATCTTAATGAATTTTTTACATGGGTAACACTGTAAGACCAAACCGCGTCAGCTGGCAAAAAATCAGCTCGATTCGTCACTACTGAAAGCCTAAAAAGAGATCTGAAAATTTAAATGGGGAGAGAAACAGGATAAGTCACATTAGTAAAACAGGTCAAGTCCTTCTTATCATCATTGAGTGTTTTATTATTATGAAACAAGCGCATCAGCAATTAATTGCATAAGTATGCCGGTGTATGTGAAACGTAACGGAGTGAATTACTGAACAATTTTATGAGTTATCACAACCCAATTTTGTAGAGAAACAGGTTAAGTCGCATGTTGAATTCAAATTTCACACTTTTCTGATTACTCTTGATAAAAATGAATGGTGGCATTGGTTTTTTCAGCTCAAATATCATATAACAACATGAAAATAATGAAGCGTCAATGTTGCCACATACCCTAAAACAGTTTTTTGGCTTTCCTAAAAAATTATAACAGTGTGACTTAACTTGTTTGTACACAAACCGATTCAACTATTACTAAGGAATATTTACACGAATTTAAGAGATAGTAATAAAACAGGTACGAGAATACTTATCAACAAGAATTAGGGGGAAATTGAGTTAAAAGGTCAGTTACATGCTTCCTAGAGAGCCTTCGCTTGTTGTTACTGACGTGTAGCAGTGTGAGGGCTTCTACGTTTGGGTGCCGATGTAACCTTTAAATATATCTGGTAGCTTGCCTCTGGATGATGAGGTTGACGGGGTCGAGCGCGAGTTCGTTGCGCAGTTGCTGGTTGCTAATGTACCAGGGTGCTCCGGTAATGGCTCGCATGTATTTGTTTTGGAACGTTTCGATCGTCAGGAGGTTGGATCTCGATGTGGTACCCTAAATTTCCGCCCCATGGCTCCATGTTGGGCGGAAAATTGAGGTATATATGAATCGTTTGTTTCTCAGGCTCAGCTGCGAACGAGGACCTATTAACCAGGAGAATTTAGTGAGAAGCAGGTCTAGCAGAGTTCGTTTATTACGAATATGTTCCTGCCAGTTGAGTTTAGAATCGAAATGCAATCCCAGGTAGCGTGTAGCATTGGCATTCGGGATTTGTTTGCCATCGAGGAGCGTAGGGGTGCATCCATGCGGTCGTAAGGAGAAATCCACACGACTCGATTTGCTTTCGTTAAGTTTCACTTTCCATGACTTGGCCCAGGTGGAGAGGTCGTTGACTTATTTTTGTAATTTAGAAACTGCGACTTGGTATTAAGAATGGCAGACAGTGATGCACGTGTCGTCTGCGAATAGGCTGATTGAGGTTGAATTGGAGACTGGAACATCCATGGTATATATGAAAAAAAGCGTAGGTACAAGGACAGAGCCCTGAGGAACGCCTGCTTCATAGAGGATGAGGCTGAGCCAAGGGAGACAAAGAACTGCCTGGAGCTCAGATACGCTTGAGTCAGTTTGCAGAAAGCAGGCGGGAAGTGTGGCTTCATGTTTTCGATAAGTCCTCTGAGTGCTAGACTCTTATCAAAGGCTGCGCGAACATAAAGAAAAACGGTCGATGCAAATTCTTTTTCCTCAAGAGCTTGAGTGATGGTGTGAACTACTCTGTGAATCAGCTCTGTTGTTGAATGTTTTTCACAAAAACCAAACTGGATGTCTAGGAGGAGGTTTTTCTTGGCAATTACTTGCTGAATTCTGTGAAGTATGATTTTCTCAAAGACTTTGGATGGTAATGAAAGCTGTGATATGGGGCGGTATGACTCCGGATTATGAGCTGGTTTGCTCGTGTGGCGATCTTCTCCTTGCTAATGTATATATTTGTATGATTTCACGACTTTCGTCCCCAGCCATTTCGTCCAAGCGACAGTTTGTCCAAAAAAGATTGTCCAGTGACACTTCGTCCAACTTTTTTCGTCCAAGGGATGTTTCGTCCAGTCTTTGTTCTCACCTGCGAATTATCAAGTTGAAAAAGAAGAAAACACTTTCTGTACAAAGGTGAAGCCTGTATAAGCCTGTCGATACCTGCAACCTGAATCATAATATGTAATTCTGTTGAGGGTTGGAATATGCGCTTTCCGAAATTACTGGGAGTACACCACGCATCCGTTTGAAAATTCCTGGAGCGCGTCCAGAAAGACCAAAAATTGAATGAAACTCTAATAAATTTTGCAGCTGCTAGGTGGCCACACGAAGATCAAGCACCCTGTCCCGAAAAAATATGTTAGCAATCAGGAGCGTATTAAGGAGATTGTCCAAAATTATGAGAAGTATAAAAACGACAATGAGATTTTTGTATACCTTAGAGCTATTTCTTATTTTTTGAAATGACGTAATGTGCAGTGTACAGAATCAAGTGCGGTCTCAGATCAAGAAGAATAGCATTTTTGAATTACGTAATATTATCCTATATGCATGTAAGATTCTCGTACATTTTGTGTCAATATTTCTGCTGAAAATGATTTTGGACGAACCTGAGACCAAAAGGTTTTAGACATGATTTCCCTGGATGAAATGTCTCGTGAATGAAATGTCTGTGGACGAAAAGAGGGAAAACCATTTGTATACATATATGTCGTCCAGTCGTCAAGCCTGACCACGTCCTGTGTTGTTCGATCCAAACGCCTTTGTCTTCTGCATTTCTATACCTTTATCCGGTGCATGACCTTTTCATTCTACATTCTTCTTCTTACCGATTGTCCCTTCCCGTCGTTGTCCTCCAATTCTTCTTTCCGTCGATGGCCAGACTGGGTTATGTTTCTTGATTAAAATTACATGTTTCAGGTATCATGTTCAAGTTGGATTTCGGCATTCGGTACATCAGTTCAGTCTGTACTTGTAGGTAGCTGTTTTTTGCTGTCTTCGAATACACACGCCCTTTACACGTTTTCGTATTTTTTATTTCATATGACTTACTTAATTGCGGCCCCAACTAAACTTCTCGTTCGAACCCCGTAAAAGCCGCACCCGGTTTGAAAATGACGATCATCTTGGCAATTTTCCATGAGGAAGAAACATGTTTTAATCGAATGAAGGCGTTTATGGTCGAATAAGGGAGACCTACCCCTTTCTTAGTAAGTTCCCGTAGCATGATTGGAGAGATCTGGTCGTGGCCAGCAGATTTGCGGAGACGGAGGCCATCGATAACACGAGCAACCTCTATGGGGGAGGCATTTTTAATTTTACCATTGTCGGTGTCCTCGCCACTAGGTTCAGTGGGAGACTGAATGCTGTTATCGCGGAAGATTTGTCGGAAGTGGTCAGAGTTCAGCCTTTTCCACATCGGAGCGAGCCCATTCTGACTCGCTTTTTCTCATTGGCGGATGCAGTGGGGAGGGTGGGGAGGACGACGAAGTCTCTTGGCAGCAGTCCAGAGTGAGTAGTTTGACTCCTTTGTGGCATCCAGGGATATTAGATATTCGATAAAAGATGCATTGCGCTATTTCCAGGTGGCATACTCTGAATGAGATTTGAAAGATCAGAATTATTTGTAGCGAATTCTAAAGACCGGTGAATAAGACATAGTGAAGACCGAATCAATTTTAAGAAAGTTTGCATGAACCTTTGTAATCCCACTTTTTCATAACTTTTGGACTCTTCTTTCATAATAGCGTTCACTTCAGACTCCGTTGAAACCTTTCGTATATTCGGCATAACATGACAATTGCGGAAGGAGGGGTCGCTCTTGCTACCCTTCCCGTTTAATCCGCCGCTGTTTTCCACTTATTACTCTAACTAATTAAGAAATCAGTATAACTAACCCGAGAATTTAATTGTAACTTAAGCCGAATTAATTATGCAAGAGGCGGATACTGATTGATCCTATTTCGCTGATAATTACCCCGCAGTTTGTTTCCATTCGAATTTACAGCAGTTAACGAGTACAGTCGTAGGGTATTAAATTCCGATTTCTTTTAAATTGGTCGTCGATCGTTTTGAGCGGCCAGCGTTTATTACGCGGAATAGGCTGAAATTAAAATACACCGTGAACCGACGAATGTGATGCTATAAAATGATGAAATTAAGCCTTTTTATCTTTATTAGGATTTAATTAGAAGCGAACGACAGCGTTTGTACGGAAGCGCCACCCAGCTTGTTCCATCATCCATCTTGCAAACGCGGATTCTCGTATAGTTAATTGGTGTAATTTTGTTTCTTTTTTCGTTTTTATTTCCTTGAAAACCCGTCACTGACTTTCAAGATCGAATTCGGAATTTCGTAAACCCGTTGAAACGCGTCTATTCGTGACTACACGAGCTCGGGAAAACGAGTAAAAAGCGTGCGTAGCGTAGTTTTTCACTGCGAAACGTGGAACTGATTCGAAGTTAGATGAAGAAAACGAATCCGGAAAGAAAATTTCCTAAATGCTGCGCCGAAATTCTTGTTAGATGAGTGTACTTCTTCGGGTATAACACGCTCTCAAATTCGAGTAAATGCAACCCTTATAATTTTAACCTGGCTTCGAGGAATTCGAGTAATTATCCCGCTGAACAATCGTTTTCGCCGGTATACACGAAATTTATAATTCCGAGAGAATGCGCTTCGTGCTTTATATTTGCGGGATCAACTAACGTCGTAATGTATTTTTTACAATAGCATTTCAAAAACCTCCTTTTCTCTCGCCTCTCACGCTGAAAAATTTTCATTACAAAAACAAGAAGCTGGACAGGGGCCGGCATCGCACCGTGTATGTTGTTGCCATCGTCCTCGCCGTCGGTCGTCCATTCCGAGCGAATAAACTGAAACGCGCAGAAATGCTAAAATCCGCATTGTCCTCCATATTCGGTCATTTCTATACCACGAGTACGGACTCGAAATCGAATACAATAGAGGACATTATCATCGCCGACTCGCCGCATAAGGTTCAGAACCGATGCGATGCGATGCGAAGAAATTTCTCGAATACCCTGTACTCGTTGTGCTAATTTTGTCGTCGTGTATACACCGAGAAAACTAAGTATATCCACCGTATACGTTATATTCCCACTCTTTCTAATAGTTTCATGTTCTCTTTCTCACTCTCTCTTGCCCCCCTCCCCTTGCCGGTTAAACTTTCTTCGTAATCCGCATAATACGAAGTGAATATCTTTTTGAAAATCTCAACTCGAGCAAATCATCTCTTTATTAAATAATATACTGCGTGTAATAGAAGTTGTCGTTTTCGGAATCGTATACTTTTGCTATGAAAGTTTTTTTTTCCCCTCCTGGCTCGTAATGTTACATAGTTTGTCGGTTCCTGGTTAGTTCTTGATAAAAAGTTTGCGGCGCGCAGCGAATTTTGAAATACGATGCCGGAAGTGTCAGTTAATCAGCTGGGCGCTGGGTAGATGAACTGCCTTTCTCGTTCTCATAGAGCTAGCAAATAAATCCTACTTCGTGAGGTTGTCGTAGGGGAGGGGGGGGTATGGTTGCGACGAAATCATTTAGCAGACCAAGTGAGGTTGTAATCTAGTGGAGTGTATTATACGCACGACACGAACATCATCTACCTCGACCCTCGGCAAAATTATTTCATTCAGAATTTTTGGCAAATTCTATCGTTATTTTGCATCGGAAGAATGAATGAACTTATCGAGAATAAATTTGGAGAATTAAAGTACCGACTCTCATAATTTGTCGGGAAAAACTGAAAGAAAGATTCCTTCCTCTTTTCATAGGAAAACAGGGCCAGGTGAATTGCTTACGTGAAATCTGATAATTGCAATAGCAGATTTCTTTTCTAATTTTACTCTCAACCCGAGCCCTGGAATCCGCCCTTTCGAGCATTACCTCAGAGACGTCTGGGAGGGCTGTCTTAGTCTTCTTCGCTTCTTGCCGAAAACCCGGCCAAGGTCGAAATGTAGCGAGTTGCTACGTGGACTCGAACCCGGGACCTCTGGATTTCGAGACCAGCACGCTATCCACTCGGCCAACCAGACCCCTACAGTAGTAGATATTGACACCATAAGAAAGCTCTCAAGGTGGCTTCTTATTCTACTTGCTAAATTATTACTATTATTATTTGGAAGAGGAGGAGGAGGAGGAGGGAGAAGTTTAAGTATCACCCCGTCCATTTCGACCCTACTTTTTCGTTGGGGGAGTTGCAATGTGCCACTGTATCCCTCGCTTCCGACGCCACTGGTAGGAGATTCTTCACTCTGAGAGCCGACCTGCCCGGAAGGTAGCCAGTCAGCTAGCTGGGCCGGGAGATAATCAAAACGGCAGATAAACAAATAAACGACAGAGAGGCAGACAAAGCAATACTTATATTGGCAACCCCTCTATCGGAAAGAAAACCCGGAACTGTGATTCTAGATCTCTACAAGTCTTTGTGTCCTTATGTCCAGTTTTCCTAATTTAACAACCTCGGTGCTAAATTTGGCAACTTTTCTCTGAGTTTGTAGCACTCTATTTTCAAAAAAAGTTGCTCAGTAATCTTTGAATGTGGCATTATTTTAACAACTTCTAGCAAAATTTGTCATTTTTCAGCAAATTTGATAGGGTTTCAGCACCTTTTGGAAGATTAAAATATGCAGTAACTCTTTGGCAAATTTTTTTCTATTTCTTGGCACCTTTTTGTAAATTTTAAGTCGACAACACTCCCTATCCAGTTGATGTTTAAAAGTTGGACTAATTCCGAACTGACAACCAAGATCCAGGATTTGAAAGCCAAGATCTCTCCAGGAGTTAATTTCTCTTCTTCCCATTTACTAAATAGTAAATGTGTACACGGCATCCTTCTCCTTTTAGAAGAAAAAATTCGTGGATCTCCCTTTGCCCTGTCTGTATGTTGATCTTTATACCGCTGTCTTCTTGATGCCAGCTTGTTTATCTGCATGTCTTTCTGTCTTTGTCTCCTTGTTTGAATAACTAGTTATTCACTCAAACCTATTCTGACAAACAGGAAGACAGACGGGGAGGCGGGGGGAAAGACCAGTAGGATGATAGGAAAACAGGTAGACGGGAAGCATGTCACGAGTGCCGAGAAGGAAGGGGATTGGGCTGCTGATAACCATATAAGCATAGCCATCCTTATGCTGAGAAATAATCATGACAAAAATTATCTGAATCAGCAATTCATTTTAAATTTATTATAATAAATTTTATTAAAATTTGGTAATGATTACTACCATAATTCTATTAAAATTAGATATAATTACAGCCATTTTTTTTGAGAATTAGAATGATTTTTACCGGAATTTAGTAAGATTACGTAATTTGTTTTTAAAAAGTGCATGAATTGGAAAACGTCAGAGATTTTCTAGAATTTCTAGAAATTTTTATCAAAATTTTTCTTTAATGTAACGGCAAAAAAAAAATTACAAAAATCTGTGTTTTACTATAAAAAAGATCGATATTAATAGATTTTTGTAAAATATTTGGGCTTCTAGGACACACTTTGGATTTCAGGAACGAATTGGACATTGTACAGAAATCAACCGTCTACCCTGAATCAGACTGACTAATTCACGTCAGTGCTTTCCTATTTTAAACCAGTCAGTGGTGGTAGGTGCCCTTTGGTTTGTTTCGTCACTGTCTCCTCTGGGGTATAACGTTGAACCGTAATAGTAAAATCACTGATAAAACTTATGGCAATCAGGAACATTTCAAAACGACTTTCTTAGTGGAAAATTTCCTATTGAGAAACATTAATTATTCCCAACTAAAAAAAAAAAATTAAAAAAGGCCTCACCTCGAATATTCCCACTAAAGATTTTGAACTAAGACCAATTTCGAACTTCTGTGAAAAAAGCTTCCTTATCTCGCTTCCTAATTACCTGTGGATGGCAGTATTTATTAGGCGTTGAAGTGAATGACGAGCTCTTCATTCTAACGTCTGAAGCATTGAACGAACACTAAGTGTGTGAACAGTTTCATGGCTTTCATATTCGAATTCACTGAATTTATAGTTTATCAGAAGATCGTATCTCACGTGGCCTAATTTATTGTGTGGATTTGAAGAGAATTTTGTGTGTCAGGTCACATGGTTTTACGTAAATTAAGTATCGTCACTTACCAGTTCAGAAATCAGTGAATAATGATTGGATCGGTAAAAGCGAGGTTACGAATTATGGTATTCGAATAGCAGTGAGAAATTCGTTCTGTTTTAAGTTACATTCAACATGATGTTGATGCTGGCTATTCGCCTATAGGTAGCGGTGACGTCGCTGTTACTCGGTTTAGTAACGCCTTGTGGTTGCAAAAGATGGCGCCTAATCGTCGATTTTCAATTATTACTCGTCCAAGTTCGCGCTCTTTTCAAAAAATGAAATTACTCGCTGTTGAATACTTGGATGGGACCGCAGATCTTAAAATTTTACTTATTCTAAATTCTTACGTATTAGTTTTGGAAAGAAAGTTTTTTTGGTATACAAACCTAAGAGCGCCTTGAATTTCGCCTATTATTTTTCAGTCACCCAAACTTGCAGACTGATATCATTATGACTCCGTAGTTACACGATACACATAGCTACAATCGATCTACCATTTTGATCGCAGAAAGTCAGTTCAGAAATGTGTTACATCAAGAAGACTAATTTTTTCGAAAGTTTGATTGATATTTTTGATTCTACGTCCCAGGTATACTCTGTGATTATTTATTCACCTTCATTAATCATGTTGTTATATTTCTTAGCCTCTCGACCAGTAGGTTGTCTCTCCACTTTTTTCTCTCCTGTGTTAGTCTTTTCATCTCTGAGAAGAATTTATACTTTGTATTCTTTATTATCCGCTCTTCATAGCTCATTCCTTGCCTCCCTTTCCAGTTCTTTTCCTCAACCATTCCCTCTAGCAAGCATAATAATACGTACGCCTGCTTGCCCTCTTTTCGCTGCTGTATTAATTATTCTATACTCTCCCGTCCAAAAATCATTTCCTTCTACCCATCTCACTTCACTAATTCCAATTTGATCTCTTTTTTGAAGTTCTCTAATTTGCCTACCTCATTCAGTGTCCTTTCATTCCATGTCCCTCTTCTCAATGCTGACAGTTTCTCACTATGTAGTCTCCGCCCGAACATCCGAATGGGAGACTTATTACGTCCGGAATTATTATTTATTTTGCGAGTTATCATCATAATTGTTGTGGTGGAGATGCATCTCCAGGGAAGAATACTGACGTAGTTGTTCCCTTGCTTTCATTAGGGTTTATCTGTCGGAGTTTTTCTTCTCCCATGTGTTTTTAGTTTTTCCTTTAAGCCTCCTTACCACGCTAAGGTCACACTCATAGAAGAGGGATTATTCATACCAAAAATTTTCTATAAAAACACCACTTTGCGAATTGCAAAATTTGAGGAAATTCAAAATATTGTTCTGTTAGTTGATTTTTCATGATTTTAGGGTACTTCTGAAACGCAGAATGGAAAATTTCTACCACATTTTCGAAAATTTTGAAAATCTTATGATAGGACAGATTTTGAACGGAGTGTCTCTGTAATGAAAATGACGGATCGATTAAATTTATGTGTAACTATGTGTTGGGACTTGATATTATTATTCGTAAATTCATATTTTGAATTCTAGGATAAATCAAGTCAACTTGTTCGCGAAGTCAAGGGCACACGGGAGGAGGAGTTCCTCGTAAGATGGTGAGAGATCAATATTAGAAACTGTTGGGCTCTTCGTCGGACAATTTAAGGAGGAGACTTTTTTCTTTTCTCTCTATATTTCCTGGTTATCGCAGTTTTTCTATTAAAAATATTGATGCTTCAAAGTTGAAAAAACTAGCCCCACCCCCTAAAACAAGTTGCTATGGTTTATTCCTGCATGGAATAACTAACTGCTGGTACACTTTTATATGGGTGGAAGCACTGCTCGATGATTACATTAAATCCTCGAGCCAATAATAATATCACTTGTTTTAGAATTATTACTGATTAATACGTAAGTTACATCCTAGCAGCAGACAGCGAGCCTGCTAAGTTTCTGACTATAATTGAAACTTAAGGCGAAGTCAGGAAGGCCCTGCCCCTCCTGAAAATACTCAGGCTACCGAAATACTTCTTTTTTATCCTCTACTCACACTCACACGCTTTAAAAGCACTGAAAATGTGCCTCAAAAATTTTTGTGATCCGCTGTGACCCTTAAGAATTAATTTCGAGTTATGTCCCTGTTGTTAACACGACCAGAAGTAATCTGACATGTGGGAAGTCGGACAGACAGACAGGCAGATTCTTAAGTAAGAAAACGGAGCTGAAATCCAAGATCTGCCCTGCTCTCTGCATCCTGTATCCAATATCTATTTGTTTCAATTCCTGATCCAAGATATGTGAGAAATTACTTTTAGCTTTTGTTTATACATAGTACAAACCATAATATGTAAAAACAATGAAGGGCCCGAATAAATTGAACGTTACACTAGGTTGGTCGCTAAAAGCGGCTATATTGTCCTGTTTCATATATTCAATTCTCTCGAGACGTAGTATTTGCGACGTATTTGCGTAACAAACTTACCATCGATGTAAATCAAAAATCTGCAAAATAATGTGTAATACTCCTACAGAAGAATCAATAAGAATTCTGGGGAATTAGAAAATGCTGGTTTAAAAAGCGAGTTAAATGGGGAGTACACAGAATAAAAATGAAATGCAAAGTACTGCGTAGATTCTTCGTTTTTCAGAAATAAACTTTATAGCTACCTTTACTGCAGATGGGAACTGTTCAGTTGTATCTAGACTCCTTCTATTCGCATTCGTAGTGCCTCGAAACCTTAATAACCGTCGTCATTTAAAGAATACAAATTCAAGCAATTGTGGCAAAATGATTCTCAGGCAAAATATAAATGATATAATCGAGTCTGGAACTGCATATTAGTCCGAAGAAGGACCGGAGGAAGAAGTTGGAACATTTTCATTACCACATTTAAATTTTCCGTTGCACTGTTGCGACTAGGTTAGCGGCTGAATTACCCGATCCTGTTCATTTTCACTCTACTCCGGCTGATTTTGGAAACTTTCAGGTTCTCTTCATACCGCTGGCACAAATGTTATCGATAATTTTGCGGCCGAAAATGAGGGTCACAAGTGTTCCTTTGCTGCGAGTTAACAACGCAGCAGGTAGAAGGAGCTGCTGTGGCTCTGCTCATTTTAAAATCCGCAGATATCTTCGCAAAATATAACGCGAACGTGTTTCAGATATCGAGGGCGATGTAGCAATTTTCCGGATGCACGTATCATCGTGCGCGGGCGGATTAAAAGTTGAAATCGTTTTCTTACATTCGCGACGAGGAATTTCCGCTGGTAATTACCGCGGCGATTTCCAAGTTTCTGAAACCATTCGCCGTGGATACGGTGCATCCTAAGCTGTTCGCACTAGTTTTTAAGTACCCTTACCTATAAACCTGCATGCACTCTCGGCAATTTCTTCGTTTGCTCGATTTTCAGGTTGCACTTCAGTAGGATAAGTGAGTAACATTACTCGCGTGAAAGTGTAACCCAACTTACCGTTTCTCCGTTTCGTATCCGGGAAGGAAAAATGGAATAGTACGTTTCGTAAACCGATTGAAAAATTAATAGCGCATTTCTCGAATTTGTAAATAACAGATTTAATAATCAATTAACGATTTTTCGTGTAAAAGTAATAAGGAGGAAGAAGAAAAAGAGAAGAAAAGAGGAGAAGTAAGTCGAAAGGCCGGTATGGGGATAAATTACAGCAACTATTTTGGTTGAACGAAAAATCTTTATTTAAAATTACGTACATAGAACTAATTTTGACTACAGAATAATATTAGCATGAAATTCGTCTGTGGATGCGAGGGTCGGATCGTTAGCGTGTCTGCCGACTGGTGCCGCCTGGAATTATAAGAAAATGATCGCGTTTGCGTACCATGATTCGAAATCTAGCCAGATGTACAAAACTGTGAGGTATGACCTCATGATCTGTCCCGTGGCTTGGGTGCAAGCCACACTGCCTCGTCGGTCAGTGCTAAATATCGCAATTAGGTACGCCTCTAATCCACCCTGCCACACTTGTGTGGGGTTAGGGGACCTCCGCCTCGGAGTCTGCGTACTCTATATGTCTACATCCTGAGTACGGGCCGCCCTGATACGTGAGACCACTCACGTGAGGTTGTACGTGGTATTCTCATCTGAGCATCCTGCTCTGCATGACGAGCGTACGTCGATACCCAGCGAGACAGTCTGAGTATGCGCAACTCTTCAGTCTAATTGATATAATGAAGCAATTCGATATCGAAAGAGTGTAAGCCTGTAGAAGGATTAGTACTCCGTGAGCAAACTCACCTATGATGCAATTGGGCTCTTCCAGCTGCCACTACACTTTCACGATAGCAAAAGACGCGTGTATTCGACGATACTACGCAAACGATTCTCGCGAAGGTAGCCTGACGAAGAATGTGCCAAGCATCTTGGATCATCCCTATGGGTTCCTGTCCACGTGGCGGAAATACGTAGCTAATGCATAGGTGGTGGCTAGAGTCTATTATTGCATCAACTGTTGGGGGACGAGGGTTAATTACCTACCCGTGAGATTCAGGCACAAGCCACAGAAATGGCTTAATCGCTGCAGCGAAAAGCGAATACTGTCTACACGGTTTCCAAACATAATGAAGCCATGCACCCCAAAATTAGAGAACTAAAATTTACCATTTATTTTTTACGCATGGTTCGAAGGTTCGTGCGAATGTCTGTTAACTTTGGAGATTTGACAAGACGAAAAAAGAAGAGTGAGAAACAGAGAGGAAGAATGAATCGAGTTTTCAATGAAACTCGCTCATTTACTCGAGGAAAAGTAAGGAAGAAAAGGTTGATTAGATAGAAAGAGCTAACCCCACCGAACCTACGTCATTTTCAGTGCAGAGTGTGAGTTTAGACGTACATTGACTGGATGAGTTGCCAAAAGTTGACGATGACCGGGCAAAAAAATGTACGAAAAAGGTAAATGAATCGACGAATTTGAAGAAAGTGCGATAGTTCGGGGAAAAACTCTGGAGCTGAAATTGAAAATGGAAAGTAGGGAGCTGGGTGCCGGTCTGTACTCGAATCTAAATAAGTTCTACCGCCGCTATTTATCTAACGCCTTTACGGCTGTCATCTTGCAAATTAGACTTTCGAACACAAGACCAGAGAATTGTCGAACACAAATAAATTTCAGCCACATTTCGTACCCACAAAATTATTCTTCAAATGTGAGAAAAACTATCAATGATACTTACTTAGCTGACTAATTTTATTTTTAACGAATCGAGTGAGAATTCTGTTTGTCTATTTCGATAACTAGAGATGAGAGAGTGTAATAATCGAAAAAAGTAACCGTTTTGGTTTTCCTCCGAATAGGAAGTATTTGGCGAACAAGTTCAACTTTAAACATTGAAATAAAGTAGCACACATTCGTTACTATTGCACAGCTATCAAAAATAATAGGTGAATTAAAACAACCTATCGAAGGGGTGGCTTTATTTTGGGGACCAAAAGTTTTAAATCAAATGTACTTCCTAGTAGAGTAATTATAATAACGATTGTAGTATGATGGTGGCCCTGAGTAGCGCTTTTGGCCTGGCCGGGCCGTACCTAGGATTTAAGTAAGGGGGGTTGCGATTAAGATGAATATTATTTCTTGGAGGGGTATAATTAGTCATAGATCCGCCTTCCTCTCCATCTCAACCCATTGTTTCTTTTTGGCCAATGGGGGTAACCCTTAACCCCCCTCCCGTCAGTACGGCCCTGTAGTCTGGGGATGTTAAACAGGTGGAACGAACTCTGCCGAAGGAAACCCATCGGCCATCGCCCTTCACATTATCTTGAATATTTTACGTGGAAAAAATGTTGTATTGCTGAAGCGAGCACTGCCTTCGAGTGTTGATGACCAATGTCCAAGAAGGGTTGGCGAGCCTTGTGAAGCCATTCTCTTCCACATGTGAGGATGCAAATAGGTTCTGTTCCTGACTGCTTCAGGGCCCAATCCCCTCGCCAACACTTGTTTCGCTCGTATCGCCTCGGGTTCTGCCAAAAATTTGCTTGTCTGGCTGTCGGTCTGTCTGTTTGTCCATCGTTTCATCAATCGACTGGTCTGACTGGGGGATTTTTGTTTTGTATCTGTCTGGCACAGCGAGAAAGGCGTATCAAAAACATGGTATAAAAAATTGAAGATATCTTGCTTGGATAACGGTTTCTGGCGAACTAAAGAGATTTCGGTTCCTGAATCCTGGATTTTAACTGTCATCTTATTGTCTTCTTGGCTAAGATAGGAGAACCTTTTTGCCTAAAAACATAAGAGGGAGAGAAATTAAAAAAAAAAATTGCAACTATGAAAATTGGGAAAATAATAAAAATGAATAAACTTAAAGGTACGCAAAATGAAAGTAATAATGAAAGAGATTAAAATGAAAGAAATCAAAATTACGATTTTGGTATTTTAGAAATTTTCTACATAATTATAAAAATATTAGAATACTGTGCAAATCGTTCATAATGCTTGTAATGACATCGCCTGATCTCATTCATGTTAATTCAAACTAATTTTTAAACTTCTTACGAAATAAATGGGAGGGAGGGGGGGGGAGAAACAATAAGTTTTTAGGTTAATTTTTCAAGTAGATTCCATATTTGACCTTTTAATTTGGATATTGATGAAACTGCTGTTTACAGCATTCAATAAAATCCAATTTCACGTGTCTCATATCATTTGAAAATTAATTCTAATATGATCCTAGAATTTCGAGTGGTCTCTTCTTTCATTACTTTAAATGACCTTTAAAATACCAAAATTTAGCCCTGCTTGCAAATCGAAAAAAGAAGAAAAGGGTTGTGGGATTAAATTTTGCGTCAAGTTTGGATGATCAGGTCTTGGAATTTCAACAAAAATATATTTTTTTTTTACACTAGACATTTCTTTTTAGTGGTTAAAAAATGTAAAAATCCAGGCGATGATGGACTTTTATTGAAATTTGAATGTAATTTTCGAAAGCAGCGTAAAGACTCAATTCCAAAATACTTTTTGTAAGCGAATGTAAGATTTGACTTTTTGTTTTGTCCTATTTTTGGGGCTAAAGATTAGTTTAATCAATATTTTCAAGTCAGATTCTCAGTGATCACATAATATAGCCCAACAAAGAGGGCAATTTCCAAATGATATTAAAATTGTAACATTGTCCCTTTCTGAAACTGAGCGCCGATAGGCCATTTCTACAAGAAAAAAGAACAGCATCCAAATTCAGAGGCCATATTCGGAATCCCGTAAAAAATTGACCGACAAACATGTATATTCCAACACCTGATCAATATGTAAAGAATTTCAAGAAATGAACTCGAAGAAAGAGGAACACCGAAATTATTTGCTTTGACCTTCTCAAGAGCTATTTGAGAAAAAACCAAATCTTGATTAACGGATTTCAGATTTGTATGAAAAATTATGTAGAAAAGTTCTACAGGAGCATTTCCCGTTTTGTGTGCTGTATTTGTAGTCTGACGCGCTTTACTTCAGAAGGTAGAAGGTAGAAGGCCGAGTCAGCATACGTTCTAAGAGATCTACTATTTGTAACCCCTTATGTGCAAAAAAAGATCGCATGACACGATTCTACCGGGAGTTTTCTAAAAATGTGGTGATAAGTTGATACTGAATGCGAAAAAAAGATCAGAAGGTTTATTAAAGATCCCTTTTGTGTGTAGAAAAAAACCGTACGATTCTGGAAAGGATTTTTAGGAAAATGGAAGAAATTTAGATGTTGGATGATTTTTATTGTGCTAAATAACTGCGTGATAGGGGTCTAGAAATAAGGTCAGACGATCCAATAGAAAATCAGACGATTTTGCTCGGGGTCCCTTGTGTGAAAAGAAAAGATTGATCCGAATTCCAAACTCATAAAATGAACACAATTGATTTTTTTTTCTTTTTTGAAAAATTGAACAAATTATCAGACATGGTACTTTCTGAGTCGCTGATCATATTTCTGATTCAACTTTGATTTGGGTCTCAAAATTCAAATTCCTCATTTGAAATAGGCAGAGAAGTTCAAGTTGAGACCAGATCGAAAATCTGGTGAAGTTTTCGAAATCAGTGACGCGGGGAAAACACCTTTTATACTTAGTTCAATTTTTCAAAAAAACGTTTTGATTTTGCTTATTTCGTGGGTGAAATGTTCCCAGTCGCGGTCGAATCAAAAATCTGATCGGATATTCGAAATCAGCGACTCGAGCAACCTCTTTATCGATACTTTGTTTGATATGGTTTCAATTGAACATCTAAAGTTGGTGGAACGTTCCAGCTACCCTTTTGTTGCAGGAAGATTTTTTCACTTAGAAGGAAATTACGCATTTCTCATTAAACTGAAATCCTGCTCTGTTGCACCTCGATCTGATTTCGTGGTCAAAAATAAAGATACGAGACGCATTTCACTGAACACTGTAACGTAAACCTAAATGAGTACTAGGTAAAAATAGTTAATCGGATTCCGGACGTATGAATAATATCAAAATTGTTCGACAAATACGAACGAGTGTGGAGAGCCCCACGTTAATAATGATTTTCAACCGACTCTATGTTTTTGTCATTTTTTGGCAACTGATCAACGCTCTCTGTCAACACGTTAATTAAGCGTTATGTAGCATTTGTTCAATTAAGAATAAACGCGGATGAACGAATTTTGGATGTTAACGTAAGTGGCGATTATTCTTTACCGCCTTTTTTCGACGATATGCGATGCGATGCGATGCGAGATTCGTAAACGCGACACGTTGAAATTCTTTGATCTGGGTTTCGTCGTGCCGCATCTGGCTCTCCTGTGACACGGGTGCGCTAAATATTCGAGTAGTTAAAAATCGTTTAGCCGTAATGATATAATATCTAATTGCAGTTGTAGGTAAATATGCATGTATTTTCGGAAACGAGTCTCTTTGTCGAGACCGCCCCTGATGCTTCTGTTGTATTAACCATGAATTGGTATTCGTGTTTTCGATCGCTAGTAATTGTCGGAGATACCGAGGCTGGAAACATGTAAGATTTTCATTTAAATCAAAATCGGAAACTTAGATACCACGCAGGCCCGGCACCAAAATTGTTCTATGGGGTGGATTTCATGGTGTTGACCCCTAAAAGCAATAAGAAACATTTATTTGATACGCGAAACGAATAGAATTATTGTTTCAATTTTTCAGCGAATTTCTATGAAACATATTTTGTAGAAGGGATAACCATCATCTCCTTTCCTTGAAATGAGCTATGACACCGTGTGCAGTACGTACAGCGAACGAAACTAATACGTACGTCTGGTTTCTCACTTTTCACCCTTCTCTATGTCTGCCGTTGAAGGGATTTCCAGTTGCAGCCAGAGCTCAGAGTGTCTCAGTCCAGGTTTGGCTGGAGCTCTCGTTCTGCGGTTTCCTTGAAGTAAACCAATTTGGCTTTCCGGGTAGAGGGGCTCTGCTCATCGTAACCCTCGGATGCCCAATGTGGATGGCACGTTTTAAGCAGTAAAAATATTAAAATAGCAATTAGGTTAACTATATACAATACGATGGGACGCACTCGGAACGAAGCACTTGGATGAAACTTCGCGGTGCAGTGCGAGATCGAATTGCACGATGAACGCTGCTCTTCGGAATAGGGAAAATTAGGTAATTATACGGAACGGAGCGCGAAAAACAATTCAACCGAAAGCTATTAAATGGCTATGTATTAACGTGATTGAAAGTTCCTTCTGTTTTGCGCGCGAGCACGGATATTTTCTAAAGTGGATTGTAAAAACAAGCTCCAAAACTACCGTGTACGTCACCGGAATATTAATTACCCCTAGATGGCAAGATCTTCTCTGCTTCATCACTCCCACTCACTCGCCGGCTAGTGTCGCGCGAATGCAGCCCGAAATAGGTGACTCTACTCTTTTCCTTACGTACGGAAATGCCTCGAATATCTGCACTACATTCGCGGCCGCCGCTTGCGATCAAGACAAACGCCCATGCAAATCAATAATCGTGATTGTATCTACACAATGTGTTTTACGAATTAGTCCCCTCTTTTTCTGATCGCGATGTCGGATCATTACGGGGGAAATGAGTCTTCGAGTAACAAGGTCTGGTTCCCTTTTGAATAAAAAAGATTTCCCTTCCCTCAAAAGAGGGAAAGAAAAAGGTACTCTACCGAACAAAATATCGGAATAGGAGTTAGGCCTGATACCAGAATTCTGTACCGCGTAAATTTCATAATGTTCTCCTCATTGTAAAAGTGGTGGAAAACACTCATTTACGATGGGAGCGAGCAAAATTTTTTCAATTTTCCCGAGAATTTCTATGAAAAAATTTCATTTTAGACGGTTGAGTGGAGCATTGTCCTTAAAACCTCCTCTGAAACCGTTTATGATAGGTTGTTTCTTGGATCGTTGATTCAACGCTCATGCATATTCTTGTCTTAAATATCCTACAATGAATGCGATTGTGATTTGAATGCCTTGTTGCTTTTGCTGACCACAATTAAGACGGTCATCATCTGTGTCGCAAAAATCGATCGAAAACTTGATCAAATATTTGTTTAATGTAATGAAAATTGAAAATTGTCATATTTGCCTCCATCATTAAAAGTTGATGAATATGTATTGAAAACGTTGAAAAAATGTAAGTTAATACTTCAATGTACTCCTATAGGATACTCACTTATATTTTTAGTATTGCAAAACTGAAATTTTAATACTGTTTCAAATCAAGTCAGAAGGGTAAAGAATCAGTACTCGCATTTGCCATTTTACTTCAAGGGCGCAAAGAGGCAAAATACTGTACACGGGTGCAGGAATATTTTGCAGCGCCTGTGAATGTGCGATATGTATAACATACTCCACGTTCACAGGCGCAGCAAAATATTCCTGCACCCGTGTACAGTATTTTGTCTATATGCGCCTTTGAAGTAAAATGCCAAATGCGAGTTTTGATTCTTTACCCTTCAATTGTTGTTTTGGTGCCTGAATGGAGGCCAAATGAAACATCTGACGTGAAATCCCTAAAGAAAAAAACATTTTTCGACAGTCCGGTCACCTTTTCAAACCGGAGTATCTATTTCTTTTTCAGGATAAAATAGCAAAATTTGATGGTCAAATCGATGCACAGTGAAAAATCTGATTACATTATTCCATTTAAAAAAAGTTCCAAAAACCCTATTTCGATACTTTGGTCAAGTTTTCAAGCTAAGTTGATTTCAGTCATTTGAAAAGTGTTGTCGATTTGGACATTGAGGGCCGTATCGGGGCTGGGAAAAATCGAATGCAGTTATCGGAATAAAAGCTAGTTTGATCCGTAGCTCGATTTTTGAAAACCAATCGGAGTCAGATCAAAAGTCCGATGCAGTATTCGAAATCAGTGATCCAAAAAACCCAATTTCGATACGTTGTTAAATTTTTTAACCCAAGCCAACTCTGGCGCGTTGACGGGGAAAATGTTGAATTTGTGATCAAAGCCGGGGCCAGGTCAACAATTTGATGCGCTATTCAAAATCAGTGAAAAAAAAAAAGTAATTTCGATATAGCTTTTTAATCTAGGCCATTTAGCCAACAGGTTCAAGTCAGAGCCGAATTAAAAATCTGATGCGGTGTTCTTCGATATTTTGTTCGATTCTTCCAGTCAATTTGGTTTTATCCCCTTTTTGAGTCAGAAATTTGGATTTTTGGGTTCAGATCAGAGCCGGATCAAAAATCGTATGCGGTATTCAAAATCAGTTACCCAAAGAACCTCACTTTGAAACTGTATTCAATTCCTGAAGCCAAGTTAATTTTGACTCTTTTTGGGTGCGAAATTTTGACTTTTAACACCAAATCGGGGTCGAATCAAAATTCGGACACGATATTTGAAATAAGCCATCCAAGGAACCACATTTGTTCGGTACTTGTCATTAAAGATTCTAATGTTCGGGGTGCGTTTGCGGTCTCTCTTTTCTCGGAGAGAAAATTTTCATTTTATTTGAAATGGAACTAGACCTTGTTACTCGAGGTCTATTTCCCCCCGTGAAGATGCGATTTCGTGATCGATCAAAAACAAAAAGAGGAAACCAATTCGTGAAACACCCTATATATCATGTTTGAAGAGGCGTTATAGCTGCCAACGTAGGGTCAATCTCGTAAAATGGTCCCCCATTTTATGTTTTGAACAAATTTGGAAGTATTCAACCCGCAAGTTTTTGATTCTGTATCGAAATTTTTGACCAGATGTACAGAACTTACCATGTGCGCGTAGCACTTGAAACGTTTCCCCATTCCGCAGTAATTCTTGGACGTGCTCCGAAACGTCCTATGTACAACCTCTCGTGAATGTAGTCGGTTGATCGCATTCCTTCTTGCTCGATCTGATTCTACAATGTAAACGTAAAACGATCGCTCGTTAGACGGCAATTAAATATTAATAGACCATTAAAAAAACCGAAAGATGAGGACCTGTCTAAACAGGTTCGTGAGAGTATTATAATCGGGACTATTATTAGCCGTAGGTCCGCACCCCGTTATTGTAAAGATTACACGCGGTAGTTTGAACTTGTCTGATGTAGGTAAGGTAATAAAAATACGGAATTTATGAATCACATTGAATGATCCTCGGGGTGGTTGTGACCCTGACGACGTAACTTAGATCAGACAATAATTTCACGGCATATCATTGTTCTAGGCGAAACCATAAACACGACTTCTGGTTAGCTCACTGGAGCAGTGATGTCACAAGGAAAGATGTCACAATGAAACGCTTAAATTAAATTTTTAACATTTCTACTCCTAGTTTAGTTTTTTGGTTGCAGGGGTGGCGATCGAAGCCAAATTTTCGTTTATATGCCTATATTTTCTTTGATTTGAACTCAGAATTTTGTGACCACGAAGTCCGTCATCCAACAGAGCAATGATACCCAAATATTTTACAACTACGCCCTCTAAAGCAATTCAATAATCGTTGTACGAGTACGTAAATATTTGAACAAAAAATTGATAATTATCAAATTTGTTCTTGGTATGCAGTAGGTGAAGGATGTATCTCATATATGTATGTCACTATCTACAAATAATGAAACATGGTTTACCTATATTCTCTTGATGTTTAAAATTCAGATTCAGATCCCTCTAGCCTTCGAAAAAAATTTCGGCAAATAAGACATAATCTCTCTATATATTGAAAACCTGATCCCCTCCCATCCCCTCCAGGAAAAAACATCAACCGATAAGACATAATCCTTCTGTGTATTGAGAACCTAGTCTTCGTCTCTCCCCAGGGAATAGCCAGTAACTTGAAAACATATTTTTTCTCAACACCATTTCTTACTCAACTTACGGCTGGTGATTTGTTCAGAAAAGTTAATTGAAAAAACACAACTTATAATAATGTAGACCATACTCTTGCTCGATTTGCAATTGTTCATTTACTCGGAAAAATCACTTGGAAACACATAATATTATAATAACCCGTATTAAATAAAAACCATTCTTTTGCTCAGTTAACGGTTGCTCATATCTTGGAAGAATAACTTGAAACAACTGTGACGCATGATGATGAAAACTATCCTCTTGATTATGCTCAATTAGCAACAGATTATTCCCAGGGAAAAATAATTTGAAAAGACGTATCGTAAATACCCACAGTGAACAAAAACTCCACTCATGTTCATTTCAGTGGAGGTTTCACTTGGAGTGAATATTTTGGAATTACTGAACCTTGCAATTTTGAACTCATAATAACTCTTGCGAGCTACAGTATGTGGATGTCGTGATATGGATATGAATGTTCCGTAGAGTTGTCATAAGCGCCGACTTATGGAATTTTTTTTTTTTTTTGGGGGGGGGGGCTGAATCAAAATTATCACGGTTCTTAGGAGAAGTCGAAAATCCCTCTCTTTGAAAATTCGAATGGTCGTCTTCCATCTGTTTTGGTGCCAAAGTTATAATCTTCTCATTATTACTTATCATATTCTACTATTTTAAATAATTTAAAATCATTGATTTTCTTAGATTCTGGAACACACCGGATATTTGCAGCTTTTTTAAAAGAAAAATCGGCACCCTTTCCCATTTTTGAGTTAAAAATATTGGGGGGCGTCTCCCCTCAAAGTTTTCATTCCCCCCAAATGCTAAGTCGGCGCCTATGAGAGTTGTCAATTTACAAAACTGCTTTCAGTGTTTATTGATAGAGTGTACAACGTACTTCTGGCAGGACGCTGCGTCCTACCGGTCCTACCACTTACACAAATTAATTAAAAAATCACTGTCCTTCCAGCAGGACTGTAGTTTGTCTCACTGTAGTCAGTGTTGCATATAGATGTAGCGCAAAAAAAGACACGTTGAATTACTGTGATCGAGGGGCGGAGGACACACCTTGGCACATCCTGTTCGAGTGTAAGGCCCCCGGAGCAGGAGAGGCACGCGACGGCCACAACCGCGATCGATCCCGATGGCAGAGATCATTATACTTCGTATTAATACGCTTGTGAATTCTATTCTAGTTCATGGCAAATCATTACACTATACAAAACTTATTGAGAAGATACGTATTTTATTATGCCAAAGAATATAATTTTAAATAATGCTGTAACATCGGTTTGTAATTATTAATATTCAGGCAATTTGAGCGAACATATGAAGATATTTCTTAAGTAAAACGATTATCAGAAAAACTAGAACCAGGGATGAGAGTCAAACCCCTTTCCTCGCGAAGTCCTTCTTTCCACGAACAGATAAAACCTAAGCTAGAATTTTGCGGAACGTGCATAGAAGAATCCTTCAATGAGAGCACAAACGAAACACTGAAGTACAACTAGGAATTATGTAGGCCCATTCAAAACCATCGCTAATTAGTAATTTGATGTTTTCATTGGAAAACTGAAAAGGAGAAAGGTTCCAAATACACGGATCGAAATTTCAGAGAACACCAAGTCGGTTTATAAAGAGGAGTGCTATTCTTTCTATTTAATTTTAATAGCATTATGTATACAGAATTTTTAATGGACTCGGTGTTACAAATACGGAGTCAGAGGTCACATCTTTCTACAGTTACTGCCCTATAGTTTGGTTATAGTGCGGAAGCGAAAAGAGACGGCCAAACATCGAAACTATGCAACTTAATTCCTTCAACATTTATGCTGTCGAATCGGTTAGTTTGAAAGCATTTCATATAATTCGTTTTGCATCGTACTGTAAAACATGCTCCCTAGTCCAGACATTTGCGATTTCTTGTTCTTACTCGTATATTATACTCGTACAGTAGCGATGCGACTGCGAGGATAACGTCATAATGAAGGTAACTTACAATAGTTGATTGTCAATTTAATTACTATTTATTTTGATATATAACGAACATTTAGTTAATTTATGATGACCAGAAATAGTTAATGACCACGCTGGCGCTGGTATTCAGCGTGAAACTTATTTATAAAGACGCGATTTAATACGAATATTATTTCACCAACCATTGCGGAATGTTCAATAGAATGGTCGTTGAATTTACTTCAGGAGGGGGTTTAAATAGAATTTCGTTTTCTCTTTCACTTCCCAGACGCAAAGCTCAAGGTAAATAAAGATGTACGAAGAAATTTAAGTCTTGAAGTAATCTCTCTGTACCTATATACCGAGTTTCAGTATTCACCATCCCCGCTAAAAGAAACCTTGGCTAGGTTGCCTGTCTAAGTGCCCATGTTGGAGTGTGAGTGAACTTGGTAATATTCTGTTTTTAGAGTGGGCCAATTCACTTTTCTGTTTCTGTTGTCCATAGCGTTTTCGGTTGTTACAAAAAAGAAATGTTAGGGAACTCCACTGAAGATGGCGTTAACAGCCGACAGCGCTATGGACAACAGAAACAAAAGAGTGAATTGACACACCCTGAAAACAGAATAATTGCGTGTCTAGGATCTGAAAAATTGTTGGGGCAGATCTGTTACTCTGAAATCCGCCCTAGTTCAGATACGAGTACAATCAGTGAACTATCCAACCAACCTGCGAAACAAACAGGATATCAGTCGACTACCCCAACAGTCAGTCAGCCCGAGAGATATATGTATACGCTGATTTTAAGATGGTGTCCCTAATTTTGCGACGTTTCTCAGATGTTTCAGCACTACATGAAAATGGATGTCAAAAAATTCAAAAATCCCTCGCCTTCTGAAATTTTAGCTCGATCGAACAAAGGGAGCACGTGCCGTTATCCCGCGTGTCGCTCTTTTTGAAAATAACTTGAAGTTTTGACTTGATTAACTAAATATTATTTAATAGCCTGTAATAATGCCAAAAATATTCGGATACTATTTTTCGATAAAGGTTTGGATGTACGAGTATATCCTAAGTACTTTAAATAATATGAATTATTATTTAACTCCACGATCTGGCTTCATGGCTCCTGTGCGGATCTCCAAAATATGAGAAAGAAGGACCTAAAAAATTAAATTCCAGACTGCTGTTAATTTCTAGACTTTCAACGTTACGAATTTCAAACGTGTGGTTAATTTGTTGATTTGACCCCCTTAGACACTTCTGAAAGGAGGTAAAGACCTGGAGGTAGTAATGTGTGATAATTGATAAATAATAAACTTCTTGAGAAATTAAATTTACATATCAATATAATTCAAATACTTATAAAATCTTGAAAATTTACTATTATTTAGCCTTAATCCCTTCCTCCTTGGTGGCACCGAATGGGTGTAATCAAAAAATTGATCCCAAAGTCGATATCAGCAACATAGAAAATCTATAAATCAACGCCAATCTCAAATTTTATTCGCAAGCCCCCCCCCTCTCCATTTTGAGACTCATCTCGTAGCCGTCAACCCAGATAGTGGAGTTAAACAATTTTATTAATAAAGTATAACTAAGCCCCTATCCAAAACTTGCGTCCGAATATTTTAGCTTTATTGTAAAGTAGTTAGCGACGACCACCTTATCCCTTCAAACGAGATTACTTGCGAGCATAAAAAGGGTTTATTAAAAACAAAACTTATTATCGAATACTATCCAGGGACATACCGAAGAGTTTTTTGGGGGTAAAAATTGTGAAAGTCCCAAGTGACTCATAACTCTGAATTCCCAAGTATTAAAGCAAAAACAAAAAGAAAACCTTTTGATGTGTTGGATTTTTCCACCTGATTCAACTCAAAATTCCCAAGTATGAAAGCAAAAAAAAACAAAAAAACTGAACTTGTTGGATTTTCCCAACTTGTTGGTGAATTTTCTCACCTGCTGAGTGGAAAATTCCTACGGGGTGGAGGGTAGGGAGTAAGCCCTCCCCCCATCCGTACGTCCCTGATATCATCTTATTTTTCCTTGAACGTCAGTCTTGTAGCTTGTGTTATTAACTTGATTTAAATGGTTAAAAGAAAATCATATGATACTTTTAGTGGGACCATTAAAAAATTATTCGGGTCAATCATCATTCTAGTTTCGAGAGTTTTCAATTGGGTCGTAGCCATGAGAAGCATGCCGCCCCTCCATCCTCAGATAATTGTTTTTTTTTTTGAGTTTAGCTCTTGTAGTTAACAAAATTGAACATATCTCGAGATGTTTTTTTTTTAATGATTGACAGTCTTAAAATTTTGGTTCTCAGTTAACTTTTGACCTCCCCCTCCTCAATCTAAAAATAAATTCGCTTCGCTACGATCCTCATTTTCGAAATAATTTGTGAGCTGACAGGAAGAAAAGGACCTCCGCGCAAAAAAACCATTTTTGTGATAACAACTGTTTCTGAATAATTTTTGGCCGCTCTTTCGCGTGGTGTTGTCGAAAAAAATTTAAAAAAAATTTCTGAAACGACTGTAAGTCTTCAAAGTTGAGTGTCTCAGTAACGTGAAAACGTTATCAATTTGGTTTATCCGCTCTCCTATAAAATTTAAAATTTTGCATTCAGGTTCCTTTCTTCCTGACAGGTCACATTTATATCCTTTGCCGGTGTACACTATAGTGACTAAAGGAAAGTTCTCATCTTAGCAGTTCTTACAGTTTAGCTTTATATGCCCTGTATAGTGCAAAAAATGGTTCATTTTCCTGCCACAAGCTTTCGTTCGCCCATTTCATTCATTTTTCGGTTTTTCCGACAGTTGGCCTGTGCGACGTCCCCGGTTCTGGTCGAGTAATTAAAATGACATTTATACGCTGAGATGTATTACATGAACAGAAAACCGTTCGACAGGAAAAACACGAGGAACGCGAGAACACGGTGAAATAAAAAACGTCAGCTAGACTGTAATTTGGAGACCTAATCGTTTGGAAAACGGTGCCGGTGGTAAAGTTTTCCCCACCGTAATTTATAAACGTACACGGATAACTGGTAAAGTGAAAAACAATTGGCTAATTTCCGGGACGAATGTAAGATGATTTCTCCATCTTGGTTAGTCCTTTCTGTTTTCTTCTAGTAAGAATTATTAGTGAAAAAGCATACCTACATTTTGTCATAAAATCATAAAATGTGCTACGTTGGCGCTGAAAGACGTAAGGATCATTGTGAGATTGGATCCCACTCATAAGATCGCCCCGGATTCACAATTGTGGAGAAAAAAGGGTTGGCCTATAACTAACCTAGTATGATCTAAGACGTAAAATGTTTGGTTTAAAAATTAAATCTTTCTGAATTCTTCTCAAAAAATATATTTTGCAACCTTCTTATAACCGCTCCGAATATGGCGATGCACGTATGACAAAGTGGCCCCTATGACACCGCACCTCCGGCCACAGGAACTACCCTTTCGAGCATCGTGTCAGTGACCGGAGGGACGCCTTGGGGTCGGGCCCGAGCCCCCATTTCTACGTGCCGGAACGGTGCGCGCGTCCTACCAGGGTCACCATGGGGTTCCCTACTGACCGAGGTCCGCACTCCCTGAGCGCTCGCCTGGAAATTTCAGGTCCCCCACGGCCGGACGCGCTGCCTCTCTTCACTCACCCCTCACCTCCTCGTCTTGGTCCGTGTGTCGACGCAGGCAGGTGGTGACGACGGGTGAGCCCTGCCGGTGGGTCCGCAGTGCAGCTGCAGCAGCTCTTCTCTAGGATGATACAGAGTTATCCTCCTGTTCGATGGTGTGGGCCGAGCTTGGTGAATCGCCGGCCCTCTGTCTCGACCACTCTGTCTGCATCTTCTTCTTCATGATGGCCGAGACAAAGGCCGACACCCGGTTCCAACTGCTTCCGTTCTTCATCATCTCCGGAACCAGGGTGTCCGGCACGAGACGGCTGATCACGCCGACGTCGTCATCTTCTTCTTGTTCTTCCTCGTCGCCGCCGGGATCGATCGCTGTTGTGACCGTCCCGCGCTTCTCCTGCTCCCAGGCCTCACACTCGAACAGGGTGTGCCAAGGGTGTCTATAATAAGTGGTGAAAAATCATCGCTCTCACAATGACGCTTCCACCTTTATTAACGAAGAGGCTACACAAAATTGAGTTTTCAACGGTTTTCTTGATTTTTCTCAAATTCATGACATTCTAGAAAGAAAATACTTCAATTAAAAAATGTTCGTTATAAAATTTTCTACAAAAAAGCCTATTACAAGAATTTACTCATTAGTCATATTTGAGGAGCTACAGCCTTGTCGAAACTCGGAATAATTCAAATCCGAAATAAATTCTTCATGCATTATTTATTCTTACCGCGTACTCACCGATACACATACGTCGGACTATGATGGACGTTGTTAAGCAAAAAGCGATTAAGCGACCATTTTTGACAAAATGAGTTATTATTCGTAGTATCGTTGGAAAGCGCATAAAAAGTAGAATTTTTTAAATATAGGGTTCTCGAATCAAAAATGCGTTCCCATTTTGAAAAGAGCTTATCAGTAAACACTATGTCATATAGTTTCTACATGGCTCTTGAACTCGGAATCACATGTTCCCGAAAAACCGATTTTGTTGGCTTGGTCGCTTTTTGCTTAACAGCGTCTATATTAGGACGATGTCGCTACGGTAACGCCACATGAAGCTCCCGAAAAACTTGGTCATTTTCAATATGGAAAAGCGGCACAGTTATACTCACAAGATATGACTAATTTGAGCAAGAAAATGACCGCGAAAGAATTTTCCTTGATTACATCTGAAGGATATTCCAGTGTTCGTCATGCAGAAAAGTTCTTTAGTGAGACCTAGACAGACATGGTGATCGAACAAACCTTGATGCGATAGTTGAAAGTTTCTGGCGGTATAACATGGTCGAGGTAGGTACATCTGATGAATCCAAGGAAGTACAAAGTTGCTCGGAATGACGCTGACAGCTGCATTGTTCAGGAAGCCGTGAGACTGTGAGAAAGTGGGCAGTTGACAACTGTTGTTGGTGAGGACATCGACCTCCTTATTTTAGTAATCGCCTTGGCAAATCCACATATCAAGGAGCTATTATTTATGAAATCCAGTAGAGATAAAGTAGCTCAGAAAATATTCTCTAGCTCGAACAATCAAATATATCGTGACAAAGCGCTTTTTTTTTACATGACTTTACAGGTTGGGATACAACCCTGGCTCTCTTGAATAAAAGTAAAATTACCAGCTGGGTAACATTGAACTTGGCTCCCACAATAACGCACGTATCGCAAGTCTTCGACTGCCTCGAGAGTAGAAAAGAAGATGTTGCCGCAGCGGGTGAAAAGGCCATGAAAATATTGTATGGATGAGCAAATGAGGATGACTCTTAAAGCGCGCTTTGATTTCAGAAGTTTTGCAGTATGAGTGGGAGAATGAAGGTGGAATTACGTTTGCTTTCACCGACTGAGGCCGCAACTGAAGAGCACTCTTACCGAGTGTACGCTCAGATTCAGTCTTCGCTGGATTGTGAAGGCTCCCCAATAGAACAGGGCTGGATGGAAACTGAATCAGGTTTACAGCCAGTCAAAATAAAAGCTCCACAGAAACTGATGGCGAGAATCTTCTGCGGCTATTAGAAAAGATGTGGGCATAAATGAGAATAGTGTCCATTTTGGAGTGGGAGTGAACTTGGTTATATTCCTTTTGTAGGGTATGATGGCATGCCGAAAGCGCTCTGGAATACAGCAGAAGGAAAAGTGAATTGGCACACCCTACAAAAGTAATAAATGAGAATGTTGTTCTTTAAGTTTGCACGCATTGCATTCAGATAAACTTACACTACAAAATACTTGAAAGAGTACTGTCTCCTTCCTCTTTCCAGGAAAACCTTATGCAGACGGTTGCAAGTCCTGTCACGTCCTGTCCTGCTCCAATGCCGAGTAACGCTGTTCACAGTTAGATGGTGTAGACGAGTCTGATGAATGATTAACACGAATTATGCTGTATTTTAAGTAAAACAATTAACTTTTCTAAGCCTGTAACTCCGCAAGTATGACTTCTGAGTAAATTCTTGTAATAAGCTGTTTTGTAGAAAATTTTACAAGGAACATTTTTTAGCTGAAGTACATATTTTCTTCCTAGAATGTTATGATTTTGAGAAAAATCAAGAAAACCGTTCAAAATTTATTTTTCTGTAGCCCCCTTTGTCAATAATGGTGGGATGCTCACAGTGTAATGGCGGTGGGTTTTCACCACTTATTACAGATCCCTTCGCTAACATTTTTCAGCAGTCAAAATTTTTGTGCGAGAATTATTTCCAATCAAAATTAGTAATTCGCTTAGGCTATGTGGCTAATGTAATCATTTATCAATCAAATATGAATATATGCAATACTTGGACGCGAAAAAATTGTAGTATCAACGCGCTTTTGCTACGAAATTCCTTTAAAAAACTATTAGTTAAAAACGTCCCTATTGCCGCCTCTCTTCTGCGAAGCACCCTCTCAGTTCTCAGATTTCCCGGAGCGCCCTAAAAAGCCGGTCCGTGTGTGGCCGTACCGTTCCGTATGATGCCTGATCTCGCGGTGAAATACCGAAAACATATATCCTTACGTCAACACCAACGCACCAAATTTCGTGCTTCTATGACAAAATGCACAATTCTTACCGATTTTGGCATCGATGCCTCGTATTGTAGATTTATTTATCGTACTTAGGCGCGCCGGTGTTGAGTTTGTACGTGTGCAGGTAAGTGCACATTGCATTGTGTGTAGATAGGAAGACCGCAGACGCAGAAGACGACGACTATATTTTGTGTCGGTATGGTTTTGTTTGAAAAAAAAGAAGAAGAAAAAAAAAAAAAAGAATAAAATAAAGATGAAAAACCTACACACACCTGTTGGTCGGCTGAAGGCAGAGCACAGAGGAGAGTCTTAACGAGGACCGGAGATAGCAGTGCAGATCGCGTATATATGAGATTTAGTAGAGTGCGCGAGCGTAGTGCGCTCTTGCGTATTCGCCGACGGCGGTGCTGTACGAGGAGAGAACGAAGGAAAGAGGCAAAACGCATTGCTCTAGAAATGTATTTACCTCGTCAGTCAGTGACTCAATTCAATCCAATCCGATCCAATCCGCCAACCGATAGTTCTCGCCGGCCGCTGCTATTTCTCTCCGCACATTTTATCAGTCCGTATTGTACGAGTACATAAAAATATTATCGTATGTATATCCGTTAGCATTAGCGCGTTGTGCCGTGTAAATGTAGTCGTGGTATGTCGATGTCGCCGAGATCCTGCACCGGCCACGAAAGATGCGGTTGACTTTGTCGTCGTCGTCGTCGCCACCACTCGCCGCTACGCTGCTCGTTGGTATCGAAGCTGTACCCGTAAATGGCCGTCGGCAATCAGCCTCCAGACGATGATTCTTTTAGGTTAGCATTGCTCGGTACCCGCGCCGCGGGGCCGCTCTACCTTACCTTACCTTACCATTTATAACGATATAGTCGGCATGGCCTAGCGCAGTTACGTGGGTACTCGAAGTAGGGTGTCCGGTGGATACGGCCGGCTTCGGCTGCTGCCTTGTCTTTCTCTCTGTAAAATGTTGCACCGCCTTACACTACACTGTACTGTGCTGCACTGCATTGCACTGTACTACACACCATACCATGCCATACCACTTCGACATTGTGTGCCGTCAGCCTGTAGCAACCGGTTCGTTTGGCCACCGCTTTCGCGGTCTCCGAGGTTTGGTCGGTAATCATAGTGCAACGGAAACGATAATAATTTACTTCGCTCGTATCGCGTACTTACACTTATTTTTTGGCCTTTCTGTGCACGCGTACTTGTACATATTTTTTGGCCTTCCTTTGCAATCTAGAAAATTTAAAACGTATAGAACCTACTTTCGAATTTCGAGTACCCGCTAACGGCGAGCTAGTTACCCGATGCGAACTATTCGATCATATCAACCGTGAGAACCAGTCTCGTGCGTGCGAATGTCTTCATACATATGTAATTCGAGATAACGTGTGCGGTGCGGGGTTGCATATTGACAGTGGTGCATAACAGCTAGTCTACCCTTCTCTCTCTCTCTCTCTCTTTCCGAGTGATGGATGTACTCGTACTCGATTTTCTATAAACAGTATTATGTGCTCGAAACAGATGAACGATTTTCGATCAGAACATCGACGTGAAGGCGATTAAATAGAATTACTTAGCACATACGTAAATATAACGTGGGTACCGAAATCTTGAATTTTTTAAATAGCTTTCGTATTCAAAAATTTTGATGGTAAGACGTGCAGTGCTTCTGTGTAGCAAAGCAAACCATCGCAATCTATGTTCCTGTGCGAGGAGAATAAGCAATAGCAGCAGCTTACTCAGGATGTTGGTTTACAAGAGGGAACTTCCTTTGGACACGTTTGTCAGTTGGCAAAATCGTTCTTAGTAAGAGAAGGTTAGAAGCAGCGAGACATCGATTGGCAAAATTAAGATTGTACGAAGATCCTTTTTTTTTTTTTTTGTTTCTTGATTTTAAACATCTCCATTACTTGCCGTCAAACTGGGTGAGATTGAACACTATCGTCTAGATATATTTTGTATCGCAACTCTTGTTGCTGATGTAGATAACGAAAATAGGTAAACATCCATTTTATCACTCGAGCCTTCCTGCAATTAACGGTGGCGATCGTCCATTTCATTAGAAATTTAAAAAAAATTTGTATCCGAATAACATTTTAGCAGATTTTTTTTTTTTTAATAAAGAATGGGGTAATATTACATATATATTCAGTTATAGATGTAATGAACTTTATCCAGACGCTATGTGAATCGATAGAGCACATAGCTAGGAATAGATCGCTATTGATTTGCAGCAAAATCTATCCAATAGGAAGCGAGATTTTAACGGGTTTCCGACGTGATTTTTTCTTTTCCCGTCGAGCCTCAAATTCGCCGGCGACTTCGAGCGAGGTGTGAAGTAGCGGTAGCGGGCCATTGGAATCCCGACGAGTCACGAACTTGTCAGCGGGCGTGAAGCGATGTCGGGACCCCGACGAGTCACGAACTCATCAACGGGTGTGAAACGATGTTAGGACCCCGACGAATTACGAATTCGTCAGCGGGCGTGACGCGATGTAAGACGCGATTGTTCCCGGGATTCACAGATATTTTTTGTCGGAAGGACCGACAAGGATTGGCGAACTTGTAAAAAAAAATTATTAAAAGGGGGGAAAAAACTCACACGGACTTGCCCGCGAGAGAAGATCTGATTTTTTCAAGTACTTTCCACTTCGTGAGTCGGCTCTCACATCCTTTTCTCCGTAACTGCGACGGCAGTTATGATGCATCTGCTGTGCAGATAAACATGTTACCGACGAATTAGAAATATAAAAAAATCAGCTCCATAACGGGCTGTAACTATGTTACAGAATCTGATATTACTAAGTCACCGAAGCTGATTTTGTTGCATTTCTAATTCGACGGTAACGTGTTTCTCTGCACAGTAAATTCATCTCGATTGCAGTTGCTGTTATAAAGAAAAATATGTAGGAGCTGATAGAAAAAGTTGAAAGTTAAAAAAAAATTAGCTTTCCTCCCGCGGGTACATCCGCGTAAGTTGGGTCAATAGTTCGTAACCAGTTTGTAGCCGAACGCAGCAGAAATGTACCTGTTTGCGGCCCACGAAATAATGTAGATTACTCAATTTGTGGCCCATTGCCCTACACTTTAACCGACTTGCACGAGTCCTTAAAGGACGTGAAATTTCCTACCAAAATTGGAGAAGAATTCCTCATAGTAAACGATGACGTCAATAGTATCTTCATGTTGTTTACTGAGACTAACGTAGAGTTTACCTTGAAGTGCAGTGCTGGGCTCATGGATGGAACTTTCTATGCGTGTCCGAAATTCAGGGACATACCGAAGAAATTTTCCACGGGGGGGGGGGGGTAAAGATTGTGGAACTCCCAACTGACTCAACTCGGAATTCCCAAGTATCAAAGCAAAAAAAAAAACAAAAAAACTTTTGACCTGTTGGGTGTTTTCAACTGACTAAACTAAAAATTCCCAAGTATCAATGCAAAAGAAGAAAAACCTATTGACTTTGTTGGGTTTTCCCAACTTCTCAACTCAATTCCCAAGTATCAAAGCAAAACAAAAAATCTTTTTAATTTGTTGGATTTCCCCAACTCACCTGACTGAAATGATAAATTTCCCCAACTACTGAGTGAAAAATTCCTACCGGGAGGAGAGGGTAAGTTTTCCTTCTGTCCCCCTATCGGTACGTCCCTGCCGAAATTGTTTTCGCAGTTATTTATTCTCCACGGAAGGAAGAAACATACATATGTACCCCTCGTGTACTTCTTTTTGAATGAGAAACTGTCGGATTTTCACCCCCCCCCCCTCCCTCCAAAAATTGGAAGTTTTTTTGCCTTCAACGTTCGAGCCGCGGACTATTTTTGTCGATTTTGAGCTCGCCATCCACTTCGCAATAGTAGAAGTGTGGCCATCTGCGTCAGTTCTCGGATGCCAATTTTATCTGGAATAGGCCTGGTTCCAGAAAATCCAACAGTTAGGCCCAACGAAACTGTACTGTAGCAAAAGTGCTGAAGGCTCCTCCATACGGGCCGCAAATTGAGTAATCACTTATGCTCGCGGAGCCACCAGAACAAGTTTTAGATTGGCCTGGACAGGGAGCATTGCTCTTTTACTCGGAGGAAGAAATAAACTTTTTAAAAAGGTTCAAATTCAACAAAATTGGAAAATCGGAAATCCTTAAAAATGAACAAACATTCCTGTGAAGGCATTTAGAATTTTATTCCACTGAACGAACAAAGGGTGCATAGCTCAAAATTGCCAACTAGTGATTTAAAAAAATAAAACATAAAAGTAAAATAAATGAATTGCTGAGTTTCTCTCTCATAAGCTTGCTGAATTACGAATTATCTCATTTCGCTAAGACAAAAAATAATTGTAAAAAAATTAAAAAAAAAACAACAACAAAAAGCTCCAAACCTGACAGTGATATTGTTTTAATCAGCTTCAAACATAAGTTCATCGACATTCTAACGTCAGATCTCAAACCGGGGTGAAAATTACTTTTAGAAATGCTGTAGTTTCTTACCCTAACACAGAAACTTAATTTTCCTTATTTAATATTCTAACCTCCAGAATTTCAAGCTACATGGTTAACCCGTGAAACCCAAAATTTTCTAATGAAATTTCTTACAATTTTATTGTGTTCCAAAAGATAACATTTGAAACTTAAGTAAAATCCAAAAAGAAATTCACTCCACCCTACCGGTGGTATTAACGAAGAAATATTGTATAGTTCCGTTATCATCGTCATGTCTTGTCAACAAATAAAATTTTCAGATTTATCCCGTGTTTCAAAAACTGTATTTGGATCCATTTTTAATATCTCAAACAGTAATTGGATATTGGAAGATTGAGGGCAGATTTGACTAGTAAATACGTATCACATAGTAAGTAGATGTTATGTTCTTGAGTTACATTGTTTTCGTGGCTTGTCATTGACTCTGATCCTGCAATTTTCAAATTGATAGTCAATTAGTGGATCGCCGAAGATAAGCTTAATCTCTCGAATTTCTTATATATTAATTGGGGCGATTTTAGATAGCAGAAAGGTGAAGCACCCTTTTTGTTTTGTTGCAGTCGGTTCTTGTACTTGTTGTAGTGTCTGGTTTAAATCTTCTCAAACAAAGCAGCACTTTGCGCTGTTACCTTTTTTCCCCTTTTTAGTAGCCTATTAAATCAGCCATATAATGAATGGTCATTTAAGCGCCCATAAATCTTTGCTATTTTATCGGCGCTTTTATGCCTTTTTAATTTCCGCATGTAGTTGGCCCGTATAACTCTCGAGAGCGTCCGCGGGCGTTGTGTACAATTGTTCCACGTCTGAATTTTTTTCCTCAGGCGGTCCACTGTCCATCGCCGGAACACTCTTATATGTGCATACTACATGTATTAAATGAAATAGTCGTCTTCGTTTGTGCTCAAAAGTATCTAATATATGCGGTGGAACGAATTCGTAACATAGAATTTGAGAGAAGGACGATTTAGGTGAAAATACTTACAAGAGGACGGTTGTTACCCTACATACTCGAAGAAGGGAAACTGATGCGAGAATAAAGGTTGTATTTTCAGTTCTATACGCGAAATGACCCATTTTCGTGAAATTAGATTATGCTGAAATAGCATCGCGAGGTGCGATCGTATCTTTATGTCTGTCTCGCGGTTTCCTGTACGGTTGACTCGAAGGTAGCTTGCTAGCTGGCAGCTTTTATTTGATAGGTTCCTGATTTATGTTCCTATTTGTTATAATGAAATTAGAGGAAGGAAAACAAGATCAGTCTCGACTTCAAAACGTAGCATAAGTTTTCAATACGTTGGGGTGTATGCGTTCATTGTTTAAAGTTTCACTTGAAAAACTCCAATCGCATTGGACTTGGGGGTTAGATTTGGTGTCGAGCACGCGTGGGTGAGTGGATTAAAATTTTCTTCGGCATGACTTCGCACTTCCCGCCCTTCAAGAGAGGCTTATTACAATTAGAAAGCTAAACTCCTCCAAGCCTCTCCTCCCTCCATTTACCCATATGCTATGAAGAACATGTTATCGAAGCAGTTTTTCAGGGAGGAAAGAACTCAAATTTTGTCAGCTAAGAAGTATGAGAATCGAAAAACAAAAACTACCTTAATGTTGTCAAATGCTGGGTGTACATTGCTATCGTGAAAAAGTAGATGCCTTTCTTTATTCACATTGATGGAAGAACAGAATTGAAAATACTCCGAGCGCATAACTGGATTGAAAGACAACTTGGAATACGGTAGACTGACTCCGTGTGGAAGATCTTATTTTCGAATTTGTTTCTGGTCTCTAATTTTAAATATCGTATAAGATTGGTATGGCTGCGATTTGTGCCAACAAATTTGAAATTTCGCGCCGTTTACGAAAAAAATTGACTCGACTTGGAAAATGAAGTTGAAGTAGAACGTTTTTTGGAATCGTGGATTCTGAACATTCCAGTATATTTTTGATTCGACCGCCCTTTAAGCTTGAAGAATCGAAATTTCATGCACAAAAGGCGGAAAAATTGAACCGAATATTAAAATGAAAGTTTTTCAAGTCGCTCATCTCAAATATGTGATCAGATGTGTCCTACTTCAGTTAAGCTTCTAGATCCAAATTCTACAATTCAAATTTGCCGAATCGAAGCTGGATCAAAAATTTTATAAAACGTTCAAAATTAACAACTTAAGAATCTACTCTTCCAATATTACCTTCAATTTTCTTGATAAATTGGTCAATTTCATATTTTAATTTCGGATTTTGGGGCTCAAATTTAAGCCAGATAAAAATTTGAAGAGAACATCCGAGATCAGTGATCCAAAAACTCCATTTCACTTAGTTTTGTTTTTCTAATACCTTCTCTTTTGAAATGCAAAAGTTCGTGACACGTTCTATCCCCATTTTTTGAGGAAAATTTTTCTTCGGACAAAGAAACTGGACCTTATTGCTTGAAGCTCCTTGATTTACACTGGCGCGATTCGATGTCATATTTAAAAAAATGAAATAAAAAACGAGATCTGTTTATAGTTCTATGCCTTGTATTTTACCCCTTGTGTCGAAGGTTGGAAGTGTTTATTTTCAACTCTGTCGGAAGAGCAACTAATTAAGTGCTCTTACGAAAAGCGTTTTTAATTTCAACTGCGATGTACTGATCGAACGAGTTCGGTGTAATAAAGATCTTACACTCAGTTTGGATTAATGAAATGAAAAATAAAACAGATGAGACTGTTTATAGAGCTGGTTCTCACGGTTTACAAGTATTTTACTATATACGCGATAAGGATCCTTTTTTTTTTTTTCACCCTATGACCCCGTATTTCTGATTTGTGTAAGTCGTATAATTCCTCCGTAGTGGACGGTGGAGTTGAGATGAGCGCTTTATTGTTAATGTACCTGTCGTAATTAGCGTTCGTTCGAAAGCACGTTAATATTTTCGCCCATACCACTATCATAATAAAATTAACAATGTCGTTAGACGGATTAGCAAAAATTTAATTCACCTTAATGTACACCCTATTCCGACGTCTCCTTACTGGGTCATAAACTCGTTCCGTAAATGAACTGGTTTCCTTGTTTGCACGGAGGTTCTTTCTTTCTAGTTCAATACGATCGAAAATCAAAATATACGTATCGATTTCATCGGAGACTTATTTTATAATAATTAGAATATGCCGTATGATGACGAAGGTTAAAGAAATCTCGAAGCCTAGTGCTGTCGAATCTGTTACCCTGTTCGACGTTGATACTGCCTTCATTCCAGATGTAAGAACCGGTAACGGTATTATAAAATATGTGCTTGGCACTGTGATTGCCATTTGCGAAAAAAATTGAATATTCCGATTCCAGCAGCGTGATTCGTACACAGTGAACACTTTCCGGTGGCAGTGTAGTTACTATTGAATTTCAACTTATTATCTGTTATGAACATGTTGGCGTTAACGAGCTTTTTATGATCGCTGAAGATCACCCAAGTTTTCAGAGAAGTTGAGAAATGATAGTCTAGACTCTAGAGAACAAAAATTATGTTTTCAGGGCGATGGCAGATTCAGGGAGCAATTCTGCAGTGGATTATTCAAAATGTGAAAGAATAAAGAACGATTTTATTTTTCACTCTTCTCCAGAGTACTTAAATCATTTTTCCGCTCTCACGATCATAATTGAGTGAGTTAGATAAATCAGAAATACTTACAGTTCTGAACAATTCTACGGTGATTATTATTTTCTTATAGACGTTAAAAATAAAATGTCTTCCAAAATCCGCGTGAGTCACATTTTTTCACAATATTGAATAATCTGTTGGACAATTTTTCAACGATTATCGGAGTGCCTAATTTTTTTCCCTGGAGGAGGAAAGAATGCAATTCTTGGAAAAATTCTTCAATCTTTTCAACCCTTATGTAAGGATCTTTCAGACTCTCCAAGACTTAATCTTAACTTCTCAAGGCTTTTGCAAGTGTATTAATTTAAAACTCGCTAAGACTCTTGAAAACTCATGTAAAACTCTGTATGCTTTTTCTATTAATGTTTAAAACTAATTGAAATGGCGGTGATGGTGTGGTGGGACGTATGGCGATGCACGCATGTCAAAGTGGCCCCTATGACACCGCACCCCGGTCCTGGAAACTACCCTGTCGAGTATCACATCAGTGACCGGAGGGACGCCTTGGGGCCAGGCCCGAGCCTCCATTTCTTCGTGCCGCAGCGATGCGCGCGTCCTACCAGGGCCATTATGGGGTTCCCTACTGACCGAGGTCCGCACTCCCTGAACGCTCGCCTGGAATTCAGGTCCCCCACGGCCGAACGTGCTGCCTCTCTTCTCTCACCCCTCATCTCCTCGTTTTGGTCCGTGTGTCGACGCAGGCAGCTGGTGACGACAGGTGAGCCCAGGCGATGGGTCCGCAACCCAGTCCAGCAGCTCTCCTAGGAGGGTACAGAGTTCTCCTCCTGTTCGAAAGTGTGGGCCGAGCTTGGTAAATCGCCGGCCCTCTGCCTCAACCACTCCGTCTGCATCTTTTTCTTCATGATGGCCGTGACGAAAGCCGACATCCGGTTCCAACTGCTTCCGTTCTTTATCATCTTCGGAACCAGGGTGTCTGGCACGAGACGGCTGATCACGCCGTCGTCGTCGTTGATGCTTCCTCTTCTTCTACTGGGATTGATCGCTGTTGTGGTCGTCCCGCGCCTCTCCTGCTCTCAGGCCTCACACTCGAACAGGCTGCGCCAAGGTATGTCCTCCGCCCCTCGATCACAGTGCGCGCACGGGGCTCGGCGCTATGTAGGTATGCGCCGAAGCACCCGTGGCCGCTCAGTACTTGGGTAAGGTGGAAGTTCAGCTCTCCGTGCGATCTTCCTATACCCATCCGTCGAGGTCGCGTATCAGCGCTCGGGTGCACTCGCCCTTGGTCGAATGGGCGAGCGCGTCCTTCCACTTCCGAAGCGTGTCCTGCTGGATGACTCGCTTGACCCGAAGTGTTTCCCGTTTCGTCTTCGCTTTTTTCTTCGCACCGTATACCGCCGCAAGTTCGCCGACCTTGAGTTCGATCGGCGGTATACTATACGCGCTAACACGCCTACTGCATCCGAAGAAACAGTGCGGTACGCACTGACACACCTCATCGCGGCTTTTCGCTGGATCTTCTCCATCTCCACTCTCCTGTATGGTATATCGATGGCGTCGGCAAATACTGGCGCCCCGTATAGGAGGACCGACATGATAACGTTGACGTACATCCGTCTTCGCTACTCCCTCGGCCCTCCTAGGTTCGACATCAGACGGGACAGCTGTCCGACTACTCGATCTGCCTTTTCAGCTGCCCGTCGAAAGTGCTCTCGGAAATGCAACTTCTCGTCGAACCACAGCCCAACGTATTTCCAGGCTGTACAGAGCCCAATCTCCATACCTTTTAGGACAAAGGTGGGTGGGCTGTACTTGCGTCGCGTCGTAAACAAAACCACTTCTGTCTTCTGTGCCGCTAAGCACAGCCCTGCCGACTCGATCCGGTTGGTCAGCATCTCTAACGCCTGTGATCTGAGAAACCCTTATTTCAAGTTTCGTAAACAAATTTTCGATAGGAAATGTTCCCAGCTACTTCCTGAAAACTTTGTGACTGAAAAATACATCTTTCAGCTTCCAGATGCTGTGTTTACTTTGTTCTAGAACTTTCCTATTCTACTTTTATGATCAGTTCAAAGTGGAAAGGACTTAGCACGTTTTCTTTGCCTGTATTTTTTCTCCCAAATGAAGTCCGTAGACTGCGTTATAAAGCTGGAAAAAATAATAATTAAAAATTATGAAGCAATACTTTATTAAACATTTCAAGATAGAAGTCGTGAAAGAGTAAAAAATGTCCACTCTTGATTCATTGAAAAAATAATATGGACCCTATTAAGCGAGACAGAACCAAGCGACCATTTGTTGACAAAATGAGTTATTAGTATCGTTGGAAAGAGCGTAAAAAGTAGAATTTTTCAAAATTGGGCCCCCAATTCAAAAATGTGTACTAACGTTCAAAAAATCTTATCAGTAAACGCTATGTCATATAGTTTCTGTGTGGCTCTTGAATTGCGAATCACTTGTTCTCAAAAAACAGATTTTGTCGCTTGATTCTGTCTCGCATAACAGCATCCATATGAACCTTAAAGCACTTTGTGGCAACGAAAGTAAAAAGCCGACGAAAGCGGCAATAGCTCTGATAAGAAGGAAAATACTGTAAACATAGATCCCACGTCTTCAAGGGTAAGCTCGACAACTTCGTGGCGCTCTCTACGGGCGTGGAATGCACCTAACGTTCTCAAATTTCAACCACTGATAGGAGTAGTATAGAAAGGGGAGGTTCTGGACCAAGTTCACATTTCTGTAAATTTTCTGTTGAAAACATTTTTCTGAGTGAATTCTGTTCTCTCTGGCTCGAGTTCACATTTCTGTAAATTTTCTGTTGAAAACATTTTTCTGAGTGAGTTCTGTTCTCTCTGGCTCGAGTTCACATTTCTGAGCATTCACTGTTGAAAACATTTTTCTGTGTAAGTTCTGTACAATCCTAGACCGAGTTCATATTTCTGTGTAAGTATTGTTCTCTCTGAATCGAGTTCACATTTTTGTACATTCACTGTTGAAAACACTTTTCTGAGCATTCGATGTTGAAAACACATTTTTGTACATTCGCTGTTGAAAACACATTTGTGTAAGTTCTGTTCTCTGTAACCAAGTTCACATTTTTGTGTTGGTGTTAAAAGAATTGATATTGTAATATAAAGTGGTTGAGTTTCCATTTTTTTTATCAGACCACTTTTTTTTTTCTAACTTGGATTTCAAGTGATTTTGGTTTGAAATCTTAATACTAAAAAAAATAATAAAAAAAAAAATCGAAAATTGATATTGATAACCTAGTTTAAAAAAAAAATAATAAAAAAAATAAATAAAAAAAAATAATAAAAAAAATTTAAAAAAAATCGAAAATTGATAACCTAGTTTAAAAAAAAAAATAAAAATATTATATATTATAAAATGGAAATGATTGAAAGTAAAAGCAATAACTTTAATTTTGATGACTCTACACACTGTGTATCTAAAAAGATACCATCAGTGAAAGTGATTAATCAAGAACCTGTAGGCCTCTGGATGTCTAATGAAAATTTGATGTCTTGTGAGTGGAGAAAAAGTTGCAACGAGTCATGTTCAGATGCCAGCTGTGTAGAACATTTTGTAAATACAAAACCGCACACAATTGAGACTCGAGATGGATCAATTCAAGGTAGGATTATTGATAAAAATCGTATTTTAATCATTAGACGCCAACTTAAACTTATCAGACTTTCTCGAAATGATTACTCTTTTGCTGGTTATTGGGTAAAAGGAGATACAGACTATATTTCAGCACGTAAGTATCTCTTAGTGTTTCTAGATGAAAAGAATCATCCACTACATAAAGAACCAATCCAACTTACAGCTAGAGGTGTATTTCAGGTAGAATTTGATAAGAATTTATTAAAGTTTAGAAAAGAATTTAAAACAGTTTATAGTAAAACACGAGGTGTAATGTCAGATTTATGGTATTCTATGCTTGTGTTCTGTCCTACTTTTGTATCAAACGTAGTAGGTTCTTTAAAAAAGAGTAGAGCATGTTGTATTGAAAATTATATTGTTCCAACAGAATCTAATTTGAACTCTTTATGTGTAGGTAGAGATAAAGAAGTCTCAAAAATTGTTGAAGCTATGTTTAATGATTCTGAAAAATGGAAAGCTGAAAATAGTAAACCTTTCATAACCACATTAGTTCAAGAAAATGAATAATGTATTTTTATATGATTTTTCATATAAAAATAATAAAAATGGAAATGAATAACACTTTTAAAAATTATCATTGCGAATTAAAAAACATTGAATTCCTTAAATGTTTTAAATATATTAATATTTATTTGGAAACAGATCTATATAAATTTATGGAAAATATTGTTTATGACTTTATTCCTGAAAATAAAATTAAAGAATTTTATAAAGATTTAGAAAAAAAAGGCGAGAAAGAATTTGTAGAAGATATTAGAAAGACATTTAAATCTAAAGAACGAAAAGAAAATCAAAATATTTCAAGAAAAAATATTAATGATACAATGATAGAAACATTTGCTATTAGAACGGGAAAAAGTAAAGAAGATATAAAAAAAAATTAAAATGCTAATACTTTTAAAAAAAATAACTAAAAAAAATATTACATTTAAAAATGGAGAAATAGAAAATATAGATTATTAAGATTTCAAACAAAAATTATTTGAAATCTCTTGGAAAATGCGAAAAAACTCACGAGAAAATTTTGCAAAACCACTGCCCCCCGCGAACGCCCTGAATTTTTATTTGCATTTTTTTTTGTCCGCGGGAGGCTGTGGAAACTCTGAGAGTTTTTTTTTTCCCACCAAGGCCGTCGATTCACGCATCCGAGACTGATATGGCCGGCTTCATATCAGCTCAGAGTACGCGAGTCTAAACCCGGTGTTATCTTTTTTTTTTTTTTTTTTTCACTGTAGTTCGACCTCCAAGCACCCAGCGACGCGTGTGCACCCGCGCCATCGGAGTACGTCAGAGATCTAGTACAGCGGTTTTTTTTTTATTTATTTTGCATTGAATGTTACTACCTAATCAGCGCTGATTACAGAGACTTAGTAACTCGACATCGTCGACCCCGAGATAACACTTTTGATTTACCGCCGTGACGCTGTTCAGTCACGGTTACAGTTTGTTATCCCGAGGGGAACTAGCCTAGGTGAGGTGTACGGACCTTTCCCCTCTTTAGCACTTCCGTCTAATATGGGGAGGAAGCCTAATGTACAGCTCCTAGCTCCGATAGAGTGTTATTTAAAATTTGTATATATACTTACGAAGCCCGTAACCAACATTACATATGAGTTTGAAAATGCAAACATAGCACTCTCATATTTATGAATAAATTATCATCGCCGTATAGATTCGATTCATGTATAATTTTTTTCAATGCCATGATGGTGTTATCATTTAATTGATTGCGCTAACCTTGTTAATTATTTGGTTGTTTTCGTGCATAAATTAGCGTGTAATGAAGAAATACGATAAATAAAAAATTGAATTACGTTAAAAGAATAATCATATATAATAAAATGGAAACGATAAATAAAAAATATGCACCGAGAATGTGTATAGAGTGTAATAAAAAAATTACATACAAAAATTATGCTAGACATGTCAGATCTAAGCATGGAAGGACAACAACAACAGCAAAAGATTTAAGAAATGATTTGCGAAATTGTGGAGTGAAAGGTGTATCTAAGTTGAAAAAATCTGAATTATTGGAAATTAGAGACAAGATACAGAGACAGAGTTCGAATTTTGAGAGAGAGATTCTGAATAAATTAACGAAAAAAGAACTCATTAAAAAAGTTGGAGAAAGAAACAAAAATTTAACTAGAGCTAAAATAATTGAAAAATTCTTACAATCTCAAAATGTAAAGTATCTCCAAGAATTTAATTTTGATGATGATAGTTTTGATGAGCCTATAGTTCGTCCTAGTGTGAGAAAGATAGATGGGTGTTGGAAAAATATGGTAAATCAATTCTCTATAGTATACGAACCTGCAAAATATGATTTAAGAATTTATTTAGACAAAATTACAGAACTTCTTGGTAGAATGCTTAAAAGTGAGATGAAAAAGAAAAAGGCAATAAACATAGGATTAATAGCAGTTGTAAACTATATAGAAATAGATCACACAACTGGAGATAAAATAGGTGATAAAGAGGCATATTTTCGATCAAAGCATCATATTATAGTAGATTCGAATGCAATTGAAAGTGCATTAATCTCAGCAAAAAATGAAGTTATAAAAAAGTATGAGAGTTATACTGCTCAAAATACTAAATATAAATTTGATCAAGTTATTGAAATAAATATTCAATCTGATAAAAATGACCCTTTACGTGGTGGGACTTATATTCAATTACCCAAATTTATTCAATCAAAAAAGTGTTGTATTAATGTGAAAAATATTCAAAATAAAAATTTTAAGTGTCTCAAGCAAGAAGATCTTAGATGCTTTGAATATGCGTTGGAAAGTGTTTTGAATTCAGTTACAAATCATGTAGATCGAGTTTCAAATTATGATATCACGAAATATGAAGAACTGAAAATGGAATATCCAGTTAATTTAATTCCAGAAAATATTAAAAAATATGAAAAATTTCTAGGTATATCTATCAATATTTATAAGTATGAGGAAGATGAAGAGGGTATTGGTCAATTTTCTTTAATTTATAAATCAATTAGTAGTGAAAACCATGTAAATTTACTACAGTATAAGGATCATATTGTTGGGATAAAAAACTTGAGTGCTCTATTAAAAGGAAAAATACATAAATATACATATCATGTAGAAATTTGTATGAAATGCCATAAAAGATTTAAAGATAAATTAAAATATGAGGAACATTTAAAAAATTGTATAAATGATGAGCAAAATATAGAAATGCCAAATGAAGAGAAGAAATTTCGAAAATATTGCACAAATGGGGCAGAACAATATCATCCATACACAGTGACGTTGGATTTTGAATGTCTATTGGAAAAAATGCAAAAAGAAACTAAATCAACAAAATATCTCCAGAAACATATTGCTAACAGTTTTTGTTTCTATTCTGACCAACAAGGAACACAGCTGGTTAGAGACTCGAATGTACAAAACTTGATGAATCAATTCAATTCTTGGTTAATAGAACATGCTCGCGCATACAACAAGATAAGAAGAATTAATAAGCCAATGATTTGGGGACAAGATGAAGATATCAAATTCAAAGAAACTTCTCACTGTCATTTATGTAACAAGATTCTTGCAGAAAATGAAAAAGTTAGAGATCATGATCATTATACAGGAAAATTTCGTGGTGTAGCCTGTGGAGAGTGCAACTCGCATTTAAGAATGCCAAGATTCATTCCAATTTTGATTCATAATTTAAAATACGATTCCAAAATATTTTTACAATGGTTGTTAAAATTATTTAGTGGGAATGAGAGGAAGCCTTCTGAGAAACATGATGTGAAAATTATTGCAGAAAATTGTGAAAATTATAAAACATTTTCCAAAAAGGTGGTGATAGATCATTGTGAAGTAAAACGAGATTCCACTTATTGCTGCACTTGTAAAAGAAAATATTGGGACAAAATATTAAAAAAATGTTCCTCTTGTCAAGGAGAAAAACTGAAAATAAGTAGGAAAGGAGATAAAATACCTATAGAAATGGAATTTAGATTTATTGACACATTAAATTTTGTGGGAATTAGTTTAGATCAAGCAGTAAAAAATCTAGCAGAAGTGAATGACTGTTTTTGTGCTAGGTGTAAAAAAGTACAGAAAATTAGGAAAGGACAATTTTTACCAATAAATGAGAATGGCATTTTAAAATATGCAGCAAAATGTGAAATTTGTGATTCTGAATTGACAAAACCGATTAATTATAATAAATTTCAAAATATATTGAGAGAATTTAAAAAAGAAGACCTACATTTGGTTTTACAGAAGGGGATTTATCCTTATGACTGGGTTAGTACTTATGATAAATTCTCTGAGCAATTACCATTAGATAAAAAGGCGTGGTATTCGATGTTAAATAATAAACATATATCTGATGACGATTTATCAAAAGCAAAAAAAGTTTACAAATATTTTGGATGTAAAAATTTTGGAGATTATCATGATTTATACTTGAAACTAGATACAATTCTCACAAAAGATATTTTTGATAATTTTAGGGAAATGTGTTATAAACATTATGGACTAGATCCTGTATATTATATTTCAGCACCACATTTATCAGATAGTGCTTCTTTAAAATTCACGAAACAATCGCTTGAGCTAATTACTGATCAAGAAAATTATGAAATTTATGAGAAAGGAATAAGAGGAGGGATTTCCAACATTCCTCATAGACACGCTCTTGCTAATAATTGTTACTTTTACGATGAGAAAGAAAGAAAAACGATAAAATTAAGCAAAGAAAAAGCCAAAGAGAAAGGAATTTGGGATAGTAAAAAGCATATCAGTTATATTCTATATTTAGATTGTAATAATTTATATGGGTGGGCTCTGAGTCAGCCATTACCAATAGGTGAATTCTTGAACTATAATTTGCTAGCCCATCAAATTGAAGATGCGCAAGCAAAAAATTCCGAAGCAAAGAAATCCTTAGAAAGCAAATTTGAAAAATTGACTTATAAACCATCAGACTTTACTCAAGATGTAATTCTTACTCTAGATGACAATGGTGAGTATGGATATACTTTTATAGCTGATCTTGAGATTCCTACAGAATTACACGAAAAATTTAAAGATTATCCCATGCTTCCAGAACAATATGTACCTAGAGAATCAGAATTGTCAGATTTTCAAAAAATTTTGATTGAACAAAAAATAGGTAATAAACCAAAAATGAGTAAATTAATAAGTACGCTACACCCAAAACATAATTATCTCATTGATTACAGAATGTTGAAAGAATGCTTGAAACAAGGTATAGTTTTAAAGAGTATAAATAATTACATAAGATTCAAACAAAAAGCTTGGATGAAACCATATATTGATAAGAATACAAGCTTAAGACAAAAGGCAAAAAATGATTATGAGAAAGATCTCTATAAATTACTCAATAATAGTGTCTATGGAAAACAAATGGAGAACGTTAGAAAAAGATGTACAGTACAAATAGTGACTACTTTAGACTCATTTCTTAAACAGAATGAGTTTGAAACAAGAGTTGTTCTTGATGAAGAAACTGTTTTACTTCACATTCAAAATAAGAAAGTAAAGTTGAATAAACCAATATTTGGGGGGTTTGTTGTTCTGGAGTTGTCAAAATTATTAATGTTCCAGTTCTACTACAATGTTTTAAAAACGAAATATGGAGACAAAATAAGATTATTAGGAACTGATACAGATTCATTGATTGTTTATATAGAATGTGATGATGTTTATGAGGACATAAAAGAGAATCTAGATTATTACGACACTTCAGATTATTTAATGGATTGGATGCCTCAAGTAAACAAAAAAGTTCCAGGATTATTCAAGGATGAATACTTAGGAATCCCAATAAGAGAGTGGGTAGGACTAAGATCAAAAATGTACTCCTTCAGAAACGACACATCGAAAGAGAAAAAAGTGTGTAAGGGAATTAAAAGATTGAATATAGAAAGAATGAAATTTGAAATGTACAAAAACTGTTTGTTCAATAGCAAGCAAACTAAGGAAATTGTGCATGGAATTGTTTCCAAAAAGCTGAAATTGTATACTATATCAATCAATAAAATTGCACTATCTCCTTATGATGATAAAAGATACTTAATTGATGAAATGAATACACTTCCATATGGCTATAAAAAATATTGTATAATAAATGAAACGAACTAAAATAAAGAATAAGACTGAAGTTTTAAACTTTGATAATAGTGTTCCAACTTGTAGATTGAAGAAGTGTTTCCTAATATAATGAGATGTTGTATATGTGGTCCTAGTGGGTCTGGGAAAACGAATGTTTTATTGACTATATTAGTGGATAGACCATTACCTGATAATGTATATTTATGTTCAAATACTTCTAATCAACCAAAGTATGAAAAGTTTCGCCAAATATTGCAAAACGAGAAACTTAAAAACAAAAAATTTCATACAGTATCACTCGAGGATTTACCAGACCCTAATAAAATAGAAAAAGGATCAGTAGTAATCTTTGATGATATCTACACAGAAAACCATGATAAAATAGGTAAATATTATTCATGGAGTCGTCATAATGATATTTCATGCTACTATTTATCCCAAACATATTCAAAAATTCCAAAACAACAGATTAGAGATAATTTTAATTACTTAATTCTTTTTGAACAAGATCTTACCAATCTGACACATATTTATAACGAATATGCTAGGACTATAACATTTAATCAGTTCAAATCAATATGTAATGATTGCTGGCAAAAACCGTATGACTTTGTAGTTATAGATAAAGAATGTGATCAGAAAAATGGTAGGTTCAAATACAAATTTGAGGAAAATTTTATATTATAAATGAGAAAGCTAACAGATTATAATTCAAATGATATTGATTTTGTTGTAAAACAACGTGCACTTCTACAAAAAAATATTGAATGTGCAAAGTTAGGTCAAGTGAATAGAAAACTAGAAATGGAAGAAAACTATAAACCAATCATTGATACAATAAAAGACCTTAAGCCTGTAATACAACAACCAGTATTACCTATGATTGCTGACAAACCAAGAGAAATTACCTATGAACGGTCAGAGGAAACACCAGGATTTGATATGTCTCAAAGTCTTGCATGTAGATATTTGTCTTACTATACTAATAAAAAAATACCTACTGATTCAACTTTTGGTATTAGATACGAAAATAAAGATTATTATATAGGAAATGCACGACTCATGGAAGTTCATCATTATGCTGATAATGATCGTGCTGATATTAAGCTAAGTAATGACACTACCCTTTATCCAGGAACACAAGGACTATGGGAATTACTAACTATGCAAAAACCTGAAAATTATACTGATGAAGACCTGAAAAATTATCAAAAAATTATTCTCAGTACAGAATCTTATCGTTCTGAGAATGGACAAATTAAAAGTAGTCGTGGGTACAAATATTTAAATTTCATCCAACCTATGTTGATTGAGAAGGAACTCATACTTTCACATCGTGGCTCTGGTCTTAAGAAAATTTATACCAATCAGACTGATTATAAATACTGGAACGATCCTAAAGAATTAATTGATCGATTTACAATACTGAAAGGTATGTGGGAAGCAGGTAATCATAATCCACAAATATTCAATGAAATGACCAACATTCGGGAGGAACTGATAGAAGCCAAAAAAAATTTAAAAACCTTATAATAAATGTTTACTAGAAAAAATCATCATTATTTGTATGAATCAGTTGAAAAAATTCAGAATAACACGGGGAAAATCTTAGAGTCTGTTCTGAAAATTGTCATAAAAGATGTTGGCGAAATTTCAGATATGATAATACAATGTATAAAAAATGTCATTAATAATGAAAATTATACTGTTGGTATAATAGAGTATGCTAATGGTGTGAAAGAGTACATAAACAATATAAAGGATAACACAAGCAGTATTTTACCACAACTGAAAAAGATTACTGAACATGATCAATCAGCTGTAACTGAACTGAAAAATATTACGCGGCAGGTAGTTGGATTGGCTACCACCTGCGAGAATTCACTTTTCAATATTACCCAATTAGGAGCAATTTTAACAGAATTGAAAAATATATCAAAAACAAATCAAAATATTCAGAAAATATTGGAGGAAAATATTCAAGAAATATTGGAGGAAAATTTACCACAAACAAATGAAAATGTTCAAGAAATATTGCAGGAAAATTTACCACAAACAAATGAAAATGTTCAAAAAATATTAGAGGAAAAGACAGAAATGTTCAAAATGTAGGTTATCATGAAGGTCAATAGAAAATGTCAAGTAATATAAAAAATGCAGTCATTAGTTGAACTTGAAGCCAAAGAACTTCATAAACCTGTGATAAAAAAATTTCAGAAAAGAAAAATTATCACAAATGAAATCAATGAAATCTGGACAGGTGATTTATTAATTATGTCCCAGTATTCAAAAGAAAATAGGGGTTATAAGTATATGTTAGTAGTTATTGACACCTTCTCAAAAGTACTCAGGATAAAACCCCTCAAGGAAAAAACAGGGAAAGAGGTTTCTCAAGCTTTTGAGAAAATTATTGAAGAAAGCGAATATGGTCCACCTAAAAAAATTACATGTCGACAAAGGTACAGAATTTGTAAATTCAGTTTTTAAAAAATTAATGGGAAAATATAATATTCATATGTATCACACAGAGAATGAGGAAAAATCAGCAATTGGTGAGAGAGTAAACAGAACCATTAATGGGATGTTGAGAATAATTTTTGAGATTCATAAGAATCATAAATGGGTTCCATTTATACCAGAGATATTGCACGAATATAATAATGTGAGGGTACATAGAACAATAGGAATGCGTCCTTGTGATGTGAATAAAACAAATGAACAAGAAATTTTTCATAGAATGTATTCTTCAAGTTTCTCCACGCGACCAAAATTCAAGGAAGGAGATCGTGTGAGAATACCCAAAAAGAAAGAAACTTTTGAGAACAAGTATAAGAACAACTGGACAAGAGAAATATTTGTAGTTGACAAAGTATTCCACACAAACCCTCCCGTCTATTCTATTAAAGATTTGAAGGGTGAAGAAATTTTAGGTAAATTTTATCGCCAGGAACTTCAAAAAACAGTTTTCTAAAATTTTCTACTATAAATATGAGTAAAAACTGTGGATTATCTAAAAGAGGTGGTGATATTGTGGATACAATTGGTAAATATGTACCATTTCCACTTCACTGGCCCGGATATAAAGCTCTTGGTCCTGGTTCGAATACAGACCTCGATATTCAAAAAGGTGTAAAACTGAAAAATAAATTAGATGAAATAGCTATGGATCATGATGTAGATTATGCAAATACAGATGATCCTCATGAACGTGATTATGCTGATAACAGATTCACATGGCGAGCCTGGGAGCGTGTCAAAGATCCTAATGCTAAATTAGATGAAAAAATTCCAGCATATGTAGCAGTAAATTTAATGAAATTAAAACAGAAGTTAGGTTTAGGAATTTATAAAAAATTTTATAATATAAATAATATGAGTAAAAACTGTGGATTAGGACAACATTTGCGATTACCTAATGAAATATTACCTAAAAAAAGGTGAAGGATTTTATATTGATCGAAAAACCATAACCAATAATCAGAAAAAAGGAGGCAAAGGATTTCATATTGATCGAAAAACTACAACCAATGATCTCCCAGAAATAATGAATTATTTGAATAATTTATATGTTAACAAACAGAAAAAAAAAGGTAAAGGATTTTATATTTATCGGGAAACAGCTATCAATGGTCGAAACAAAAAAGGGGAGGGTATCAAAGTAAGTAGATACATTAAATATCCTATCAATCCAGATAAGGAACAACTTGACAAAATTAATATTGGTGTTGAAAAAGGGGTACCTGTTGTACTAAATTTAGGATACGAAAATTTAATCAGAACTAAAAATAGCACACAGAACGAAACATATTTACCTCTAACAAAAGCACAAGTGAATCAAATTGAGACAGCAAAAACCAAGGGAAAAGGTTTAAAGCTAAAACTGAACAAAACACAACTGAAGCAGGTTAAAAATGGTGGATTCTTCCCACCAGCTATCCTAGCAGGATTGGCTGCTATTGCAGCAGCTAAACCTGCTGTAGAAGTAGGTACTAAAATAGTAGAAACTGTAGGTAATTTAATATCAACCGCCAAGCAAGCAATTGATAATAAGAAAGCCAATGACGAGTTAGTAGAAGAGAGAAAACGTCGTAATGAAAAGTTGGAGTACAAGTCTGGTGAAGGCATAGGACAATATCTACAAATACCTAACGAAGTTCTAAAGAAAAAGAGCGTTAAAAAAATAAAAAATGGCGTTAAAAAAATAAAAAATGGCGTTAAAAAAAAAATGCGATGGCGTTAAAAAAAGAAAAATTGGGGGTGACATGATCACTCAACAAGTAATTAAAAAATCTTAGATAATGAAAAAAAAAAAAAATAACCATCAAGAATGACGCATTAACTAATTTTGAAATAGAAGCATATGCTGAAAAATTGCAAATACCTCATTTCAGAGGAGTTTTTATGCTTGATGAGCTACCACCAAAAATCAAAAAATATGAATGTGGAATTGTAAATTTAGACACTTCAGACCACTCTGGAACTCATTGGACTGCTTACTGTAAGAATGATTCACAAGTTGATTTTTATGAACCGTTTGGTAACATTCCACCACCAGAATTAGTGAAATATTTTGGACAGTCTAGAATTACTTATAATTATACGCAGGATCAAAAACTTGATGAAACAAATTGTGGTAGACGGTGCATAGAATATTTATTAAAAATTAAAAAAAAAATACTATAAATGAAATATATAAATGGTTCTTACAGTATGCTTATGAGCGGTACAGATTCTGTTCTTTATCATGATTTTAGTGGAGTTGATGACATTATTAGACTCAACCCTAATAAAGAATGGGAAATTGGGTTAGAATCTTTCCACACATCTTATCGTTTTTTCAATATAACTGTAACTAAAAACAATTCACTTACTTTTTATAAGGAGGTGAACGAATTACCTACAACTATAGTACTTGATCCTGGTATTTATGAAGTAGCTGATATTATTAAATGTATACATGAAAGTAAACATGCTAGGGCTGCTAATATAACCTTGAAAATAAATAAATACGCTCATACCATAATAATGGGGAGTCCATCACATATAATAGATTTAAGAGATGTGACTTCTGTTGGTAATATATTGGGTTTTACTAAGCAAATTATACCAGCTGGAAAAGAAGTTGAATCTGATAGCCACGTTAAAATTTTTCCTATTGAAAGCATTAAGGGGATATGTAATGAATGTAATAACGGTAATGAAAAAATACTTTTTTATTTTCCTATATCATCACTACCCGGAGAAAAAATAATCTATACACCAAATGAAACTCAATATTATAGAGTGAGAAATAAAGAAATAAGCGAGATTGTATTAAACCTTTATGATCAGAATGGCAATCCACTTGAAAATAATGGTGAAACATATTGGGCATTTTTAATCATACGTGAAGTACGATAATTAAAAAAAAAATAAAAAAAAAAATACTATAAATGAATGGTTACGAAAGTTTTGAATTAATAGAATTCTCCACTGCTAATAATATTGATATAAATAAAAAAGATGAGGAAATTATAATTGAAATAAATACTCCTAATATTTGTACTTTACCTTGGAAAAGCGAGGTAGTTATAGCTGGTCGTCTGATAGTACGTGATAAAGACAAAAAAATTGCGAGTTTCGATCGTAGTACAGTACAAGTAATTAATAATGGGTTTCTCCATATTTTTAGGCAAATTATTTATAGAATTTCTGATGTTCAGGTAGATATATTGGAGTATCCAGGTGTAGCCAGCACCATTAATGGTCTCGTTTCACTGTCCAAAACCACCAAGTATTCTAATGCAGGATGGAATCTAAATAATGATTACATGAATGTTGATGCGAATGGTTACTTCAAAGTTGCATTACCTTTCGATATGTTTCTAGGTTTTGGAACTTATAAAGAAATTCTCTTTAATGTTAGTCAATCCTTGATACTAGCAAGAGAACAACATGGTGTTACAAATATGCTACAAGTTGACCCAAATTTAAAAGATTATACTGTGGAATTGAATCTGAAGTATATAACTTGGAGAATGCCAGTGGTGAAGCTTTCATTACAACTTGAAAAAGAAGTTTTACCATTGTTAAATAAAGACATACCAATTCGTATGAATTTTGAGCATTGGCAATGTTTAAAGAAACCTGCTGGTAGTGTATCAGGAAAAGAATTTAGGTGGTCAATTCCTACAGATATTACATCACAATATGCTTTTGTAGTTTTCCAAAATAAAAGGAACAATGATCTCTTTGCTGATAAAAGTAAATTTGATCATTGTAATCCTTATGATGTACGTTTCAATGTCAATGGTTATGAATATCCTCGTCAGCAAATGCGATTAAATTTTAATGAAAAGGATTCAGGAGCTTTATATACATATTTTAAAAATTACAATGGAAAAGACGATGTTTTAATTGATCTTGTGCAATTTGAAAAAGAATATACTATCTTTTGCTTTGATCTTACAGGACAACCTGACGCTCTACAAACAGATGTAGCCAATGTACAAATTATATTCTCATGGCGTGATGATTTTCCTAATACAGCTGAAATATTTGTTCTTTTGAAACAACCTGTTTGTTATGAATACAAACCTATATCTAGAGCGGTTAGACCTGCTCCTAAAAACTAAAAAAAAAAAAAAAAAAAAAAAAAAAAAAAAAAATATTCTTATAAATAGGTATGCAATCAGAAAACAATTCAGAGAACAATTCAGAAAATAAATTCAACTGGATGTGTATTATAATTTTCTGTTGGAATATTATCGAACAGGTGTTTAAAAAAATGAGAAAAAAGAAAAAGAAAAAAAAGACAGTCAAATAAGTATTATTTTTATATGAAAAATCATATAAAAATACATTATTCATTTTCTTGAACTAATGTGGTTATGAAAGGTTTACTATTTTCAGCTTTCCATTTTTCAGAATCATTAAACATAGCTTCAACAATTTTTGAGACTTCTTTATCTCTACCTACACATAAAGAGTTCAAATTAGATTCTGTTGGAACAATATAATTTTCAATACAACATGCTCTACTCTTTTTTAAAGAACCTACTACGTTTGATACAAAAGTAGGACAGAACACAAGCATAGAATACCATAAATCTGACATTACACCTCGTGTTTTACTATAAACTGTTTTAAATTCTTTTCTAAACTTTAATAAATTCTTATCAAATTCTACCTGAAATACACTCTAGCTGTAAGTTGGATTGGTTCTTTATGTAGTGGATGATTCTTTTCATCTAGAAACACTAAGAGATACTTACGTGCTGAAATATAGTCTGTATCTCCTTTTACCCAATAACCAGCAAAAGAGTAATCATTTCGAGAAAGTCTGATAAGTTTAAGTTGGCGTCTAATGATTAAAATACGATTTTTATCAATAATCCTACCTTGAATTGATCCATCTCGAGTCTCAATTGTGTGCGGTTTTGTATTTACAAAATGTTCTACACAGCTGGCATCTGAACATGACTCGTTGCAACTTTTTCTCCACTCACAAGACATCAAATTTTCATTAGACATCCAGAGGCCTACAGGTTCTTGATTAATCACTTTCACTGATGGTATCTTTTTAGATACACAGTGTGTAGAGTCATCAAAATTAAAGTTATTGCTTTTACTTTCAATCATTTCCATTTTATAATATATAATATTTTTATTTTTTTTTTTAAACTAGGTTATCAATTTTCGATTTTTTTTAAATTTTTTTTATTATTTTTTTTTATTTATTTTTTTTATTATTTTTTTTTTAAACTAGGTTATCAATATCAATTTTCGATTTTTTTTTTTATTATTTTTTTTAGTATTAAGATTTCAAACCAAAATCACTTGAAATCCAAGTTAGAAAAAAAAAGTGGTCTGATAAAAAAAATGGAAACTCGACCACTTTATATTACAATATCAATTCTTTTAACACCAACACAAAAATGTGAACTTGGTTACAGAGAACAGAACTTACACAAAAGTGTTTTCAACAGCGAATGTACAAAAATGTGACTTCAACAGCGAATGCTCAGAAAAGTGTTTTCAACAGTGAATGTACAAAAATGTGAACTCGATTCAGAGAGAACAATACTTACACAGAAATATGAACTCGGTCTAGGATTGTACAGAACTTACACAGAAAAATGTTTTCAACAGTGAATTTACAGAAATGTGAACTCGAGCCAGAGAGAAACAGAATTCACTCAGAAAAATGTTTTCAACAGAAAATTTACAGAAATGTGAACTTGGTCCAGAACCTCCCCTTTCTATACTACTGATAGGTTAGACTGTAAAGAACAATCTCCGACCAAGGTCTCATACACTTGCTAACTCGAGTCAGCACGTTTCCGTCACCGCCCTTTTAATTCAAACCCTTGAAAATTCATTTACAACCCTTGACACTATTAAATTTGTTTAGGATATTTTGAAACTCTTTTAGACTCAAGCAGGCTCGGTTGATATTCAATAAAACTTTTCCCAGTGCCTCATTCACGAAGCGTCTCAGCAGATGATAAAAAATCAGCTCGCGAATTCTCCTGAACTGGATGAATGGGGGGGGGGGGGATTAAAGTTTCTCGTTTCACGACAAAAGAAAGCTGATGACAGAAATTTCTCGAGTTCATCTTTGTGCTGTTTGTACATACATATACGTACTAATTTTTGTAGTCTTGATAAATGAAAAACGACTGAACAGACAGCTTCGAAGTTTATGTGTCGACAAAAGATATAAGGAGAATAACTTCTTGAACATTGAGCAAAATCTGTCGGTATCTAGAAGAGGGGGATGGGTTAAAATTTTCTGTGCGTGGTATTTTTCTTTCGGTGCATTAAATGGCAAAATGCGTCAGAACTGTTTTTTAATACAGAACTACTGCAGTTAATGTTAAGGCAGTCGAGAGCAGATACAGGTGATTGAAGTTTCACCCAAAAAAGTCTAGCGAAGTGGATCTAAAGTCACGACGCGTTTTTTTTTTTTTGGGGGGGGGGGCATATACTAATGTTGTGGTAGTCTAAGTGTAGACCTAGAGAAGGGAAATGGACAAATATTCATTGAGGTTTGCTATCTTGACCATGTATCAATTATTCTTGATACCAACATGTCGATTATAGATTAATTTGATACTTAATATAAATATGTCATATTGTTTTAATTAGCGATATACCGATAATTTATTTTCAAAAAATCAGCCTTTCGGTTACCTATACTAGGTTTTGTAATTCCAATTTTTCTTTCTATGCTATGCAGTTATTCATAGTTCCCTTCACCCCGTTTTAGGGTTGTTGATTCACGATATAACAAATTTTTCAAGGGCAACAGAAGCGTAAACCACGACTATCGTTTTATTTGAAGAACTCGGATTAAGATTGTAAGCTTTTAACAATTATGAAGGAATCCACTAAACTAACCCCATCTAATAGTGAACGTGAAGAAATTACGCGTGTCAAGTTTGACGGAAAATCCAATATCGGATTTTTTTGACGTTATTGGAAGTACCTACGGTTAATAATGAGCGGTTGGAGAAAGAGAATAAACTATCATTCTTTGCACATTCAAGTTACTTCTCTTGAACGGGAGGGGGGAAGGCACTCAAAAACATTTTCAATGGCTCATCGTAACGTCATTACGACCATAAACTGGATCTGCGATCCGCGGCAACCGATCATAATGTATTCTGGATGAATGGACGAATCATTTTTTGACTGGATCATTTTCCATGAGACTTTGTCGTTCCTTTTACTAAATACATCCACTCTCAGTTGTACACGAGCTACCTAATAGGTGAACCATGTCATTGATAAAGGAAAAGTTTTAAAAAAGTTCGTGGAAATTGACTTTTTTTCTTCTTCTCCTTTCCTCTAATATTACGAACGATTATTTGGAGTATATATGACTGATCAGATAAAACGGAGGAAAAACCCGAGCATTTCCCCCAATTCTCGCGGCTAGCTTCAGTCGAATGCACGGTCGAATTAAGGAACCGAATACCATCGCGTCGCATCGGCACGCTTTTAGGGTGACTTTCGCAGCGCCTTCATGAATAAAAATCGTTTTCGTTTGCGACGTACACGTGTAATGAGCTGTAGTTTCCCATACCAAAAATCGCATTCGAGGTCGTTTATTTCACTCTGAAATCGCATTCGACGTGAAAGTTCGATAACGAAACTCGATTCGTATAAAGTAGGTAGCTTGTGGGGATGAGTGAAACACAATATGCAAAACGGTACGATGCAGCAAACGGGGTGTCGTCAAATCAAACCGCAAAAATTGGACTTCCGCGAGAGAAAAGAGAATTCAAAGCTGAGCTGTCTACGATGATTGAGTATTAGCACACGAATGAAATGGGACGAGCGAATTCATGTTTTCATTCATTACACTGTGAAACACTAAGATATTTTCGATGTAGGCTCGTGTCTTCGTGAATCGTTTATTTCTCGTTAAATCGAAATGTGGAGTCGCAAATGCTTCCTCAGTGACAGGTTGTTTCTAAAAGGTGTTTGAAGTGGCCAAAAAGTCTCTTTTTCAAGCTATTCTAGACTATCCTTAAAGAAAGAAAGAAAGAAAGAAAGAAAGAAAGGAAAAAAAAAATCTGTCCTTACGTACTGAAAACGAAAACTGTGTAACTTACTTTAGGCAGAGGTGCTCCCTCTCCGCCTCCCAAAAATGCACTCTGAACGATGAAACTGCTCGATCGTTTCATTTATTCGTACATCTCATCGAAAAGTTTCGATTTGCAGGTCATACGCTTATCCGCCGAAAAAGCTGAAAAATTGGGCTTAAATGTGCTTTTCGACAGCCAGCTGCGTTGTTCGTTTATTATTTCAACTTGGCGAAAGGGTCGATTATATAACTTCGATTTGTCTTAATCAACGCGTCTAATGGCGCTAGATTATTATTAAACTCTCCAAGCAGTTGTTGAACAAGTTTTCATATACGCTCATTAACATCACAATAACCAGGTGATGAAGAACGGTTCCGCAATTTAATACCCGATGACAAGAGAGCTTTAAATCTAATTTCATCTCCGTTTATTTATCGTTGGCGTGAAATAATTTCGACCAACAGCGACTTGCGCGCCCAAAGTGAGTCATCTCTCCAATTCGGACGCCGTCATTTCTCTTACCTATTTTTATTCAGTAATATGCTATTCGACAGCGTCTTACCAAAGTTTGTCTGATGTCAAATCGCTAAAGTTTCGATGAATGGTGTACAAAGTCGACCAAAGTGAAATTCGAGTTGTATACGAAGAAAATTACGAACGAAAATGAGATGTAAAATTACGAGATCGAATATGAAGAGGAACTACGAGTTGTTTTGAATATCGTGACAATGAATAATAAATAATTAAATATAAGTACATGATGGAAGGCGATACTGCGCCTATTTTCGTTCGTCTTGAAAGGGCTTCTCTGACTATAAATAATGTCCGGTTGTAATTAAAATTGATTTTAGATCGTCGGTGTGGATAGTGAAACTCGCGAAGTTCTACCACGTGTATAAGTAGTCAATATAAAGTGTCTGTGAAAATTAATTTCTAAAAGTACATCGTAGGAATATGATCCTAAACTAGAAGACTTCGACCTATGACCGTTTTACGACCAGAGCCTTACTCGACATTCGCTTCGTTCGTGTTGATCTTATCTGCCTGTACAAATAATGTGGAGTTGCTAGCAGTAGCATCAGAGGTTTTCTTTTAGGAACTTCAAAAATCTTATTGCAAGTCGTCTATCATTTAAAAAAAATTAAAAAAAAAAGGTAAAATTTTTATTGTAAATCTTAATTTTCCTACATTTTTGGGGGAGGATATAAATAATATTCTGTGCCTCTAGTTTCTTAATTTATCTTTTGGAAGGGGTGCAGTGTACCCTCGTAACATCCCTTCTTCATTCCGACGCCACTGACTGATAACCCAGTATTTGTTATTCTGCACATTATATGCTTTGCGGGCTAGTTGATTCACTGGATGTTTTTTAGTCAGACTGGACCTTGAGATAGCCGATGTCTTGTGGAAAATTTTTCGGATTTTCTAGGTACAAAACCTACCTAATGTATTTTTCGGGCATAGGAGGTAACCGTCAGGTTTCTAGTTCGCAAAAATAAGAGTGAACCGATGACTTTAGGAAGACTGGAGGACTTAAACATAATTAAGACTTATTAAAACTAGGCTTTATTTAATTAAGACTTGCTGAGACTGATAAATGCTCGAAACTTGTATTAAGACTCAACTGAAAAGTGAAATATTATTTGTGTGTATGTACGCGTAAGTTTTATTTTGAGATGTTGGAAAGGATACCAACAGATGCATACTTTTGACATTGCGAATTTTTGCTAACTACTCGTTCTTTTATATATTTCGAACAGTTTTAGCCTAATATTACGTGAAAATTCTCCAACGCTTTTCTAAACTTACTCAAGATCCTTCAAGACTTCTTCGAGATTCTTCCACGCATATTTTGGACCTTTGCCGGCAGAAATAGATATCCAAGACACTTGAAGACTTTTCAATACTTTTTCAAAACTATCATTAAAGCTCTACTAGACTAATTCAAAACTGTTCCAGGTTTAACTGGAATTGCTTAAGAATCGTCCGCACTTGTTCAGGATTATTTAAAATTTTCTAAGATTCGAAATACTTTTCAAATCTTTTTAAGATTCGCTTTGTCATTGAAATATAATTTAGAAAAGTCTGAAAGAACCTTCGAGGATTAAGCTGGATCGGAAATGTCTTGAAGAGTCTTGAATCAGTCTGGGTGAGTCTCAAAAGAGTCGTAGACACGTCTCGAAGGGTCTTCGAAAGTCTAAATAGAGCTTAGATCCGTTGCAGAATTCTATTCGAGTTTGGAATTATTGTCGAGACGGCAAAGAAATGTCAGTTCTGAATGCTGCTACTAGGTTAATGAAGTGGTGCTTCATTGTTGTACCTACGAGGGAACCGGATCCAGAGTCTGAAAAAATTATTTTCTGGAGTTGGAGCCAGATCCCAAAAATGTTATTCGTTGCAGCTAAAGGCTAAATTCGAAACTGGAGTTGGAATGGAGTTAATGTCAGAATTTTATTGAGGTCAGAGCCGGAAGAAATCTGTGGCTGTGGCTTCCATTTTGACTGCGACCTTTCAACCTTCCTCTTTTTTCTTGTTCCCTCCCCCATATCCCTCCACCCTTTCTCCTTCCTTCAAAGTAATTGGAGCTAGATCAAAAATTTTATCTCTGATGGAGCAGAGCCATCAGTCCGAAGCCTGAGCATACTTGTTATACAGATTATTTCCCAGAGCCGGAATATGATGAAAACTATTTGCCGGAACCGAGGCAGGAGCTAATTTTAAGAAATTCAAATTTACCTCGAAGCCGAAGCCAGTTCGGAGCTCCGGTTATGATATCGGCTCCGGAACCCCGGTATCTACGTTCCATTCACGGATTTACGTAAAAAGGTTCAGAGTCTTACATTTTCTACAAAATCTTTGATAACTCTGTGCAACAAATTTTGACCTTTTTAGTTACCGGTGAATTGGAAATAAGTTTTCTAAAAGTACTTTTTATACTGATTCCGAATACATTGTCCAGTTACTCCTCACACCGCCAGTTTTTTCGAAAATGACCTTTAAAGTAGTCTAAACTACAATTTTCATTGTTTTTCGATCTGTGTACGTATAATTGTTTTAGAAATTAAAAATCTTGAAAAAATTCGCAAAAGCAGTACTGACTTTTCGGCCTTTGGCCGAATTGTTTTTTCGATCACATTTCTGTGTGGATTTCGAATTTAAATTGAATGAATGTGTGCCATTTTTGTCCCGATACAGCCTTTTTACTCGGGGGGGGGGGGGACAGTTCATACGTGTAACACCACGAAAGAAATATGGTTTGGGATCTATCTTTGCGCTGAATTCGAACTCTCCTTAAAACTGCGATACAGACCTTTGAATTCTTATATCAGACTTTATGAAGCCAAGAATGTTAAAATTCGGACCTTACAAAATCAATTATAAAACTATCGTTTCTGGCCTAATTTTTACGTAGATTCTGAATCTGACTTTAGGAATGCGGTACACGCCTTTTCTCACTCTTATCGATTCCTTTTGAAAAGCCAAAATTTTGGACCTTACTATGTCAAAAATAGAGACGTTTGTTTTGTATTTCCTTTTATAAAGTCTGAATTTGGCCTTTCCGTTTTTCAAAGCATAGTCTGAGATTGGAAAAAGACATATATCGACGACGGATTTAAATGTTCTCAAGATTTGTCAAGATATTTCGAAGATTTGTTGGTATTTAGTGGGTTGCTGTTGAGACAAGTTCATTGTGGCGCTTTTGGTATGTAAATTAAGTGAACCCTAAGGAACTATTTCGAATAGATTTTAATTTTCAATGGTTTGGGTACTCTTGAACACAACCACGGCTGTCTTTACTCGTTTCATAAGGCGTGAAAACCAGCGATGATTTCATTCTTGGTAGAACATCTCATGAGGCTATCGTCTTACCTCTATCTTCAGGGTGGTTCGTTTCGTATACTACTTCAGTTACAATCCAAGAATATACGGGTTTACGACCTACGTACGAGTACTTAGCCCAATTGGGTAAACGTCTATCATAAATTACGCGATCACGTTCGTCGCATCGCCGAAAAATTGCATACGTCTCATCGGCAGCCAATTTCGTGGATTTCGACTCGTCGTAATTGTCGAGGGTGCGACGTTTATCTTGTCGCGCACGTGAGCGAATCGTTCGAAATGGCCTTTCCTGTTTCCTTGGCGCGGATTATATTTACTTTCCTTCTTTCGTCTCGGCCGCGATCTCATCTATGCCACCACCGCAGTCGTAAAAAGATTGCCATTTTATACGATTTTCCGAAAGAAAAAAAAGAAGAAAAAAAGGGTGGCGTGGTGTGGTGGATGAAAAATATACGCTTTCGCTGGTCGTGTACGAACGCACCCAGCGCACCGCTACTGGTCGCACACCGCACACGTCATTCCGGCCAGCAATCGAATCGGTTTTACGATATACTCGACCGGCAAGACAGAAGTAGAAGTGCTTGTGTACGCTTTACAAGTGATTTTGACATTTTCATCCAAAAAACACCCGAATATTGCGCGCCCGAACAGAACGCGTAAATTGGCGCGAGGTCCGCGAGCTACCGAACAAGACCGACGTTTACTATTCTGTACGTATTATACAAACCCGATATACATACGATATATGCTGTCTCGTAAAAATATCGTAAATTTTCTGGCGGATCGCAATTCCCGCTTGTGTGTAGACGGACGACCGCATCGGCAACGTGTGTACGTTCGTCCACCTCTTTGGGCCGCTGGACACAGCTTATAATTCGCCTCCTCTAAGCAACAACAATCGTCGAATCGTCCGAATCTCCTTAAGTAAATTAAATTTCCGAATCAAGACGTCGCCGACAGCTTCACTCCGGCACCACGGCTACAGTCAACTACATTTAGTCGCATTAGCGAACCGAATAAACAAACTGGAATGGCTGCACTCGCTGTATGGTCTTGGCAAATGAGGACCAAAAAGGAGATTCGAAAAAAGTTTCATAACGAGCTGGAATTTGGAGGAAATCGTTTGTATGGTCCGAGTACCACAGAACAAGCCGTAAGAAATTGGAGTGAAACTTCTTTTACGGTAGAGAATTAGGTACCCCCCCCCTCCATCCAAAAAGAGTTTCCAAAAATATTGATTCCTATTATCCTATCACATCTAAAAAGTTAATTTTAAAACAGATTTTTGAAGATTTTCAATTAAGAATTTATCGAATTAGTACAAGCGCGAAAAAGAACACTGAGACATCGATACATAGGTTTTCGAGGACACTGAATTCATTTTGTATGTCTGCTCAACCTGGAATTCGTTGCTCCCATTGAAAAATATATTAAATGCAATGTGGGCATCTTACCTCAGGTTTTCGGGGTCGAGAGATCCATTTCTAACATCATTTTTTATTTCAATGAAAATTAAGAAATTTGAATTGGGTTGAAGGGTTCAAAATAAGAGGACGTAGTAAAAGGTTTAAGAGATATAGGTAGCAGATTGTAGAGTTTGCAGATTGTTGAATTCTCACAATAATATATGTACTAAAATTTAAAGAATGTAAACGAGCTTAGGTGTAAGTGAATCTGACGTAGTGTACCGCAAGAAAACTGTACTATGATTCGCACTGTCTCTGTGTACATTTCACAACCACTTGTTCACAATACTCTCCCAGTTTTTTCCTCCCTCTCCTTCCGGTCAATTGTCCTCGCAATAGTTTTTCCTTTTTCTTAAAAATAAATTTCCGTCTCTCGGTCCTCTGTGCAGTCACAGTGAGATTATAGCATTCGTAAAATTAGCTGAGTAACGGTTGAGAATCATTGTACAGTTTGCTTTGCGGTATAGGTGATGTCAGATTTATTTACATCGTGCTCAGTTACATTCTTCTTAAATTCTAGCGTATTGCAAGAATTCTGCAGCCCGCAAAACCTAAGATATGTCCTTATCTTAAACCTGTAAATATTTTTCAATTCTCAGTCCCTCCCTCCATCTAGTAACCACACTGAAAATCAATGATCGAAATGGATTCCACTGTACCTGGAGTGGTATCAAAATTATGGTGAAAATTCTTTCGCGCGTACAATTTTCCCGATTTTTGGGAAGACTTTTATTGGGTTGGGTGGGGGAGAGGTTAAACCCCCAAACTCTCCTATTTGCGCCTACTCCTAAAAACCTATGTATGAAACAGTATTCATTTCGAACTTGTAAATTATTTCTCTTTACCAATCCCCGTTCCCTTTTTGTTCCTCAATTTTTGCAGTAGCTGAAAATAATCATCAGAAATGGATTCTACGACTTTGAAACCCTCAGAAACGAAGTTATCTCGAACTTGCAAGTCTTTATGATTTCCAGCTCCCGATCTAGCCCTAGTTCCTTCAGTTTTCATGATAGCTAAAGGTCAGTGTCAGAAAAGAATTCTATTATGTGAAAAACTTGAAGAACAATAATCACCATAAAAAAACACCTATTTTGAACAGTCTTCGCTCCCACTTGAGTTTTCTCAGTTTTATGGTAGCCGAGAATTATAGTATCAGAAATTGATTCTTTAACCCTGGATACCTGACAAACAATATTACTCTCGGACTTGTAAATTTTTTGTCGGTTTTAACCCCTCCCCTTTCCTAGGTCCCTCAATTTCTCTCAATTTTTACGATAGCTAAGAATCAATGTGTCAAAAATGAATTCTATAACCCCAAAAATCTGAGAAACGATCTCTTTATTGAATTTAATGTAATTTTTCTCCCCCGCCCTTTGTTTGTGGCACAAAATTTCAAGTTATCCAAAAAAAAAAAGAAATGAAAAACGAATTTAGTGACCTAAAACATGGTTATCGATGTCTCCAGTGTTCGTACAAATTCAAAAAATTTTTCAATGAAAGTCTTCCAAAACTTGATAAAACATGAAAAACAGTGTATTGAAAAATATGGAATCACTGAGTAGGAGGAGATTACCCGGAAAAGATTCCAGGGTTGAATAGGTACAGGAATCCAGAAGAGTATCCGATGGTAATCTACACCACTATCTGGCCACAAAAATTGGTGACATGGGAAAATGACATTCTACGTTTTTTTCCTATACGACCTGTGTTAATTCAAGACAGCAAAAGGAGTTGTCAAAAAATTCGACTTCGACATTAATTATTAGCCCGCTATAATTAATAGTCGAAATATTGAATTCATGCGATCAGTAAATATCTCGAAAAGGACAGCCTCAAATGCTTTCACAAAGCAAAGCACCTTAGCCTATAATCGAAAAATTCGACTTCGACTGATACCAGTAGTGTTTCGCTATTGTTAATAGCCGAAACGATAAAGTAGATAAGGTAAAAAAGGTCAGTCTCTTTTGTAAATCCTCGTAACGGACAGCCTCAGATACTTCAACAAAGCCAATCGCTTGAACCTGTTAACCGAAAACTAACGATAAACCAATGAGTCATGATCATGTTTATACCAGCTATGTACTCCGGCACCTGGTAGCCAGCAGGAGACCTTAGTCTCATTTCTGTTCAGATCTTCATATATGGTTCAAATGTGAGTTTTTCCTTGCGTTCTTGTACGTCGTGTAATTTACTGTGAACGTGAATTTGTACTCGTATTTGTGTTGCCGCTGGTCCAAGCAGAATTGTGAAGATTCACAGGTCAGATAACCGTTAGATTTTGCTACTAATTTTATCAAAGTTGATCTCGCTCTCTCTACTTCGCTCTCTTTCTCTCTATCTCTGTTTCTCTCTCGCTAGCGCTCGCCCGCTCAATGGCCCCGAGTGGCAATACGTTGACAGGCTCTGTAATAAGTTGTGCAAATGCTAACTATAACGAACCCTGCAATATATTCACCGACTCCTGTCGGCCAACAACAACCTGCAATAAGTGAACATTACTAGTGGTGCACTTGATGTCGATGTTCGAGCAATCCTTGACATTGAGTCCACTGCTGTAAGTTCCCATCTCTATTACTAGTAGTGCTTGATGTTCGAACAATCCTTAACATTGAGTCCACTTCTGTAAGTTCCCGTCTCCCATTACTAGTGGTGCATTTAGTGTTAAGCAGTCCTTGACGCTGAGTCCACCTGAGAGTAGTGGTATTTGTGGTGCATTTGGTGTTAAGCAATCCTTGACACTGAGTCTACGTGTAAGTTGTGGTGTTTGTGGTGCGTTTGATGTTCAAGCAGTACTTGACATTGAGTTTACTGGTAAGCTCTCAAGTTGTCTTCCACAATTTCGACTAATACTTAGAGACACTATAAGCCGCCGCACAAGCCGCCATCCAGACGCCTTGCACACCGCTTTGTACTGACTTCATGAACCACCCCTAGGATCTCCTATGTTGGCGCTTCACCTAACTAATCATACCGTTATCTTGACATCGTATGACTGACAGTATATGTGTTTGTATCATGTATACTGTTAGATGAAGCCACCAAGAAGCAAAACCGAAGCCGCCGCAAGAAACCTACTTTACTTTAGGAGCTCATTATTTACAAGTATTTGTAATATACCTTCTATTGTATACCATGGCTTTTCATTCATATAAAAGTGACTTTCAGTATATAAAAAACATTGCTAGCTCATCACAAGCCTTCCACTGCACCCAGTTGAGCTTTCTCAATTAATTGGCTGAAATAATTTATATTCCATACCCTTTCATAAATTTGTAAAAAATCATAAAAATATGATAATGTATGAATTTTGGGTTGCAATATTACTCTGCTTAAACAAGATTATTTCATAGGAGTCATTTTTTACTTCCTCCACCTCTTACCTTACCTCATCTTTCTGAGAATTCCGGAGTAGATGTGAAGAAGTTGAATGTAACTGTTCTTATGTAAAATTTTGAGGAAAATAACTATTATTGTAAATATTTTTCTCTAAACGTAACAGTTTTCAATATTTTCGAAAGAAGAGAGAAAAAATGTTGGTGGCTGAGCTTGACCTCCTACCATAAAAGGAGTTTCACCCCAATTTTGTGGACTTTTTTTGAGATTTAAGGGACCCATGCTGATGATTCCTGCCGAACTCCAACTGGTTATCGAAAAAATGTATTCAAAATTTTTCATTTGACTAGACTAGGTAAAATACTCTCATCACATAGCACCGTGTAGACGTTCGATGTTTTTCTGATCCTTTTTTCTCATGCTCCATCCAGTACACCGTATAATTCACTAAATTTTGACCGCTATAGTCTCGCAATAGCTGCGACGCTTCGGACAAAGACAGGAACGAGAAATAATATTCTCGATTAGAAGACAGTGGACGAAGGAGGAGTCGCATTAGCGAACACATACGAAAGACAATGAATGATTTTAAATTATAGACGGGACGTGGAAGAGTTGCACGCACGCTAACCGACCAAGAAGATCGACTGCGACTCTTCTGGACTTCGTCCGCTCGCTATTGTTCTCTGGAAGACGAAAAAGTTTTTATCAGATTTCGAGGACTACTATCGAAATTGCGATTTAAACGCGCCGGTTCAGTATAAAATTTTAGTTTAGAAGTCTCTCCACTTCCGCGGGCGTAGATTTTTTCCCCTCTGCCAGACAATAAATTGTAGCCGGGTGAGGCTGGCGACCGATGCTGCTGGCGGAATCGCCACGACAACGCGCAAGTTTATTTTAGTATTTTCGAAGATACGAGATGATAAAGTAGGTCTGGAATGAGTGGTCAACCGAAGATATGCTTCAAGAGTCAGGGAGGCTAAAACGGTAAGCAAATCTGGAATGCAGGGTTTGTGCGTTTTCGAGAGGGAAAGGCAGCACTAGGTACTATTGAATGAAAGAGAATTTGAGATACGAACCAAATACTATAATGAATAATAAAAACAGGACCGACGTGATTGAATAATGTGGTCCATAATAATTCTTAAGATTGTGTATCGAATCTTCGCTCCCTCTCCTCATTGGGAAAACATCGGCTTGCTTGGTTACTTGGAATCCAGAAATTGCAGAGGCTGATCTGTCACTCGAGGACCTGGCCAAAAAGAGGCGATTTACGTCATGTTTTTGTCGTATCTTTCCCCTCTATTGTTAATGTATAATTTGTTATTTCTCTGATTTCGGTCGTGCGTCAATTTGCGTCATTTCAGTTTCCTGGACAAATTCTGTTTCCCCTGTCTTCGCTGTCCAATCTTCCATCTCTCTTCTCGCTCCATTTATAATTTCGGTAGACTGAAAACAGAGGATGTTTTCTGAAATTAGTGTTCTCAACTTTTACTTCACCTAGCCTGATCAATTTTTCATCTCCGGGAAGTTATGCCTCATCACTTTCTGTATTCCTTAATATCATGGATGGGGAGTAAGGATATTCTGAGAAATAATCCTTCGTCTTCAAAAATATTATATTTGACGTGAAGTTAAACGGGTTGGATATGGCTTAATTAATTCGTGAATGTTTCATTTTCAGTATCTTACCAGCAAACACCGGGATATATTCTAGTTTAGCCACCTGGAAAAGTTGGAGATTTTCGATATTTCGTTGAAAGAATTGTGACAGATTTTTAAAAATGGGGGGAAGGTAACCGTCTAAAATGCAACTTTTTCGTAGAAATTCTAAGAAAAATTGAAAAATTCTGCTCGCATTATCAAAACAGGCGTGAGGTAGATTAATCCTATACAATTTTGAAACTTACTTGAGCTCGCAAAATCGGTGAAACGGAAATTTTCCGCTAAATTGTCCTAGGTGGCTGTACTAGGAGTCTATTACTTACCTAGAGATCTCGAGTCGTGTAAGTCATCATTCCTTGGGAACGACAGTCGGCATTACCTATTTTGGCACCATCGTGTCACTTTTCCATCAATGAAGTTTCTCTTCCTTACACCCATAAATATCGAGTCCGCATCCAGCTTTTCGGCAGAAGGGTGCCGGTATAATGAACGCGTGAATCTGATGGTCCTATCATGTTAAATGAGACCATTACATACAGTAGTAGATTTTTGTCGGAGATACGAAGCAAGGGTGTCTAGAGTGCCTCGATTCAGTCTTCCGCGAAGATATATATCTTCGGATTCCATTTTTTAAACTTTCGTTCGAATGAGAGCTGTCGTGCGCGTAAATAGGGGTTTCATTTGTAATACGTACCCTATCGGAGCCCGGAACCGATCAAACTATAGTGTACTGTATCCTTTTTTTTTTTTTCTGCCTTCTACATTACCTTAATATTCGAAATTTAGGTTGGGCGATATAAATAATCGCCATTCCATCGCGTAATACATAAATTAATTCGCGTCCGCGTATTTTTTCGAAACGGAATATCGAATATCGACTATCGATAGAAATGCAATAGCGATATCGTAAACAAGCGTCGAACGTCGACGTTCTACAATGTTCAAATTTTTCATTATTTCAGTCGTAGGTAAAATCTAGTTTTTAAACTTTCTACTCAGCCCGATATATTAACAGATATCCGCACACCGGATGATGAATAGTCGTCGATCGAGATTGCGTATCTAACGAACTCCGATGTATCTACATATAATACGCTCTCTTTTTTCTATTTTGTTCTTCTAATTCTTCATTCATTCATTATCATTTTATAATTCGTAGTAACAAGAACAACTCCGGTTAGATACCTTTGTGTTCGTCTCGATTAAACAGGTGTTTTATTAAAGGTTTACAACGAACGTGAAGAAAAATACTTTTTTTTTTATCGCTACTACGAGCATGTATAGTGGGTAATCGAGAGAATTAATGCTAATTTATGACAAAGAAAGTGTTAATAAATTTTTCGGCGTTTACGCGGAGTTAGAAGCACACGAGACAGACTGACATGAAAAAGGCACGAAAATTGCGCCGCCTGAATATTACGATGCGTGATTCAGACGCGTAATTAGCGGTCCAGTGGTTTTTTTTTTCTTATAAATCTTTCGATGAAGCGAATGTGGATGCGAATCTCGTTTCTGGTACTTGTTCGGATCTAATTACGACGGTGAAAAAAAAACAAAACTTAATGTCCAATGAAAACCTAATGCTCAATCGAGAATCATTTACAGCCAAGAACATAGACGGATTTTGCGTTTTGCAGTGGTACTGGGGGCAGATACAGTCCGCCTGTGGATAGGAGTGAGGAATTGGAGGAAGTGAATCTTATCAATGTTTTCTATTATAAGAGTTCAGTGTTGTAAGGGAAGAGCATTTATGTTAAATCTTGTAAGTTTTTCAAGAGCGTCTTAAAACTGAAGAAACATTTTTAGCAACGCCGATCAACGGATCCTCGATTCTGTGGCATTTTTATGAACGACCGACCCAAAAAAGCGAAACGAAAAACACCGAAGAATAAAGGTGGATGATCGCCCATAAAGATGCGCGCAATTTGTCCCGCTGGTGCCTTCCTTTTACCAGCGAGTACGTGATTAAATCAAAACTTCGGCGTAATTGCTAAAAATGCAGGAATCCGAAAGGGGGCCTGGGAGAAGCCACGACAAGCTCTGCGAGACCCGCCCAAGGTGAGGGAGGTGTCAGGGACTTGGAAAGCGGTTACCCAGATCACATGTCAAATTTTCTATAGTTCCGGGGCCAAAAGTAAGAAAAACAAAAAGAAAATTAAGGCAACTCTCTCTCTCTAGGCCATGGTCCATTACATTCTCTTTCTTCCAATTATATATTTACGACTTCATGTCGTTCACGCGGTGCCGTACACTAAGAAAAAGAGCATATCAAACATCGACACAACGATACATTTATTCGTAAGGAAAACCGAAAAGAAAGAGGAAAAAAATCCTGGACGCGGTGGCGGTCACGAAAACTGCGGCTAAAAGGGTCGCACGAGAAATTTCGCGAACACGCGGTCAGGTCCCGGTCACAAAGCGGAAAATTTGCACAAAAATCGCACTGCCGGTCGCGGTGTCGGGAGGGGAAAAAGTCCACATACAGAACGTTCTTTAAAATATAAAAAAAATCAAAACGACCAAAAAAGTTCTGTCTCAAAAAAAATGTAAAAAAATACGTCATTCTGTCAAGAGACAGATCCACTGTCTCAGTAACACCGCGTTGGTTGTAATTAGCAGCCGATGCCAGCAGTGGGGGAGGGGTAGAGGGCGGAAAACTGCAAGAGTTTTCACGCAGGAAAATAAACATTCGTCTGTGAAGCACAGGGAATCGCTGGATGGACAGAGAGGGAAGGTGGAAAAACAGTTGCGGCAAAGGAGAAAGGAGAAGACGTACTAATGCCTGCGGAACTCCGTAAACTTAAATTTTGATGCGTATTTCACGCGTTTCCACGCCACAGTTCTTATGCAAATGCTCGACCTTTAGCATAGTTTCATAGAAAAAATAACGTGGTCAAGTCATTCTCTAAATTACCCGGATCCTGTTAACGCAAAATAAAAAAAAAAAGAAGAAAATTTTCAAAGTATGCCTTTATTTTAGACCCATAATATACAGTTTGGTTTCACAACTAGGAAGGAGCAGATTTCTAACTAATTTTGAAAGCAGTTTTAATTATAGAATGGTTTTCAGGGATGTACCGATAAGGGGAAATAACCCTACCCCCTCTGTAGAAATTTTTCACTCAGCAGTTGGGAAAATGAAACAACTTCAGAAAGTAGTTCTTTTTTTTCTTTTTTTTTTTGCTTGTTTTGGTAATTAAGAATTGAGTTGAGAAGTTGAGAAAACCCAACAAGTCAAAAGGTTTTTCTTCTTTTGCTTTGATACTTGAGAATTCTGAGTTGAGTTAGTTGGGACTTTCAACACTCTACTCCCCCCCCCCCTCCAGAAAAACTCATCGGTACGTCCCTGATTGTTTTTGAATCAAATTTTGAATAACTGTGTTTTAAACTGCATAATATGATTAGGAAATCCATATCAAATTGCCTTAATTTTGAACTTTGGGTCACTTGATTTTTTTTCAAATTTTATGGATTGGTTACACTTCTTCAAAACCTCTGAAGCCTCGTATTTCTGGAATTAGTGAACGTATAAAATAACGATTCGAGCCATTCAGTTTGTTATTACGTCTACTGGTGCTTTCTTATCACTTTTTCATTCTCTACTCTTATAATTCTTCATGTGGGCAGTGGAATGTCTTGTATAATTCTTTCAGATATTCAAAGTGTGGCACTTGCTATGTATTGTAATTTCAAAAATTTCGGAGTAAGATGGAGTGGTGATAAATAAGTCTATAATGGACGATAATGAAAGTAGATGTAATGAAAATTTAAATGGCGGGAATCGCTTTTTCTATTTCTACTAGTTCCGGAGATATGAGGCGTCCAATTTGATAATACTTCAAAAATGTGAGACTTACCTCCTCTACATCACTAATTTAGGTAGAGGTGAATAGAAGTACCATTGAAGATTGTTCAAAAAGAGTAATCAATACATAAAATTTGAAGGAAGAAAAAAAAAAGAAGAAACTGTCGACCTAAGATTTGTAACGAGGACGATTTGATGTGAAGAGTCCTGTTCCAGAACGTAGTAAGTTCATTGTTCTAAATTGTTCAAGAAACACAAAAAAATGTCAAGAGATTCCGATCTTTGGGAAAGCTGGCCTCAACTTTAACGGATGCGACCTGGAAATTTCACTTTTAAAACCAAAATATTCGTTAAAATATAAGCCGAAGAAAACTCCCAAAAATTGGACTCACTGCGTTTTGGAATTGGAAATGCAATGGTATTGGACTTTCTGGGTTTTTGAAAGAGCTTTTTCATTACCAAATATTGTGGTAATGTGAAGAAAAATGATTTTTTTTTTTGCAATTTCACGTAGAGATATTGACGAGGTGGTATTCCATTGCTCAATTCCGAAAAGTGAAGAAAAAATCTAGGAAAAGTGGACTTACCTACTGCTCCTTGGGAAAACGCTTCTCGTCTGGAATGATCTATAGATTTCCACAAGTATTTGAGGAAAGTGGAGTTAAATGTATATCAGTAATCAATGTTCGTAGATTTTTTTATTTTTGAAAAAGAAAGAAAACTCTGAAAAGTGAACAAAGTGAATTGGTGATGATCGGTAAAACATCATTCCTATTACAAAATAATTGACACATAGTCAAATTTGAGTTTAGCACCAATAACTGGGCTAGAAACGCTTATTTGGTTTCTAGTTGTATTTATCTGCAAATTCTGAACGTTTGCTAAGGATATTTTGAAGGCGAAGAAAGCTTAAATTGAAATTTCGAGGTCAGATTCAGGTTCAGCGCAAAGAACCTGTTCAAACTTTATTCTCTTTCAGTGATGTCTGAAGTGTGAAACTGAACTTTTTTGCAATAGTTCAGAGGCCATTTCTGCGTGAGAAAGGATTGTAGGCGAATTTGAAGTTTGGATTTGAAGAGTAATCAAAAAGATCTGTATTTCGATTGTTGTTTCATTTTCCGGATCAAGTCCACGTTGCAGCCTCTGAAGATTTTTAGCAATAATATTAGTACGATTGCAAAATGTTATAAAATTTTTGAAGTCAATGACCTGACTCAAAGAAAAGTTGTATTCCGATTCTTTGTTCATTATTCCAAAAGCTTATTAAGTTTTTAGAATCAAGTCAATTTTGCCCCGTCTCGCATGAGAAATTTGAATTTTAGTTGCTAAAATTGAGAACAGATAAGATACAAGCATTTTTCGAAATCATAACTAAAATCCTTTTATTTTCTGATACTTCTACGGTATCCGTGTAAATAACTTGATTCTAAAAGTGGTCAAGTCTATTTGAAGGGAAAAAAATCATTAACTTTATTGACTTGTTATCAAGGAACGGTAAGTTATTTCTCGCAACCATTCTAAAATTGAAAACAGTGTATTTTCATACGTGCTACCCTAAAATAGTTATGTAAACTTCCCCGCCGCTTTGTAACTATAGACCGGCAAAATTAGAGATTTTTTTCTTGGAAGTAACTTAACCTTTTCTGAAAGGAAGCTCGGTGTACCAACAGAACACTTTGTTTAACTGTGCCAGTTAATTCCAACCAGTTTCCAACCATTTCTTACTTCATCGAAATAATAGGGACAAAATAATCATTCTTTCCCCCCCCCCCTTCTGTCTTTTGGAACATGCTCCTTATTTTGTATTTATCCAGTACTCCAAAAGTGCTTCTTTTCAGCTCTGAGCGCAGGATTTAAAAAATGAAGTGGAACAATGTTTTTCCATCCCAGGGAGGAAATGATGAACACCGGGTAAAAATTTTGAAAAAACATTGTACTCGTCTAGATTGTGAAAAGAACAATTCCATTCGAATTTTTGCAACGTTCGCCTGCGGCACGTACTGCAAACTTCGGACTTGCAAAAACGTAAACTTCTCTCCCTTATCAAATACTTGGTATACGATTCCTACACCTAAGCCACCATCATTCAAAAATCTCAGAAACTGTTTTTTTTTTGTTTTTTGTTTTCCAGGTTCTCTTTATACCGAGTCAATAAAATGTAGCTTCTTGTGCTACTGTCATCGAATGTTGTTTTCAAGGGGGAGGGGTAAATGAGAATTATCATCGCTATGCTTCCTCACAAATTACTCGTGGTTCTATTCCTTTTTGTCGTTCTTGTACAATGTACCAAAAAAAAAAAACATCGAGTGAACTCGGTTTTTTTAAAAACAACGGTGCACTGCCGGATTTGCTTTGCAACGAATCGAGTGTGTCTTTGGTGCGGAAACTGAAAACTGAGACGGTCAGGCAACGCGACGAGAGAATAAAAAATCATTTTCACCCCGTAATTAGGCCCATCATTCCGTCAATTAGCGACTGTAAACCAGCGTCGTTTTCAATTTATTAAAATATTTTCGAGGAGTTTCTCGCGATGCTACGAGGCTGACAGATTGGTAGGCTGGTGAGCCGATGAGGCAAGGGGCTTTTTCGATTCGACGAGAGGAAAAAGAAAATTCTACGAAAATGCGAACGCCATTATTTTATTCGAACAGAGGGGCCGAGAATATTATATTCGTATCGGGGCTAGGTTTTAACTGCACGTATCTGCTCTTGATTAATCTGCATCCATTACCGGCACTACTTTTCTTTCGCTATAAATTGCGCGATTAACGAATAGGCCAGTATATATATTTTCTTTTCTAATGGTTGAATCGTTCGGATTAACTTCCTTCGGAGCACTTCCATCATACCGCGATATACGACCGCTTCGGGAACCGACACGTCAACGTCGGCGTCGTTATTTATAACGCGAATTCGACGACTGCCGAATCGGACCGGTGGAAGAGGGAAAAGCTAACGTAAAAACTGAGGGAAAATAGTGTGTCTTTATGTGCGTGTGTGTGTGTGTGTGTGTGTGTGTGTGTGGCAGAAAAAAGAAAACATCCAGAAAATGAAATAACGCTCCACCAAAATTTCGAATTATTTTCCGTTCGCTTAGTTTTTCAAAAATTTAATATTTATAATCGTGGTGACGCGACGCTGGTTGTCTGCCTGTGTCGCGTGTTGCGTTAATACATTTGTACACGGGGCCAAATTCGATCACGTTGTCGCTTTTTCATAATCGTACCTACAGTTTTGTGCTGAACAACTCGATTACGAAGCGTGTGTTTACGAAAGGGCTGTGGAGATCCTCTCCAAAAGGATCGCAAATTATGTGCCAGGTACACAGATACGACCGAGCCAGTCTCGTGGTACTTGGAAAAACATGACCATCGAATCGACGTTCCCATTGTCCTCTGTCTAGCCAGTTGGCGAAAAGCTGTGAAAATCGTACTCGAGGTCAAATGGAGGCTATTACCTTCTCTTTTTCGCGTGTGTAGGTAATTTAAAACCGCCTTTTCCCACTCGGTGTTTATTCGGAAGCACCCAGACAGTCGTAAATTTCACTTTTGTTGAGATTTTCATACAGACACGTAAAGCCTTCAACGCTTCTTTGGATTTGTCTTCTATTATTTATCTTCTGTTGGCTTATACCCGGTGCCGAATCAATTTTCGCACCTCTCTATCATCGTTGTTTATTTAGGTTTTTTTCTTCTTTTTTTTTGTTGTGGAACCGAGCTCACAGTATCCATCATGCCCAGAATAAAACGGTCTAAGGTGGTATCCTTCGGTTCGGATCAAGAAATTCTTTCCATTTTAGTAGATTTCTGTCTTACAAATGTTTGCAAAAAAGAGTCATGTATTCATTATAGTTATTATGTGGTACCCCAAGTACCAACTTCTACTTTATCTAGTCAAAATTATGGCTTCATTAATGTAAAATTTTACGTGTACATAATCCCGAGAAAAAATTTTATAATGTCTATATAGTTTGACTAGATATTGCAAATTTTCTCGAGTAAATTTTCCAACATGCAATAAAATTTCCCAACAGGTTTGGACAGTTTAAAAATGATGAGAATTTTTTAAACACGATTATAACGGATATAGATGTGAGCATTCGTAATTATTACACGAGAAAAAAATAATAAGATAATTTTCAGTGCTTGTGATTTAGCTCGTTCCATGTTGGAGAGTTTCCACCTTATACAAAGTAATAATATGATACGTACCCAATAACGAAAATCTTTTGATGTGTACATGTTGGTGGTGACCATCTCATTCCTTTTAATATGGGTTTTCTAGGACAGTGAAGTTATTTCGAAAACATCTTTTTGCAAATCGCGTGTTAAGCTTTATAAAAGATGTGGCACAGGTTGAAATTATTCTAAACATAAAAAAAAATTCAGGCAGTAGTTTCAGACAATAAAAAAGGTCTAAGAGGATAGTATTAATTTCAAACTTTTAGAAAATAAGGACCATCCTACCAATCAGAAAGTATTAATTTGTGTAAGTACAGTAAAATTTGTTGAAGACGAACCCCGTATAAAATGAAAGACTGCTAAAATGAAAAGAATTCGAGAAAATCTTTCCCAACTTCAAACTTAAATTTTTGGAAAATTCCCTAAATTGGAATACCAGAAGAATAAATTTTTCGAAACAATAAATTATATTCAACCCAAAAGTATTTATTTCTGAAGACAATGAAACTTTTCTGTATTCGTTTTATTTTGTTCTGATTCCGGGTATGGAGTTTAAATTCCCATAGGTACACACGATGATTACAGAGAAGAGCGAATTTGGCGTTCCTAAAAAATCAGATCCTATAAAAGATTTTAATACTAGTATTTATTTCAAAAACCGAAATGTTTATTGGCCTAAAAATCATAATTTCATAAAAAGAAGAAAAGAAAAAAAAAAGCTTATAATATCCGAATAAATTAGTCTTCCTTCAACTTATCCTAACAAAAAAGTAATCGGCAACTTCGTTTTGCTTATAATAATTATAATAATATATATAATAATGTATTTTCCTCCAACAGCCTTTCAGCCAATTACAGGAGAAGTAAGGCAGAGATACAATAAATTTATAAGACAAATTAATAAGATAAATTAAACAAAAATAATACAAAATAATAAGAAGTAATAGGAAAGTAAAGTACTTAAAAGATTTTAAAAGTATATCGAAATGTTGATGAGAGCTTGTGATCTTATTCAATGAAAAGATAGTCTTCATTGAAATTTTATGATTATATTCACACTGGGTCTGACGTGATTTTAAAACTTATCTTTTTATAAAATGAGAAGGAAAAAAGGAATAACGTTGAATGAGTCCGAAAAACACTTTCGTCATTTTTTCAAATTTGTTTGACCGGAAAATTGTCAGAAATTGCAATTATGTGGCGTTATAAATTTATGAGAAAATTGTGAGCTAGAGGAAAATTTAAATTGTATATTGAGGATCGGAATAAAAAATAATGATAGAAAAGTTGGTTTGTCCGCAAAAATAACCATTTTGGGAAAAGAGTTTTATTTCAAACATGAGTTTTTTCTGCAACTTTTTTTTTGAAAAAATCGTTGAAATGTTTTAAATTTTGCTACATATTAGTGATAATTATCTTCTCCTGATGGGAGCGTTCTTGAGAAATATAGTGCTTCCGGTAGAACAGGGTGTCTACAGGTGCTAAGAGTCCTTCAAGTCCTGAATTTTGAAAGTAGGTCCTGAAAGTTCTGAAAAGTGCTGAAATTAAAAAATATGTGTAGTAATTGAAAAGTCCTTCATTTTTGTTGGAAATGCTCAAGAATAAATTTTTCGCGAGTCCTATGATTGGTCATTATAAAGTGTAGCGTAAGATCTATAATCAAAGGGGGAAAGTGGGGGAGCAAAAAGGAGGGGTGAAGGAAATAAAACAATTGGAAGAAAAAATGATTTGCACACTCGGGAAAAATATGGAAAATATGCCGGCTACAGTCCTCCAAAAGGTCCTGAAAAAGTACTTCATTTTTACTTTTTAATTTCTGTAGACACGCTGAAGAACCTTTATTGCAAATCCTACGTGTTCTCCTTACTCGTATTCGACCGTCCTGAAACATGTAGAAACTTTGTATGTTTTATTGGAACTAATTTAGGAAAGGACGGCGTTTCCGAAAAAAAAAATCTCGATGTTCGGTAATAAGTGCTACTCGGTTGACTACAGCCTTGCTGATTGACCAACTGAATGTACAGGTAGACATATACAGAGAATGAGATGCACAGAACCGAGTAAGGTAGGGATAGCTGGAGTGAATCGGCAATGAAGCGAAGCCCCCTTTTCATTGCTCTGGTTTGAAAAGTCAAAATCTTCCTGTATCGATTTGGATAGAGTATCGAAACACCCATCACAGCCTGTCCAGTTAGTCGTCTCAGTTGAGCCTCTTGTCCCCTCCTCCTCTCTTAGAAACTCAATTCTACGAATTCGGAGACGAATAATAGCAAAACCGTAATTTTTCCAAAACGCTGAAATATGTGTCGGAAGGTCGGAACTCGAGGTTTTCACCGACCCCTGAAATTATGTCAAGTACAAGTATTCAGAAATACGTGACTGAAGAACGATCTAGTCTACATGAAATGACTTACACCCAGTCAAAACCGCAGACAAAACATGTCCGATGAATTTGTAATAACATCGCTAGAATTTAATTATGTTCAACTTACAACCCCTTTTGTTTTGACTGATTCGTTGACGCATCAACTTCTCGTAGTTGTTTCGTGCCTACGTATTTTCGAAGAAACATATCTAGTAATTAATAATAAATGTATAGTTGTCTACCAGGCGTAAACTCTCGGCGTTACCCTCCTTTTTTTCATTTTTTTTTTTTTTTAAATTTATTCATTTTTATCGTTCATGTAAAAGTGCGAGTGTCATAAATTAGCTATGTAATCGGAGTAACAAGAACTAGCTGTACAGATATAGGAATTGATGCGACATATATAGGCTCTGTTTATTATACTCGTACATTTTAGTACTACTAATTGAAAAGCTAAATGCTAATATACCGATGTTTACCTATGTTCAACGCCATTCATTCGGCAGCCAAACACTCCGAACTATATCGGCGAAACTGAACCTAGCAACAATTATTGTTGAGTAGTAAAGGTGATCGTTGAATGTTACTCCCACTTGTTTTGTTTTGCAACGTGTAGAGAAAGACCTGTTGGCTTGATCTCGGCCCACACGAAAGATGGATGCTTCGACTACTAATATCGAAACAAAAAAGATGCTCCAAATAACGTAACCAAGAAATTTCTGCTACGAAAAGTCGGGATATACATGCTCGAGGGTTTTCTGCGTAGGTGTACCAATCAGACACCTTTTGGACAAAACAGAAAATACGCCGAAACTGAGCCGCCAGCGACAATGTAAGATAATAAAGGGAAGCTTTTTCGCCGAAATCGTGCTTCTGAAATTAAGTTGTCGACCCGCGCATTCGGATTTCTTGTACAAAAATTTTCGAACTGCTTGACGAAATACGAGTATCAACGCGAAATGACTATACAAGGGCACTCATTTTCACTTTGTAATCGTTCTCGTTCTTCGGGGCGATGTGGGAGAAGTTACTAGTTGCCCCTAGATTTGTGTACCAGTACTATCGAATTAAGGTGCTCACACATTTTAAGGGCGTCGCGTTAAATCGTCACCAAAATTAAACTCCGATCGAATCTACCTAATAAAATTCGAACGACTCGCGAAATTAGAGATTAGATTTATAACCCATTAGCTCTCGGTGTAATTAATTATGGAGACGTTGAAAATAGGAAGTGTTTTCGATGTTCAAATCGAGAAGGGAAAAAGATAAAAGAATAAAATAAAATCGACCCTTCCGCTACTATTTCAAAATGGGATTGTAAAATTTTAGAGCACGATTCTGATTGCAGAAGTGTCATAAAGTAGGAAGTTTACTGTGTACGCAGCTGAGTATATTTTCTCAAGTTGTATAAACCGACGTACCTTGTCCACCTGCTCTTCAGCCCTGAGAGGAATGTCTGAACGTTTGGTGCCCAAATTCAGGTGGTTAAAACTGAAATCCAGATTCTTCAGGTATGTTCTGCTACCGCAAACGCGATCTAGATCTAATTCATTTGCTAGATATTTTCCTCCATTTCTGGTTCACTCGAAGATGAATTTTCTCCTCGAAAATTTTCTCGAGAACTTTCGCATATACATCATTCCTCGGTCCTTTTTCTTTTCTGCCCTACTTGTCGAGGTTATTTCCTTTTGATCTAAATATGTAGTAGAATAAAAAGAACATAAGAAACAATACTACTTGGTAAATGAACAGTAATGATGACTGAGAGGTACTTCCTCTGATAATATTACACGATGTTCATAATAAGTTCGCGTTAACGATATCTAACTCTAGCACCAATAAAAATCGGGTTCTCACTTATACTGAATTTCATGGGTCAAAATGTGAAAAGATTTAAATTTTGAGATGCGAGTAAGGTTTTTTTCTAACATTTTCTACTCTTTTTACAAACGAAGCACATAACTCCAGTCTTGTAATGGAATAAATATCAATATTCGTGATACCCCCCCCCCCCCAAAGAAAAAAAAAGAAGTAATGAAAAAAGTAGGTTAGGGGTGATTGAGACACATCATTTCTAAAAAAGGCATACGCAATGCAATTTTTACGGCATAAGGGCCTAGACAATTTTCATGACAGCATAGTAACAATATAGATAAAAAAAAAATGAAAAACAGTTTCATAAAATCTACTTGCAAGCAGTTCTGTTTTCTGTCGATTTTTCTTGAAAAATGTATACTTATTTTATACTACAAACGAATTTTTCTTTTTTTCTCATCCATACTTTTCATAAATATCCATAATGTCACCCACACTTCTCCTTTGGTAACTTAGAATTTCGAATCTATGAAAAAATTAATTTTGTTAACACCTAACTGAATTAATTCTGATAGGTTTTTTTTTTTTTTTTTTTTTTTTTAAATGATTCCTACAGAGTTTCTCTATCAACAGAATATTTTACATTTTTATCTGTTACCTGTTAAGAGATGAAGAATAAAATCAGTTTTAAAAAGGAAATATTTTTAGACGGACATGATCTGAACCCTTTCTAAATGACATTAGACAATGCTACGTGTATTCATGGTATCTAGATAAGTTGTCTGCTTACCCGGTTAAAGATTGAACGTTTAATGTGAGGCACCCTGTATGTTTATCGTCATAAGGCAAAATGGAACTCTGGTTTCCTTGTAACCAACACTGAATTTCTGTTATAACAATGTAAAGAACGATCTGATTTCAAATTCTGCTTCAAATTTTCTATAGTATTGATTTTTTTGTGTTAGTGGCCTTTAAAGCGGCTAAATGGTTGTTTATGATGTTTTTCAAGTTTGTTTTCCATTTAGGTAAATATATTTTTAAAGTATGTTTCAAATCTAGCCTTTACATTCAAATACAAACAGGTCTTTTTCACATGAAAATTGCCTTCGAATGATCAATAAGGCTCAATAATTTGCACTTTTGATTTAATAAGATAAAATAAGTGTTCTTTCAATCCATGCTCCAAAGGCGCCTTATTTGTAACCATTTTTCAATGCTAGAAGTGAAACTTTTAAGTCAACATTGAAGTGCACAAACAATATACTTGAGCAGTAAAAAAAGTATGCATGGAAAGTAACATTTTTGCCCTAAAGCAAACATGAACAAAAAAAACATTCATGGAAAGAAATCTTTCTGCTATAGAAGCGCTAGTATAGGATGATAATTCGGGATACTGATAAAATACTATGGATTTTAATCAGTTCTCCTAGGAAGTATAAACTGCATTTCAAGCAAGTATTGAAAGAAACTCAGCCCTTCGGGCCTCGCAAGGGGCTCTGCCCCTGGACCCCTGATTCATCTTGTATTGAGCTTACAGCTAAAATATAAAGAACGTGGAACATGCTTTAGCTCAGCATTAGCTGTCGCAGGTAAACTGAGAGGAAGCTTACCTTTCTTTTTGTCGCGATATGTTCTCCATTTATTATTATATCCAGACGTAGATATAACAGTAGAATGAACAGAACATAAGCCCCAATACACGTTTTATGGTTTTCTAATTATTGCAGACAAACTCGACATTTGAACCAATTTTATGTAGGTCGTTGTTATTAGCCGAATATTTTTATACAATTTATGTCGTAATTACTAGCCGAACGTTTTTGTACAAAACGTTAACTTGATGGCAGTAATAATATTAAATAAATAAATTTCCATGGAAATTTATAATATGAAGAACACGAGCTCATGAGGCGCTATTTCGTGACGTTTTCTGGCAGTTAGCTCATGACTAAAGCATGTTCCATGCTAAAATATAGTGTACAACTTTTACAAGAAGCGAGTTATTCGCTCGTGCTGTAAAACTTGACACTCGTCCCGAATGGCGCGCTTCTTTCACTCGTTGCAAAATATACTATTTTCTGGACCAGCTTTTGATGCATGGAATATAATCTTATTTCGAAATTTTCATGCGAGTTTTTTTTCGCGGTAAAACCTTTCCAGGTTAAAGAAAGTAACATTTCATGGTTTATAGCCCTGTTTCTTGTGCTGAACTCAATTTTAAAATCTTCCTGAAAGCATTTTTTTCGTCCTGAAAATGCTTTGAGATGGCTGAGAAACTATGTATGTGATAAAATAGCTTGCATCTAAGTTTCAATATCAAATTTGGATTTAGCGAATATTAGATCAAGAAATCTTTTCTAGAGTACCCCTACGGTCTGAATTTTGGCCTTTGAATGCCCTTTTCAGCGTGAAAATAAGATCAAATGTAAATTTCAAAGTCAGATAAGGATTGAGCATAAAATGTTTCTGGAATTTTTTTGCTCAGCGGGTTCAAAGGAATGAACTTGAACTTTCCTGAGCGTTGGTAGGCTGTTTCCACTGGGAAAAAGCCTGTACTTGAAGGTTAAATTCGAAATTATCGATCTTAGAATCCTCTATTTCGATTCGTTATTCTATTTTCCGAGTGAAATCGAGTTTTCCTCATCTTAAGTGAGAAATAATAATTCTGGTAACTCAAATTGGAATTGGGTCAGAAATCTATTTGTACCTAATAAAATAGCAAAAAACATTTTTAAAAGTAAAAAAAAATGATACTTCTATATAGTATCAAAATCAAGCAACTCTCTTTTTTCAACTGTCACAATAATTCCCGACTTGTGTCCTCATTAGTTCCGATATTGGGCATTTAATTCCTCCGCATCTAGGCCCTCATTCAGGAAACGCGGAAATTATTTTCTCCAAAAATGATCAACTTTTGCGCTAAGTTAATAAAATATTACATACTGTCGTCAATTTTCTGAAAAAAAAGTGAAAATTTTTAAAAGTGTTTCGATCTTTCTACGCATGCATTAGGTATTTGTTTCTAATGCCTTCTAACGAATTTCGAACGATTTTCACTTAAAGATTATTCGGGATAGAATATAGTAACCGGACTTGAGAACTGCCATCACGCAACATACAAATTTATATTTTGGTATATCGATTCGATCATCAGCCCCGTTTAAGAGATACGTTGGTCAATTTTTGTTCGTGCTCCAAACAAATAACGCCACCGGATCAGTTTTGCGACAGGGCTCTTGAAAACGATCGACATATTTTGCGCTATTAGGACAGAACGTAATTTATTCGGTCGTCGTAGATAAATCAGAAACGCCGTCGCGGTAAAAGTTTAGCTATACACTTGATGAAACTAGCATTAAGTCGTAAAAAAACACTAAAGCGATACTTTGCATCGCCTTTTTACAGCTTTATTTACGATTTTAACATTCGTCTTATCGCACATCGCGGTATTATCCTTTTTTAACCCGTGTATATACTATATCTTGCGGAAAAATCGTTTCCACGTACGAACCTGTTGTTACTCGGTGAAACTATTTTTGGACAGTTTATTAAGGAAGAAAAACTCGACAGCGAGCATGCCATAAATTACGCTCGCTCTCGTTACTCGACCAAAATTCTACTGAAGATTATCTTTTCCACCCAAATTTAAAAAGCTCGAATGCAAAATTTACGGCGAGTTTTTCTTTCCTCGCCCCGGGTACCGCACCTTGTCTAATTGCAATTTCGACGTGATTAAGAAAGTCGTGTTGGTTCGAATGATATATTCGTCAACTCGCAACTTCGGTCCAGTGGCACACCGAACGCTGGTGAAATTAATAATTTTTAAACTTTACGAAAGTGCCATATTTCAACCGGATTAATTAAGAGCGTCGTTCTAGGCTGAGTCGGGGTCCCATCGTATCCGGAAAACGGATCTTAATCGGTGTCTTATCCCGAAAATGAAGTTAGATTCTGGTAACGGTTCACTACTTCAGCGATATATGTACTTATTCATATTACGCAAACAGGCTGTGAAATAGGTACCATATAATGCTACTGAATAGACAGTCGCATCGATGTGCTACTGAACAGTGAACAGTATCTATTTACCAGGTCTAGTTTTTTATGGGATCGAAAAAATACCCTCCATACAGCAAAACATTTCAGCCGATAATGTTTTTGTCAAAGCACCCTTTAATAGTGAACAGGCGGTTCTGTTTTGTAAGTTTACTTTTCAAATTGAAAGCAGACCATCGATTTGGTAACGTCTTGAGGGAAAAGACTTATGTTAACCCACCTACCTAGATGTTTAGATCCCTTTATCAGGATACCTACTTGAATCATTTAGTTTAGAAACCATCTACATGCACCAGGTCTAATTTTTGGAAAAATTGCAATTAATATCTAGATTTGTCAATTTTAAAAAAAATCTAGTTCAATAAAAATTGGATAGCTTACAGAATAACATTCAAAACATTGTGATATAGTTATCAAAAATGTTTCATTCATTAGGAATAGCGAAAAGAAAAAGAATTTTTATTTGTTTACAAACCTGCGGTTTCTGCTCTAAAGTCTTATTTTATTTCTTGTTTTTGCATTTTACTGACTTGAAACACTTGAAAACGAAAGCTTGAATTGCGAATAAATAAACTTTATGGCATAATGTAGATACTCGATTGCACGGATGACGGAATGCTTGAATCAAAATACATTTAAGAAGTGGGTTGTTGTCTTATTTTTTTTTTTGATCGATGGAATTCTTAATTTATTAATATTTCGTGGTCGAATCCCCCCCCCCCAAAAACAACAACAACAACAACAACAACTTTCTTTTTATATTATTATATTTGTGTTCGTATCTTTTTTCGGATTCGAGTAATGGAGAACCCCAACTCACCTCCACATTATCATATTATTTTCTAATTAAAAAGTTCTTTTCCACAACGCAGTGAATCAATTCGCGATGCATGCTGCCGATGTCAAAACGTAGTACAAGCGCAGCTTTTTCTCGGAGTTCCCTTCAGATTACTTTTTCGCTAATATTTTAGTTTCGAAAATGAAATTTCCGGGTCATATCTTCTATCAAAATTCGAAGGGGAAAAATTGAGTTCTGCGGACAGTTTTTTATGCCTTTATTATGTTGGAAGACCTTTATTTAATATTCGTGCTTGAGTTGGCTTATTTATCGCTTATCTCGAACTACGAATTACGATTGCCCTATTGACACCTGTGCGGATTCAGGAAACCATTCTGGGTGGGGTGATTCAAAATATGGAAGAATAGTTGCAGTTTTATCAACCTCCTCCCTTCCAAGTCTTCAGATCATTTTCTCCCTCTTTCGGTCGTAATTTAATCTCGGACTGGGCGACGATTTTTGAAAAATTTTTAATGTTCGTCGCAATACGATCTAACTTCGTCCTTCACCGCGGGAGGATGAGCCAATCTTAAGACTAGATAAGATTATTCAATCTTGGTAAGGATCCTTAGTCTCTTCAGATTCTTCTATACTCTTCCAAACTTCTTTAAGACTCGTTAAAACTGTCTAAAACTCGTTTTTGACTCTCCACGACTTCTCCAGACTTGATTATGGCTTTTTGAGAGATGATTAAGACTTGTTAAAACTCGCACTGCTAATTAAGACTCGTTCAGGACTTTGAATGGCTTCTTTGAAACTAAGACTCTTTGGTGCTCATTTGAGACTCTACCAGCTTTTTTAAGAATATTCTTTAAAACTTACTGGCTATTCAAGATCCCTGTGAGACTTGTTACAATTTTACAAGATTAGGTCAAGACAAAACTAATAAAAATGATTTGACACTTAAAAATAGGAAATGCGCTGTAGGACATTGAACTTTTTTAAGCATGTTCAAGATTTGTTCAAGATTCTGTATGCCTCTTTACGACTTGCTAAAGATTCTTTCGAATTCTTCTGAACTTGATCAGGACTCTTCAGCGCTTGATTATGGTTTCTTGAGTTTTCTCAAGACTCTTTAAAGAGTTGGTTAAGATCCTTGAAAATTTGTTTAAAACTATGTAAGAAGCTTCTGGACTTGTATACAACTCGCTACAACACTTGGAAGACTCATTTAAAACTTTCAACAAGAGAAATTATTTCTCACGTTTAAAATGATTCCAGTAGATTCTTTTGACACTTCGTAAGATATTGCCATTTGTGTAGCGTTTTTAATTTTAATATTTTTCTCTTGAACATGTTGTCCCGTTAAAAAAATGCATACAGCGTTAGTGGCGTAGCCAGGACCTCCACAGAAGCCTACAGTAGGCGAAATCACTTTTTGTTCAACCGTTGTGGTACTTTTTACGGAACTGTCATAAATCACTGATTTTATGTTAGTAGCTGCGCTGCTTCAAGTCTGTAATAAGAACAGTCGCAGACGTAACTTCGAATTCCAATCTAGTTAGACAGATTTGTATAGGTTCCCGGTTTCATAATTTTTCGTGGCAAAAGTGGGATTCCTCCTCCCAAAAAGTCACTTTCTCGTGTCTGCCATCCAAATAATAAGTTCAATTTTCACAGTATCAGCAGATCGGAACTAAAGAAACTGATGTTATACGAATCTACAGCCGAATAAGAACAGTATAGATGAAAGCTATATAGTGAAAGAAAAATTGATTTTTCCAATATGTGTATTCCAAACCAGGTTTTTCAAATACCTTAATTATAGTAAGCATCAGGTGATTGTGAATGAGGTATCCTCTTCACACGAAATGTTTGCAGACTATATTTTGATAATAAATATAGAATTACATATATAACGCGTCATGAGAAAACATACCTTAAGGTGAAAATCCTAATTTTGCAGTGGAGGTAAAAATAGGGCGAAAAACTAATTTTTAGTGAAATTGAGTTTTTGACGGGAAGTTGTTGTTAGAGCCCTAATTGACATTTTTGCCAAGCTTTGTTAGCATTTTAAAAAGGGACTTACATGTCTATAATATAGTGTGGCGATGAAGTTCTGGGACTACGCTTCCTGAAGGAACTTTACAAGCGCCATCTCTCGGGAAACACTTGTATTATTTTTAATGTAGTTTCTCCTGCGCATCATGCAAGTGCAGCTTATTCGCGTATAAAATTGAAGGGTGCGCTTTCTGCTGGCAAAACGAAATGCGGCTTGCTGATGAGTAGATTTGGTTGAAAAGGTGATCATGTGTGAAAAGTAACAAAAATGTTCTCCAAGAATTTCAAAATAGGACTCTACAGAAAGAGAATAACAGAATGAAAAGTTTTTGTTCCTTTCAGTTTTTTACAAAAAATGATATTTCTCATTTTCTTTGTACATATTGTTAGGGTTTGTTAGGGTAAAATCTATTAAATTCTCGAAAATTACGTTTTGGAATGCTCTGATTTTAAAACGCTATATCTTAGTTGGGAAAAGAGCTTAGAGACTTGCGGTAAGTTGCATTGGATTTCCCGGTCCTACTTCTATAAAAATTAGTTAAGATTTCAGTTTCAACCTTCATGTGTTTTTTTCGCGACGTGTCACATATGTATAAGTACACCTAGCACACAATGTGAGGTATGCTGCTTCGTAAATGAATCAACAAGTGTACACCTCAGTTACGCCATTACCCCAAGAAATTCATCTATCAAAATCATGTTTGAGACTGCTTCTCCAATCTAATTTTGCTCGCATCTTGCTAAGTCAGTAATTCGGAAACTGCTCTTACATCATTGAACTCATCGGATGATGTTAAAATCATAAACTTATACGTAGCTTACGAACTGCATTTGAATGTCGATATCAAAAATGAATGAAAGCTCGTCGTCCTTTATATAAACGCGAGTGAGCCAGTTCGTGTAGTAATTGGAGTTACGCCAATATCAAGCAGCAACATCGATTTCGTTTTATGATAAATCATCTGGATCTTCGCTCTATTACTCCAGAAAAATGGCATTCGTAATACACTCGTTTTTAAAATCGGGATAAAACACGCCGATGATTGTCATTATGATCGCGGCTAGTCATAATTTTCTATAATAGGTAAAAATCTGCCATCGAGGAACGTCGGACGTCAATTATTATTCGATCGATGTAGGTTTATTGGTACTGCAGGTACCTATTGACCACATTTATCAAACTCGACCTTTTAACACGATGCCGTGGGAATTACAATTACGAGTATTATACACTTGTCTCGGCCGTAGTCATGTAGGTAGTGCTGTGTGAACGACACCGCAAATTCTTCTAGGTGAACTGCGATTTATTAAGGGCAAAGAATGCCGAAATTTTTCAAGTTTTACTTGTCGCAAAGGTGGTCGCGATGGTGCTCTCGTACGTGTGCAACATGGAATTCGGATTACGAAAATATCGTGCTTAGAAGTGGCGATGCAGTTGTAGTTTTCAATGCGGATGACCCTGATCCAGTAAAGCCGCCGCAATAGGATCGAAAAATTTCTGTAACCAATCGTGTACTTACTCGTGCAATATAAATGCACAGACCCTATGCAGCGTATACAAACATATTTGAAAACTAACGTTGCACAGATCGCGTTTATGAAGTTAGTTAAAACTTGGGCGCAAGAAGTTTAAAATCTCGACCCTAAATCAGAGCTAACGGCGCGAAATGTAGCGAGTTTATACTGGCGCGGCTTGAAAACAATTTCAATCGACGGAGACGTCTGTTGGTGTTGAATTATACTTCTTTTACGCGGTGTCGCGTTAAATTGAATTCCTAAATTCGGTCTAGGCTGTGGCTTCCGGCATCCCCAAGACGTTCCCAGTCGTCATTAAGAAGTTATATACATACATACTAACTTTTGTAAAAGGTAGGTACCGATTGATGGTGCTTCAAGATGAGAGGGGTTTCAGGTACAAAGGTTCAACGCGGACTCATAGTCTAACCGCTGAATTACTCCGCCACGCCAATTCATATTTCTTATGCTTTATAATAGACCGATCTCGGGATAGTAAATAATTTCTCGAAATTACGGGCTCGCATAATATTAGGTCCATTTCACCAGCCCCCCAAAGTGCATTTTGAAAAAGTAAATGGGGGGGGGAGAAGATTTGTGTGCAATTTGTGTAATTTGTGTACACCAGTCCTAGAATTCGTGTACGTTCCTCGCTAGGAACGATCAAAGTTTGGGGAACTGGAGAAATGGCCTCCTCCCAACTTCAGATAGAAGTCTGGAAATGGGGGCAAAAATTTGTGTACAATTTGTTTATCTTGTGTATCCACCTCCCTCAATTTGTGTACCCTTGCCTTCCTCTCTGTAGACCACATAATATAGGTAACCTGTTAGGTGCTACTCCCCCCCCCCTCGAAAATGTGACAGAGGTCCGGAAATGGCGGCAGAAATTAGTGTTTAATTTGTGTAATTTGTGTATCGATCTCTCCCAATTTGTGTACCCCGTTAACCCCTCTGTGGACCATACAATATGAGTTAAATATTACATGTTAGGTGCTGCCCCTCCCCACACACACCCAAGGTGAGATAGAGGTCTGGAGATGAGGGCAACAATTTGTGTACAATGTGTTCCTTCTCAGAAATGCAGACTCAATAATCGATGAAAATAGCTACTTCATATGACTACTATCTCTTGGATCATGGTAATATTTACTTCTCTGAATTACCTACATTCCTGCACAGAAATTTGAAGGCCTCTCATTCAGCAAAGACTTACTAACTGAAACGGGGGAAAATGTACTTGCCCAAGTTCTGCAGACTACTGCGACTAAGAGACGGGTAGGGTGCTAAAACAAACAGAACTGAACGAATTACACAAAAAAATAAATTGGGGCAAAATTCTTCATCATCACCCGATTTTAGGAGTTTGCTTGAAATTCCAGTGTCCACAGTATTTGTGAGCTAACGTCGGGGAGAGAAGGGCGCAAACATTGCGGAAAGTAGATACAATAATTACACAAATTGTGCAGTAATTTTTGCCACCATTTCCGGACCTCTATCTCATCTTTGTGTGTGTGGGGGGAGGCAGCACCTAACAGCTTACCTATCTTGTGTGGTCCACAGAGGGGAAGGAAAGGGTACACAAAATACACAAATTGTACACAAATTTTTGTCCGAACTCCAGACCTCCCTATCTGAAGTTGGGGGGCTAGCATTTCTCCAGCCCCCAAATTTTGATCGTTCCTAGGGAGGGCGGGGAACGTACACAAATTCTAGGACCGGTGTACACAAATTACACAAATTGTGCACAAACTTTTGCCTCCATTTATTTTTTCAAAATGCACTTGGTGGAGGGGGGCTGGTGAAATGGAATTCATAAAATTATCATTTTTCAACCACAATGCGACTGAAATCAGAAGGTCATCTGAAGTAATGACTTATAAGGGCTCGTAGATGATGAGGGGAGGAGTTGTTCTGAGAAAATATGTTAAAAAAAAAGAAATATAAAGACAGAAAATGCAAATAAGATAGAAGCACGTGGAGAAAAGAAGAATCAGACAAAAAATATCTCCTTTTTTTTTAATAAACCGTAAGTATTTAGTTTTTCTCTTTGAATAAAAAAAAAAATAAATAATAAAATAATAATCGTCTCTTCTTCTCTGTCAATAAAGAAAGAAAATTGTTTTTTGATGCGAAAAAAATTGCCCTCTGACTAGAAGATTCAAAAAATTATTCACGATAAAATATTTTACAGCCCCTTCCCCTAAAAAAAGTGTAGAATAGTCATTTATTCAACATGGTGTATTCTACGCGTAGAATTAAAAAAATCTATCTACGCCAGTTTATTCTACGGCGCAACCCAGGTGCGGAATGCTCTATGCCCAAAAAAGGAATCAGTGATACCAAAATAAAGTTTCAAAAAATATATAGTAATCCTTAATCTTACTGGGGTAATTATAGAGTAGCAACGGAAATAACTGACTGACTGATTCAACGCTTTATTCGCCTGCGAGTTCCACACTCCTTGTATCAGCCTGCATTCCATGCAAGCATCACGTTCCTTGTACCAGCCTGCGAGCACTATGCTTTGCTAGTGCATCATAGTTAGTCAGTCAGTCCAGTCGCAGTCCAGTCGCGGTCCAGTCGCGGTTCAGTCAGTCAGTAGTTTTATTATTGTTATTATTTTTCGTAACACTCTTTTCGTCACGCTCCAAAAAAACACTTTTCTCCATTGTGTGCCAAAGTAAAGACATAAAAATGTCAAAATGATTTCCATGGAAATGATAATTCCTTTTCGTTACTCTTTTTCGTTCCTCCTCATAATGTAATGTTTTTCCCGTTTGTGTTATACCCATGGCTGAAATGTGCCAAAGTAAGAAAATGTCGAATTTCCGTGAAAATGATTATTTCATTTCTCCTCAAATGTAACGCGTGAGAGTAACGTGTTTCCAGGTTGTGTGCCAAAGTAAAGAGATGAAAATGTCAAAAAGAAAGAAAGAAAAGGGAGTCAAATATTCCTAAAAAGGCTTAAAAAACAAAGAAGTCACATTAAAATATCCAAAAATTTCATGTAAAGAAATACTAATACGGAATAACAGATAGTAGGGTGTAAAAACTGTATTACAAAATCAGCCAGGAATGAGCCAGTAGGCGGAGTCTCATAATTGAAACTAAAATAAAATTCTCGAAGGCTTTCCCAGATTTGTTGGATGCTTCCAGGCATTTTAAAGACTCTTGGAAACTAGATCCAGATTCAGGTCGACTGCCGCAAGCTGCAAGTTATCCCTTTTTCCCACAAGAAACTTTCATTATTCTTCTTTTTCTATTTTCTTGAAAATAACTCATTTTTTCTTATGTCTGTCTTACTCATTCGTCTTAATTTGATTCTTCCTGTTCCCCTTGTAGATCCAACACTGAACGCGTTGAATGCATGAAAAGTGTTTTTGAAATGACTTGGTCCGCGAAAAAGCCTTGTTTTTACGTTGTGTTCGGTGCCCAATACCCCACACGGTCAAATGCCACCTGAAACCAGAAACTGGCGGATCCAGTGATGTTCAATCAAGCCGATAAATATGCAGTTTTCCGATTATGTTTTTCACCCTAACACGCCGAACTCTGAATCCTGCAGAATGGCAGCCCCGTAGAGAGAAAAAGAGGGCCTGGGGGCATTTTCACGGGTCCCCCTCCTTCCAGTTCATTTTCTTCTTTTGTCAGATAGGAAAAAATTATAAGCCGTAGGTATTTGCCCTCTTTCCCCCTCCCTCTGGACAGGGTTGCAGAATGATTTTCAATCAGTGCTAGACTTACCATTGTGCTAAAGTGTGCTTAAGCATAGAGTGGCAAAATTGGAAAACGATGGGGATAAAATTTGTTTCACGTATATTTTTGGGGCGGCAAAAAGAAGAAAAAAAAACAGTAGCAAATCAGGTAAATCCGGTCTTGTCTTCAGTGGCACCGATTAGGTCCAAAACGTCGAGGTGGACAGGGAGTTAAAAGTGAGGATTTTGTCCTACCCCCCTTTCGAGGTTATACCCTCTCCCTAGGCGAAAAGTCGAGACTTTGTTGTATTTGCAGTTTCACATCAAGTCGCCTGTCTCCTATCCCTTTGGGGAAGGGTCACGCTACGGGCCTCACCCGATCCGTTGGCGATTTAAAACACTGATCCCCAATGTGGAATCTAGCTAGGATACGATTTCTGATGGAACATGCGGTGTCGATGTCGCGTCCTTATCCAGCGCAAGGCGTGCGGCGTTCTGTGTGCGATCTAATTAAAATTTAATACGCGAATCGAGAAGACAATTTTTCGCCATCATTAATCGCATGAAGAGTATACTCGTATTATGTTCATGTATACGAAATATGTGTTTGTACTGTATACTCGTGTATACAGAAGGTAGTGCTCGCGTATTGGTATTAATCTTGGGTGTTGGTGTTGGTGTTGGTGTACAACATACTTAGGTATATACAAATAAATACGTTCGCGGAAAGAAGGCAGTATCAATTAAATCGAACGTCTGGTGGAAAATAAAAGTGAAATTGGCCGGATTATTAACGTCGAACAATTTATTACCTCGAATAGGCAGCATTTGATGTACACAACAATTACGCGCTCGGTAAACGTCAGTTGGTGGGGGAGGGGTGGCGGGGGGCTGCGATTCTGTCGTGCGTATCGCACGCTATTTTTTTGTAATTATTTTTTTATTCATTAAACGGGCGGATAATTTAATGTCGTTTGTTGTGATGTCGTTGGTGTTCTCATGTTGGATAACAGCGGTATCGCAGTGCCCGGACTGTTTAGATCTCGTTCGTTGCCGCAACTGCTGTACGGTACAGACTCGGGCGTCGGCAGCTTCAGCGACGGTGGTCAGCAACCCAACAATGCGCAGCGCTCGCAAGGCGATTTTCGACAGCTGCTCACCCTCAAGCAGCACTACTATCCGGAGGGCGGATGGGGCTGGGTGATCGTCTTCTGCGCCGTCATCGTGCAGACGCTCACGCACGGACTGCAGGTCGGTTCCGGTATGCTGGCGAGCCAATGCGTACGCAGATTCGGAGTCGCCGTCGTCTATCCCGCAGGTAGGACCGAATTTTGCTCTTTCTGTCGAGGGTCGACTTGTCTGCCATAGTCGTGGTCATAAGTGGTATCGAATTTTAGCGGTGTAGAATGAAGAAAGTTACTACGAGCAACCTCCCCCTCTGGTCGCTTTATTGGCCTAAGAAAGCCGATGTTCGATGTGAACTGTAGCCTGTCTTAAAGACGCAAATTTGGGCTTTTTAGCAGTCCAAAATATGATTTTTCGTTGGAATTCTCCTAAGATTTGAAAAAATGTTGCGCCTTCGCTCGCAAATGAGTGTTTTTTAAATCACTTTTTAGGAGTTAACGTCACGAACTCTACCGCGTGGAAGAATTCTGGCTTTGGGTCCGATATTCACAACGTATTTGATGAAATTTTTGTGATTCCTCCTTCATCATGTAACGTAATTTTGAAATAGAGACAAAATAATATAAAAATCGAATTTAGAACTCTTACAAAACTTATATTTGACAGGATTTTATCGAAATTTCGTCCTTATCCTCCTTTGTCGTTCTTCTAAGATAACCCCATTTTTGAATTGAAAGTCAGTGTTCAGGTAGGTAATATCAGAAACTAGAAACGAGCTCAAGCAGGGCCATAACTACCAACTAGCAACTTTTTTTTTTGGGAGGGGGGGGGGGCACAGGCAGGCAAATTGCTGACTAAAATGTACACAGTTTCAGTTGAAATGTAAACAAAAGAAATTCTCACTTACCCAGTTTTGCTGAATGCCTACTTTTTCGAAAACCATTGGCGGTATGACCTTTTCATCGCTTCGGCTCTGAGAGCTCAGCTAGTCTGAAGATATAATGTTTAATATGCATAATGTTTCACATGAAAATTTGGGCTTTTCCTTTCCTCGTGGTATCACAATTTTAAACTCGAGGTCAAATAATATGCAATTATTTTGACTTTAGATGCGAAATAGCGTAGATCAGTGTCCCCAAAAGCTCAATATTCGGTTTGAGTGACGTATTTTATGAAAAGGTTGCCTCCCTTTCTCTCCCTTCCGCTGGTGTATATGAACATTAACTTTAACATCAGACTAATATGGAAAATTAATTCAGTAACCTTCAGACCGTTTGCTACGTATAAATATGCCGCGTTTATTAATTTCTTTCATGATGATTTAAAAGAAAGTTCCATATTAAATTCCCTTTATTACCGGATTTTTTTCTAAGGTGTAGAGAAGGGGAGCTAGGAAGCTAAACTTTTCAAAAAATTGAATTTAGTCTCCCTAATAATAGATTTTTAATGTATTCTGTGAAAGCAGAGTTTCCTTTTGGTGGGGCGAGCTAGCGCTCCTCTCACCCAGTCTATTGATGGCGCTCCTCTAAAAAATTGAAATGTATGCGTAGTCTATCCGAGAGAGGGAACTTAGCGAAATGGAAGAATTCCTATCGACAGATGTGCATAACAGGTCGCGTGGGGAAAGGGGATAGTTAATTAGCATTTAGTCCGTTTTCTTTTACAGAAATCGGTGCTGGTGGAAAAATTTCAGTAACCTGTTAACTCTCTTAAATAGCCCTGTAAAGGATTAATTTGAACCCACCACTTACGATTTTCCCCGGACAGTCAATGAAAAGTGGTTAGAAACTTTTTAATCGCGAATCCCGAGAACATTTTTGGTGTTTCTTAGGTTCAAGTTCCCTACCCCCCCCCCCTCCCCAACAAAACAGGGTGAACCGGGGGGTTGTTAAGTGTAGTTTTATTATCATTTAGTAATGCTAATTCTAAATTTTGTGTCCCATCCCGTGGTCGAAATATTCACAGATAGGGGTAAGTGAGGTGCTGTCCTGTGCCACTTCTTTTCATTGGAATTCAGGAGCGTAGACAGTGTCTTGACTTCTGACAATTTTGTGTAATTTTGTACTCTGAGCTGCGCCTTCAATGCCTCCTTTCCTCTTCTGGCATAGCTGTCAGAAAACTGTTAGTTTTCTGATTCTCAGCAATTGGCAAGAGTACGGCAAACGGCCGTCACACAGGTTTTTATCTTTTTATGGAGGCCAGCGGTATACAGTTTACCCTCAAACGAGAAATTGAATGCCAGACCTATACTGGAGCTCAACAGTTGTCATCGTTAGCTTTGATATTGTGTCCCTGCTGTTTGAATTACTTGTATGTTAATTCACTAGCACTTGTACTGATGGGCTTACACACGCGTACATAACCATAACGCAATAAGAAACAGACATCATCAAAATCAGCTAATTCAGGAATTGAATATTCAATTTGCCGTACATATAAAGACTTGTGCAAGATTTTGCCTCGTGGAATTCTTCAATGAGCTTAAATGAAACTGTTTTATACTCAAATTTGCGATCTGTTCACTCTATTTGATCGAACGTCCGTACAAATTTGGTTGAAGGAAAATCTACTCGAGCGGAATTTTATATCTGTTGATAAAAACAGCCCACTCGGAAAGTTTTAATTATCTGAGCGAGGAAAAATGTATTTAAAATTTTTTGCGGAATGCTTACTATCTTGTACTTGAGACTTTCCTTCCTTTGCAGCCGCATTTTTTGCTGGTCTTCTTTTTGCATCCGTACCATTATTTGATGTTCCCACGCCTACCTTTACAGTACACATTCTAATTAATTATTTTCGACCACCGAGTTGAGTTTCCTGATGCAGCAGAGCTCACAGGTCGCGTTTAAGCGAGCACTTCTGGTTAAATACGTAGTCTATTTGCTGACGGTAAATTAATAGCCCGCTTTTGGGTTGAGGAGAAGGTTCCAGGGTATGATGGTAGACTGGCACGTATTTGCAATCGTATTTCGACTTTGATCGAGCATCGTTTTCCACAGATTCTCCGACCGGGTATTATTATTTCGAACACCTATGTCGGGTGTTGGTGGCGCGACGTTGTCTAGAAAGTATACCCAAATCGGATACCTAATTAAACGAATTTCGTTTGAAATTAATTTTCGATACGGTAAACCGTCAAACAAACGAGCGTCGAATATCTAGACCAGCTTCTCTGGATATTATTAATAGAGGGAATTAGCATATTTGTAGAATAAATCAAAGTTGGAGTGTCGGGTGGACGACAGGCGGGTGTCTTGGAACAAATTATCTGGAAACGTAACTTATTTCCTGGTAAATTTATGACCCACATTCGTAAGTATATTGTTTTGTCAGTCGCCGAAGACTAAGGAGTTACGATAGAGCACGCATAACAAGCAGGTATCTATAAGAATGTAGAAAGAGAACAGACTCGAAAAAAGTGTTCATTATACCGAAAAAAATAACATAAAGCGGTAAATCCGTTTTCTTTTATCCTTCTGTTTTACTGAAATTCTGTAGGGAAAACAAACTATGACTTGGTGGACAAGGGGAAAATGCCTCGAACTTGTAGGTACATGTATGGCCTGCTGGCCTTGACATTTTCTTCTTAATAATGTTTCTGCAGAGAAAATTCAAGATTTGATGAAACTGTTCAAGACTTTCTTAGGGATTCTTTCAGATTTCCTGAAAATTCTTCTAGACTTGACAGGGACTCTTCAAGACTTTATCAGGACTTCTTGAGACTTCTTTTAAGATTCTATTTTCCAAGCCTCATTTACGTATTTTGAGAACCTTTCATTAATGTCTAAGATTCATAAAAATTCTTCAAGACTCGTCCTGGCGGGCTTATTGGTGACTCTGTAATACTCCATCCTTTTCGAAACGTTTTCAATTTCAGTTTTTCTCCACGGGAGGAGCAAGTGGCCCATGGTCTCCCTCGTGTAGCCGCACCTGAGGGTGCACTGTTCAATTCCCTTTCATACAAGGCTAAATTGGATGAATCATTTTGTTTCACTGATTCTAAATCTTGGCACTTGGATCAGATTTAAAGAAAACAGAAAATGCGAACGTGGAAATAAATTAATTCATAATTATTATTAGAGCCAAGTTCTCTTCAAGTCTCTATCCGTCAGTTCATCAGAAACGTACCGAAGGTGAGGCGGTACAGAAGTCCTTCCCACTAAGTATATTTTTTTGTCAGTTTTAAAAAACCAGCCTTCGGTTAGTAGATTTGATATGATCGCAATTTTTTTCGCTTCTCCATCTTCTTTAGGCAAAATTATTAGAATTGACATTCAGGTATTGGAAAAATTACAATTTCTATATCCGCTCCCCTTATCAAAAAAAAAAAAAAAAGGCAATTATCTATCACTTTAGAACGTTCTTGGTCTGTCTTGTCTTCCCCAGTCCTCTTCTTTATCTCATTTTTCATGTTTTTTTTTGGGGGGGGGGAGTAGGTGCCGTAATTTTCTGTAGAGAGCTAGATAGAGATCTCGGCTTGGCATTATCTGCTGAGAGGATAGATAGTTGGCTAGGAGACCTGCTAACAAGCTTGGACTTCCTTCGCTTCCTTTCCTAGCTAAAACGAAACTCAAGCTAAGTTGCCTGAAAACTCGAAGACAGATTTTCGATCTATTGCAAAATTGCGAGACAGTGACAGAATTATCAATCCCACGAGACAAGCTGAATAGGATACGAAGTAAAAATAGCTAAGTGGATGGACAGACGGACGGCGGCGGAAAGATTAACAGTACGCCAGTAAGTATTCGGACCAACTGGTCGACTGACAGACCGATGTCAGACTGACTAACTGACAATGAAGTTAGTAGCGCCAGGGTTAGTGATGGGCATGAGGAACTTGACCATGATTTAATGGGATATGAGGAATGGTTGATTCAATTCATCGTTGTCGTCGTTTCCATTTCTTGCAGTAGGCCTACTGGCCTTGGCGTGTATTCCATGATGATTTTTGGGGATTTCTCTTCGTTCATTCCTTTTACGCCTTTTCGCCATTTTTTTCTGTATTTTTTGACTTTTTGATCGCTGGTGTTACTTTTAGTGTCTCTGATATTTATCCGAACCTTATTCGGTCTTTCAACATCACTCCTGCCGTTTGCTGCGTGAACTTCATCATCTCCGCCACCGCGATTCTCTTTTTATCTGAAATTTTCAGCGCCCATACTTCGCAGCTGTACATGCGAGCATGGGTAGTGGTGTGGTGGGACGTATGGTAATGCACGCATGCTAAAGTGGCCCTTATGACACCGCACCCCCAGCACCAGAAACTACCCTTTCGGGCATCGCATCAGTGGCTGGGGGGTGAGCATGGGTAGTGCTAAGGGGTTACATATTCGTAGTCTTGTTTCTACTCTTAGTTTGTTCGTTCTCATTGTTAGATTGATTAGTTGGTAACTCGTATGAACTTGGCGATTTTGCTGTTTACGTCGACTTCCCTTTGATATGATATTTCAGTCCCCAGGTACCGGAATGTGTTCACCAATTTTCTTGTTTTATTCTGGATGACTACTTTGCTTCGTACTGGTTCTTTACCCCTGAACGCCATGATCTGGGTTTTCCCGGTTGATATTTTCATGTCGAACGTTTTCGCTTTCTGTTCTAGTTAGTTAATTTGTTAAATTGAAAGGTGCATAGGAAAAACGGCTCTAGTCAGTTTTGGAATCTCGACTTTGTCGACAGATAGCGCTAGTGCATTTGAACAAGGCAACATCTGACAGCATATTCTCATTGACAGTTTACCTGTAGCTGAAGGGAACGTACAGCGCTATCTGCTGGCCTTTTAGAAATTTCAAAACTGACTAGAGTAGTTTTTCTCATGCATCCTTCAGTTATTCAGTTGGTTGGTGGAGTAATTTGATTGATTGTTCTCCTTAATTGGTGGAATGATATGCTTGCAAGAATGATTGGCTGTATGAAATTTTTAAGTTGGTTTACTACCCTCGTTGTGCAGGTTGCATTACCTAATGGCTCTACTCCGATAATCATAAATTGTACTTTGAAAAATGAATCATAGGTGAAGCTCGTTGTATTTTTTTCTTGAATTTACCCGATATTTTGAGAGTCTGGATCAAGAAAAATACGCATGACTGAACTTCAGCGAACTCATACATTCTGACCTCTGTGCGACGTGAATACCATACGCGCCCGCCTAATTTGCGACCATAGGCGCAAATAGATGGGGGCTTGGGGGGCTTAGCCCTCCCCAAACTTCTAAATAGCCTCCCAAGCACTGGAAAATTACCAAAGAAAATGATGTGGGTGTGGTGTTGCTTCATAGTAGGGAGGCTTAAGCCCCCTCCAGATCTGAGCCCTATTTGCGCTTCTGTTTGCGACTACCTCTCGCGAACAAGAGGAAGTATGTTTTGAAAAATAATTGCGAAACAAGTCTCCAGCTAGACTGACGTCACGAATCGTAATTACCTTTCAATATAACCACGCGGTCTCAGTCGAATACATACTCGTGCTCGGCTTCTCAGCGTCAGTGACTTGCACCAATCTGTTTCGTCTTCTCGCGACCCACCGAAAACCTCCAGAGTCCACGTCCACGTCGATTAATGAACATCATTCGCGACGTGCACTAATCATCGTGTTCTCGATCTCAATTCGAGATGATAAAACTGAATCCGCGATGCTGGCGGTGTCAATGGAGTTGGCCCAAGTTCACGTACTCATAATACTATATAGGTACGTTAGTACTAGTTCGTATACTTTGTACCTAGTTCAGTACTTAATTCATCCGAGAGTGTAGAATATTACAATAACAGCCTCTTCTCAGATTCATTGCTCACTTGTTTCTAACGAATACGAATTCCAGAATGTACTTCTCTACGCAAATTTGAAGGTACAATGGCACATGCTCCTATACAAACCGAACCCAGGCAATTAAATCGTAAGGCTGCAACCAATTACGTTATTTTAGCTGTCGATAATTGTACGATGAATGGCCGGCCGGCCGGCCGGTTTTCCAACCTCTATTCCTTCTGTATGCCCGTGACATGTCTAATGTCCATGTAATAAAATGTAGAAATATTTGTGCGCTGGATTTGTTCGCTCCCACTGCACTGTCATTTAAACGACTCTTTCTGCTAGTTTGCCATCATGAGTGCAGATGCGGAAAAAGTTGCTTCTTTGAAACGAACCCACTTGTAGAGCGGAGTCTCTACCTGTTTGACAATAAAATTTAATTGCGAAGCTGCGAACGTCGTACGCGGAAATTCGTCGATCACAAATTGGTGCTGGGACGATTTCAACGATCGATATTCTTACACAAATACGTATAATATTACGTTGAGAAAATCATAATATTCTGAGGTTGATAAACTCCGCATTCGCGTACCACGCTGTATCGATTCGAATGAATGAGAAAAAAATGAAATATATTTAAGTCGAAGACGAAAATGACTGGCTCGTTTCTTGCAACTATTTTTACGGAGGTTCGTAAACTGTATTATGCACATAGAATATTATTAAGTTATGTCTAAAACGTGACGTGTTTTCGAGGTATACCCGAGCAGGAGCAGCAGGTAAGCGACAAGTGTGGGTGAGTCGTATCTCTCAAGGAGGAGGAAACGTATTATCATTCTACGCTCGCCGTGTGTATACTGTGAGAGTATTACCATATACCGTGTACGCTTATATTCTTCCGAACGCGTTCTTTCTTTTTAAATAATCATTCATTAACGATAATGGACTTTTATTGTACTGCACATTCGAGAGAACAAAGCCGGAGACGAGTCGAAAAGAGTATACTCGAGGAAGTCAGTCATGTTGCGTAGAAGTCGAATATGTTCTAGAGAAGGCTCTTCTTCCAAGAAAGGCCTTTAGGCCTTCGATATTGGTTCATTTCTACTCGATTCTTGTCGATTTTGATCAAGTATTCATTACTAGTTGATAATCAACAATAATCGAGTGAAAATCAGTCGATTTTGATCGATTGAAAGCTTAAATCCGTAACCCACTCGTGAGTCACCAGGGATTGTTTTGTATTCGACAGATTTAGAGAATTCTTGAGTCAAGGCGAAATGGACGCTGTTCAGCTAGTGGGAACCAACTAACATTTGTACACAAAATGAGTTATTACTATCGCTGGAAAGAGCGTAAAACGTAGAATGTTTCAAAATTGGGCCCCCGATTCAAAAATGTGTACTCACGTTGAAAAAAGCTTTTCAGTAAACGCTGTTTCATTTCTACATGGCTCTTGAACTTCGAATCACGTGTTCTCAAAGAGCGGATTTTGGTATTTGGTTCCCTCTTGCTGAACAACGTCCAAATGATGAACTGCGAATGGACATTAATTGTATACAAACGTCTTTCATCAGGTCTCCATCAGGTCTACGTGCTGCATTCGTCGTAATCATATCTATACGTACGAGTATGGATACACATAGCATATACTTTTCAGTTAAAGATCGAAGGCACATTTGGGGCAGATCCTTCGACGTGCGCTTTTAAAATTCTCATCTAATAACAGATTTTAACTCAATACAAATTGAGTGGCCTACAGGAAATCCGAAACTGCGAGCTTGGATCTGTTATTCCACATGAAACAGACTGAGTCGCACAATTGGTGAACCAGCAGAAGCACAAATAGCCGACTTGGAGTGACTGTGAGGGGGGATCATGGGGGGAGGCTGACATATCAGAATAATGTTTAAAAGAATTTTCGATCGTGTAATTTGGAAAAAATTTTTGGAGAGAGTTTTCAGAGTATTAGGGGCTAGACCCTTTGTTCACTCTTATGTCTCTCACCAACTCGCGATAAAGAAGACATAAATACAGACAGTATGCTCCTTCGGGAAAAACGACATCGAGCAAAATCCAAGGCTGCTCATTTTTTCAGCTTTGCATATTTTTCATTTCTATTTATTTTTGTTTTCATAATTTTGTTTATTATTGCCGTTTTCGTCTCTTTTATCGATTCTGCTTTTCCTGACAATTCCAACAAAAAATCGAAAGAGAAAATTTACTATCATTATTTGACTATTTCTGTAATTTCTTCCATTTTTACCATCATCAAGGCCTGGATTTTTAAACAAAAACTTTATTTTTTCTTCGTTTTTTTTCTAGCCTGTCTATTGAGATTTTCTGGACGAATCAGGAAATTCTGAAACCAATGAGCTAACTTTGATACGGCCTTTTTTGGACTATGTTCCCGTAGAAATGGCATTTTCGCATAAAATTGGTGTTTTTAGGAATTTTTAGGACTATTTCGGGTAGAGATCCGATTTCGTAACAACGTTATTATTTGTTGCCATGCGGGGTTTTGATTTAAAATTGTTACCTTGTACATCATTTGAGAGGAATAGAAATATAACTATGGAGCCGTAGTTTTATACGGACTTTCTGGGACTACTTTACTTTTTTTGAGACTGTTTCACTTTTATAGAAACTTTTTATGAGCTATTAGGTTTTGTTACAGACTTTTAATTTTGTTTTTAGTTTTTTAGTTTTTAGCGCCTACAAATCCGTGCCCTGGTCATCATTCTTATAATAATTTTTGTCTTTTCATCCACTTTTGTTTTTCGTCATACCTTCCACTCAGCGGTTAATGCCGAATATTTTATCCGAATTCGGATCCGGTCTTTATTTGGGATCCAAAATTCAAATTTCAGACTGAAAGTGAGCAAAGTGTCTTAATTCAGATAATCAAAGAACTGAAATAGGAAGTTTTTGGATCGTTGATCTCGAAAGTTTCTCAGATATATATGTTCTCAGTTCGGATTCGAACTAAAAGCCTGGAATTTAGGCACGAAATTTAGATTTTGGAAATCTAGTCAAGTGATATGCAAAATCTAATGGAATATTTGAAATTAGCAATCATGTAGCGTTTCTTTTCGTTTTCTCCTAACTCTTCAGACTGCGTAGGGAGCCATTGGATTGTGTCAATTAGAAAACCTCTCTGCAGAGAACAGTATACACTCAGATCGATGGAAATTTCAAGTCTGGCGATAAACATTACTATTTGCCCAAGTTTTCAGCTCTCCAAAGATTCTTTAATTGAAAAATGCGTATTTTTGCTCTTGTATTTTAAACGAAACATTATCATCCTCAAATTTTTATTGGATCTTAGCAAAGATCTTAGCTATGTTCTATGAAAAATTCGGCCAAATCTGTTGATTGATATTTTTTCAGAAATGAAGCTAAAATTTTCGAAACTTTCTAAAATTTTAAAGAAGAACTATTTCAACCCTTCACAACCAGTTTTCGAGCGTGTTTGTAGTTCAATGAGCTGACGAGATACAGTGAAAATACGATCGTGTATTTTGAAAATAAAAACCGAAAATTTGAAACAGAATGGAAATTTTGTGAAATGGTTTCACCGACGTACTTCTGGGATGACCTCAAGCCTGTCCTGCAAGTTTGGTCAAAATCGTAAAGGTTGACTGCAGGGCTAAAGTGGCATGGAATGAGCCATGTGAAACTGATCTGAGGGGTTCGCCGACTAAAAATATAATTTTTTTTCAGCAAGAATAAATGTGACGTGTGCTAGAAAACCCTACTTCAGGGTGGAATATTTAAAAATCGATTTCATAATGAATTTTTGTAGATAATTATACAAAGAATTTTGAGATATATCTCGCAGAATTTGATATTGCCGAAAACACTAGGCTTTAAAGTTGAAAAGTCGAAATTTATAATTTAAAAGAAAACAAAAATCAGAAATGAGCAAATTGTAAGATAAGACTCAATATGCCTCTGTTTCTTTCTCGTTCAAGAACTCCCAAAACACGGCCTCTAACCAGGTATACCTGTTCCCCGAACTGAAAAAAAAAACTGACTTGTGAAATTCCGACCATACATTCGGTTTTAGCTCACCCGGGGAATGATATTTTTCACCCTAAAGTAGGTTTTGTCAGCAAACGTCGCGAATAAGGACCAGCCTAATGCTACACGTGCGCTTCGCCGAAAAATGCAAACTTTACGTGTCACCGATTCGCCACTTAATAACTCTTTATCGTCGGTCTACACTCTAGAGGAAGGGGCTGTTGTGTGTACAACGCAAAATAGATTGATCAGCCTACCATGGTTGGAAGATCTACTTAAGGTACTCTGTACCCACACTACACGGTATTACACTGGCGGTATGAAGAGCAGACTGCACGAAGGATACAAGCAAACAGCTTTACGCCCGCTGCGCGCTCATTCGCGGTACCAGAAAGATTAATAGCCCACTTTGACCCCGACGATTATCTGTAATCTTTAATACGTATTATCCCGAGCACTCCGTGGTTCCGCGATACGACGTCGCTTGTTCAAGACGCCGAATTTTTTCTTTCTGTCCCGTATTCCTATATTCTGCGAACACACATTCCTTTTATCCCGCCGAAAGTGAGCGAGCCAAGCGACCAACTTGTGGCCCTGTACGTCCGCGTGCGCTCGTATTAATTAATTAAATCACCGGCAACAGCCATCGACTGGCTCTGCGAATACACGACGGCGGTCAGTCCGCTGCCTTTTACAGCTGGCTTTAATTAGAGCGCGATTTTGGTCGAAAAGAATAATTGGTCGTACGGTTAATGCGATTTAGTTGCGCCGTATTTATAAATATTCTCGTTATTCGCGTTCACCACTTCGCTATTAATTAACTCGGATATGTCGGACTCGATTAAGCTCGCATTCGCCATTACCATCGCCACCTCGTCAGTCACCTCTGGCGTCTGAGCTCGTTGATATCGCATTTGACGGATGCGGACGCAGCCTCCGGGCTCTCGACCTCTATCCCGTGCCCCCTCCCACCTCCATCTGGCGGAATCGCGGGTATCTGTCGTGGTCGCCTTTCTCGTACAGAATAGCTACACTGTTATGCTACTTCTGTACAGCGGTGCAGCAATACAGCACATTAAACGAAAACACGGCCGCAATTTATGCGACAAATTTACGAGAACGTGATACAGCTATTCGAGTGACTCGTGTTCGCGTTTTACGATTCGGATCGTAAAAATTTCGCCAAAAAATTTCGCTATAAGGCAGCAACGACGAAAGAATTTGAAAGAAAATATCGTCGTAACGGCGAGTTTTTATTTTCGAGTATTATATTTGCGATAGGATTCGGCGCTGGTCCTTATATTTAACGTAGATTGCCGATTCCACGAAGCGGCGACGGGTTCGGTCGGCCCATGTTTCACGAGCCGGATAAATTTAAGGGCTTGTTGGCGAAAACTTTTTTTCGTTTTTTACGACATCAGTAATACAACCGAATTCGTTTTCCTCGGTTATTGAAATGGCATAAATTTGAAACCTGAGTGGAGAAAGATTTTTGTGGCGCGACACCGGCGTGTAACCGAGTGCGTGATTGCGTGTTAGTTCACTCGAAGTCTCTGTTTTATCGCCCAGCCGTATGAACTGATTTCCGCAGTCGTCGAGTAGATTGAAAATTGATTCTGATTTTTATGACGATAGTGTATGACTGTGATAAAAAAGGATGAAAAAATATATGTACAGGGAAGTCTCTGTTACTTTATCTACGTGTTGTAAAGTTGCGATTTCGATGTGCCTGTCATCTTGCAGGTATGCAATTCTTTCGACCTGAATGAATATGAAATCTATGGTTAAGTACTGCTGGTTAGGATCAGCCAAGCAGTCAACATTGTACGATTAAAACCCATAGATTTAGCTGGTTAATAACCACTCGTAACTGTATGTCTTAGTCCAGACTGGAACTAAGTTGAAATTGAAACGAATTCTCGGGGAGTTTGACCAAAATGACGTGTATGGGTTTCCTTTTCACTAGGTAACATAGTGGAAAAAGCAACGGTAAACTACCCCGACTAACCCCGCCCAGGAAAGTCGTACGTCAGAAACCACGATCGCCAACATCCGGTAAACTAATCAGATTTTGTTTTAGGCAACATACCCACTAAACTCTCGCAAGACTGTTTTATAGCTATATTAAAAGGTGTTGACTAAGCGCCCTCCCCTAAAAAAAGAGAAAAATGTCAGGTTCTTCGTGTGTTAGTAGAGAGCTCATGAGTATTCCCCGAGAAAAATACCCCTACGATCTTAGCACATCGAGAATTTTACACAAAAGTGGTCTTCTACAACTTTTATTTTTAAATCACATGAGAAACGCCGGGGGAAGGGTGGATCGAAATACCTTTCCTCGATGTTGCATGTTAATACTTATGGGCGAAACATAGTATTTCGGCGATTTTTACGTTTCGCAAATTCTTTGGTGGATATGGATTGCCATTTGCCAATTATATTCGGGCCTGCTAACCGGCCTCTGTATCCTCCAATTTCTAGAATGTTCCTTTAAATCCCCTTTCTCTCTCCCCTCTAAAAAAAAAAAAATAAAAACATCGTGTCATGGGGTATTTTATGTTGAACCAAATTTTGTAGAGACTTCAATTAAGGAACTTGTCAAAGTTCTACAAGTACGTAAAAAGAAATTTTAGCATTGACTTTACCCGGAGAAAAAGTAGTGACAAATATTGAGAAAAATTCCAGTAAGTTTTTATACTCGTAGTTTAAAAATTCATGACCATAAATTATATTAGCTTTTGTTAGATTTTGATTGCAATTACCGTAATTTTATTAAAAAGGCCCAGTCGACAAATGTTTTGAGGAGCCGACCGCGTGTAAAGGTGAAAAAGAAGGTCGCTCTGATTTTAAAAGTTCTCTCCCTGAAAAAAAAAAGTTGGAAGATTTTGCTGTTGAGGCCTCTTGTGGGTTAAAGAAAATCGCACTATTCTGGTAGAGGCCTCGAAAAAATACTTCAGGCGGTCCGAAAAAAGATCAGACGATTTTATTGGAACTCTGTGTGTATTTCGTGGCTAAAAAGCCTCTGAAAAAACGTTAGACGGTTCAAAAATAACTAGATGAGTTTACTGGAAGACCTGGTGCCTCGTATGTGCAGAAGAGAGTGGCACGACTCTGGTTAGGGCACCGGAAACAAGTCCAGTCAGTTCAAAAAAAAAAAATCAGATGATTTAATAACTTATGATTCTGATAGGGATGCCTGAAGGAAATTCAGACATGGTCAAAAAACAGATCAAATGATTTTACTGGAGACCCCGTGTGCCCAAAAAATACTTCGCAAACGGGCCCTTAAAAACGATTAGACAAATTTTTTCTATTTACGATTATTATTATTATTATCGAGCCATGGAGCTACACACGGGCTATGGGCTCGACAAAGATTGTTGTCTGTACGTTGCAGAGGTATCCAGCAGCGGAAAGGCAAATTGAGATGTTGTTTATGTGCTTGTGGGAGTTAAAGAGGCCAAAATTCGACTGTGGGGGACGTGGTGAGAGTTACGAAGGCCGGTGAGGGAGGGGCATGAGAAGAGGCGGTCCACGGTGAGAGGGTCTTCTCATCTTCACAGTGTGGGTAGTTGAGGGGATAAAGGTGAGTGAAAAGATGCGTATGTGTGAGGCGTGAATGTCCAATCCGTAGGCGGGTGATGACAACTTTCTCGCGGCTGGAGTGACGGGGGGCGTTGACCAGGGGGCATGTGTAAGCTTGATTTGTGCGAGCTTGTTGTGCCGAGAGGCTTGATGCCGCCCCACTCATTGAATCACTTACGCAAAATGGTAAAAAGCCAAAAACGACTTTTCTGGGAGCCCCTTGTGTGCGAAAAAAGATCACACGATTTTGATAGAGGCCGCTAAGAAGAAGTAATTCAGACGGTCCTAAAGAGATCAGATAATTTTTCTGAAATCTCCTTCCGCGTTGAAATTCGCATAGACAGTATTTTTAGTTTTCATTTTCAAAAGCGTCTCAAAGGGATTTCTTGGGCCCAGTTTCCATCAAAAACTGTCCCAATACAATAACAATAATTTACTAGAATCTAATGAAAATTATTATAATTTAGAATTAAGAGTATGTCAGTTTTTGAGCATCAAGGATTTACTAAAATTCCTGGTAAGTTTTAGCACAATTTTTTCTCAGTATGGGTTTTTTAGGCCATCTAATGAGTTAGAAAAAAAAATGTTTTATTAGGTATCGGAACCCTGACGGGAGAGGACGATTGGACATTGAAAATTACCCTAACATTAATAGGTATCCGCATTATTTTTTCGTCAGTTTCGAAGTGATTGAAATAATTGTTAATTATGCTGTACTACATCAAAAATGCCTCAAGAAAGCGAACCAACTTTACAACATAAAACTCGGAATCAAAAACAGACCACCTCTGATCAAACAAATGAGCAATGACAAAACAGAAGCAAAGGACAGAAACAACAGCAGCGGAGTGTACAGACTGGACTGTGAACACTGTGACATGACCTACATTGGAGAAACAGGCAGAAAATTCACAACCAGAATCAAAGAACACGAAAAATCACATCACTGTTTGGAAATCACTGCAATGACTAGGGACACAACAATGACAAATTGACAGAAAAGTACAAAATCCTACACACAGAAAACAACACAAGAAAAAGAAAATTAAAAGAACAACTAGAAATAATAAAGGCAAAAACAAAACAAAACAACCTAATAAATACAACAACTAACTTCCAAAGGGAGAACTTATTCCAACTAATAACATAACACCCACGGATTGGACAGACTGCACAACCACAGACAACCAATCAGAGCACACAACCAATAACAATAACCACTGATTGGACAGACTGCATATTCACAGACAACCAACAGGAACGCAAGACTAAACAGGCTCACCATACGGTACTACCCTCGACTATAACTACAGGACCACAAGAGACAAATCTCATTTAGGGTACTCCACTGATGATAGCATACCAGCCGAAAGCGCTCTGGAATACAGAAGAAGGAAAAGTGAATTGACACACCCTATAAAAGGAACAACTTTTCTAAATTTATTCTCACGTTAGTCCAAAAAAGCGTCCGTACCCGCACGCATGTGTGCAGATCTGTTGAGAGGGAGAGGCGGGGACTTCTGCTCCGAGCCTTTACTGCGACAAATGAATCGCATAACTCTGGCAGCTCTTCCTGAAATGGTCCAAAAAGGATCGGACGGCTTTGCTAGAAGCCTGTTTGGTGCACAAAAGGGTAACGCTTCTCGTCAGATCCCCAAAAAAGGGTGAGCTGATTTAAAGAAAGATCACACCGCTCTTCTAGGGTCCCCTTGTGTGCAAGAGAAGATCGCAAAATTCTAACAACCCCCTCTCACCCCAAAAACTGCAGACTTGGGCTATTTTTTATTTTATCAGCTACCAGTGGTGGTGGCGGTAGAGGGAGCTTGTTGGAGGGGCTTCGGTCAGCAAATGTCCGCCTGCTGCTCTACTTATTCATCGGTAGGAATTTCGTGTTTCTGCTCCCCTCTTTTTCCCTGTATATGCGTACTTTGCTACGTGTTCTTTAACTTTTTTTTCATTATTTGTTGTTTTTAAGTTATTCCTTTTGGATGAGAAACGATTACTGGTATTTCTTGAACGGCTATTAGTGTAATAAATTGGAAATGCAAATCTACTTTGAGGGTTTCCGAATCCATTTTTTGTGAAGGTTCCTAGTTAATAAAAAAATGGTATATTGTAAGTACAATATCACCTGTATAATGTCATAATTCCGGATTTCAATTTAAATTTTCTCCATAATTTCCGTATTTTTCAACTGTGGGACCTTCGTGCAGTGCTTTTTGTACGTCAGTGTACATAATTACCTTTTTTTGAACTTGTGGGTTATGATATTACACCGATCACTGAAAATTCAAACAGCTTTTTGGAAACACAAACGAACACAGTGTAGTTCGAATTAACTTCTTATCACATCGCTTAAAAATTATTGACATCGAAGAAGATGAGTGTTTTGGAAAATCCTTCTCCTTTTCTGTGTGAGGTCAAAATTGCTGGTATTTTCCCTTCTATTCACACCGTTTCAGGTGTTTTCTTATTGATTGCTAGACTAGACGGACCCAAACAGCGAAATTCCGCGAGTACCTTCTTCGTTCACCAGCTCCATTGTGTTTTAGTAAACAGCCTCGATGGTGTCTGAGTGCTGAACCGCCAATACACCGCCACTGCATCGGCTTTCGGTACGTGGATTACCCTGTCATCGTACACGTCGAGAAGTGCGAATGAAAGTCCTCATTGTTTTCTGTGAAAACACGAGTCAAAAAACCTTCTTTGTACGCTTTATTTACGCTAAGACGAGATTAAAGGGCTCGGGTGGGTACGAAATAACAACGCGTATGCTGGCAGAACTTACTCTCGTGAAACGCGTATACTCGTTGGTCGTTAGACGTGACACGGCGAAAAGGCAAAGAGTCGGCGGCACGGGCACGAGTTAAGGGCGTTTAAACGAATTAGAAAACAGCATCGAGCAACGTGCTGGCGGTTTTCGTCTCCTGAAGAATCATCGAGAGCAGAATAGTTCGAGTTACTACCTACGACGAACTTTAATGTCTCACCGTCGATAGCGAAAGAGCACCCTAATATCACTTCTCGTCTCCCATCTACGTCTTAATTTATCAGACACGTTACCAGGGTGTATACAGATCGTAAAATATTTGTTCGCTCTTCAACTTCCATCAACTGCAGCTGTCTCGAGTTTTCACTTTTTTCGGCGCGAGGGGTTGACATATCCATAATACATATCTTTTCGTAGACGTATAGAAGAAGTCGTGAGGGCGAGCTGTGTGTCTGGGAGCAAAAGGAAAAGGTCACGAGGGATAGTGCAATGTACGTATTGAACGCGATGCAGAGCTTCTTCCTGGAAAGGTATTCTGGGTGTTACCTTTCCCGCCAAACAATCGGGTTTTTACAATTTATCTTGCCCGATCCCTGTAAAGACAAGAACCTCCAGCATACTCGAGATTAAGGGCCTTCAATCCCCCTTGTACGTGAACTTCACATAAATTCGATCTGATACTTTGCTATGGAGCCAATTAAGTGGCGACAAAAGCGGGGCACTGCTTTGCGTTTTCTAGAAAGAATATTAAAAGAGCGAGAGCCGATACAATCGAGTGTTTCCAACATGACCAACCATGACCTCGTTCTTCATTCGCCCAACTCCGGTCGTACAAAATGTTTCTCTCTCATAATCACTTAAAAAGGAACAGTTCTGTAAATTGCAACCGTTTATTAAATTTGCACTGTACTAACGTTAATCTTCGAGCGAACATGGGATTCTGGGATTCGCGAGCAACGTTCGCAGTATTTTTATTTTAAACGCATCTCGCATCGGTGTGTCGAATTGAGATATGCAGGAGAGCTTCGCAATGTGCGCAACATAAAATAACGCGCTCTGATAAAAACCCAACGTCATAATTTCGTCGCACAAGCGGAAGAAATTGCAGGAAGATTTTGCACTTCCGTTTAGGTAGTCTAATAAAAACAAAACTATATAGGTATTCTAATGGTTTTTTTTTTTTTTTTTTTTTTTTTTTGCTTCTGTACCTTCTTCTTATTTACTATATATAATATAGCATATATTACTTATACTGTTTACTCGTTCCGCTCATTTTTCTATCGTGTTCCAATTTTAACGCGAGGGTAGTAAAATTTGATACACGCTTGCGCTGTTTTCCGCCTGATCGCTGAATTATTTAGGTGCTCGGTAGCAGCACGTACGAAGAATTAGCCCGGCCCGAAAAGTAACCCGTTATATCCGCTGAGTCTTTTGTTCCGTAAGAGCGAACACTCCATTGAAATATGAACAAAACCTGCAATATTACCCTACGGCCCTACAAGTATTGACGATTTGATAACGGTGAATAGCCCGATACAAATCAACATCTTACATCTGAAACAAGGCAAAATTGACGCAGGATGTAAAACTAACAAAAAACCAACAACCCGCTCAAAATTTATGAAGCGGCAAAATCGGCCAACAGCCCAACACTGATGACCTGCAATTGAAAAACGGCTCGATGTTGGAAAATAGTATATAATAACAAACTACCCGATGCAAACAACCGAAATCTGAAGAACAGCCTAATACTGGGTGAATACCTCAGAATTGACGAGCAGTTTGCAGCAGAGGACAAACAGTCCACATGTTAATACCATGTACACCTGACAGACGGACTCTAAATCTGCCCAACGCTTCAGAACTGGAAAGTACTAAATTAATAACGACGCATATTGTCTGGGGGAAAAAAACACCCAGTACGAATGAAATCGCTCAGAACTTAGAAACTGCCCAAAATTAACAAAGCGTACAACCGTACACGTGTAACAAACAGCCCGATACTGCGTGGTTCGTAACTAAGGGCGGGAGAAGTCTTCCTCAAAACTAATAAACGGTTCAAAACGGATGATCAACAGCCTGAAACCGGCGAAGCTGATGACTTTGATAAAGCTAAGAACCAGTTCTCCAGTGAAGACTCCCCAAAATTACCATCAGCCCAAATTTATTTCTTGTGTTAAACAACTAAACAAACGATTCTCAATATCTTAAAAAATAATACTTCACAATCATGAAGAAGAAATGTCCTTGGATTTCGTCATCCTGAAATTATTAATCCATCAGAAAAAATTAAAGCCAAAAATAGCGGTGAAAACGGAAGAAAATGAAAGGAAACACAAATAACTTTAACTGATTGTTGTTTGAAATTTGAGGTTACCGGGAAGGAAGATGGGACTTAAAATATTGAGAACAATTGCTTACTGAACTGATGATATCACTAAAACACATTTTGACCTTATTTTAGTGCTGGTGAATTGTTTCTAACTTTTGTAACAAAGACCATTTAGACCTAGAGAAACATATTCTATTTTTAGGGTGTGCCAATTCACTTTTTCTTCTTCTGTGGTCCAGCTCTGGACTACAGAAGAAGAAAAAGTGAATTGGCACACTCTACAAATGGAATATTACAAAGTTCATTCACGTTCCGAAATGGACACAAAGCTAAAGAGACATGTATCCGAATATAGAGGTTAAATTTGGAATTCTCTCAAAATACTAGTCTAAAAACAAGTTTTCTATACGGAGGTTACAAACTGATCCCAGAAACATCAAAAAAGACATTTTTGGCCACTTTGAGGGCTATTAGAGGAGAAACTAAGAGTGTTGGGAAATGGGGCAACGGATTTGAAATCAGCACGAAAAAAAAATCATCCGGAAATGATAGTTCCGATCCACCGGCATTTATGGTGTTGTGTGTATTTTTCCTTAATTGGCAAATTACTCGATAATATTTGTATTTATCTTGTATTTTTCATAATGGCTTGCAATTATCGCGAAGATTCATGGATTTACTATTTTAAAAATATGTCTTTAGTACAGTAAACGTAATTTTCGAGTTTTCTCTCCCTTAATGTTGCAACCGAATTCATGAACATTGAAAACTTCAAAAATGATTATTGATATTGCGATTCAAAAAAATTTTGACCGTTCTCTTTCGGCTCCTTGGTAACTTACTAAACCTGCAACGAAGGTCGAACTTGTGTCAAAAATGATCCCAATTACATTCTACACCCAGAACATGATGATGATGTACTCGGCTTTGCGCGTAGCTGTCCCAGTTTTCAAGGTAGCGTTAAAATAAAATTAAGTTCATATACCTTAAAATTTATCAAATGATATACAATTTGCTATTTTTCAAAATTCCCCCCCCCGTGCCTCATTCTCTTCCTTTGCTTTTTGACAGTTACTCACTCTAGTTCTCAGCATGAAGTAAACATGATACCCGTGATAACCAGAAAAATCTTATAGATATTACACTTCTAGATTTTTTAATTCTGAATCGCACTTTCCTCCCGGCCCTAGGTATAAATTAGAGTCGAAATAATGTCGAAAATATCAAAAATAAATAATTCATGCACAATAAAAACATGAAATACTATGTTCACATTATTCTAATTAAGGTAAGGTTGCCTCCTATTTCTAATTTGCCCTCAACCCGAGCCCTGGAATCCGCCCTTTCGAGCATTACTTCAGAGACGTCGGGGAGGCTGGTAGGGCTGTCTTAGGCTTCTTCCCTTCTGGCCGAAAAACCGGCCTAGTTCGAAATCTGGCGAGTTGCTGTGTGGGTTTGAAACCGGGACCTTTGGATTCCGAGACCAACGCGCTTTCCACTCGGCCAACCAGATATTCAAGGTAAGGTTGCCTAATGGACCCTATCTTTTTTTTCGGGTTTGGAAGGACCCCAATAGCCCCACGGAAGGTGGAAATGGGCTTAAACTGTACAGAAGCCTTGGCTATCACACCCTCTGAAACAGCATCCAAAAAAACAAATTCCCCGATTTTTGGCAAATTTTTTTGTAAAATGGTAGCTTTTCCAAGAATTTTCTTTTGGGCGCCTATTATGAATCCCCACTTCTTATTTTAAAAATCGCAGTAATCATCAAATAAACTCGTATTTATTGAAAATTGTCGATCTGAAAATCATAAAAATCATATAAACATACAATATATCGAAAAGTAAGTCTTCAAAATTACGAAAATCATTCAGAACCATTTTCACGGCCGAAGTCATTTTTTCTGGGGTCCAGTCTTTCCGAACTTTCACCATCTGTAACATAAATAATCATTATTTAACTCAAAGTTGCCCAATCAATGAAATTTATACTACTGAGATGCGTGAAAGAAAAGTCAACAAAAGGGGTTCGCATTAGGCGCCCACATCACGTAATTTTCAAATGAACTTACTTTGGATTAGGAAGCTACAACTTCAAAAACCAAATACACTGCCTAAAAGGGTTTGAAATAAACTACACTTCACACAAATCTGAAAAATTATGTATACATTTTTGTTGAAAATTATAGCTGAAAACATGAAATCCGAAAAAAAAGTTTGATTATCAATTTTCATTTTTCTGCACTTTTTTATTTGCTTGCGAAATGCTAGTTTTTGGATGAATTTTATCTATGACTTGAAGAACTGTACAACATAATTTTTTTTCGGCCAGAGAACGCTACAAACATCGGAGATAATCGAGGGGTACATATTAGGAGAGGGTCCATATTGGGCAGCCTCACCTTAATGGTATTTACCCCTATTCGTAAGAGCTCCAATTTTCAATTTCATGTCGAATAATCCCAAAATCCAGCATGTCAGTTTCCTTTTTTTCTTGTGTGTATGTGTTAATGAAAGCATTAGCGTAAATGGGAAAAGAGCTTAGGGGGACCTAGCTCCTCAGAAAGTCTGAAAGTTACATACTGTGGGTTAAAGAGGTGGGGGTCATACTCCATACTATACAAAGTTGCGAGCGAAGTAAGCGAAAAATTATTAGCCCCTCCTTCTTCTTACTCTTGAAATGTGTTATGTGTGCTTATGAATGAAAGTTTGGATAGTTTCATTATTCTAGTCCTTACAAGACCCAATTAAACACTCGTACATACTAATAAAAATGTGTGGTTCTCAAGGGCTGGGGGAGGAGGTAAAAAAGAGTCCTATGGATGAGAAAGTACGAAGACAGGAAATTTGTTTCAAGGGTATTTGATTCGTCTCTTGGTTGTAGAACTCGGTGAAAGAAGAAAACTTTCAAAAATGTTTACATTCTGCCTGTGAGGCAAGTTTTTTGTAATTAATCTGGGAACTACTCCGGTCGATAATTAGTTAGAAAACCTTTCGCTACTTTAAAATAATTTGTAAATCTTATTTTTTCCGATGATTACGCAATGATATTCGAAACAGAATCGGTAATTCGTGTACGAGTGTGTGCGTATTATAAAACTGCAATCTTTAGGGAAGCGAACAGTCAGCCTATTTTCGATGGAGTACTACCTACCACAAATACCTGAGGCTCGGATAACTTGAATTCTCGATACAAAGTACAAATTGTTTCTCAAGCAGACTAAGGTGTTCTACTTAGTGTTGGTCTTTTCTGCACTTCGACATCGCCCCTTGTGTTGTAAGATGTTTTTTTCTCTTCCTAAAGTAGCTTCTTTTAACTGAGTAATTGAAACATTATACCAGCACGATGGCAATGGGTCGTAATCGATGGTCGCATTTTATTAAATTACAGTCGAACGAGGCGAGCGAATTTGTGAGTACTCTCTGTCGTCGACGACGATACAGTCACATCGCATCGCCAACTAAATGTAATACGACGTTTCATTTTTAACCCGCTCTCGTTTCCCATCTAGTAATAAACGATAATGCGATAAGGAGTGACATAGTGGTAGACCTAACATATTCCGTTTCATTCTGGGGCATTTTTTATTGTCAACCGGTGATTTAAATTTCAAGCGGCCGACATATCCTTCACAGCAGATTTAGCTTAGCACGCAGATCTGCGAGCCCCGCTTGTAACCAAACGGGTGATATATGAAACGCTCTTAAAAAACGCGAAATAGCCTTTCCAGTTGGGTTATACGTACGCACGACGAGAATATCTTTTACCCAAAGATCAATGTTTCTCAGTGAGTCACCTCTCTGATTTTACATGTCCACTTTTAGTGTGTAATAAACGTTCAACTGAATAATGTGGTATTCATTTCATGTTCCAACCGGGAACATCTCAATGGCGACGAGGATGTTCGTTTAATTGATTTTTCGAAAATCTCGAAAAACTCACTCATGTATGAGAACTAACGTATTTGATTATTTTTCGGCGAAAACGTGCTCGCGAAAAAATTGTGTTAAAATGACCTCATTCGTAGGAACGGTACCAGTTTTTGATCCGGACAAGGATGATTTTGATACTTGGTTAGATATTTTTAATTCTTATTGCGACGTGAACAACGTAATAGAAAAGAAAGTGCACCTATTTATAGTTACAATTGGAACTAAGGTGTACGCATCGTTGAGAGCAGCATGTGCTCCGGAGAATCCACGATCAAAAAAGTTTGAGGAGCTGAAGGATATAGTAAAAACATTTGTAATTCCGAAACCGTCTGTTACGGCGGAAAGAGCGAAATTCCGAGCTCGACTACAAAATACCGGAGAATCTTTGGGGCAGTACATCGTCGAGTTGAAGAAGTTAGCTGCGACATGTAATTTTGGTACTCAATTATCGATTAATCTACGTGATCAGTTAGTGCATGGAATTCGTGACCCAAACGTGAAAAAACGTATTTATGAAGAAGATGACCCTACGTGGGACACCGTTCTAAAGATCGTTCAGAGTTGTGATGCGGCTAATGTGAGTTTGGCCATGGAAAAGAAATTGGAAGTCTCGACACTGCAACATCTGCAGGGAAATCGTAAGTCAACGTGGGAAAAAGAACAACACGGTCAACGATGTTCCTGTTGCGGTTACACGAATCACGTATTTCGTCAGTGTAAATTCAAAAATTTTGAATGTAGAAATTGTGGTAAAGTTGGTCATTTGATGAAGGTTTGTAAAGCCAAGAACGTGAAAAATGATAGTCATAATTATCAACGTAAAGGTGCTGATTATAAAAAAGAATCGCAATCGGATAACGTAAAAAAATCTGATAGTAAAAATTGGAGAGATAAAAATCATAACGTAAAGAAAACTACGGACGCTGAGGAGGCGTCATTATTTGTGGATGAGCCTATGGGAGAAAATCGTTTTTTCAATATTCGTTGCCCAGCCAGTGATGGTAAAAAGATTGTTTTTCTAGATGTTTTGTTGAATAACGTAAATTATAAAATGGAGCTGGACAATGGGGCAGATATTTCAGCTATCAGTGAGGAACTTTATAAAGAAGAATTTAGTTCTCTGGCACTTGAAAAGGTTAACAATGTGCAACTCGCATACGACGGCAACCCAATTAAATCATTAGGATGTATTTATGTTGATGTAGAATTTTCAGGTAACAAGGCTATCAATCAACGCTTATTTGTGGTCGAAAATGGAGGACACCCGATCCTAGGTCGTGAATGGTACCCGGCTTTAGGTATCAAAGTCATGGTGGATGTGACACCTCAGAGTAAAATAAGAAAGGTGTCAGGAGACCACGCTGAAGAGGCGATAGAAACGTTAATCAAGGAAAATACGGTAGTTTTTACTGAAACATTAGGTACTTTTAAAAATGTTGTAGCAAGTTTATGCTTAAAAGATGGAGCGAGGCCTAAGTTTGTAAGACCGCGTTCATTACCGTGGAAAATACGTGAAAAAGTAGATTTAGAATTAGATCGCTTAGTTAAAACTGGAATTTTAGAACCAGTCCATCATTCAGACTGGGGTTCGCCGATTGTAGTTGCTGTTAAAGCTGATAAAAGTATTCGGTTATGTGGAGATTACAGTCAGACTGTAAATCCCCAAATAAAGGTGGATAAACATCCCCTTCCACTTATTGACGATTTGTTCACTCAGATCTCTAACTGTACGCATTATTCGAAAATAGATTTATCGCAAGCGTATCAACAATTGTTACTGGATGAAGCGTCACGAGATATTCTAACTATTTCTACTCATAAAGGGCTCTTCAAGCCAAAACGTTTAATGTTCGGAGTCTCGTCAGCTCCTAGTATTTTTCAAAGAGAAATCGAAAAAATGTTTGTTGGTTTGGATTTTGTGGTAGTATATTTAGACGATATTTTGATTGGCGGTAGAGATTTCAAACACCACCTTGAAATGCTTACCGAGGTCATTAACAGGTTAAAATTAGCTGGTGTTACAGTAAATGAGAAAAAGTGTTCATTTTTTCAATCGGAATTAAAGTACCTTGGTTATATCATTAATAAAGAGGGAATTACCAGCGACCCTCATAAAGTAAAAGCTATAGTAGAATGTTCTCATCCTACAGATGTTAAAAGTTTACAAAGTTTTTTAGGGTTGATTGCTTCTGTTAATAAATTTATTCCTAACGCATCAACTTTATTAAATCCTCTTTATCAGTTACTAGAAAAGAATCAAGTGTTTAAATGGAATAATAGATGCGAGGAAGCTTTTCAGAAAATTAAAGTAGTCTTGAGTAAATCAAATTTTTTAGCTCATTTCAACCCTAATTATAAATTAAAAGTCAAATGTGATGCAAGTCCATACGGTATTGGTGGAGTTCTTATTCAGTTAGAAAATAATGTTGAAAAACCTGTATGTTTTGCTTCAAGGTCTCTTAATTCGGCCGAGAAGAAGTACGCGCAAATTGACAAGGAGGCCCTTGCAATCGTCTTTTGTTTAAAAAAATTTAACAAGTATTTGTTTTTATCCCATTTTATTCTTGAGACGGATCACAAGCCCTTAACGTTTATTTTTGGTGAAAAGAAAGGGTTACCTCAAGTAGTCGCTAATAGATTGCAACGATACGCCCTAGTTTTAGCAGATTATGATTTCACCATCAAATATATAACGTCGAAAAATAACGTAATTGCAGACGGGCTATCGAGAGTTCCGTTAGAAGAAGGTAATGATAACGTAAAGGAAGTTTCAGGTATTAATTTCCTAACTAACGTTTTTGATAAAATTAACGTAAAAATAATTCAGGAGAAAACTTTGACAGACGAAATTTTAAGTAAAGTAATGGAATACGTTATTTCAGGTTGGCCTAGGAAATGTCCTTCTGAAATGCGCCAATTTTATGTGAGAAGAAGAGATTTAGCCGTAGAAAATGAATGTTTATTCTATTTGCATAAATTAGTTGTACCCATGTCATGTCGAGAAGCGTTTCTACAGGAAATTCATGCCACGCATTTAGGTATTGGCAAGATGAAAAGCTTAGCTCGATCGTACTTTTGGTGGCCAAAATTGGATAAAGAATTAAATGACATCACGAGTAATTGTGAAGCGTGTATGCAGAATAGTAAGAATCCTCCCTCTGTGGCGGGAAGTCAGTGGCCGTTATCCAAAGAGCCAAATGAGCGTGTTCACATGGATTTTGGCCATATTTTTGGTAGAACATTTTTGCTGTTAGTAGATTCGTTTTCGAAGTGGATAGAAATCTACTGGATGACGACGACGAATACAGAGCAGACAGTACGGCGAATCAAGGATTATTGTGCTCGTTTTGGAATAATTAAAACACTCGTTTCGGACAACGGTCCACCGTTTAATGCGAATGACTTGAATGAATGGTTGTGGAGAAATGGCATAAATCATTTACTTACTCCTCCTTACCACCCACCCAGTAATGGTCAAGCAGAAAATGCAGTTGGAAACTTCAAAGACAAAATGAAGAAAGCAGTTGATGCCGGAGTGATATTAGAAGACGCAGTTTTTCGTTTTCTGTTGGATTATCGCTCGTCCATTCATGAGTCTACAGGTAAAACGCCTTCTGAATTGCATTTGGGACGAAGGTTGAAAAGTAGATTGGAGTGCGGACTGAGAAAAGTTCCGCAAATGGAATCAACGCGAGCTGAATCAGCTTTAGGAAAGGAAGAGAGAGAGAGAATCTGGATTCGCGAATATGGAGATAACAGAAAACGATGGTCACAAGCGGAAGTTGTGGGCCACGAAGGAGAAAACATCGTTCAAGCGGAAAGAATCGAAGATGGGACCATGGTGCGCAGGCATCAAGACCAAACCCTGAGAAGATCCTCCCGAGTGTCGGTACCTCCGGAGAGGTTAACATACCGAGCCTTAGGCACACCAAGCAATGCTTAAGGGAAAGAAATTAATTGTTATTGGAGAAGAATTTGGATTTATTTATTTGTATATATTTGTATTATTTTTTATTAAGATTTTAGAAGGGAGGTAGTGATACGAATTGGTTATCGCTTATCAGTGGTAGCTTGCAAGCGTAGGCACGATTGTACAGTTGGGTAGTTTGAGTTGAGTTTCGTGAGTTGTAATAAACGTTCAACTGAATAATGTGGTATTCATTTCATGTTCCAACCGGGAACATCTCATTAGTCCGGATGCTAGTTGACAACATGCTGTATTTCTTATGAAAGTATTCTGCTTGGCTCACTCGTGGTTGAGATTTTCGCTAATATTTCACGAGGCGTTGTTGCAACTAGGAAGCACATCGGGCTTCCACTGATGAGGACACATGCGTCCTTTCTGTGTATTTCCTGCATAACTCCTTATTCTGCGTAATCCCAAGTCGCAAAGAAAAAAAAAATGGTCGAACAAAAATTACTACGTACTACAAATCTTACGTGCTCATTGGTTCTATAGTTTTCTCCTTTCTCCTTCGAAGGCATCGAAACCGGAACATACTACCTTGCATATTACGTCATTTAATGCAGAAAATCTGATACTATATTCGTGTTTTACATTTTCTGTTGTGACCTCTTCCTCGTACAGGGATAAGTCAATTTTTGTGGTAGCTTAAAGTACGTATGTATCAAAAATTGATGTTGCGACTTTTGAGAATTACTTTTGGTAATCGCTACTTATAATATAGGTATGACCTGCCAGGAAGAAAGAGACCTGTGTGCAAAAAATCATTTTGTGATGATAACTGACTGTTCTTGACTAATTTTTGGCCGCTCTTTCGCTTGGTGTTGTCGAAAGAATTCTAAAAAAATTTCCCAAACTGCTGTAAGTTTTCAAAGTTGAGTGTCTCCATAACGTGAAAACGTTATCAATTTTGTTTATCTGCTCTCCTGTAAAATTTACATTTTTGCGCTCAGGTCCCTTTCTTCCTGGCAGGTCACAGGTACTTCACGATTTTCAACTTCGAGTCGAATTGGTATGTCAAAATTGAATTTGATGTTTCCCAAAATTTCATAACTTATATCAGGTATCTTGTTGATGGAGTGTGGTATCTGATTCCATGGGATTGAAAGCTATGATAATAGGGAAATAGCTCTGGGAAAAGAAACATCCGCCCTACTTGCTGAACTGCGTGTAATGAGAGAAACATGAAGAAATTTACGTTTCTACCTATAAGGCATGTCTTGAATCATTGTAATATATCTGGAGAAAGAATGTTGTTACAAGCCTGCAACTTGGCGATTTCCGTTCTATGTAATGTATCGGGTTACTTCGACCTTCTCTATCTTTTCGCGTTTTTCCTATTCGTACGCTGAATTGGAGTAGAATAGTATATATTCTCTCATTACGACTTACGGTTGAGAAGTTGAGAAGAAAACCGGAGGATGTGGTCGCATGAAAATCCTGCTAGGGGCTAACCTTAACCCTTCAATATACCTGTGCGAAGGAGTATACTGAGCAGAAAAGCGGGTGATGTCCCCGATCAGTTTAAACGCAATTAATTTCAGGAATAGTTACTTTCTCGCAATTGTGGAATTGTGGTTCAGCGGCCACAATTTTTTGATTCACGCAGTCCAATAACTCACGAAGCACATCCGTCAAAATTTGTAATACAAAATGTAAATGCGTTTGGCCTTGTAACGGAGATTTTTTCTGAAATGTTTCCCGTCAGAAATTGGTAAACTATTACACATGTCCTTCGATTTCCTATTTGATTTTTTATTCTTGCAAAACAACGTCACAGCGCGTGTACAAAATACGCTTGAAGTTCTGAGAACCACTGTCGGAAAAGGCAAAAAATCTCGCAGCATGTCGTATAGTTTCAAAATTATGCGTTAACAGCCGGGTCATGGCTTGCGTCTTTCTGGCCTGCGTTTTGTGACGAAAAAACCCGACTCGGCCACATCAATTCGAAGTGGAATTAAATCCCGACACTTAAGTATAGAGACGTATAGCATAGGTCATATCCATTGGCTTCTACAAACATGAAAAATCATCGAATGGGCCGAGTGGGTTGGTCGGAAATCACCAAGTAAGCCCACTAGCCCAGGGAAGGCCGTTAAGCTCGAGAATTGATCCTTAGGACCATTGTGCCCTTGTGACTTGCTCGCCGAGGGCCAAAAGTATGGGCAGACCGACGCTAACACTGAGATGCAGTCGATATCGAAAATTGATATTATCTAGGCTAAGATTTGTTGAGAGAAATAAAATTGAATGTAAACGAACCGAAAGCAGCGCTTTTATCGCGTATGACTGTTGTAGGGTGTGTCAGGGTTCGTGACCCTCCTTCAACGGGATGAGTAGTCAACTTATCCTGATCACGCGTTGATATATACGCTCCAAGATTCAAAGGGGCAAAGATACAATCCTTGAGAGAATTGTGTACAGCATTCATCGAAAATTTTTTCGCGGCGTTGCTAATAGATATACTGGTGGAATTTTTCGGTAATAATAGAGGAAAGTTACTGCAATTACTGAAAAAATTATCACAGCCGAATCAACAGGGTGTTCAAAAAACCGATGTTGGTTTAAAATTCCATACAAAAATGTCACGTTTTTTAAATCTTCCATAAAAATTGTCCTTTGGATCGAGCAAGTTTTTCATGGTAAATGATTCTGTCCTTCATACCTTTCTATATTACTCTTTGACCTCACTTCTGCCTGTTTCAGTTTTTGACATGGATATAACTATTCGCTGGCCCTCAACAAATTTTATGTCGACACAAATAATGCCAACTAACCAAATACCGAGAATGGCCGACTAACATCGCGAATGTTTTTACGATAGTGTCATTACGCCGATTCGCTATATTCTCAGTTGTGGATTTCGCCTCACTCGTACCTATTTTAGTTTTCAAGTTTAAAAATTTGGATGAATACAATTGAAGATACGGTTTCCAAACTGCCCTTAGTCCAAAAATTATTTTTTGGGGAAATCGATAAAAACTGTGCTACACTGTACCAGTTCATTTAAAACTTCTGTAAATGGTACAACCGAGTAGCCTGAATCCAGTACCATACTACCAAAGACGCACAAAAATGAGAATATAGCCTATCTAGAATTATTGAAGGAAAAGTGATCGAAAGTCGTGGACAAAGGGCAGTTTGGCACTGGACGTAATACATGAATGTCCCTTTCTTCCTGTCAGCTCACCGCTGCTCTTTGAATGCGCGTAATGACCATCGAACGAGGTATCGAGATTCTATAAAGTTACTTTTGTAGTGCTCGCATTGGCCACTAGGTAGCGCTGAAAACCGCATTTCGATTTTTTTTGGACTAAGGGCAGTTTGGAAACCGTATCTTCAATTGGAATTTACCATTACAGAAAGTGTACTCTTTGAAAGAGAGAGAAAAAAAAGTGAAAGTTCTTCTTCCACCACAAGGGCCTTAATATTATTTGAAAATCATTTTACTTGGAGTAAACGAAGTGGCCGAGTGGATAGCGCGCTGGTTTTGAAATCCGAAAATCCCGGGTGCGAGCCCGCACGTAGCAACTCGCTACATTTTGACCTAGGCTGGTTTTTCGACAAGACGAGAAGAAACCTAAGACAGCCCTAATAGCCTCCCCGACATCTCTGAATTCACGTTCGAGAGGGCAGATTCCAGGGCTCGGGTTGAGAGTAAAATTAGGAAAGAGGTATTTAGACAAGATCGTAACATCCACAATGATAGGCAGCTCCCTGTGCTTTCTCCATTCAAAAGATGGTTATTTTCCTGTTTGATGAATTGAATTGGTGGAATTTGTTGCGAATGTTCTGGTGTAACCCATAACCCAAAATAACCCCCCCCCCCAAAGAGGATATAAATAAATAAATCGAATGTTAAGGTTCAAAATTTGCTAGTCACAAAATATTCTCAGTTTCTGGAGAATGATCCATAAGAAAGCAAACATATCTACACGTTGTCAGATTGAGTTGCCTACTTACCTATCTAATTGAATGAGAGTCATGTGTTTGAGACACCCTGTATAATGTTGAGAATCACGAGGGAAACACGAGGGAAAATCCATCGGAAAATACTGATAGTTTTCGTCATTCGATAGCAGTCCTTCAGTTGGTGTTACGACGAACATGATCTTCGAATGGTTGAAACAAGACATTTCGTCTTCTCTTTTTCCGTTCTTATAGACTGTACATTTATACACTGCATCAGGAGTGTGTGTGTAGTTTGTATACTCGTATGTTAAAGTTACAGCAAAGCCGGAACACGCGCTACATTGATGAAGATATTTCCGAGTGTATTCTTACTTGCGTATACATCTTACTCTTATTTTTTTCTCTCTGATTTCCCTGTTCCGGCTTCCTAAAGAGCATGTAACAGCGCCCCATGACCAGAGTTTTATTTTCTTTCTTCGCAGTTCATTTTATAAGTGCCCAACTTTGCCAATTTTGCATAAAATGATCTCGTAACTATTCTTTCGTACAGCTGCGACACGCTTCTAAGGTTCCAAGACGTAATTTAAACATTTGACCGTCAATTTAGCGTAAAAACGGTACCATAGCTATTTACACCTGTACCGAGCCTCAAAGGTTCGGAGATGTCACATTTCAGAAATTCGACTTTATGAAGGCGTTTGTCTGCAGTAGAAGGGCTCGTGCGACTGTGAAACAGCCCACCAACGACCTCCTGTGCAGTTTCACGCTTTTTCGAAGTTCACAAACACTCCCTACGATTATGACGTCATTATATTAGATTACGTGCAACGCGAAGTCGCCTTTATCAGTACTGATAATTGCACCTAGAAGGTGCATGAAAATTAGCGTAGTCGAAACGGAAACGAAATGAATGTAACCTAATTCTCAGTTTTCCTGGAAACGAGTCGCGAGCGAGAAGCACAAATACAAAATTAAAAAAATGGTTGATTGAAAATACCTTCCAAATGAGCTGATTACTGTCAAAACTCATTCTGATTCTGCGATAACTGATTAAAACACTCATTTATTACCCTGGCATTGGACTAATTAAAACTGTTCCAGACATTCTTAAAACTCATGAGGACTTATCATATTCTCTCTCAGATCTTCAGGCTGAATAAAATCAGAGTCAATCAAATTTTGACTCACTTGGATGCTGCTAAGACTCATTCAGGCCCTATCTAAACTCGTTAAAATTCAGTTAAATCCCCTTAGGCCTTTTTGAGACTCAGAAGCCTTCTAAAATGTATGCGGACATTCTTAGAAGTTACTTATTCATTTAGCCTGCACTTAAAGCTGAAATTAATTTATGACATTTAATAAAACTGGGTCAAAACTAATCGAGACTCGACTATTTCTGATTTTGTTCTGACTTATAATGTTCATTCAGACTCTACTAAGATCAGTTCTGACTTCCTTGGAACCCGTTAAGAAGTAAATCAGGGCCGACGTGAGAAAGTGGAATCACAAAAAAGTCGGGATAATCCAGCACACAGTCGGCCAAACTGGAAAAATGAAAAGATTTTGTTTCATCATTTGAAAGTTGTAATATTTCAGTCGAGATTTACTGTACCACCGGGAAATTGATAAATTTTAGGAGCCAGTCAAAAGACGTAAAAAGGTGATGAGCTTTTTCTTTGGTTTTTGATTGGCAGTCGGAACTTGCAATATTTTAGTGAATATGTCTAGTGTCGTCAACTACCCTCCCCTTGTCAGCTTTGAATTGAATTTGCGTTGGGAGTGTCGAGACAGCGATGAGACTCCATCCAACTTTGACCAAAATCACGTGTTGTTGTGTGTTGCGGTCGTGTGTAGTGGTGTGTATTCCGTCTGTTTGTTTTCTGTTATTGTGGTCTGATAACACTGATAATATCCGTCAGTGGTACCGCTTATTCCAATGCAAAAACAAAATGGAAATAAATTTCAGTCGTTCAGAACTCCGAATTGTGACGTGATAGAGAAAAATGGGTCGCAGTATCGTGTTCAGCGTTAAAAAGTACCTCAGAATCACCTGTTGAAATGCGTTGTGCAAAATAGTTGTTCAGTAGTGTAATTGGACGCGATTATGAAAAATGTGCCTAAGTGTCATGAAAATCGAATGACAGATTATGCTACGGAACAAGAAAGCCAATATCGATTAGCCTGATCTGTTATTTGATTTCTATGATACTTGGACACTTTACGCAAAAGCACTGAATTATGTAAATAATGGCGCAGTAGTGAGGTGGGATGTATTGCGATGCGCGCATACCAAAATGGCCTCTATGACCCCGCACCACGGCCCCGGAAACTACCCTTTCGAGTATCGTATCAGTGACCGGAGGGACGCTTTGGGGCCGGGCTCGAGCCCCTATTTCGCCGTACCGCTTCTGGTGCGCGCATCTTGCTTGAGTCACCATGGGGTTCCATACTGACCAAGTTTCGCGCTCCTCGGGAGCACTAGCCTGGAATTTAGGTCCCCCACAGCCAGCCGCGTTCCCTCTTCGCTCACCCCTCACCTCCTCGTCTTGGTCGGCGACGCAGGTAGGTGGTGACGACGGGGGAGCCCTGTCGAGAAGTCTGCAGCGCAGCTGCAGCAGCTCTCCTAGGATGGTACAGAATTATCCTGTTCGATAGAGTGGGTCGAGCTTGATTCGTAAGCCCTCTCTGCCTCGACCACTTCATCTGCCTCTTCCTCTTCATGATAGCCGAGACAAAGACCGACACCCGGCTCCAACTGTTCCGACTCTTCATCATCTCCGAAACCAGGATGTCCGGCGCGAGACGGCTGATCACGCCATTGTCTTCGTCACCTCTGCCATCGGGATTGATCGCGGTTGTGGCCGTCGCGCGCCTCTCCTGCTCCGGGGGCCGTACACTCGAACAGGATGTGCCAAGGTGTGTCCTCCGCTCCTCGATCACAGTGCGTACACACGGGGTTCGGCGCTATCGCCATTCGGTGTAGGTACGTGCCGAAGCACCCGTGGCCGCAGGACTTGGGTTAGGTGGAAATTCAGCTCTCCGCGCGATCTTCCCGCCCATACATCGAGAGGTCCATTTCGTCAGCCCCCCAAATTTGGATTTAAGGGTTGAAACTATGTAAACGAATTGTGCTCGAATTGTGCCGAATTGTGCTGGCAATATTTCGAATTGTGCTGCCCCCTACATGGGAGAATCACCATGGGGGCTGGAGAAATGCCCGCCCCCCAAGTTGCGATTATAGGGCTGAAACTGTGTAAACGAATTGTGCTCGAATTGTGCCGAATTGTGCTGGCATTATTTCGAACTGTGCTGCCCCTTAAGTGGGAGAACCACCACAGGGGGCTGGAGAAATGCCGTCCCAGGCCCATGTTGCGATTTCAGAGCTGAAACTGGGTGAACGAATTGTGCTTGAAATGTGCCGAAATGTGCTGGCATAATTTCGAATTGTACTGCCCCCTAACTGGCAGAACCACCACGGGGGCAGGAGAAATGCCGCCTTCAGGAATAAGTTGCGATTTGAGGGCGGGAACTGGGTTAACGATTTGTGCTCGAATTGCGCCGAAATGTGCTGACATTATTTCGAACTGTGCTGCCGCCTGAACGCGAGATCCACCACGTGGGGTTTGCTTTATTGGTTTATGATGTGAGTGGAATTTGAAATTGTGTTTCACATTAAAGTCAAGGAATTTGTTGAACTCAGTTGGTGCCAGCTTTTACCTAACCTAACTGATTTTTCGTTTCACGATTTGGAGATAACCATGTCCACATTCTTCCCTTTCTTTTTTTGAAGACAGTATTAATTATCTTGAAATTACATATTTTCTAGGCAGAAATGGACTAATTTCTGCCCCCTTTTATTTCTTACTCCATAGTAATATGGTCCTGTTATTTGCTCTTCGTTTTTACCTCTGGAACCTATTTGACTATTGAAATCCCCCATTACTAGAAGTTGACGCTTTAAACTCCTTTTCTGCTTTCTTATTTCCTCGTTAATGTCTTTATTTTCGCTTTTAATTCTAGATACATTTCCTTGATTATGTGTAAGTAGTTCCCTGGAACGCATTGGTTCCTCAAGGAGGTGAGTAGAAATTTGTGATTCATTAAATCAAATGCTTTGTTGTAGTCTATTAGTGCTATATTCAAGTCGATTCTGTATTCTGTGCGTTTTTCTATAACTTGGTTTGTTGAGTGTAAGTAGTGTATAGTAGAGGAAGATTTTCTGAAACCCGCCTGTTCCTTTGGTTGCTGTCTGTTTACTATCGGTTGTATTCTTTTTGTTATAAGTTTCGAGACTATTTTTGATATAGTTGGGCTTCATGTGATACGTCTATAGTTTTCTATCTTCTGACGGTTACCTTTTTTAATAGTACTAGGGGGCTCCGCCCCTGGCTGCTTCGCGGCCCCACCCCCGGAATTAATGAAATATACGTTAATTTGCACTATAGAAACGCAGAATTTATTTTATGTAGGTATATAGGAAAAAAGTTTTAACCTCTATGAGGATGCACCTATTATCATTACACAGAGATGCACCTTATGTAAATATCGAACTACAGCTATGTGCATATGATGTAAGTATTTCAAATTTAGAAGCGTGTACTGCAGGTAAAGTCGTTCATATTAGAGACAGATGTTCTCATACTGTCCGAGAGAAAAAAGCAGTTTTAATCAAAACATGTATTTTTTCGACTTCACATCAAGTCTACTGTTTCAAGAGAGACGCATTGGAAATCTTAAACAGAGGCTAAAGAAATCAAATAAAACTTCATTTTTCTACATGCACAGATCTGATTATGGATTTTAAATATGACAGGTTATATAAGAACAAATGAATTAATATTATCCAGAAGTTAGTTTATTTACTTTACACATGAAAAACAATACCGAAAATATACCCTCTCACCTGCAAAAAATTGAATTTTGTTCAGGCTAATTCTCCATTTCAATTCATTATTTACCGAGTAACCATTTTTTACGATTTTTCTTAGTATACGTTCCCTTCAGAAATTTCTAGCTATGGTCCCTAGAGAGAAATTCAAGATCACGGCTACAAATTTCATTGTTCTGATATAGCTTATGACTTTTAAGTGGCAAAAACTTTTGAAAGCTTACTATGTTGCAGAGGAAAACTCAACAAGGCTGAACTAACAGAATATCTTGAGGTTATATTCTTTGCTAGGTGTACAGAGTGTAACATGAAATAGCCCCGCCCTTTGTTTTTTCGAATAAATTATCGGATCCAAATCGGACAGTGCGATTTTCCCGGGAGAAAGTGTAGTTTTTTATGGAATGCAAAAATACTTCTTCTTCCTTTTTGGTGGTTAGAACATACCATATGAAATTTTAAATGGGGAGTTATAAGTTAATGCACATCGTTGGAAAGGTAGCATCCCTCAAAATGTGAATCCCTGAAAAAAGTTACAACTCCATCAACTGGGGGACGGGCCAAGGGTCAAAACCCGATCAAAAAATCCATCCCAAATCTGTGTGTTGTGATCAAGCAAACAAACTATTGAGAAAGGGGTTTTCGAGATCACCAATTTCGAATATTGCATTACTTTCCCGATTCAGCTCATCTTAAGGCTTGAGTGAAGTCTAGTTTCTTACGGGATGCAAAAACTGTCTTCTTCTTTTGGAGGGCTGGAACGTACCACCAATTTTGGAATTGTAAATGAAGAGGCTTATCTTATGCACATCGTGGAACGAGTAGGTAGCTTCCTCCAATATATGAATCCTGGAAGAAAAAGTTACAAATTCAACAATTGTAAGGGGCCAAGGGGCTTACAACTGACAAAATCCACTTCATTCTTAGGAAACTAACTATTGAAAAAAGAGGACATCTAAAATGTCGACCTTCCTCACTATTATCTACTATCAGGCTTTCCAGTACTCCTGGATAGTCAGGCACTGGTTTTAAAACAATTTTTCCTTTATGGCAACAGTTATTACTGGAGCGACCAGGGTCGTTTCGAAAGGATAAACCTCCGCAAGATTAACATTCAACTGTCGGCAAGACTGGTAATAACGGGGCAGTAGTATCAACGATATTTCCCCCCATAAATATAGTCTCACGTTGGGCTTGATTCTGAGCTTTCCTTACAACTGCTTTTTCCTTTACGGCCATACGATTTTTTTAATAACGAAGTCGGAACTTATTTAGGTAATATTGTTTCTCTGTTTTGTTCATAAAAAATTTGTTGCCGTTTTTTCATGGTTTTCTTCTGATATTGTTGATCAACTGCTACACTTGTTGAAGGAAGAGATTCGTTCATGTTATTCATCATAATGACAAACTATTCCCAGGTGGTTCATCCGCACCTTAATGCAAAATATTTCATACAGATTAGAGGAGGAAACCAGAACAATGTCGAATATGGTGCATTTATCTGATATTAGATACCTAATATATGTTTGTAGTGGCTTCATGTTTAGGTTGTATTCATTGGCATCCCATGTACCGAAAACAATAAAGAACTTATATTCCAACATAATGTGATTTATTAATCACAGATTTCGAGTAGGCCTATGTATTTTTTTTTTTTAATCCTGAACCCATTACTGATTCTTAAAATCCACAGATCAGGAGGCCTAATAAATGGATAAATCCCAAATTTTGGAGTTCTAAACGCCCTCTCTGAGGGACAAGTGGACGAATTAATACAGTATTCAAAATTGTTAGCGGGAAACCCCTCGCTTTTATTCATTTTCTCTTAGTAGGTCATTCTATATCACTTATCACCATTCAAGGATATATATAGGTCCGTACAAACTTTTGAGTTCCTTTTTTTTTTTTTTGTTGCGAATTCTTATTTTAGTGAGTGTAAGCTTCCCACCATAAAAACATAAAACGCTTTAGACATGTTGAAGTACACCCTCAACCACATTATGTGAACTGTCTCAAATAACTTATCACAAATAAAATCCGGTAATATTTTGCATCACTGGAAAGGTCTTGCGAAGAACCTTTTTTCATTTTTGTCGTAAATATATTCGAGTTTTTGTTCTGCTTAATGTCGATTTTTATCCCTAATTAGAGATGTAAAATTACCGTTACCACTTGAAGAAGTGACGGTAAACTTTTAATCTGCAGGATGCTCAAAGTCGTTTTAACTACATATTTTCTCACGTATGCTTGAAAAACATATGCGCCCTTATAATAAAGCTGTACCTATAAAGCTGTAAAATGTCTTAAAAAGCTTGAAGTTTTAAATTAGAAACCATGGATTTCCTGTAAAAACACATCCAAGTTGCCACGATTTCCATCTCTTCATAGCTTCACTATAAGCACAGATAGTTTCCCAAATTTTTTTAAGCGCATCATGTGAAAGGATTGTATGAAGTACATGAACTGATATTTACAGAGAGCAGAAAGTCAAATAGATTGTGAAAAGTGTGAAAGAAATTTGCCTTTAAAGACCTTCTCAATAATATTATGTTAGCAGATTCTCTTTGTAATATAGAGAACAGGCGAGTAACGTGGTTACGGGGTTATCTTTACACTTCTCAGAGCACTGTACTCCATGTTTCGATCCCTCCTTCGATGAGGGACGAAGACTTTTTATCCCAAAATTGGACGAAGTACGTTTACTCTAAAACACCAGAGGGACCAAAAGGAATTTTTTTCCATTAACAAAATCATAGCACGAGTAAAAATAATGTTTGATTTATAATTCTTTCGCCTTATTTTAAGTTAGAATAATGCGTAAACGTGAGCAAGTTCCATACCCCAATAGTGAGACATAATGATCGACACTGCGGCGAACTGTAAAACTGTATAGCATATACAAACTGTAAAAAAAACACCATGATCTATACCCCTAAAAATCGTGTCAACGACATTTACAAAGTACGGACGGATCTTCGGGTTTCGATCTTCTTGTAAGGGGTTTGAATGAGAAGGTACTGTACATTCTGACTTTTGTTTTTGTTCGTTATCAGTTGAATTACATTGAAATGTCTGATTTATTTGTATTGCACTGACGAAGGGTCAACTGACAATGGATAAAAGTAAGAATGACTGTATAATGTGTATAAACTTAATTCCTAATATTTCAAAAATCCAAACTTTGATTTTCTGAAACGTTACGACCGAAGAAATAGACAAACATAATTATTATGAATATATTAATTCTTATACTCTGAAGAATGGACTGTTGGAATTTCAGAAAAAGGAGAGCGGGTCCACCGCTTTGGTCTACGTATGTTTCTGCCAGAAGAACAAATAGAATGTTGTTAACAATTAATTTTTAAAGTATGAAAAATCGAGAATTAAATTTTTGAAGTTAGGGGCTGGGTCCACCCCTCGGGTTCACAAAATATTTTAATCGAAAGAATAAAGTTTTTATAAAAAGTACGAAAAGTCGAGAGTGAAACTTCTCGGCGTAGACTGCGTGGGTTTACCACTCAAATTTCCAAAGGATTTCGATCGACAATAAAAATAAAAGGTTCGACAAAAATAATCCTTCGGGTTCAACATATCGAGAATGACATTTTTGCAGTTGGGGCGGAGGTCACCCTTCAGGTGACACAAGAGATTTCAATTCACAGAGGGTCGCCAATAAAGTCTCGAAAATCGAGAAACAGATTTTCGAAGTTGAAGGTGAGGGACACCCCTCCGACTCATCAAAGATGAAATAGGAAACATAAAACGTTCAACCAGATCCGAAAGATCGAGGATTAAATTTTCAAAGTTGGGGCGACAATCTATCTCCCGGCTTCACAAAAATACCGATCTAAAAAAAAAAAACCAAGTTCACAAAACGCAAGTTTCAAAGTTCGAAAAACCGAGAAAAAGGGGGTCACCTCTCGAGTCCACAAAAGATTCAGATTGTGAAAATAAAAGTTACTCGAAGAATAAGTATTAAATTCTGAAAAATCGAGAATAAATTTTCCGAGCCTAAGGCGGGGGTCCACCATCGAATCACCTAAACAATTGGATGGAAAAAATAAAAATTTGTGACTCTCCATACTAAAAGGGCACTTCGATCCAAAAAATCGACTTTGAGATTATGTTCGATTTGGGTAGGTCAAAGGGTACTCTTCAACACTGTGAGTCTGTGAACTCGAAAAAGCGAAAGTGATAGAGCGCAAGAGTTGTCGTCGATAGGTTACCGCGTTCTCGAGATTCACGTTTGAATCTTTATATGTTTCCTGTAAAATCAAGGTTTTGGACCGACGTGCCCTTTTAATTTGGACGGTCACATTTATCGAAAAATAATGTTTAAAGTAGATAAACGGCTGCACGAAAGATTGAAATTGAAAAAATAAAAAGGTCACCAAAAATATTTTTAAAGGCCGAAAAAAATGAGAATTGGGGTTTCGGAGTTCGGGGTGGAACTCCACAAAACGTCTCCGATCAGAACATAAGAGTTTCAAGGAGAACTATTTCTTAAGTCTGAAAAATCGAGAATTTGATTTTCGGAGTTGGGAGTGGGGTCCACCCCTTGGATGCACAAAGTAGTTAGATAGACAAAATTAGGGGTTCGCGGAAAAGTACTATTCAAGAAGTAAAATCACGAGTTAGACTTACAGAGTTGGGGCGGGGTCCACTCCTCAGCCCCCAAAAATCTTCAAATTAAAAAAATAAAAAGGTTACCAGAAATATTTTTACATGCCGAAAAATCGTGAATTAGAATGTTCGGACTTGTGGGTGGGGGACTCACCCGTCGAGTCCACAGAAGACTTCAATACAACAACTACAGTTTCACGGAAAACAATTTTTCAATCCTGTAGATTTTTGGCGTTGGGGTGGGGGTCCACTCCTTGGATCTACAAAAGACTTCGATACAAAATATAAGAATTTATCAAAAAATGATTTTTAAGCCTGAAAAATTGAGATTTTAATTTTCAGAGTTGGGGGTGGGGTCAACCCTTCGGACTCACATAAGATTTCAATTGAAAAAAATGAACAATCCCCATAAATATATTTGAGAGGCTGAAAATCGAGATTAAATTTTTGGGGTTGGGGTGGGGGTCCACCCCTCAGATCCACAAAACACTTCGATCAACAAAATAAGTGGTTCACGGACAATCATTGTTCAAGCCTGAAAAATCGAGACCGACGTCTGAAGTTGGGAGAGCGTGGTCAACTCCTCGGATTCACTAATATTTTAATCGAAGAAATAAAAAGTTCATGAAAATAATTTTAAAGGTCGAAAAATCCAGAATTGTTGAGGGCAAGAATCCTCCTTTCGAGTCTACAAAATGTGGCAATCGAAATGAGAGGAGGTTTACAAAAGATAATTTAGAAGTTTGAAGAATCGAGAATTAGACTTCCGGAGTTCAGGATGGGCTCCACCCCTCAAGTCCACAATAGATTTTATTAAAACAAGGAAAATAAATATTTAATAATTCAAAATCGAAAATTAGACTTTCGGAGTTGCGGGTGTGGGTTTACCTATCAGAACCACAAAATACTTCGACCAACGAAACAGGGGTTCACGGAACATTATTGCTCAAGCCTGAAAATTCGAGAATTAGACTTCCAGAGTTGATGGCTGGGTCAACCATTGGATCCTACAAATAATTATAACTGAAAAACTGTAAAGGTCACGAAAAATATTTTTAAAGGGTAAAAACTCAAGAGTTAGATTTTCGAATTAGGTGGGGTTCCACTCCTCGGGTCCAACAAAAACTTCGATCAGAAAAACAAGGGGATCACTGAAAATTATTTTTCACGTCAGAAAAATGGAGAATTGGATTTCCAGAGTTGGGGGCGGGGTCAACCCATCGGGACCACAATCGATTTGAATCGAAAAAACAAAAATTTAATCAAGATTAAATTTGAAAGCCCGAAAAATCGAGATTTATATTTTAGGAGGCGAGGGGGGTCTATCCCTTGGGCCCACAGATGATTTCGATCAAACAATAAAAGGGTTACAATCTTTCAACCGCTAACAATGAAGAATTTCGTGACCGGAGTTGGGAGCGAGGAATCCTCCCATCTGATCCATACAATACATCGAATAACAAAGTAAGGGGTTCACAGAAAACTATTGTTGAAGACTGAAAAATCGAGAATTAGACTTCCGGAGTTGGGAGCAGGGTCAATCCTTTGGCCCTACAAATGATTTCAATCGAAGACAAAAACAGTTCACCGAAAGTAATCTTTAAAGCTCGAAAAATCAATAATTAGACTTTCAGGGTTCGGGCGGGGGTCTACTTTTCGATTCTACAGAATAATGTATCCATCGAAAAAAGAAATTAAAAACAAAGTTTGAAATATCGAGAGTTAGATTTCCGGAATTCGGGATGCGTTTTACCTCTCAAATCCATATTAGATTTCGACCGAAAAATAAATTACAGCAACAATACGTACTTTTAAAGGCCAAAATATCGAAAATTATATTTTTGTGATTGGGGGTTGAGGATGGGTGGGCACCCGTCTGATCCACAAAATCCTTCGATCAACAAAATAAGAAGTTCGCGGAAAATTATTTTTATCAAGCCTGAATAATCGAGAATTGGACTTCCAGAGTTGGGGCGTGGTCGACTCTTCGGCCCCATAAAAGATTCCAATTGAAATAAAAAAATGGTCACCAAAAATATTTTTGAAGACCGAAAAATCAAGAATTAGATTTTCGAAGTTGTGGGCGGGGGCTCACTCCTCGGCAGTGGCGTAGCCAGGGGGGATGGGGTGAATCCCCCCCCCCCGAGATGAGAATTTTTTATTATGCTGGCAGTATCACAGTGAATGCGCGAAATGAAATTTAAATCCAGATACATAAATACTTATTATGAACCAATTTCTCGAACATGGATTGTGCAAACTGAGAGGTGACACAGATCAGAGTATCCACAATCATCAACTAATTGGTTGGTAGGAAAATAGATGTGTTAACTGAAGTTGAAAAGCACAACATACTGATACGCCAATGTAAAAACATACAGTTCATGTTAGGTGTACCTCCCCCCCCCCCTCCCGCCAAAATTTTGCTGATCCCCTCGGAAAAATCTTGGCTACGCCACTGCTCCTCGGGTCAATAAAAGACTTCGAATAAAGAAATAAGCAGGGGCTCACGGAAAATGATTTCTTAAGCCGACAAAATAGAGAATTCAATTTCCAGAGTTGGGGGCGGGGTCAACCCAACGGGTCCACAATAGATCTGAATCGAAAAAAGTTAGCCATGAATAATCTTGAGAGGCTGAAAGATCGAGAATTAGATTTTCGGAATTGGGGCGGAGACAACCCATCGGGTCCACAATATTATATTATTTTTTTTATTTACTGAGAGTGTTGTTGCCTTGCTGCTATAATCTAACTATTATTAAAACAAACGTAAATTATTAGATGAAGATTAACGCATTATTTGAATTGAAAATATGAGACATTCACCAAGAATAACTTTGAGAAGTCGAAAAATGGAGTTTTAGATTTTCGTCGTGGATGGGAGAGTTATCCTTTGATCTACAAAAGATCTAGATTAAAAATAAGAGGTTCATGGAAAATTGTTTTTTAACACCTACAATCGAGAATTTGATTACCGGAGTTCGGGTGCGGTCGACCCATCGAAACCACAAATTATTTCAATTGAAAAAAAAAAAAAAAAAAAAAAGTTTACCAACGAAAACTCGAAAATATACTCTGTCGGTGTTGGGGGCGCGAGTCCATTTTTCCAGTTTACAAAATGTATCAGTTGAAAAAAGGGGAGGTCTACGTAAAATAATTCGGAAATTTGAAGAATTCCAGAATTCAGGACGGGCTTCACCCCTCAAATCCGCAATAGATTTTATTCAGAAAAGGTTCACGAAAAATGAATATTGAAGTCCGAAGATTCGAGAATTTGATTTTCAGAGTTGGGGTTGAGGGTCCACATGTTGAATCCACAAAATACTTCGATCAACAAAACAGATGTTCGCAGAAAATTATTGTTCAAACCTGAAAAATCGAGAATTTGATATCCAGAGTTGGAGGCGGGGTCAACCTATCGCGACTCAATAATTAGACCCCACAAATTATTACAACTGCAAGACGGGAAAGGTCACTAAGAATATTTCTGATGGCTCAAAAATTGAGAATTCGATTTTCGGAGTTGGGGTGGGATTCCACTCCTCAGGTCCACAAAATAATTTGGAAGTTTGAAGAATCGAGAGTTAGATTTTCGGGGTTGGGGTGGGGGTCAACCCCCAGGTTCCACGAATTACTTCGATCAACAAATTAAGAGGTTCACTGGAAATAATTGTTCAAGCCTGCAAATTCGAGAATTAAATTTCCGGTATTGAACCCACGAAAGATTCCAATTGCTAAAATTAACAGAGGTCATAAAAAATATTCTTAAACGCCGAAAAATCGAGAATCAGATTTTCGGTGTGGGGGGACTACTCCCCGGGTCCACAAACGACTTCCGTTTAAGAAAAAAGGGGGTCCGCGGAAAATTATTTTTGTAGCCTGAAAACTCGAGAATTAGACTTCCGGAGTTGGGGGCTGGGCTCACAAAATACGAAAAAATAAACATTTCACCGAAGAATTCCGAATTTTAAAAAACACATTTTTTGTGACCGGGAGAGGTTGAAGGGACTGGTGAAAGACATAATCTTGGTGAAAGACAGTTTGTACATACTGTATGACGGTATAGGTATAATGAAGCAGAATTCCGAATTAAAAAAAAACCACATTTTTTGTGAGCGGGTGAAGTTGAAGGGACTGGTTAGGAGCGACGTTATTTTTCATCTTTGTGTAATGTCGAACATCGAGGTTCGAAAATGAACGCGACGTAAAACACGACTTTTTCCCTCGAGCTGGAGGAGTCGTTCATGCACATGCGCATATAGAGCGTCGAAGAAACTTACGATTTTATAATATAGAGCGAAAGAGAGATTATCATGTTTGCATATCTCCATTCCGAGGGAATTTTTCCTTTTTCTAAGATTTTGTTTAAGAGTTTTTTTTTTATTTTTAAATATATATTTATTAAAGGCCGTTTATTGCCATATTATATTACAATGACTATATATGCCTACAATATTATTATCGTAAGTTTTCCCAGTAGTTTCCCCCACTTCCCCCCCCATTTTATGAATTCGTTTTTTATTTTTTATCATTACCCGCGGTTTTTACATTTTTAGTTTTGTTACTGCTTCAACTTCTTTTAAAAAGTGCGGTTCTGTTTATATGTATTCCTTTGCGTTTTTTTCGCTATTTTGTAATTGGTCTCTTTATCGCTGTATAGTGTTTCATAGTATTTAGTAATGCACCTGTTTATTTCATATCGGTCGCTTATTTTAATTCCCTCTTCGTTCTCAAAGTGTGTAAACAGTTGTATGCCTAGTCGTAGTCTTTTTTTCATGTGTTCTATGTTTTTATTTCCCTCAATCGTTTCTCTTATAAGTCCTCCTTTTGTTTGTTCTCTCTGTCTTATTTTCCTTCTTAGTATACACTTTTTTTTGTAATAGTTTTAGAAACATGTAACAGCTTTGATACCTCGTTTTAATTTTTAACAGTGTGACTCTTTTCCTGTACAATTTTTTTGTACTCATGTCGATATCTTTGTCCTGCTGATCATTTTTTGTTCTTGTATTCATTTTAGAATTTTGTACAGCTTTTCTTATTGCATTAACACGCATATTATATACAAAGGTTGATCCAAAAGTAATGCCTCCAAGCCCATACCTTAGGAACCACTGGACCTGGAAGAATGCGCACATGCTCTCTGGAAAGATAGACTCTTTAGCTTCAAAACGAGGGGTCGGTCAGTTCCGTATCTACTTTTGCTCGCGAAATATGTGTTCAAAACGAAAACTGGCTACTGCCGCTCGGTACGTGCAAGTATTTTTTGACGCTTGAAGGTGCTACGCCGGTTGAGATTTTTCAATTCGTCATCCGATGCTACACAATACTCTTTTAGATATTTTTCAAGATATCTGAATAGATAAAAGTCACTGGGAGCAAGGTCGGGGTATAAGGAGGGTGCGAAACAAATTTAGTACTGCGACTCCTCTAACCTGGTTTGAGTGAGTGCTGCGGCGTACGGCCTTACGTTGCCCTGTTGCAGTAAGCAGATACCGCTGGCAGGTCGAACGCGGCTTAATCGGCATCGTAAGGCTATCAAGGTCTTACAAAGCTTCTCAGCATTGATTGTGGTGTCTTTTTTCAAAATCCCAAAATTTTTTATCAAGTTTGGCAACAAGTTTATTCCTTTTCGGCAATCGAACACACCAGCCTTTGTTTCTCTTGCCCACATCCGTACCGCAGTGATATCAAAACACTCATCCCCAAAACGCACCTTTAATCGTCGAAAAATCTCAACCGGCGTAGCACCTTCATACCTTCAAGCGTCAAAAAATACTTGCATGTACCGAGCGGCAGTAGCCAGTTTTCGTTTTGAACACATATTTCGCGAGCAAAAGTAGATACGGAACTGACCGACCCCTCGTTTTGAAGCTAAAGAGTCTATCTTTCCAGAGAGCACGTGTGCATTCTTCCAGATCCAGTGGTTCTCAAGGTATGGGCTTGGAGGCATTACTTTTGGATCAACCTTTGTATGTAGTCAATGTGGGTATTATGTTCTGCACCTTCGAAAAATAAAATAAAAATTGTCATGTTTCAAATTGTCTCCAGAGTTTCGAAGTTATTATGAAACATTTCTAATTTGTAAAACTTCCAGGGAACGTAGCGTCCAAAAAACTGAGCGCGCCAAAACATATACATTCTCATGTCGGCGCAGTCCGCGAAGCAGACATGAAAATGCTCTCCCGTGGTTGCTGACTCATCTGCAAGAACAATAGACGAATAATGACCAGCAACTTGAGGAAAATTTCAAAATCTAAAACTTTGACGAATATGATAATTGAACATAATTTCAGAACAGGAATCTTCAAACGACTTGTATGCGAAAGGCGAGTAAGATTTATTAAATTATCTGTAGTTCCACACACTGTAAGAACGATCAATGAATTATGACAAAAGTCTCGAAAAATCCTCAAGATTTTTAAGATTTGTTAAAACTGAAAATTGAACTTAATTCAGGATCTTTAAACATTTCTGTGGCTTCATGTTCGAAAGCATGAAAATGTATTGAGAAGGAATACTAGTATAAATCTTAAATAAGATTTTCAAGGGGAAAAATCTTAAAAGTCAAATAGTTGGACAAAATGGAAAATTAAATCTGATGTAACACGATGGGTTTCACTAAAAATTTGTCTACGAAATTAGTGTACGTTTCATGGAAAATTGTATTCACCTCAGAAAAAGTAGTCAGAAAGTTCGGATAAAAATGACGAAAGTTTGAAGAAATTGAACATAAGTTAGTTCGATATCGTCAGTCTTTGTACAACTCGGGGACGAAAATTGAGAAAGATATCTGGGATATTCTGGTCACATTCTAGACAAATGATAGTAAAAAGGTTGAAGAATAAAACATCTTGAACTCGTATTTCGAAAAATTCATAAAAATGGAGCTAATTTAATATTTTTGACCAAATATAATGTGAAAATTCAGCCTGATTTGTGGAAAATTGAAGTCAATCTGAGATTGTAATCAATGAGTTCTAACCAAAATTTTTAGGAAAAATTCACGTAATTCAAATAATTCTACGGAGTGGAAAACTGAACCAAATTCAATATTAATTCGTATTCAAACATTGTGTGTACGATTTATGAGAAATTACAAACAAAAAAAAATTAAAGGGGTTACGATAAGGCCAATGATTTTGATCATTTTAAATGACAATGTCAGCACATTTCGGCACAATTGGGCACAATTCATTAACACAATTTCAGCTCTGAAATCACAACTTGGGCCTGGGGGTAGAATTTCCTCAGCCCCCAGTGGTGGTTCTCCCATGTAGGGGCAGCACAATTCGAAATAATGTCAGCACAATTCGAGCACAATTCGTTAACACAGTTTCAGCTCTGAAATCGCAACATGGGCCTGGGGCGGCATTTTTCCAGCCCCCCATGGTGGTTCTCTCGTTTAGGGGGCAGCACAATTCAAAATAATGTCAGCACAATACGGCACAATTCGAGCACAATTCGTTTACCCAGTTTCAGCTCTCAAATCGCAACTTGAGGAGCTGGCATTTCGAGTCCCCCATGGTGGTTCTGCCAGTTGGGGGCCGCACAATTCGAAATAATGTCAGCACAATTTGGCACAATTCGAGCACAATTCGTTAACACAATTTCAGCCCTCTAATCGCAACATTGGGGGCGGGCATTTCTCTAGCCCACCATGGTGGTTCTCCCATGTTGGGGGCAGCACAATTCCAAATAATGTCAGCACGATTCGGCACAATTCGAGCACAATTCGTTTACACAGTTTCAGCCCTCTAATCGCAACTTGGGGGGCGGGCATTTCTCCAGCCCCCCATGGTGATTCTCTCATGTAGGGGGCAGCACAATTCGAAATATTGCCAGCACAATTCGGCACAATTCGAGCACAATTCGTTTACACAGTTTCAGCCCTCTAATCGCAACTTGGGGGGCGGGCATTTCTCCAGCCCCCCATGGTGGTTCTCCCATTTAGGGGGCAGCACAATTCGAAATAATGTCAGCACAATTCGGCACAATTCGAGCACAATTCGTTTACATAGTTTCAACCCTTAAATCCAAATTGGGGGGGCTGACGAAATGGACCTTACATCGAGGTCGCGTATCAGTGCTTGGGTCCACTCGCCTTTGGTCGAATGGGCGAGCGCGTCCTTCCACTTCCGAAGCGTGTCCTGCTGGATAACTCGCTTGATTCGAAGTGCTTCCTATTTCGCCTTCGGAGTTCGATCGGTGGTATACATGCTAACATGCCTGTTGCCAACGAAGAAATAGTGCGGTACGCACTGGCACACCTCATTGCGGCTTTTCGCTGAATTTTCTCCATTTCTGTTCTTGTGTAGGGAATCTTGATGACGTCGGCAAATACTGGCGCCCCATATAGCAGATTCACGTACATCTTTCTCCTCATATCCCTCGGTCCTCCAAGGTTCGACATCAGACTGGACAGCTGTCCAGCTACTCGATCCGCCTTCTCAGCTGCCCGTCGGAAGTGCTTTCAGAACTGCAGTTTCCCGTCAAACGACAGCCCCAGGTACTTCGGGGCTGAACAGAGCCCAATCTCCACACAAAGGTGGGTGGGCTGTACTTGCGTCGCGTCGTGAACAATACAGCTTCCGTCTTCTGTACCGCTAAGCACAGAGCCCTGCCGACTCAATCCAGTGGGTCAGCATCTCCAATGCCTGGTTAACTCGTCGCGTGACCTCTGCTGTTGATTCGGCTTGGTACACCACCAGCGTGTCTTCGGCATAGCAGATCAGCTTGACGCCGGGTGGTAGTGCCAGCCTCAGCATTCCGTTGAAGGCGACGTTCCACAAGATAAATCATTCGGCGGCCGTTAAATAACTCCGTATGATGCGCACGAGGTAACCAGGTACACGCGCCAACTCCAACGCGCCTCCATGATACGCGTATACGGAATCGAGTTGAACGCTTTCTTGATTTCGAAATTGACCACCACGCAGAACTGCCCCTCGCGGATCTCCTTCTGCATCGGAAATAATAGCATCTGTACCTTCAGAAAATTTCATTTCCATAAGCGGAAATTGTCAACTTGGACTGGGGGCTCGAGCGAGTATAAGTCAGAGACGAAACTTGACTTACAGTTGGAGGGGGGGGGGTGGAGAAGGAAAATTTGCCGACAAATATACAGGGTGGGCCAAAAGTTAGTATCGGGAAAACCCATTTTCACCATAATATAAAAAGCATTAGGAAAATGGGTTTTCCCGATACTAACTTTTGGCCCACCCTGTATTTTTTTAACTAAAAATTCGCCGACAAATTTTTTTTAAATTTGAAAACTTGCCGATTTTTAATTGAAAAAAATAACAATACTAATAATAATAATAAACCAAGAAACGAGCGTTCTTAGAAAATTAAGAATTCAAATATACAGTTTCAAGTTTTGCCAACTGCCAAATTATTGGGGTGTTCGACCCCCCCCCGCCCCACCACCACTCTATAGTTTTGTTCCTGCAAATGCAGATTGGAACCTTGTCCCCCAAGCACTTACATTTTTACATTTGCGCACATGAGCATACCCTAGTCTGGGAGGGTAAGATGGAAGGATGTTAGATAGGTACTCGAGAGAAACACACAACTTTCTTTACACATAAGGTGGTCGTTCACTCTTGGTGATTTTTTTTTAAATTATCTCTGATTGATCTCCCTAAATTGATTCTAATAAAATAAATAAATAAATAAAACCATGAAGTTTTAGGTCGATCGGATTAGGAAACTCCGTGCCCCAAGCTCGCTTTCATTCTTATGGGAAAAACACATGGAGTTTTGACTGTTCCAGACTAAATTTCCCTCTTGGGTTATTCTTCAAAAATGCTGATATTTCAGGTATGTTTTTTCAGAGGTTGTTTGAATTTTTTTTTTTGATGAGAGTCGTTAAGAGGCGTTCTGTATAACATATTGGTAAGATTGGGCCGACAGTGAGGGGATTCTGTATTTTGGCAGGGCAATCAAAATGATGATTGCTATGCCGAAGGACACTTTAAGAAGTCTATGCCGAAAGACAATAGCGAACAAAAAATATTCTGCTGTCGACTAGTAGATTCCAAAACAAAAAATTATATGGAGAGTTGATAAAGGCATTCTAATCCATTAATCAGATGTAATTATTTCTGAATGATAAACGTCTATCGTAGCATAAAGATGACCATGCCGAAAGACACTTTTTTCTAATTCTTAATTTTAGATAATAATACGTGAATGCACGAGTCTTGTCACAAAAAAAAAAACGGGATTTGATATGCGGACCGTATTGTACTGATAAGAATATACAATTTGACCATTAATTGCGACGAAAAATTATTAAAACTCCTGTCTTGTGATCGGTTGAAAAAGAGCCATGCCGATGAACAAAAATCTTGGAACAAGTTTTAGATCTAGCCATACTGACTCTCACACCCGTGAAGATGCGATTTCAGTGTTACTTTGTGATTCCTTCATCCATTTAAAGTAGCACTACGTTGTCAGTTTGTTCTAATATACAGTTTGAAAATTTATGGAGGGAAAAAATAATAAAAATTGTTCGAGGGACAGCCATGCCGACAGACACTTTAGCATATTTAGTCCAATTTTGACCCATTAGAAGTGGATTAAATTTTCTTCTGAAAGCTTGAAAAAGTAAAATTAAGTCATATCTATCAACGAAAAAAATAACAACAAAATGCCCGTATCATTAATAGCTTGTGAGATAACTGCTGGGTACTGAAATATCAACATTTTCGAAGAATGACCCTCCTATGTTCAACAGGACCAAAGCCCGTAAATTAAACAGTAGAACATTTGCTATCGGATTCAGCTTGTGACATTGGAAAATAAGTCTTTTGCTTTCAACTTTTAGATTTTAATAAAATCTTCAACTTTCTCAAATATCAGGCTCTAGGTCAAACAGAGAATTTAGTAAAACAAAATAGTCATCGAAATTCGAAATTCACCGTATGCTACCGACTTTCAGATTTTCGAAATATCTTCCACATTTCAGCTTTGTTTCAGCCTTTCAGATAACGTTCGATACTTAGCTTGAAACCTTCGACTTTTGACTGACTAGTCTCTGACAGGAGTCTAGGGTACTCCATTTTCAGAAATGAAATTTGAGTTTCAGTTTGGGGAAGTGGAGACAAAAATTTTACGACAAATATTTTTTTAAAGCTAAAAAGTTGCCAAAAAAATTAAAATTAAAAAAAAATTGAATTTGCCGATTTTATAATCGAAATATTTGTTAATTGAGAAAACAAACTAACAAGCATACCTAATGAAAAATTCAAATGAACAGTTTCAAAATTTGCCGACTGCCAAATTATTGGGGGTGTTTCAACCCCCCCGCACCCCTTATAGTTTCGCCCCTGGTATAAGTATTACAATAAGCTTGGAATTCGTCCGCTCGTGTAACTTTTTTTCTTGGGCGCATGTTGAGAATTTGGAAGACTTAGGCCCCAAGTTCTTCCCCATTTGTGCCTACACTCACTTTGTCGAAGAATTTGATTGATATAAACCGCCCGTGTGTTACATATTCTAACGATATTGGCACAGAAAATGCACGATTATCGAAATACTCGTAATTACGTTTGGGATTCTCTGCAATGGTTAATGTCGCTATAAACTCAGAACTTTTTTATCGCTCTTTGTTATCGTTGTTTCTCTTAATTACGAGAGCCATGTCGATCGTTCTTCATATCTCTCGAATATTTGGGAGAATTCGTCACAATACCTGTTCTTCAAAGCGGTTGGGACGGAAGTTTTGATATTTGATTATGTATTATTTCGTTGGGAGGAACTTTTCATGGCATTTTCTTAAATTTCGATAAGCAGGAGGGAGAGGGGGTTAGTCAAATTATTGTCATTGATTGCAAAGGAAAAGGGGGTGATTCAGAACGGGCTAAAAACAAAGTACATTATATATGAACGGCCTCTACTCTTTCAGCAATAATCAGTCAAACAATGAACGTGAATATTTTTTTACTGTACGAGTTATACGTGGAATAAGCATAGGGGGGGGGGGTATATCAAATATGAAACGCTTTCGCAGTGGACGTTGATCAACGCATCGTAAATTACATTTCCGAATACTGTGGGAGGGCGGAGGGCAGTGCAGCCCGAATGATTAAAAATCACTGTTTCTCCGACCTAACATTCGAAAGCATCGCGTGTTCGAGGAATTTCAGTCCTCGCAAATATGAAATTACACGACGTAGCGGTCACTCAGCGTGCACCAGCTAAGGCATGATCACGAATTTGGACCAAGAGATAGAACGATGAACGACTAAATACGAGCAGTACTCGAAAGACGACGAATAATGAAATATCGAAAATATAAAATGGTTTGAACGTTCAACCGTTCGTTGGTGTTTGCGAGTTCGAAATCTCCGAGGACGCTGAAGGAAGGAAGAAATGAATGAGAGAGAAAAAATTGGAATAAATCACGCGTACGTATTGGAAACGCGTTACCAAATGAAACGGAGATCGCCTTTCACGTGCAACTTTCGTGCACCCAAGAAGGAACCTTTTTTGCTCTCGTTCAAAACGGAGCGGAGAGTGTGCACAGTGCACCCAGAAAGTCGACGAAATTACACGGAAATGTATACCGAAGTTCTCTCTTACATGTAGCGAAATGCTAAATGTATCTACTAACCTGCTTTTTTCCTCTTTTTCCCTTTTTTTTTCTTCTACTTTTTTATTGCAGTAAATCAACGAGCTGCAGCGCACGCTCGTGTTATTGCAATAAATCAGCTGCACGATTGCGTGTGTTCTCGCATTCTTTTCTATATGTATGTTTTATCGTATATAGGTACATTGTAAACAATTCGAAAAAATAACTGCACTTTTTTCTGCCCTCGGCACGAGTGCCCTCATCGAGGAACGTAAAATCAATTCGGTATCGCCGAAAAGTTTATACTCTTTCCTACATCGCATCGCACTCTATCGATATGACAAAAAAAAAAAATGCACTTAGATGAAGTTTTTCGTTGGGAAATGTTTTTTTTTCCCGCTCATTTCCCCATTTTGTTTAATGTGGGCCCGTCGAAAATATACAATATAAGCGGGCGAATTTCATCCGATAAAACTGTTTGCTCGGAGCGGTTGGAAAATAAAACGAGTCGTTTAGTATACGTAGACATGTATTTACGAGCCAGGGAAATCAAAGTGACCGTGTTCGATCAAAAGTGACACTGCACTGCACCGCAATGCGTTGGTGATGGTGTGGAATCGCAGCCAAAAATGCGCGGACGGCGGCAACTCGAATTTCGACCATCGCGAGTACAAATCGTGTATAGATTAAAACGTCGGTTTTAAATAATAATTTATACTCGCCATTTATGTATAAACGCGGTACCGGAGAGAGATTAACGAATCAAGACAAACTATGTGTAAGAAAATACGAGCCAGAAAGCGACCGTAAATTTTCGAGAGAGTCGCGATCGTGTTCTATTGGTTCGAAAATAAATTTCCGCTAACTCGTAGTTGTCGTCGCCTTTTTTTTTGGGGGGGGGGGGGAAGTTGGTTTTGGTTTTGTGCGAATTGTACCCTGTCTAGTTGACACCGTACCGGTCCCACCGCTGCGCGTGATCGAGTACCGAATTTACGAGTTTACGAATTTTCTTTCCTCTATGTCTGTGTCGTCGGAATACGCCAGACTACACGTGGTACGAAGAGGAAATTTAACCGCCCGAAACGCCCTTTCAGTTTGGACAATTTTCCACCGTGGATTCTCGACGGCCAAGTTCAACGTGCCCGGAATAAAAGTGAGAATAACGATTCGACGTCGTAAAGAAGAGGAACGATCGTAAACGGTGTTTTGTACACCTTACCGAGCTCGTTAATTGCAGTTATACCAAAAGATTAGCTACCCTGATGTTTATGTCTGTTACTGTTAGGAAAGGTAAACCTAGTGACGGCAATGGGTACGTTTCCCGGGGGAAGGAAGCATTTTTGATGGTATTATCCTTGACATCTTTTCGTCACGTAAATAACAGACAACGTTCATTATCACTGAAATCTGATGAAAAGGGAGAGGAAAAGTGGGTTAAAATTATACGTTGCACCCCTTATCCCTATAATAATTCTCCTTTCGATCCCAATGGTATTTAGTATTTATGGGAGAAACCGTACTCGGCAATTTTTCCAAGGTGAAGAGAGCGAAATTAATTACTATACTTAACTGCTTAGTTACTAACATAGTTCAATTTCCCCAGTTGCGTCTAGTTATATTGTGAAGACGTCAAAAAGCAGATGTTAGCGTGTATTAGGGTTTTCTGTGGAAATTCATAATCAGTGGCGTGCATTCCAGCAGGGGCGTAGCTACGGGGGAGGGGGGTCTGGACCCCCAGGCATCGGCTGACAATGTGAAAAAACTAAAATTTATTCTGGTAGTAGTAAGTATTACACCTGTAACGTTGTAAAAGTAACACGACCCTCCCCCCCTTCATACCCAGTCTGGCTACGCCACTGCATTCCAGGCAAGCAAGGTAAGCACCGCTTACCCTGAAAACTCCCGGGAAAATAAGTTTTCGTATACAATGTCAACTTCAACTTGTAACAAATGAAAGATAATGAAACCTTGGGCAAAACAGCGACTGTATTGACGCTTACAACGCTTATGCTTAAGTATAATTATAATAAGTCCGCGGGAGATGTACCTTGTTCAGCGTTCAACAATCCTCATTCATGCATATTTGTGTAGGACAGCGAGGTGTGCGTCGAATCTAATACTTCTTTTCCATACTGTGCGTAAAACTGCACGACTTACACTCCGCCTCCATATTAATTACTAACACAAAAACACACTAGCATGTTCAACGCAACGAAACCTGTGCGTTTGTTTGCGTTCTGGAAGCACTATCAGTCGAGCTTGGCTACACTCGAACGTCCAAGTTGACAGTGAAACGTGATTATATTCTTCTACTAGTCAACGCGTTATGTTTGAATGCTCCGTGTTTCTTTGCCCACAAAATGCTTACTCGAGATCTTATTGAAAAGCCGTTTTTGCGACTTACTCTTAATGAACAAATAGAAATTATTAATGGATGGAAGCCTGAACCAGAATTACCATTTTTCAAAACTGAGCAAAAGAGAGATGGTTCGAGTTTTACTAGACATTGCCACGTATCGCAATATGAAAACATTTTGTAATTAACCAGTTGTGAAAATGGTGGAAAACTGTTTTGTTGGTCATGTCTATTCAGGGACATACCGATGGGGATGGGCTCTCCCCTGTAAGAATTTTTCACTCAGCAGTTGGGGAAATCCAACGAGTCAAAAGGTTTTGTTTTTTGCTTTGATACTTGGGAATTGAGTTGCAAAGTTGGAAAAATCGAACAAGTCAAATGTTTTTTTTTTCTTTTTTTGCTTTGATACATGGTAATTTTGAGTTGAGTCAGTTGGGACTTTCACAATTTTTGCCCTCCTCTCTCTTCTCTCTCAGGAAAAACTCTTCGGTAGTACGTCCCTGTGTCTATTATTCGTCACAGAAAATAATAAATGCATGGAATGACTCTACACAGGGATACAGCAATTTGAATAATTTCATCAATGCCGTTTTGTAGTAGCATGTTTCACCTTTTTATTCTGATTTTTACTTCTCTACGCTTAATATCGCATTAACCCCTAGGAAAAATCATCGCACGCCACTGGTCATAATTGACCAATTCTAGTGATATCCGAAGTGAAAACCCATCTACTACGTTACACACTAGACAGAAAACTTAGAACTGTCGAGCCATTCTACTCTTTCAGTTAGGAGTGCACAACTTACTACTGCGTAAAGTGTTTCATCCGTAATTTAAAAAAGTTCCGCAAAAACTTCAGACGAGCTTTCTTATTTCAAACTACAATTCCCATTTGTCAGAAAGTGATAAAATGAGATTGAGAAATGAACCAAGATTGTGTTACGGTGAACTTGATAATAAATAGATCAATATCAGACATGTTCGATGTGAGATTTTAAAATAAAACCTACGATTATACGGACACAGTCCTGTACTATTACTGACAGAAGACCTTGCTAAATTATGTGAAACCTCACATTTTAATTGACAGCAAACTCAGTCTCTACCAATGAATACCAGAAATACAAGAAATCTAAAATTATGCCTCACTAAAAATAATGTGACCCGCATTCTTGATTTCTCAATGCGTTGTGTGTGTGTGTGGGGGGGGGGAGGTATATATCTGCTTCTACTCGACCTCCTGCTTCTTTGTGTATCAATCAGTTACTCCATCCGTCAGGCGGTCTACTTGCCTGCTGAAAAAAGTCATTTCAGTACATCCCTACCTCCAGCTTTTCATATTCTGCTCTTTTATCCGTCTGCACTCTGCACTTTCTTTGTCTTTTTGCTTGATGGTTCTGTAATCAATGAAGAGTGCCCCCTCCCCCGCTTCTTAATTAGGTTCGAGCTGCAACGTAGTATCATAACCACGAAAACCTCCAAATGTGCCTTTACAGCGCCTTAATTCGAGAATTTCCCCGATAGATAGATGGATTGAAATCGAGACCCGCGACACCGAATAGGGGCTAGATCCGACTTGAATGAAGTGTGTTTCAGCGAGGAGATTTGGTCACCAAACGACCGGATAGCAAAGTCTTGTAGGTTCTGAAAATCGGGCACATGGTACCCTTTTCCTCATTCGCTTTGAAATCATCCAGGGTTCGGGGGTTCAACCTGGCCTCTTCATTAAGTCCAGCGAACAAAAAAGTAGCTAAGTATGCCCGAACCCAGCATTTCCTTGTCCTCATGGCTTCTCTGGTAATTATCCTCTCTTGTATTAAAATTAGTTTATACGAGACAGTAGCGTGAATAGAAAGTTTTTAGGGGGGGGGGAATTAAAAAATGTTGAAAATTAAATAATGGGTGTCGTCTAAAATGCTGGTTGATAAACTCTAAAATTTTACTTGTCTCTCGGCTTGTGGGGGGGGGGGTATATCCCATGCGCCTTTCCCTATATGTGCTACTGCTACAGGAGTTGTTGTCGTAGACATTTTTAGTATTTACGAACTCAATAAATTAAATCAGCGCATTGACTGTTCAGCTTGCAAAACTACATTAATTTAAATATCCGTAGTCTTACTTAGGATGTACTTGAAGAAGGAAGTGGATGGGTAAAAATAGCTAATTTACAAACCTGAAGAAAAATAACTAACATTTATTTGTTGCTCACTGATTCTAAAAATTCTTGGCTGGAAAAATTCAACTCTCGTTCCCCTTCTTAGTTCAATTTATTTGTCACAAACCAGTCACTTGGCCCTGCCAATCTATTTTGAGCTACACTACGAAGAATTTCTGTATGAATTAATCTGTCTGACCCAAGTATTTGTATTAGAATTGCTGAAAACCAAAGCAAAATCAAAGCTTCGTTCATTATCGTTTCAGGCCGTGCTCTAAAGAGAAGCAATTTTCCAATATTCCTATGGGTGGTACAGACATATTTCCATAATTTCTAACCAATTAGACGAACGATTGTGTAGTGATAGAGATAGCTCCGACCTCAAACAGAGAAGCAATATGTATGTACAATTACGATCTACCTACTATTTTAATGAGCAAACATTTACCATAATTCGAAGGTTTTTACTTCTTATTCAAATGTCTCTTTTAGCGCTCAGAATAGAGCGCGTAGGGTATTACTCGTATTTCATGACAGTTGCGATATCTCGGTAGAAGCTAAATCGATTGATGAAAATCCTTGAATCTTAATTATCGAACTTTTAAGCCACATCAATAATTCCCAGTTTCATATCGATTTCACATGAGAACTAGGAGAATGGCTACCAGTTTCAGGGTATGAAAGTTTTAGGTACTCGAGATATCTAATGCTCGCAACTATCTTGAAATTTCAAATTTATTTTTGACATTTCCATATTAAAACAACACTTGAAAATTGGCGGATTTTACTGTATTATTTCAATGGAACTTGTGGTCTAGTTACTTCATTAAGGAAGAAAATAATTCCAGTAAAAGGGATTTCTGATACTCTCCGACAAAAAGTTCCAGAGAGAAGCTACGTCCTTTTTGGAGTAGAGCAGGCCTTCAAATTGGATTGCCAAGTACGAGTGAGCGGTCAAATCTGAGGCATATGTGTGGGTAAATAGCGAGAAACTTTGAAAGATCTTTTATGTTCATATTTTCTCGATGATGACGGAGAGTGAACGCTGAGTTGTGCTTGCATACTTAGCTTCGGGGTATGAAAAGCGATTGGCACGATTCAAAAGGAAGCTGGTACATGGAAGTAACGTCTTCGTTCTGTCTTTAAAATCGTACCTATTTGATCTAGAATCTGTCACATTTTCCAAATTGTGAAATCCAACAGTAAAATACTCGCGGTCTCCAAATAAAAATTTAATGTAGTTTCTTGACCGAGACCTATGTAGTTACGTGACTTTCCTAATCGTCACTCTATGGCAGTAGACGTCCGTAGGCTTCATCAGCCGAATCTTTTTTTTTTCGAACACCATTAATATTTTGCGAATTTTACGACCATGCCATTTAATTTTGTTCTTTTTACACGGTCTACAGCTGCTGAAACGATTAAAAATGACAAGGCTGCCTCGATATTTACACTTTCGCCAAAACTGTGTCGTAAAATTTTTTACACTCGATCTTATACTTTATAATTTTTTCCTTGATGTAGTAAAATTGTCAAATGGTCGCTTCTGTCACGATTGGTCTTCGGGGGTTGTTTTCGTGAAGAAAAGGCGAACTTGGATCGAGTTGACTACAGCAATTATGGTCTACTTTACTCTCGTAGACAGTGAAGATATTTCTATGTATACCCGAAATTTCGTTGTGAAGTTTAATATAAGTACCCAGTTTTTCGCCATTAACATACGAACTGTACGTTTCCACGTGCTACATATATTAGTTGATCAATTCGCAGAAAAATATGGCGAATGTATAACTACCCAGTTCTCGAGGGTACTACCTCATTGAAAATCGAAAACATCATTGAACTAAATGCGAAGCTTTCTTTTCATTTCGCTAGTATGTTTTCTAATAATTTGTCTAGACTAGACGCGTTCTAAACAGACATACTCGCAGACGTAGTTTGTTGCAGAAACAACAAAATGAGAACGAAAGCTGACAGCAGTGAGGGGGAACTACACTGATTCATGATAGCACGAATTTACTTGACTGCTGTTATCTTGCTCTTTGGTAACAGGTATCGAAACGAGCCGTTAGATTAACACATTTGCTAATCTATTCGCTACCTGCTCTCAAAGCGCAAGAAATAGCTGGATAAGTCATGAAGTCAATGTTTTTCATCCCGTCCACTCATTTACCTTAGAACTGAATTACAAATCCTGAAAAAAGCTCAGTGTTCTTCTAACTCCTCTCCTTTGGCTCCACAGGACCAACAAGGGGGCTAATGTGAGCTAACACCAATTCTGACGCCTAATAGTATGTCCGAAACGGGGTTTCCTAGTTCTGTGAATCCATTTTTGAGGTAATTTGTCTCAGCCCCTTCGCAGTGGAGCTTCATAGCTCCACAAGTGGACTAATATTGAATATTATTGTGCCCCTAACTTTGGAATATTAAATGAAAACATATCGAGCAAAGTATCAAAATTGTGGTATTTTGGGTCGCTGATCACGAATATCGTTATCAGATTTTCGATCCAACCCCTGCTCGAGTCTCAAATTTAATTTTTTCTACCTTCTGAGGAACTCACTTGAATTTGCCGAAAAAATTGGACACAGTATCGGAATCAGGGTGTTTTGAGTCGCCATTCAATCACATTTTCGAACTATTCCCAATTTGGTCGCCAAATTCGACTTTTCTCTTTTTCCAAGGGGCCCTAACGTGACCAAATTAGGAAATGTACTAGTTTTTTTTTTCTTGAGAAAATGAAAAAAAAATGAAAAAAAAAGAAAGAAAGAAGAAAAACTTTGTTCCATTCTTTGAGGGGAAAAACGAGTGTATTCCCTTGAAAATTGAGAAGAAAATTATCCTTTCTCCTTCGTGAATAAGAACGTCGTTCTTCCTTACAAGGAACAAAATTATTCTCATTTAAGAAAGCGAAAGGATTCTTCCTCCTTTCTCGAGAAATGAAATCGATCTTTCATTTTTCAATTTTTTCTCCTTTCTCAGAAAGAGAAATTCTTTGAAGAATGTGAAGTAGATAACATTTTTCCATTCTTCAAGAGAAAAAACCGTGCTCATTCCCTTGAAAAAGGAGGAGGACATTATCTCTTCTCTTTCGCGAATAAGAATATCTTCGCTCCTCCTTGAGAGGAATAGTTATTCTTTTCCAAGAAACAGACGGTATATCTCCATTTTCCTAGAGAAAAGGAAGCAATTTTTTATTTTTCAATTTTTCTTTTATTTATCGGAGAAGGAAATGAAGTTCTATTTATTAACTTTGGGTTGAGACTCGGTCCAGTTCATCAAAACCTTCCTTTTGTTTTAAAGAAAGAAATCTTTACATGTCTCGGGCATTGAGACTCTCTCTGTTCAAAACTGTAAAGATCTGTAAAAATTCCATTGAGAATTTCTGAAAAATCTATTAGGACGTTGCTTTTGCTGAAAATATGTTGAAGATTTGAAGATTTTAAGACTTGTACCAATTTGTTAAGCTGAAGGTGACTTTTCAATAAACTAGGTATCAAAACTCGGTAAGCCTTGTAAAAATTCTTTCAAAATTTTCTTCGATGTTTGTTAAAACGCCTTAACAATTTCCTAAAAATCATTCAAAATTTTGAGACTTGTAATCTCTAAATTCAGATTCTGTGAAAATTTTTACCACTCGTTTTCAACAATAGGAACACAGGTCTTCTCATTGAGGAAAAAAGAGGGAAAATTTTCCTATAATGCCATTATTAAAGAAGTTAAGAGATTCTCTTTGCTCAAGAAGTTCTTCTCATTCGGGAAAGTGGAGAGACTATTTTTTTCAATTTAAAAAAGTCTCATCGAGCTTAACAACTGGCCACTATTAATTCCAATGTCTTACATTCTTCAAATCTTCAATGATTCTTCAATGAGTTTTCTTAGCAATAGAGTCCTAATGAATTTATTTGAAGTTTCAATAGAATTTGTATACGCTTTACAGTTTTGAGTGATTTTTAGAAAATTTGAGCTTTGAACAGTTTGATAGAATGTTCAAAAGTCTTGAAGTCTTGACGGATGAATTTTCATTATTTGTCTTTAAACGAAGCTATTATTCTCATTCGGGAAAGGGAAGAGATTTTTCCTCCTTCCTCTAGGAAAGGAATGAATTTCTCATTTTTCAATTTTTCCTGTATTCCTAGGAAAGAAAATTAATTTCTTATCATTTAACTAAGGAAATGGACCATTTTTTCCTTTTTCCTCAAAGAATGGAAATGGTTTCTCATTCCTTAAAGCGGGGAGAGCGAAGTTCTTCTCGTTCACAAAAGATAAGGGATAATTTTCTTTTTCTTTCTCAAGGAAATAAACACAGGTTTTTCTCACGAAGAATGGAACGAAGTTCTTCTCCCTCAGCAAAGGGGGAGAGAGGTTTTTCCACGCAAATTCCAAGGAAAGGACGGGTTCTTTTTCCAGGAAATCTTACAAGTGAGAAATGTCAAATTCAGGGGCTGAATCGAGGTTGGATATTCAAATTGAATTTTCGAAACCTGTGGCTCAAAATATTCCTGTTCCGAATTTTTGTTTAATTTTTTCAACAAAATCAATAGGGTTACTCGGATGGGTAGAAAGGACGAACTTGGTTCCCCAGTTGGAGTCGGAGAAGTCTGATTGAATTTTCGAAATTAGCGTTTCGAGGGACCCCTTTGTCCAATATCTTGTTTAATTTTTCCAACAAAATCAACTTAGCCTCTCAGAAGAAGATAAAGTCGAATTGGGGCCCAAATGAGAGTTGGGTCGATAATCTGTTGCGATAATCGTAATCAGCAGGGCAAGTAGAAACATTAGGGTGGCCCTTATGTACATGTAAAATTTTTTTGTTGGAATTTTTAAGGTGCTACCCCCTGAAGTGGTTACCTATCATGAAAAAATGATACCTTAAAAATTTCGTCTTAATTGGGCAAGGTTAACCCGTACCTCAAACAGGTCAAAGTTCGTTAATTGTGGTTGCGCGTCGCATTACCATTACCTACGGCGAGCCGCGCGGTGTAGTTGGTAGAGTGACGCAGTTACATATAGAAAGCTCACAACTCGCTAGAACTTTATTACAATTTTTATTAGAATCTTCACAATTATAATATTTAAGTGCAGAAATACCCTACAACAACGTTTTCGTCTGGTAATTCGGATAATTTTTACGGTAATTAGACACAACTTGAACAATAAATCGCTTCTGTTCTTCATTTGTGCTGAGTTTGTTATTGTACTCTCCGATAGCACATAAATCCCTTTCGGCGGCATCATTAATGACTCGAATTTTTTTACCATTTCTTTTGCCTTCATGTATTGTTGGTCGGTATTCCATTCCGATGGAGGTTTTTGTAAAAAAAGAAGTACCTACGCTGAACCTTTTTAAAAAGATATTAACTTTTCGTCGATTTCTTTTTTTACAACGTTCTCGATTTCTGCTTGTTTGATATTCAATTTTAGACTTGTAATTATCATATTTTCCTCTTCGAATTCGATATAAATATTTTGGCACATCTTTTCTTCAGTGTCGCTTGGGCAGAAGAGAGAAAAAGGGGACGGCCTGCAAAAGCAACAAAAGTGCTACTTGTAGAGTAGGCACGAGCTTAATCGTTGTATAAAATTTACTGTTCATTTATTTCATTGTCCAAGTTTTCTTAATGCTTAATATTTTCAATACTGCTAAATTATACCATTCTACTGTTCCTTTCTTCCATTTACTGTTCCACATCTTTTAATACTGCTGCTCAATATGTTCAATACTGCTACTTTGTCATTCTAATACTCGTTTGTTTCACTTATTGTGATAGTATTCTAATTTAATGTGCTCACATATACTTCCCTAAACTTTTAAGCAAGTTAAAATCTGCCTATGGAGCTCTTGTTGACATATGGGGACGTACCGAAGAGTTTTTTCTGGGGGGTGGGGGTATCAAAGCAAAAAAAACCTTTTGACCTGTTAGATTTTTTCAACTGACTCAACTCAAGATTCCCAAGTACCAAAGCAAAAGGAGAAAAACCTTTTGACTTGGGTTCTTCCAACTTCTCAACTGAATTGAAAGTATCAAAGCAAAAAAAATTTATCTTGTTGGATTTTCCTGACTTGCCTGACTGAAATCATGGTAAATTTTCCCAACTACTGAGTGAAAAATTCCTACGGGGGGAGTAAGTTTCCCCCATGCGCCTCCCATATCAGTACGTCTCTGTTGACATAGGGCATTGAAACCATTGTTTCGCGTAAATGTTTAGGCCTCATGAAAATACAAACTTCGCGAATTCCTCTCATAGTGACAGCGTTCATTTTAAATTCATATCTGAATAAATGAACTTTTAGGGAATAAATGGCTTTACTCATCCAACGAGCATGGTGCATTGCCCCTGGAGAACGAAAAACGTGTGTACTTCCTTTAGGCTGTTCCCAAAAATAATACCAAACTCAGCCAGTTTTTTGTAATCATCTCGCCTAAGTTTTAACTAGTCTGTGTAATGTTCCGTACATAGCCGCGTCGTTTTACCGGGAACACCGCGTGGCTCGGCGCGGTTTATAATCATGCAACGCGCTACTGCCATACACAAACTTTAACATGTTTGAGGCACGGGTTACCCTTGACCAATTTTGATGAAATTTTTTTGGTATGAGTTTTTCATGGTTGGTAACCATTTTAGAGGGTAGCATCCAAAAAATTCAAACATTTAAAAATAAGGGCCACCCTAAGAAACATGTCCCAAAAACACCAAAATATGAGCATATAATATTCTCTAAAGAACTTCAATATGTCGAAATATCCCCTAACAGGCAAAATATTCCCAAGTATGCGATACATATAGGCATCAAGATTAAAAATTTTTGAAACTAAATAATGCTGACCTCAAGATTTGACCATCTAAATGATTTAACACGAATAAATAATCAATAAAAAAATAATTAATAATTAATAATATTATATTTATGTGTAATACATCCTCAATTGTATTTCAATAATAATGAAAAATTTGATAAAACAAATTGACAACGAGATAATTTATTAAATTTTGTAATAAATCCAAAATTTAAAAAGAAAAACATGGAAAATTTAGCGAACTGACTGAAATGAAGTGACGGTTACATGTTTTTTTTTTTTTAATCTTTTTAATTCGGAGCTTCTGCGATTATCTCTTTGTATATTTTTGTAAATACTGAAAGATCGAATGTATTGATAATCGATGAGTATCGACAACTATCAATGACTATCGACTACAATATCGACTATCGATGACCATCAGTATAGAAAATTTGTATCTGAAAACATCGCAAAAATAACAAAAATGAGAATAAAATGGAAACATTTTTGTAAAAAGTAAAACCCCCCAAAATATGCCGTTTTATACTTTTGTAGCTAAATATGCGAAAATACATGTGTCATATCAAGTTGGGTTCAAAAATCAGGAAATTTTACGAATTGTTGAGAAATGTTATGAATCCCCCGAGAATATCCAATAGGAAAAATATGCAAAAACAAATTTTTACTTGCCGTGGTAATCAGCGGCCTAAAGTACCCCTATTTCAATATCCTGTTCAGTTTTTTCAGCAAAATTAACTTAGCCCCTCGGAAAGAGAAAAAGTTGAATTTGAGGCCCAAATCGGTGTCGGATCGAGGATCCAACACGATATTCGTAATCAGCGTCCCAAAATACCCCTATTTTGATATTTTGTTCGCTATATTATTACCATTTGAAATTTCAAAATTGAAAGCACACCTCAGCCCCTCTCGTAGGCGGGAACAATTTTTTCACGCAGATGTTGGACTTCACCAAACGACGAACCTCTTTTGCTGCGTATTGATCCGACACTTTGTTCCGAAGATATTCAAAAGGAAGGGCGGGGTGGAAATTCACTGGACACCCGGTATATAAGATGCCTATTGCGGCTCAACTCATACGGCTACCGATCGAGCATCTCCAATTCAGATAGCCGGGCAGCTTTTAAAATTACGATTCGGATTTCAATTAATTCGCTTAGTTTGTGTCCGAGTGCGCGTAAAATTGGAGAAAAAAATGATAGCGGAAACAAATTAACGTTAATAAAATGAACGGCGGTGGCGTTAACGTTTCTTCGTATTTATAGACTACATGGAATATAATTTGCAGTAAATAGAGTTGCTGTACAGCTTCGAAGCCGTGCCATTTCCCAACGTAAACAATTTCGTCTCGCCTGCTCCGCGTTTCTCGTATTTAGCTGCTTCTTTTTTTTTTCTCCATTCTTATTAAATTCTGTTTCGGGACGAAAACGCGTTATCGGTGTCGAAACATGTTGAAGCAAAAAAAAAAAAATTTAATATTACACCCTTTACAGCATGCGCGAATTTATGAACTGGCGTCGTCGCCGCGGCGTTAAGAACAAACGCTAATATTCCGAAATAGCGGGCAGGGCGGGGGCGCGCACGGTGCAACTTTTTGCAGCTGCTTATTACCCGGACCGCATAAATCAGCGGACCAAAATGTTCGTTTAAAAGGATTAAGGATTTATAATTCAGCGCGTTTAAATCGGTCAAGTAATACGTTCGAACGCGAGTTAGTATTATTTCCGGCAACTCGCACACCGTGCCGGCTCGTGTCCGTGTCGAGCCAGGCGATGCCGCGTGGTGTGTGCATCGTACTGCTGCCCCGTATTCGGCCCGTGCATAGTGGACGTGGACAGCCCGGCCCCGCCTTACCCGACACTGTGTCACGCTGTCGACTTGTGGACCGCCGCCTCGCGGTTACCCGACTTCTTGCGTGTTAAATTCATCTTCGTTCCGTGTTCAACATCGTTCATCATTTTGCGAACTGGGGCGAAAACTCTAATTTGATTTCGGATTACAATCCGAACAACGATAATTTCACTCAGCGTCGAAACGCGCTTGGTGTTCAGCGTGATTTCGTGATCTAGAATGTCGAGAAAAAAAAAGAAAACAGTGCCGAACTGCGAGTAGTTTCTAACCAACGATGGAGATGCTCTGAGAAACCCGATGATCATCATTGGACTCAGTGGCGTAGCCAAGGGGTTGTCCTGGGAGTCTGAAACCCCATTCTTTACGATTTCTAGTTTTTCTAATTTTAGCACCCACTGTACCCCTCCTTCTTTGGTCGGGACCAAATCCCCCTCGAACACTAGGCTGGTTACGCCACTGGTTGGACTTATAATACATATAAGAGGCCAAAGGAGCTTTTGGCCCGGTGGAGCGAATGCCTGGAGAGAAGAAAACAAATTACCTTGCTACTCGTCGAAGATTGGCAAGCAAGAGCAAGCATCTTGACTCTCGAGATGAGTCTTGAGCAATCGATACTTTTGTGTTTTATATGAAAATTAATGAACAATTATCGAGGTAACGATGTAATTACTCGGCAAATATGTTGACTTTCAGAAAGCCTTCGACACGGTGAAGCACAAATTCCTATGGGGGGGGGGACTTTGGAAAAACATGGGATAAACCAAAAATACATTAGAATTATCAAAAATACTTATAAAGGGGCCGAAGCTTACGTAAAGACGAACAAGGTTAGGGAACGATACAAAATCAAGAGAGGGGTAAGATTAGGCGACCCACTCTCCCCCAGTCTATTTATTAGCGCGTTAGAGGAAATTTTCCGGGCATTAAATTGGGAAGGGAAAGGGATAAGAATAGATGAAGAATATTTAAATAATTTAAGATTCGCGGGCGATGTGGTGGTTATACTCGTAGCTCATTCAGTTGAAGAAATACAACAATTAGGAGAAGAGTTGTATCAAGAAAGCAAGGAAATCAATTGGGGGAACTGAAGTTAAAAGAAAGCATGAAGTAACATATCTGGGCCAAATAATATCTTTCAAAAATAGAAGGGATAAGGAATTGAACATGAGAATAAAGAAAGGCTGGAAAAGCTATTGGGGGCTTAAATAGATTTATAAGGGGAAAATGGGGCAAAAATTAAAAACAAACGTATGGGAAAGCGGTACAAATCCATTCATCACGTATGGTGCCCAAACCTGGGCTCTGACTAAGACAGAAATAAATAGATTAGGAAATACACAAAAAGCAATGGAGAGAAGTATGTTATAAAAGTAAAAAGGAATGATAGGATAATAATTATAGCAATAAGAGAAAAAACTGGATTAATTGGGATAGAATATTGCATTAAGAAACTGAAATGGAAATCGCGGGACATATTAGCAGGCAAAGAGGGGGACGATGGGAAAGGAAAGCGGAGGAATGGGTGCCATATGGGAGGAAAAAGATCGGTGGGAAGGCCAGTGACGCGTTGGTGAGATGAATTCAAAAAAGAAGTAGGGCCATTATGGTGAAGGGAAGCGGCCATCCGGAAAAAATGGAGAGACGACGGATAGATCTATGCCCAAAAATGAGGTGAGGCGATACCGGGGAAGGGGACCACCTACCCCTCGACTCAACAACCATAATAGATATTAAGAACGGAGAATGGGTGTATCGTCTGCTTATTATTAGAAGTAAAAAATCGAGGTGATATCAATCTGTTATGTTATCAGCAAAAATTCGGTCCTCCATAGCACATTAATTTCATTCCTAGGGTGCTCAATAGGCCCAAATTTGATTCACGATTTATAAAAATGTTCGCATTCCACCGAGATATTTTTTAAACACAGTCATTCAAGAACAAAGTTTATCATCAAAAAATTTGTGCGTTTACTATCTTCCCCCCCCCCCAATCATATACTCCTATGGTAATTGTGCTGCGCGGGTAAACACCCTATTGCAATTGCTTTTTCATTTTTCTTTAAATAAGAGTGAATTGTTTACAGATCATAGTTCAGGTTTAACTCAGTTTCGTTCTCTGTCAACTGCTGCTGCCATCTATCGATCAGTCGGTTTACTATTATGAATGTATCCTCTCCGTGTTAGGCTTACAATTTACAAATGCAACTTCGAAAGATGAAAATAAAAATTCTCATTCTGGCGTTCGTGCTTCATGGCATATTTGTTTTATCGCATAGATGCTGGTCCTGTGTCTGAATATTAGCTTCAAAGCTTTAACATTTCAGATTTGGTTTTGTTTTATCAATACCAGTGTAGGAAAAGTTAGCGCAACAACAGGATGCGAAGAAGCCGGAAGTTTTTGCAGTTTTAGGATAATTTTGAGAAACCAGAAGTTGGAAGCTGAAAGTTTTTCAGCTTCAGCAAACACCCTTTTACTACCTCGCTATCTGCGAGGTAGCTTGGTTATTACTAATTTTCATAGGAATTTTCATCAACAACACGAACGCACTCTGCACTCAGTTTAGAGAAATAAAACTAGATCTACAGGAAATTTCTATCAACTCGAAAGCGCTCGGCAGTCAATTCAATGAAACTACTGAAGATGGTTGGGAGAAACAACAATAATGGAAAAAAAAAGTGATTGTAAGAAGCTGGTGGCTGACCCTCAAAACCAAGCATATGACGAAGGGGCAAAAAGCTCTCGTCTCGCTTGTCCGATTTTTCGGTACCATAGGGAAAAGAAGCCCCCAAAATTAATAAGTCTGTACAATTGTTTAGTAGTTACCTTAGAAACGTTATAAAGAGACGTCGGAGGGGGGGAGATCATAACCCTTTACATTACCATACAAATTAACATCAGTCTGATAGGTGTAATGTGTGTAGAAGTCCCATTATTTTTTGCAGTCTCAGCAATTTATGCGAATAGATAGGATGTAAATACTACACTGTGATTCGTTTTCCCACAACGATATCTACCTGCCTGTGGAAATTTTTTCGTACCCCCCCCCCCTTTACATACAGCACCAGTAAATTTGCGTTTTTACGGCGTTTCGTTGAGACATTTTTTTTAATGAATTGAATGAATGTTTGAAACTTCCATTAGCGCGAATGACGCAATAGAAAAATGTCATCGAGGGCGAGATTTCTCACTAAATTCATTTTCGATCCGGCTTGACCTTAAATTCAACATGATGTCTCCACAGGCGAGAGAGAGACGAAAAAGGGGTGAAGTACACTGTGGGCATCGATTCGTTGGTTTTCGTAGCCTCCAAATGCGATTCTGACATATTTGTGTGGAATTTCAAATTGTGGTGTCTAGAGTGAAAGCGGGAGCTCAAAATTGAAAAATTCGCGAATCGTACGTTTTGGTAAAGAGTCCGTGCTCTCGAAGCATTTATACACTGAAAAGTCGTTAAATAGTTGCATTAACTAAATAAAATTTCGAACCACTGTGCCCGCAGGATTAATAAGAATCCTCGATTTTTGACTACATCACTATTCGATAATTTACAACAGTGCCTAACATGTCTTTTTTCTGTTTTCAGGTATGTTTGATTCAGTTTTATCGGATACGGATGTTCCTGTTGACATCCTTGGCTAATTAGTGAGTAGGCTGCATCTAGTTAATTGCAACCGTATTTCTTATTTTCTATTTTTAACGCCGAACTACGGAGCCAAAGTTGATGGAAGGAGGCACGAGCCCTCTCTTCCTTTAAAACCATCTCTTTTTTCATTTTTGCTGTAAACCCGAGCCCTGGAATCCGCCCTTTCGAGCATTACCTCAGAGACGTCGGGGATACTATTAGGGCTGTCTTTGCCCTCTTCTCTTCTTGTCGACAAACCGGCCTAGGTCGAAAGGTAGAGTTGATACGTGGGCTTGAACCCGGGACCTCCGGATTCTGATACCAGCGTGCTACCCTCTCGGCCAACCAGACCCCCTACCTTTAAAACGTCCTGGAATCCTTCCAGATTAATCTATTTTACCTAACCCCTTTTTTCTTGAAAAGCTAGCATTATGAGGTTTTAATTCCCCTCCTCCAAAAACATAACCTTATCTCCGCCCCTCGCTAAACCGAAAGAATACTGAAAAATTTGGGACGACTTCTGAACAACGCTCCATTTATCTACCTGTTTATTTGACCATCTATTTGCTTCGCTATCACTCAGTCAGCTTTGGAAGTAGTGCATCCATCTATTGCAGATTTCGGAGTTTTTCCTTTCTTAAAGAGGGGGGGGGGGGAGAGAGAGAGAGAAATGTAGATGGAGGCTAGTTTTTCAGTAAATGATTGTGTATGTTATTCATTCCTTCGTGTTCGGCTTCTCAGTATATTCATCTGTTATCATTTTGATAATTTCTGCTTTGTATGTGTGATGCCATTTTTTGTTATTTAATGTGTTTTACGGCTTTTCGGTCAATTTTGCACTTTCTGCCATTGGTTGACGTTATCTTCAATTCTAAAATGTCAGAAAATATGTTTCACTTTCATTATATCGAAACGTGGAAAATGAAATTTTGTAGAAACTGGGCAATGCGTCCTTAAATGTGACAAACAGGCACTTGTCCACACAATTCCAAATTGTTAAATCATTAGTTTAGGTCTTTTTGAATCAGAACCACGCTCCCCTTCTTCTTTCCCAATCCTCGCCATGCGTTACCATGAATCTGTTAATTCTAAAATGTTAAAATTCAAAATATCAGCTTCCGTTTTCTGTTATCGTAGAACCGAAACCATCCATTTTACTTGCTGTATTTCTTTCATTCTTGCCGCTTTTATTAGTACCATTTTATGTATTTATGTGTTTCTGAATCTTCTGTCTTTCATTTTCATTTCTGTTATTTTCACCCTTAATACTGTCTTCTATGTGATTTCAGACATTTTTTGCCTTTCTTCATAACGTTTTCTGCTATTTCTGCGTTTTCTTCCAGTTTAATAAATTTTGCCGTTATCCATCAGTTAACTCCGCCACCATAAGATATTTAAATACAGGGTTCTATGGAGAGGCTAAAAAATTGATTTAGCTACTCTCACGAGAAAAATTAAAATTTCAAGATGAACTATTTAAACGTAGATGAACTTCGCGGGAGGGGAGCTAATACTTGCCCACCGTGCCCCCTCTCCTCAAAAAATGAAAATACATAAGAAATCTTTTGTTAGAGAGGCAAACATCGACTTTTTGAACGGAATAGCCCAGCCTTCTTCCCTTTCTCCGCCTTACAATCAAAGTCTGATTAAGAATGTATTCAGATATTAAGTTAGTGGTCACCTAACTTGACAAGCTTTTCAGTTCGGATATCTGAATCATATCGCACTAGAATTTGTGGACGAAAGAAGTTCCCCCCGTATACTAAGTGTCTGAATTTAATGAGAACAAAAACCTCGATATCGAGAGACAAAGATATCGAGAGACAAACCATTTTAAATTGTCGATCTGATGAAAATTTAAACAACTCGGTCATAAAAATGCTATCAAGTGAAGAAGTGAAATTGAGGTAGAGCGTGCCGTGTTCTCAACTGTATCAATGGTTGCACGCAGTCACTAGTCAATAACACAGTGCGGCCTCCGCAGATACGGGTAACTAACATAACGAAGAATCGAGGAAAGAGAAACGTTTCTTTCAGCTGAACGAGAGTCAGTAAGTTCGTGTGGTCGACTGCAGATAGCAGCTTCGTGCTTGCATATTTCGTATGTCTGCCGGAAGAGAGCGATGAAAGTCTGATTTACTATTAATGTCCGTGATCTTCTTGGAGAATGCGCTTCACGTATCACCCAGCAAAAGTATTTTAGCACAAAAAGTTGTACTAATTGTTCTTCGATGAAAATGTTGAAGTGTTGAAATGCGGTCATATGAGAAACCTTTTACGATTGTGAATCGGTTATATTTTTCGTTGAAAGCCCTGTAAACGTCGTGTTCGTAATTCGTATTCAGCAGTTGTCTAATCCTGTTATTCCCACGCTTTTGAATATTCATTCGACTTTATTCTAAAAATTGTGAAACAAAGGTTAGGAGAGGAGGAAAAAATTAAAAACTCAAAATATACAACGCTAATACTAACTTTCGTAATTTCTTTTTATCTAACGTAAGTTCCGGATTGAGGTAACGATAAAAGATTGCATTTTTGAAATACCGCACAGTAGTCCGAAACTTTGACAATGAGAGTGTTATCGAAAAAACTGAGAATGAAACATTCTTCCGACGTTCAAACTTTTAATTTCATCGTTAAATTGCCTAACAATTCTCGCGTTTTCGAAGTCTAGGAACTTCTGACCCTTTTGTTATGTTATCCACCGTTTATTTTATTAATTTTTTTCGAGAATCTAGGAAGTTTGTTGCAATAATTTACCAAAATCGCTGTTTACATTGATAAATTCTCCTATTTATGTACCTGTCTGAACACGTACTAGTTATTAATCGAAGCTCGCCGTGAAATGGTGAGAACCTGAGTTTATCGCCTCCAATTCTGAGTAACATTCCTAAGAATACCGTATTATCCTATATTAAGAGAAATTTAGATAAATTTCTAATTCGTCACCCTAACCCTTTCTCATGTCAATTTCACCGAGTTAGTTCGTTCCCAATTCATCACCTAAATACGCACTTTGAAACGAGAGCATCGGAATCGTGCTTATATTCTGCTTAAATTTTCTAAACGAAACGACTCTCCTCTCGGCGGAAACGTATTTCTAGCGCGGTAATGTATTTTCATTTCACCCTAACGATATACCAAAATTATTTTGCGATGTGAAGAAAAACAAGCGAACTACCAACGCTTGTGATGTACTCGTAATATCAACAAGTGGTCGCGGTCGTTTAAAAACGGTAACGCGTCAATTTTCGAGCGAGCTTTTGCCCCCGAAATTTAAATCTCACGTTTTTATAGCTCGCTCTACAAAGTAAATAAGTAACAGCGGTTCCATCGGCCTTCGCTTTGTTTCCTCGAAACTGGGCACGATGCTACCAGTTCTGCAAAGAAAGTAGAAGAATCATTCAAATGGAACGATATCATTTAAGGGATTACTCGAATATTTTGATATTTTTGTGCACAGAATTTTAAAACCAAGCTATCCTCGGAAAATTGCGCACTGTATCACCTTGAAAAAGCGAAGGGCTTAATTTCGAGGTAAATTTTTCTCAGTCAGGTACTTGTGGATTCACAGTTGAGGAAACAGTTCCAAGTTCCGTTTTCCTCCTGTCCATAGTGGTGTATCCGGCGTGATAGGTGGTTATGATCTTGAAACTATCTGGTTGCCTATCAGGTTTCAAGCTTTTCTGAAATTTTGCCTCAGTCAAAAGCAGGGGAACTAGCGGACCAGCGAACGTATCATCGAAAATTATTAAAATTTTCGATTCAGTTTCACAGGTTTCATTTGAACTTCGAAGGACAGTTTGCAGGGCTGAGAACTTCCGATGAACCCATTTATGATTTGTCATTTTGTATCGCGTAATGAAGATGAGAAGCTGTCATTATAATGAATTTCCCCCTTCTCCGAGCTTGAAAATTATGAAGAGAGCGAACGTTAACATACTCGTATTCCATTCTGAACCCGTTGACCCAATTCTGCAATTTAGATCTGATTTGGTCAGGTATATTCGGGCCGACCGACAATGTTTCTTTCCATACTACCTCGTGGCCATTTAATTTTAATTCATTTCCGAGTGCTCGTTGCTTATATTATTTGGGTTAACTAGATTATCTCCCCAATGCTGGTATAATTTCATCCGGGTTTTTAAAACGTTTTTACATGGCGTCGTCGTCGTATTTTCAAAGAATCCGGACGGCGTTGTCGTTCATCGTGTTTTAAAAGCTCTAACGAACGAATTGTGTCTCGGTTTAATAATCGAAATAGTAAAACAGTGTTTTCAGTTCGGAGAAGGGTGGACGAGGATGGACGAGGACGGATGGCGGCGGCGCTGGGGAATTTGGTTCGACGGACGTAAACTATCGAAGCGGAAAACGCGAGTATAAGAGCAGCCGAAAACTACGTGCGACTTCGAATTATATTCGATGTAGTACGTTCGCCATTTAAAACCCTTTATACGATCGCGAAATAATGTATTTAATCCGCGAATCGGGAGCGGGAAAATTTCATAAGTTTTCGGGAGATGAATGAAAGGTAAACAGCCTGAATGACTGTGCAGTAAGCACAGTCGAAGGGGGGAGGATGGCAGGGAGGCTCGAAATTAATCCATGTGGTGAGTTACTATATAGAGAAAAATATAGAAATGTTGAGAAAAAAGTGACAACAATGGATTTAAGGGTTTCATCCCCAGCATTATAGTAATTTTAATACGATCTCGAAGATCAATACTGAACAATGGAAGATCAAAATCGGAGTATTAGCTGTATCTAGTTTAATGTCAAATTTGGTTCTACTCACCTCAACTTTGGTTTTTCTCAACTCAGTCGGGGTTTTTCTAACCCGATGACGTCGTAGATTTTTCCCACCTCGACTTTGTTTCATTTCTTTTCAGCGTTAGGTTTTATCTCTTAAATTTAGCTTGTTTCTGCCTCAACTTCGGTTTCTCCCCCTTCAACTTCATTTTTTCTGCTCCTGCGTAGAAATCCTCTCCTCAGTTAGGCTCTTTCTTCCCTCAAGTGGTTTTTCCCAATGATATCGTGGATTTTTCCCACCTCAACTTAACTAAAGTTTCCCCCTTCGGCTTGGATTTTTCTTATCGCAATTAGTTTTTGACCATCTCCGCTCAGGTTTTCTCGCACTAACTTTTTTTTTGTTTCTGTCAAACTAAGTCTTTCCATCTCAGTTCAGGTTTTCTCACCTCAACTTGTAGTTTTCCATTTTTGCACTTCAGTGTGGTTTTTTACATCTTAACCCGAATTGTTTCCACTTTGATCTTTTCTTCGGGAATCCAGTAGGTTTCTATGAAATTTTCTCACGTTTGGTTAGTTACAACCGAACTCCAAGTTTGACTTACACCCCATTTTTTCTGAAATTTGATCTCTTAAGCCTTTCAAAGTTCGCACACCAAATTGCAAACTTCTATATTATATTAAAAAAGTGCGCGATTTTTCACCAATCAGTCATTCCTAGATTTTGATTATTAAAAGATCTGACGAAAATTCAGTCGCGTTTTCTGAAGGTAAGGTCATGCGGTGAATAAAGTAAAACTTAGATAACGAAGAGACAAGGTCTTTCCTAATAGGTTTTTTTTTGTGTGTAATTCCTGGAAGGGTAGACAGTAAGAAGGTACACGATTTCACTTGAAACCTAAGAAAAAGAAAGAAAAACGAAATGTCCTCATATCTCGAAATCTGACCGACGGGTTAGCAGAATTTGCCGAATGCCGATTTTCCGAACAACATTGAGGACGTATGACTTCCTTTTTTGTTGTTATGGCCCTGTGATAAGTATTTCAAAAAATATTTTCACTAATAAATGAGCGTGGAATAACTCGATAGCGTTGAATCTTCAGACTTTAAGTTCAGTAGTGGATGGGAGCACGAGACATAGTATGGTGTATTCTTGGTGGAGTGGAGTGGAGGGGGATGTAAACACCAGAATCTGGATTGAAATTTTACAAATTTCAAAAGCTCATCTTTTTAATTTTGGTCAATATTTTAGTAAATATCAGCTCAAATATTATGACAACACTTATTTTTCAGAATGGTCCAACTTTTAGGTGTAAGTTTATGAGTGGCATGGATGTTAACGCTCCTCCATGTGTCGATACTGGGCCAGGATTTGTATCGTTCATGGTCCAGGGCAAGGATGCCTATCGTTTAAAGAATTGTGTATCTCCTCAGCCTTAATCCCGCAATTTGATTTCTTTTCTCAACTTGCAAATTGAAAGTATATCGGACTCAACCAGTGGGTATAATCACTCTCCACGCCTCTCCTTACGTTCTTGCCCCAATCTCAAAACGTTGTATAACTTCTTTACTGTCAGTATCGGTATTCTTCCTCCGATAAATGTCAACTCTAAGCCACATTTGGTATTTCACGATTCCTTCTCACTGTTTTCGAGTACAATGTGTCCATTATTCGGATCGATCTGGAGACACCTTCGACACGGAAAGCATTTTTTTTTTAGTTACGATTCTATTTTCCCTGTTTTCCTTGTTTTTTCTAACCGGAAAACGTCCCAGTCAACTTTTCCTTCTCGAAGAGACAAACTCCTATCTCAATGTTAATTAAATCCTGTACTAAGTTAATTTGCATCATTAAAGAAACTTTTTTTTATTTGTGACTAGAACGAGGTCGTAACGATTCCTGGCGAAGTAAAAATAATAACTGCATTGGAGGAAGTGCACTACAGTCTTCACTCGTCTCACGTCGAATAAAATTCAACTTAATTCTTGTTCCAGTCGAATTAGAGCTCGTTTGTCTCGTAGCTACCGTGTTCATGTTGAATGTTGATTGCCCCAAGCGCAGTACAGAGCCCATTAGGTACAACGTCATAAATGCTCGACCGGACACGGACGCGGGCTTCGTATTTTTTTTTCTTTCTTCTCTCTAATACCTCCCGAGTGATTGTTCAAAACGAGGGAGAGAGAAGTATACTGCACGCGTACATATTTAGTCTACGAAAAGTATATAGATTACGTTGGCTGTTCCAATTCGGGTGTCCTTGCACTCAGACGTGGTTGGCAAATGGGCACGAACTTCAAGACAAATTGAAGGAGAAACAGAAACAGAAACAGAAAAAATATATATAAGAGGAAACGTCTAACGACTAGCTCTCGCTTATGATTTGGAAACAAGGCTAATTAAATGTGCTATTACTCCGCGGTTTGTATTCGCCCGAGTGTTGGCTGATTTCGCGCGCCATAAAATTTCGTATATTCGGTGTCACAGTTGATGGAGATGACGAAGTCGACGACTGGAGATCCGCGGGATTTCTCTCGCACAAATATACGAATGCCCCCCGCCTTTTATGGAGAACGGGCTCGGCTAATTCTCGCTGTATACAGATTTTCCGACGGCGGGTTTCCCGCGTTGTTTCCTGCTTTTTAACGTCGGTCGCAATGCTAACGGTTGAAACAGGCCTTGACGAAGCCCTTCCAGAAGTATAATAAAAAAACAAAAACGAAAGCCGGAGAGCGAAACAAAGTCGAGGCAGGGAAATGTGTATTTCGTCGGCTGCACGAATGTACTTCAGATGAATTCATCTAGAATGATTTCAGCGAAATGAGCACGTCGATTTTCCTTACAACTTTTGCCTAGTGACGCGAAATATTGATGGTTTCGATAATCAGCAAAAATTACCATTGATAGGGGTTTCAGATTGACAATCGATAGTTCTTTTTTCAATGGAAAAGAGTTCCAAAATTTCTCTATTAATGGTGTGTTGGAGTACCGCATTTCGGTTTGAGATTCGACTATCAGTGCTAGACTGATGCCTGCTAGTCCCTAATAGTTGTTAGGAATTAGGAGGTACGAGGAAGAATTATTAAAATACTATCAGTAGTTCAAAATAACAATCCCTGTTTACAGATAATTCCATTCTATACTATCAATATACCAACAATGCTTAAAGTTCTGAAAAATATCGATGTATTTCGATAATACTATCAATAATCATCGTATCACTTCTTTCGCCCACTCGGGCAAGTTAAAGCTTCAATGTTTCGTGCGACCTGTCCGATCGAATTATAGCTGAACCTGAATAAAATTCCTAATTACACCTTTCTCCTTCCATTAACGTATACTTTTTTTAACGTAGTCCCGAAATGAGGGTAGGGCTCAAACAGACCCTGTACACACCACACATCAGTACAAGTCTTGTGGCAGAAAATGTTGAATATTTTGTAGTATTTTCAGTGAACAGAAGGAATGCAAATCACTTTCGAACCAGAGTTTTCATACCTCTCCATCTACCCATTCCTGGAATCCTCTCTGTATTTCTCTGTGTTATTTAGTGTTATAAATTATTTTATTGTTTCAATTTTGACACTTCTCATAGCACGAATCATCGAATCGAAATATTAGCGGAGAAGAGGTGGGATGACGGTCCACGTCGCACAGTTTGATTTCAGTATAGCACGTTTCAGCTTCTGAACATTCTAAGATCAATTGTAATACATTTGTAAATTCAGTCTTCCTAAATGCCGAGCCGCCCCTTACCCGTGCGACAGTCTTTAATTAGGTGGAATAAATATTGAAATTGAATTCAACGAACTTCCAAACCCATGAAATTATATTCGTATTGTATTTACTGACGAGTTTAATCCGCGACCTCCTCACCTGACCTCTAGATGCTACATTTTCAAAATAGGGTGAAACATATTAAAAACGAATTTAGGTAATCCAATAACCGATGAAACGACATCCATATTACATTTTGTGAATACTTTGACCACCAGCCCACTTCCAGTTACTGTAATGTGAATCGGTTGCGGAAATGAATTAGTGACTCTTTAAATCTACTCGTACCTATAAAACCACTCCCGTATTACAATTTATGAAACGTTTGAGTTCCCGCTTTCTTTCAGGTATAATAATTTTGGATCTCCTACCAAACCAATATAAAAATCAATTTTGTGACTTTGCAACCCCCTCCCTCATTCCCATCTGATATCTCGATTTGATGATTCGTGTCAATAAGAAGTGTAAAAGTTGTTATAAAAAAAGTAATTTGTGTTTCTGAAGAACACGCAAAAAAGAAACAACACAAATTTCAAAATGTGATATGGGGTGAGATTATGTAGATGGCGATGTACAGAAACTGTTTTAAAAGCGATTGGTAGGTGTCTTCTCTGGAGGTCTGGTTGGCCGAGTGGATAGCGCGTTGGTCTCAGATTCCGGAGGTCCCGGGTTCGAACCCACGTAGCGACTCGTCAGAATTCTCGACCTAGGCCGGTTTTTCGGCCAGAAGGGAAGAGGGCTAAGACAGCCTTAACAGCCTCCCCGACGTCTCTGAAAGTAATGCTCGAAAGGGCGGATTCCAGGACTCGGGTGGAGAGCAAATTAGAAAAAGAAAGGTGTCTTCTCTGTTCCCTGAAGTCGATGAGAAGATCAAAAATTTTACATTTCTTGCCACGAAGCCTGCGTTAATGTGTGGTATTAATTATGCACAGGCTGCTCGAGTCTCCTTCCTCTGTTGCGGGGCCACGATTAAAAGATATGGCGTGGTAGGATGTATAGCGATGCATGCATGCCAAAATGGCTCGTAAGACACCACACCCCCGGCCCCGGAAACTACCCTTTCGAGTATCGTCTCAGTGGCCGGAGGGACGCTTTGGGGCCGGCCCGAGCCCCCATTTCGCCGTGTCGCTTCCGGTGCACGTATCCTGCAAGGAACACCATGGGGTTCCCTATTGACCGAGGTTCGCGCTCCCGAGCACTAGCATAAAAATTTCAGGTCTCTGGTCTCTTCTTCAGTACGTATAGATATTTCGCTTTTTGCGATTAAAGGACATATATTCACATATTATCGTTTAAAGTAATGTCCATTTGGTCACTGATGCGACACATGGAAGGATAGTTTCCGGAGCCAGGGGTACAGTGTCTGAGGGGTTATTTTGGCTTGCGTGCATCGCCATACGTTCCACCAAACATGCTTTAAATTTAAGGGTGATAATTGAACCTAGAAGTGTCATAAAGAGTAATACATGAATGTTAAACTGTTTTAGTAACTCTTGAACAAGTTTAGAAAAGTCTTAAAAAGTTTTAAATAAGTTTAGAAGAGTCTTACTGTGTCTTAAAGAAACTTAAGCGAGAAGTTGTGATCAGGTCTTGAAGAGCAAGTTTGAAAGAATTATTAAAAGTCTCAAACGTGTCTTGAACAAATCTGTTGGGAGAGTCTTAAATGATCAGTGAAGTGTTTTAAAAAGTACGCACTTTCGTAAGAGCTTTAGAAGGCTTCAAGAGAAAGATGGTACAATCAAATTTGGAAGCCATCGAGTGTTAGGAGATTTTGAACTGTTTTAGCAACTCTGAAACAGGCTTGGAAAAACCTTGAAAATTTTCAAAGAAGTCTGAAAGAGTCTACAATATTTTTATATGAACATTGAAGTTTGAAGAGTCTGAGCCAATCTTGACTAAACGGATGGCTCCGTGGTACCTAAACATGCAATGTTTTCCAAAAAATTTTGCTCAGTTCAGAAATTAAGAGGTTAACAAAATTTGATAACACTCTTAGAAAAGGTTTTCATGTTCAGAGTTGGTAAGGAAATAGATCATTCAAAACTCCAGTTCTTTTTTCTCATACCTACTATCTCAGTTACCATCGTGAAGATATGAAAATGACCCAGTTGTCCAATTTGAACAGTTTTAACGAGTCTTTAGCAAGTTTAAAGAAGTGTTATAGAGTTTTTAAATAAGTCGGGGGGGGGGGGCTGGAAGATTCTTACTCGCACATTGAAAATTGAAGAGACATTGACTTTATTTTTCGAGGTTGTCCTTTGAGTAATTACTACCCAAATTGATCCATATGCATTAACCAATTTTAAACGTGGGATATTCTACAGAATATTTTACAAAAAATAACGCTTTTGACTTTGTATCTTTGGTTTTACTTACTTCAAATGTTTTCGCATGATGCGACTATCGATAAAATTCGTTGGTCTACCCTACCAAAAAAAATTTTTGTAGTATAGTGGCGTATATGTAATGAGTTTTTATGAAAATGGGCGACTTTTCTGCTAACGAGATGCAATGGTGGCGATGACAATTTGAATTTATAGGTAAACGTAGTGTAATCGTATGCTATTGTTTATAGGTATATTATGTGCCTGGGTACGTATTTACTTGATGTTATTATATCAAAGGAAAAGTAAGATGTGGTACATATCTGGGCGCAGCCATGAGAGAAATTTCCAATCTCGTACAAATCACATGACAAAGTATGCTAACCAACATCTGTTTTTCCGTTCTTCAGTATACAGCGTTATTCGATTTTTTAGGTCTCTTAGACACTTATTTTATTATGGCGTCCAGATGTAAATTCTTTGCCAAAGCGAGCGAATTTTCTGAGCAACCCTGTTCGCTATGATTTCGGTCATGAGTTCTAGTTTTTTTCTTCGTATAAAGCTAACAACCGTTTCTCACCTATAGACGCTCCATAGGTTAATATATTCACCTGCACGTCTTGCTATCTACCAGTGTGATTAATAAACTGTCTAGATGTCTCATTATATACTTGTCTGCTTGTTTGGCTGGCTAGTTTTCTGTCTGCTTATTACTCTTATTTTCCATCTTATCTGTTTAGTTTATATTGTTTTGCGGGCATTGAAGTTTTTTCTTTTATTATTTTTTTGGTGTGGGAGAAATGCAGAAAACGAATGTTACGAATTAAGAACTTATTCTAGTCCTCCTTTGCTCTGTGTTGAGCAGGATGTTCGAATTTGGATACCCGATATCTCTCAATTTCGGCCGATTATCATTTGATTTTTTTTTGCCATTATCGATCGACTTCGAAAGATGTTCTGCTGATATCGACCGATAATGGCCAGTTATCAGCAATAACCTACTGTTTCTTGCAAAATATCTTGTATCGACGAGATTCGATGTCTGAGTCCTACGGCAGAGCAAGTGGAATTAAGATCTCTGGTTGGTGAGAAGTCTTACCGTCAACTTCGATCTTGTTGAAAAGTCGAAGCTGCGTTGCAGATTTTCCGAATAACAGGTACGATGAGAAGTGCCCTTGAGCTTAGGGTGGGTTCGTGAGTTTTTCTTAATATTCGTGACCGAAAAAAACAACCGATACGCGATATGGTAATCAGTAATCAGCGCTCTTTAAAAAGGCGGAAAGCTATGTCGCGCGAAAACGCTAACTTTCGCTTCTGGCCGGAGAAAAGGTCATCAAAAGCGAATTAATTCTCTGCATAGTTAATTAACGGCGGAACGGTAACGAAATAAATTTGTACTAAATTATTTTTACTTCCTCTCTCTCTTTCTCTCTCCCGCCCACCGGCCGAGAATAAATCGCGCGATACGCAACGGTAAATACACGCTGGCACTGCCGGGGTACACAGAATACGAATTTATATTTTCTCGGTGAAACAAAACACCCTAAAAAATGGCGATAAATTAAGCGAACTACTGTAATTTTGGGTAAAAGTTTCGACAAAAATTCCGCGTGTTGAATCGCGTGCGATTTTTTCAACTTCTTCTTCCGCCAATTGTAATCGAAATTTAGCCCAGATTTTAATTTTTTATCGCATACACGTCACCGACCTAGCTGACCAATGGTCGAATATTTGTTTTTTACGCGCCAAACACCGAACTACTGCTCTAGCTTCTAGTATCGATTAATTATACCCTTCGTATTTTATTATGAAATTCATTTAGCGTTCCAGCGCTGAAATTATAATAATCGCCGGCTCAACATCTCAAGTGGCGCAGAAATTACAGCCACAGCCATCTTGATGCAGAACTCGGTCACAAAGCTGAATTACCGATGGAAAAGCTGGTTCTCCATTTTGTCAATCGTGTCCCCGGCCTCCTCTTGCGATATCACAATTTTGAACCCACTGTTATTTTAGCATTAAAGATGAATTCGGCCACATCCACAGTGTGAGAAAAGATACTCATAGGGTATACTCGTCGAATTTCCCAAGTTTTAGCCCCGTCCTCCACTTAAGGTGCCAGAACTTTGAAATTGCGGAAAAATTATCTTCGGAATCGAGTTCAATGACATCTAAAACCCATATTTCAGTGTCTTACTGTAGTCGGTTTTAAAGCGCCCCATGGCCGTCTGAAATGTAATTTTTTCATAGAAGTTCTCCCGAAGATTGGAGAATTTCGCTACCGGACCTAATTCTTATACGTACTGTAGTTTACAAAAATTTAAATTTAAATCCCTACCCCTTCCTGCGAAGTGTCAATTTTAAATTTGGATCTAAACCAGCATCAAATGTCAATTCAGCAGCCTTGAAACCTATCAGTCATTAGATATCCTGATTGATTCTGAGATCTTCGATCAAAGGCTCCTTAAAATATCCTTTCTGGGTTGAAAATCTAGTGTCTGAAATAAACATGCTCTACTTTGAGAAACTGTGATATCATTTTTATCCTCTCATCCTAACTGGTGCGCCTTCCCTCGAATGGATACCTAACCTCCCTCTCCTAAAATCGGAGTATGACTGTGCAAATTAATATTCAAAATTATTTTCGCAACCATTTCTCCAATATTAAAACTATAGTGTACAATCAGTCCGTTATTCTGACTGTAGAAAATCAGTTCCAAATCTTCCAGTTTTGGTGACATTGGATTCAGTTTTTCCGCCTTTTGAGTTTTCGGTTTTTACGTGAAAATGGACCCTAGGTACCTTATAAAATTAATGAAGATCAGCTGATAGAACGATATTTCTAATTTTCTTAAATTTTGCCAATCGAAATTTGGGGTTGTATGGGAAATTGTTAGTATGTGTAACCAGAGTGGAAATTATCAATTGCCAAGTGATTCTTGTGTGTCTGTGGATCGTAAGAGTCCTAACCTTCCATGCAGATTTCGAAAAAATTGGAAAACTCTCGAGGTATAACAGATTTTTGAACTGACTTTCTGCCATCAAAGTGGTAGATCGATTGTACTCATATGATACTATATAGAGCCCTCAAACTTTCTGTCATTTAGTAATTGGGTGGATCAAATAATATTTCTCTCCCCTCCTCTAATCTAAATTTGTAAGAGGAATAATGTCGCAAAATTGTGTTTCATTGTACTTTTTTATGCACTCATTTTTCTAATTCGTGCACCTTCTCAAGTTAAGGTCTAGCTCACATGAATTTTCTTCTGAGGTCCCTCTAGTGATATTTTCATGAAGAAATAATGTGGAAAAATTGCGCTCGATTTGCGCTACATTGTGCACTAATCTTCCCAATCTGTATACCTTCCCCATTCGTGGTATGGGTAATATGAAAATGGCGTTACGGGCTGACTGACTGGGAACGGAAATGACTGACTGGACTGACTGACTCAACACTCTTCATTCGCCTGCCAGTACCACACTTCCTTCTTGTATCAGCCTGTATTCCCATACGAGCATCACTTTCCTTGTACCAGCCTGCAAGCACTACGCTCTGCTAGTGCATCATCTTGCAGACGAGTCTACAACCACGGGGAGCATTGTCCTGTCTGCTTCGCAAACTGCGCCGACATGAGAATGTCATCGTCCAGCGAATGTAGTGTCCAAAAAATATGGAGGGCAACGTGAACTGCGGAGCGCAGCGGACGACGACATTCTTATGTCGGCGCAGTCCGCATAGCAGACAAGACAATGCTCTCCCATGGTTGCAGACTCGTCTACAAGATGATGCACTAGCAGAGCGTAGTGCTCGCAGGCTGGTACAAGGAAAGTGATGCTCGTAAGGGAATACAGGCTAATACAAGGGAGTCTGGTACTGGCAGGCGAATGAAGAGTGTTGAGTAAGTCAGTCCAGTTAGTCAGTTTTATATTAATTCTCCAACTAGTGCCTCATCCATCTCTTCCGGTTCTGTAACATACGACATTAACACGTGGTTATGGCAAGAAGCCTGAGAAAATAATGAATCGAAATTGGTTTCAGAAGGAGAATTTTGAATCAAAGAAACTGTAGGTCCGTTATCGTAGATGATTTCCAAACCGACTTGTACCTTCAACTGATATCGATGAAGAACTGAAATCAGAACTTATACTCCCGATATTAGCCTAGCTGGAAAAGTGTCACCTGTTCAAATTCGGCAATCGAGTGCATAAAAAGCGTATATTCAGCGCTATGTTTCAATACCATCCGGACCTTAATTTTCTGTAATGTATGAGGGAGGAGTTGAGAGAAAAACTTGTACCAACGTTATGCTGGCATTGATGCATAAATTTTCTGAATACGTGCATAAAACAGCACAAATTTCTCAAAATAATGCGCTACTTCCAGTTGCATATATGGGAGCCAGGAAAATGGATCTAGAATCGCAACTGTTCAGACCCGGCTTAGTAGTCTTTAGATTCGTTGGTAACCTATTCTAAAGTTACATGAAATTTGGTGATGGCTCGTGGTAGCGGTGGTGATAAGTTTGATCCAAGAATTTGGTAAGAGTAACCAAAAACAAACAGTAAGTTCGAGAGTCGCGCAAAATTTTATTTTGTTTCAACGTGAAGATTCAGATGCTTCGGTTGACCATCGATATGCCAGATAAACGCGATAATTAAGTAAACGTCCCGTAATGAGCTACTTGATTCGACATAAATTTTGGATTCTCTTTGTCGTCTATTTTGATAGGAGAAAAAGCGAACGATTAAATTTTGAATATGATTGAAAGGTTTGAAATGCCGAAATGTTTTAATTTCAGTATCACACCTATTATCATAGAACTGATCAAGACTCTTTAAGATTGTCGGAGCTCATTTTGTATTGTTGAATTTCTTCGAGACTTTGTTGAAAGTCTCTAATGACGAGGGGGCCGCCAGAGAAGAAGATGGTGAATCACACCAGAAAACATGAAGCATTTCAGTTAGAAAGCCGAACCCAGCTAACGTATTTTCAAAGTTCGCCGTATCAGCTGTTCAAAAATTCTAGTTTGGGCACTGATTGATCTTCCGGTTTTGTCACTACATTCGCCGATGAATTTCACGTTCCAACTTCGGCCTGTTCTGTAATACCTCGACAGTTTTTCTTTCAGTTAAAACTTTCAGTTTCAAAAGTTCTCTGATGTAAAAATAGTCGCCTATTTTCAACGTTTCCAGAACCAGCGCGAAAAATAAACGATTTTTCTCGCTCTCACGCCTCGTCAGTTTTCCAAAAGCTCGTTTTACGAAATTGTAACAAACGTGATAACGACGAGTAGTACGACTCGAACAATGTCTCCAACCGGGACGAGTTGATTTTCTGAAGTAATGATAGAATGAAAAAATGTTGAGAAAGGCCACATTTTTCAGCAAACAAGAAGCACAAGAGAGATAACAATTCAAGACGAACTCGCGGTGGCTGTACACGCTCCACTATATTCACTTATCTGGCGCCAGATAATCTATTTGTATATCGCCGCTCGTCTGCGGATACCAGCCAGCAGGAAGAAATTTCAAATTGCGAGTTTTCGTTTTCGAAAAGTATGCGAAAAAAGTGAACCTAATGACAGTGATGGAAACGCCGTCATCGATTACTATCATCGACGTAATTTCCTTATTGACGAACTCGATTCAGATACAGACTCGTGCGTGTGGTATCGCAGTCTCGAAAGTCGAAACTCGAAAGGCTACAATAAAGTCCGACGCGGTCTCAAGCCATTAAACACCGAGCTCGTACAAATCTTTATCAACAGAAAGAAATAATATTTCAAAAAATTTCGGACTATAAATCAAAACCTTTTCAGTAGCCAGTGTTGAACGAAAAGCAATACCAAGGGACTTGCAGTTTTTTGCTATTCGTGTACGATTAATCTCGAGTATTTGAATCGACGTAGTTCACTTCTGATAATTGAATTTTGTGCACGTTATATTGGTTTATATTCTGAATCAAGCAGATACATGTATGTGCTTGCATATCGAAGGATCTTGCATTTCATACTCGGATGCCCGTATACATTTCTTTTATTAGTTTTGAATATTAGAAGATGAAGAGGGGGAGGACTATTGGAACAGTCTTGCTACCATCGTGATTTCGCTGGATGCTAACTACTAAAAACTCAGGATGCTATCTAAATCCTTGATGAAAAGATGTCTCGAGGCGCACGTATTCGAGAGGGTTCTTTCGAAATCCTCTTCTCTACTGTTTTCGAGGCAGATGCGAGAGCGTGATGGAAATTACGTGAAATTTGGCGTATATTTGATGGTACTTTTACTTGATATGACTCATAGTTGAAGAGTTATAAAAGAAAAATTGAGGACGAAGCACTTGAATACAGTGTGGATTCATCGGGGAAGCAATGAGGGTATAATTGTCCTGTGAACGGACCACAGTTTTAAAAAGTCTGAAGTCTCTGGGAATTCGAAACAAGTATGGAAACATCTCAAAAGCTTAAACAAGTTTTTATGAATTGTACTGAATTTTGAAAACCTTAAGGAATCTTCAAAAGTCCTGGGAAAAGTCATTTTGTCAAGTCTGAAAAAATCTGTAGCACATCTGGAAAAGTTATGAAGAGGTTCCAGCGAGTTATCTGGCGGCTTTTGAAAAAGTTCGGAAAAACTTTGAAGACATCTGCTACTTTGAAGCAAGTATAGAATAATCTTTACAGGTCTTGATCAAGTCTGAAAGAGTTATAATAAAGTTTGAAATTATCGGTTTGTAACAATCTCTCGTATGAGAGGGGAGTGGAAAAGAAGAACAAAATTTTAGGAGAAGCAGATTTCAGCAAGAAAAGAAGTGACAATAGATTTTCTTTTACCGAGTTACCATGGAGTAACGTCCCTATTTGCAACTTCTGGCTGCGGCCCTGCTCAGTCGATCAAGAATCAATATAAGTTGAAAAAAAGTGGTATCATACTTCGAAAAGTATCATCAAATTCTAGCACATCCTGAACTGCTCTACCCAGGATTGCTTCCTGTATCCATCACTGTCTGAATGTATACGTTGCAGGGCTGAACGTGAACGTGAACCCTAGTAGTAGCAACAGCTCTTGAAATATTCTGTAGTATCTTAATTGCTGGTATACAAATTGGAATATTTCCAGCCGAATTTTGATAATTTTCCAATAGCAACATTAATTGTAGACAAGGGGTTTGTTATGAGAATTCATTCGTTGCATAATTATACGCTTGATAATGTGACAAAATAGAACTTTCATTCGAAGCCCTAAGTAAAAGATCATAAACTCATTTTCTTTTAGAGCCCCAAAATATTTGATAGTGTTGGGTGTTCGTTTTTTGCTCTCCCTCTATACAATGAAAGTATTGTTTTCCTTTCGTCCCCATTTTCGTAATGCAATTTTACTGTTTTACGACGAGTTGAATTTCTTGTCTTCCGTATCTCGAATGTTCGCTGTTTGAAGTTGGTACTAACAATAAAAAACCTAACCTACTTCACGCTCGCGAAGTTCTGATATTTTTATTTCGATTTTTTAATAGCTTATATTTTTACATTTTACACACAAGCAGGAAATTCAGTCTATGAGTAACTTTTAGAGGAAGATACGAGCGCTACGCTGGGATACGAATTATAAAGTTGAAATTGAAGTTTTCGTTGAAACTGTTCGCTGTAAGTTGTGTATACGATAAGTTTATGCTTATGATTTTCGCTTCGATACATTGGAGTTATGATCGGGAGTAATGTAAAATCGCGTAGTATTTTAGTTCGGTTCAATTATTCCTATTGAATGTATCACAAGAATCGTTTTATAATCTCTGCTTCGAGGTTGCTAGCTCTGTGCCTATCTCTGTCTGTCTCCGTCTGCTTTTGCCTGCCTGTTTAAGTCTGAACAATCAGGGTTAAGAACTCGATTTAGTCCTCGATACATAGACATTTTGGACCCAAAAACCACCCTTTGTCATCCAATATACTTCTTTCTCACAACATGCTTTGGTTAGTGTCGAGGCTCAAGTAATTCTATGGAGAGCAAAAGTGGGAACCAAGGTTTCTTTGTGGAAGTAACAGGCTGAGATACGTATTTTTAAATTTGTTGCCCAGAAATGGTCGAGGCAAATGCTTCCGTTCACTTCCTTCAGATCCATCTTAGGTTTTCTAACAGCTGCAGTCATCTAGGCTTTCAGCGGTATTTGGTTTAATTTTGAGTAGAGATTTGTCATTCAACTTCTGGTAGCATTATGGATTCAACACAGCTATTTAATGAATAAAAATGTGTTTAGCTACTGAGGAAAGAAAAAACTGCCAGCTGGAGCCAAAATCCACGTTTTGAGCATTACTTTTGAATCCTAATCTCGAGCGTAAGCAGCCTTAAAAAGTGTGGGCGGGGCTTCTGCCTTAGCTAGGATCAGAATTATGAGTGGAGAGCTTGGCTTACGGACTACAGACGGTTAGCACCTACAAGTTAACGTTTTGAAATCAGGTAATCTTATGACTCTCGGTGATTCATCGCCTCCAGACCACTCTCATAAATTTGATTATAGCGCGCAATATAACCTGGAAATCATTTCTGGAAAAGGATACTATCAGGTATGTTTGATCCAAATAATGATGAAAAAACGTTTTCGACTTGCAAATGTTAAGCTCCCTTCTCAGAAGCCTCAATTCAGGATCAACCTGGAAACACTGTGCATTATGATCGATCTTACCAAACCTGTAACGTGATATGCGTAGTGTATTTTTGGTTTTTTTGATTTCTGTTTTCAATTTGAAATTTCGGTAGATGTATGGTTAATGGATACTGACAGGTGCAGTTACCTACCAGAAGTGTCGGTAACGATTTGTTGTATAATGTGTACTGAATTTTGAAGGGCATTCGATTTGTTGCATGGAGAAGGCGCGCCATTAAGGACATCTACTAAGAACGTTTAATCAGAATAAATTGTTTACCTGCAACGAACCGCCACGACCGCAACGGTAAACGAGTAATCCATTCCCGAATAAAAGTTTCATTCTTAGTCTGGTTTCATTAAGAAACACAATAAACTTGTCGGTGACCCATTACAGGTTACCCGTACTTGATTCTCATTCACAAATGTGAATTTTTACGAGAGGATTTCTTCCACCCCCTCATTCATATTGAGTCTGACGGAGAAGATAGATGGAATTTTCGAGTCAAGTGTCGGTCATCGACATCATTGTACATTTTTTTTTGTCGGTCACGTGTAAAGGAGACGGTAACTTCACTTTTAAAACCATCATCGAATCATCTACAGCATATGTGAAGGATTGTTCATTTATGTATTTCTATTTATCGTTTGTGGCAGGTAAAACGAGAAAATTGCAGTTCAGCTAAATTGAAATTGTATGAACGTATCGATTCCTTTCCCTTTACCCTTTTCATTCCGCATACAGGTGAAAATCTGCATGTGGAATGATATAGTTACATTTTCACCTCCTTTCCCCTCGTCCTCCTATGTACTAATCTTTTCGTCACATTCCCCGGGTAATCCATCCGATAAGGTTCTCCTAGACTTAGCGTCTTTCATCGGTTTTATTTCAATTTGTTTTTCACGTCCGTTCTGGATCGTTTTGAAATTCCTTGAGTCTTGCGATTTTTTGGAAAGTTTTCTTACCGATTTTCTTCGCGAACTGCCGTTTTCGCGGGTCCATGAGTCTTCTGTCGCCGGAATTGAGACTTGCGAGAAGTTTTTCGGGTTGTCTTCGTGGTCGTTTTTCATATTTGTTCTCCGTCACCGCCATGTGGTGTGATCCTGCTAGTTCTTGTTTTTTTTCTATCGTTTTTTACGAATAAAATAATTAAATTAATGTAAGTCTTTTTTGTCAGGGGGGGGGGAGATATAGGCATCTGCAGGAGAATGTGAGATCGTAAGTTTTTCGTTTTACTTTACTTTTTCGTTCCGGAACTTGAAACGACTTGACATCCACCTTCCTCTTCTTGGCAATACCACTCCTGAGAAGTCTCATATGAGGTGATTGAGGTGCTTTCTCAGGCTTTCTGGGCTTTTGTCGCTCGACCACTTACGTCGATTTTTCGAAATAAGCACGTCCTCCGGTCGTAGTGCAGGATGGTGCGACCGGAGACAAGTGTCGGCATTTCTTTGTGAACACCCGGTCTCTGGGTTGTTCATAATAAAATGCTACACGCTTACATTTTCACTATCGTTGATTTTGTTCATTCATTGTAAAACTGTCCCTCGCTACGACGAGTCCCAAGGTCCATGAAATGAGCACTCCGTTCTGAAATAAAACGTACCGTAATCTGGTTTCATTAAGAAATACAACGAATCGATAATCCAGTCAAGTACTTATTCTCATTTACGGTTTCAGGCAGTGGATTTCTTACATTACCTGCTATGTAGAAGTACCTCCTCCTCCCCTTCTACCAGTCGTGTCTGCTTATGACGAATAAAATATAATTTGTTCAGTCTTTTAATGTCACTCATTAACGTACTGCATTTTTATTATAAGCTTTATTTTCATTTTTTCATCCGCAATTAACCTAATGAAAAATAAGCGCAACCGGATCATCTAGAGCAGGGCTGTTGCGAAACATTTTTTTCAGTTTCATTTTTATCGTTTTGTTGAGAGTACTTGTTACAACTATAATTAGTATGTTGTCTTGTACACGTTTATAATTAGTAATGGTGGATCCAGAAATTCATCGCGGGGCATGGATTTTAAGAGAAATTCAAGTTTTCATGCGAATAAATTGAGACAAAAAAAGCTTGTGGAGTCTGTAGAGTAATGTGAACTCTCGACGTGGAGCCAACGAAGAATCTCGAAATTTTTAGGACAATATTCATTGAAAGAAAAAGGGTACTCTCCTCTATCTGTCATGTTTTTCTATATATCGTCCATCTCTTTCCCGTTAGCTTGGTAGGCAGCCAGTCTGAGCAACATGAAATGTAAAAATGGTACAAAACTGCACCGCGCGCATTCTCCATAAGTACGGTCACTCTTTTAGGCCTTTTTTCGAGTTCAAAGTACTGTCTGTACTTGCGAGTATGTTCGGGAAATAATAGCGATCAGCTTTTCGTTTTATATTCTGATCCGTAACTGTCGAATAAACGTACTGATGTCACAAAACTATGTGAATGAGTCTGTGCCGACAACGTTGGGGTCATAGTCCCCAAGTGCCTGGTAGGAAGAAAGTGCTTGAGAAAGCGAAGTAACGGGGAAAATGTGACGAAGAGAAGAAAAAAAAAACGAAATCGAGTTAACGGTATATAATGGGAAAATCGAATTACTCTTAGGTACTGAAACAGGGTTTTTTGGGTCACTGATTTTAAAATTTCATTAGGTTTACATATTAATTAGTATATGTATACGAAAAACTCGTAATTATCTCTTATAGAGAGAGAAAGGGGAGTCAATACTCTATGTGTACATAATATATTTTTTACGCCCACAAAATTTGCGCCGAGTTCACCCATTGCAAACCCTAATTAGAGCCGGTCCGGTCAACTCTCAGGTATGAAATGCTGATTTTTATGACTTAAAATCAGGCTGAATTAGAAATTTATAGCGATACTCGAACGACAAGCGGTACCAAAAAACTGTTATAAGTAATTCATTCAATTTTCCAAGGGAGTCAGTCTTCCCTATTAAGGGGCGTCGCAAGCCCTATCTGCGGGGATTGAGGTGGATGCAAATGGGTGGAAAATACCGATTTGGAGCAAAAATGTTCTCAGTGTGAGCAAAAAGAGAAAGAAGTAGATGAAGAAAAAGCTCAATAGCTGAAACTGAACAAAAACTTCCAAAAAATAGTGACTTGCTGGAAAAATTCGATTTTTTCCTTTCTGTTTTTTGCCGACTAATTGCTTCAAAATGTGCCGACTGGACTAAATGGCCGAATTTAGTGAAAAATGCCAACTCCAAAGATTCATGGGGTAGCCCCTCGCTCACTTCGCCGCTATTCTTATTTGAAGAAAGAAACAGTGATTATGAAATCTGAGATCTGAGGTACGACTGGATCAAAAATGCGATAGGAATTTCTAAGTCAGGGGCACGAAAAATCTATGTATCGACTTTGGGTTCAATTTTCCAAATCAAGTTAATTCAGCTTCCTCTCAAGCATAGAGTTTCAGTTTTGGGAGATGAAATCGAAGCCGAATCAAAAATCTGACTACGTTTTCCAAGTCAGCGAACTAGAAAGTTCCTGTTTCACTACTGCGTTCAAATTTTTCAGCAAAACTAGTTGGACTCCTTAGAAAGAGAGGAAAATGAAAAAAAAAATCAAATTCGGCGACTCCCTCCGTTCGATCTTCGATATGTTTTCATTTGAAATTACAAATTGGTGGAACGACGTTCCAGCTCCCATTTTTGGAGAAGGGAAAATTTTTATTACGTATAAAGGCCACTGCTTGTGCCGCGTTAATCTGACTTCGCAGTCGAAGAAACAATTTGGAGGTTTCCGCGCTACATTCTCTGTTAATAAAGTGCAACCATCGCAATCGGTAAATGCATTGTTATTACTCTCCACCCCCAAAAATAACCGTTCACAGGGTTAAAAAAACAACTAAAAACTAATTTTTAAAAAGAGGATGTTTTCAAGGATTGGCTCCGGGGTGTATTTTCTCTAAATACTAATTGCTAATGAGATTTTGAGACGTAAATAACAGGGAAAATGACTTTTCTAGTGTTTCATATCTGTACTGACAATACCTAGATACTATTTTGGGTGGAATTTCCGTTGCCAATTTCGCTGCCTCACACGATGAGTTTGAAATTAATTGATTCGGAAACTCTATACGATATTTTCAGTAATTTGTTTACACAAATTCGACGTATTAATCAAAGCTCTAATGATTAATCGTTGATTTATCGATGGTATACCTGTAAACGTTGTTAGCATTATGCACTACCAATTTCAACGAATAGCTGCGGGAATTATAATCTTACATGTACTTAGAGAAGTATAGGTACATAGTTAAATATCAAGTATATCAATATATAACCTAACTACTTTTTTCTTCTCTCTCTTACTTCTTCGCATCTTTGCCTTTCTTCGGTGTATAAGTACTTACTCGTACAATAATTGTTACCCGTTCGGTCGCACTATGTAATTTAATACTGTTTATACTGTTTGAAACTTGCTGACTGCGATCCGCCCGCAGCATGTCTGGTTCAGCGGATTCAGCGTTCAGTTACCAGTTTTGAAAAAGTGATATCCCCATCTCTCGGTACGAGAAGACGGTAGGAGATGCTGGAGATAAGTTCTGTTATGTAGGTACAAATAGACTAGCGTAGCATTCGAATATAGGTAGGTACTCTGTTTAGGTTTATCGATATTATGTTCGAATCTAAGTTGGAAAAAATTCGTGTCTTCTAGCGATTGTAAAATAAAAGTATTATACTTCGTTATGTACAAGTTGGTAGGTGTAAAGTCGAAGTACGGACTCGTCAAATTGTATTAAATAAATATTTCAATAAATATGCGCCAGCAGCGGTTCGCTACCAGGAATCGGTTCAGTTCGATAATTACGGTATTAGAGTTGGACCGTGTGGGTGGCTTGCCTCACCTTCGCCGATTTGAGTAGGTTCCTTGAAGCTCGCAATTGCATAGGAAAGGAGTAACAAAAGCTGTTGACTGTTGTACGAGACATATTTCCATAGAGATTACAGTTAGAGAAGTTATAGAGTCTTAACTTAAAGTCCCAATTTAAAGCAATCCCAAAAATCTCGTTAGTACCTACTCGCTAATGTGCAGCAAAAAACTGTCCAGAATTAGGCGACTTTAAAAATATTTAACGAAATGGATTTTATCTTTATCTCATGAAGTGTTGAAAAGGAATGTGAAAATTTTCAGTTCAGAATTTTGATATTTGTAGGTTCTATAATGATCTTTCAATATGGTCAAATATCATAGAATTGACTGGAAAATTAATATATGTACCTCAAATATATAATATCAATAAATACTTCTAAATTCCCTGATCACGAATACATTCAATTTTGTACTTTATCGCATTATATTATCTGAATATAATCCATCAGAATCGATAATACCTCAGTTATTGTCGTATATTCGTTATCAGGGGATCAAAGCAAATCAACTGATGTATGTGTATAAAAAGTCAATAGTTGAGTTACATCGATTCTTCCATTTCTGTACTGCCTGACCAAACAGGTCCGTAGCGAAAACATGCTTTATGTTTTTGTTTAATTAATTATTCTTCTTATTATCATTACTGTAATTTTTTTTTGGGGGGGGCAGCAAGGGAGGGACGAAAACTAGAAAATGCGAACTTAATTTCTTCAAATTACTACTCTCCAGTTTTTCATTTCTGAGATGGGAGAAGAGGTATGATGTGTTCGAAAGTTACATAAATGAATATACCTACACAAGTTACGGAGAATAAGATATTTTCGTAAATTTATAATTGGACGCTCGTAATTTGTAACGTTAATACGTGTAGGTAATACTCCAAAAAATACGAAAAAAATGAGAAAATTTGTATAAAATTTCAAAATTGACTGAAGCATACAAGTTTGATTTTTGTTTCCTGAGGAAATATAGTTTTATAGGCGTCGTTGCATACAGGGACATCTTTTATAGGATTTTTTCTTAGAGATAAACGAAAAACAGATTTCAATGATAGATGAAAGAGCTGGGACGAATGAAATATTTCTGAAATTAAAAGGAAATAAAAATACAAAAACATTACTCGCGAGTGGACCGAGCGAAAAATTTGAGGTTTTTATTGTGTTTTATCCAGTGCAGAGCGCAAAATCGCCGGGGAGGAAGGGACAACGATTTTACTAGGTCCCTACATCCATGACTGGAAAGTGTGTCTCAAGTAAAGTGTAAATTGATACAAAAATCGAAATTCCTCCTTGTTTCACAGCACTGCGTGAATCGAGGAACGACTCTATGAACAAAATTAAGTTAATTTGAAGGAATAACTATCGAAACAGAGTTTTTAGGTCTTCAATTTCGAACATTATATATGTGATCCATTATCAACCTTAGCCCTTAAAGTTTACGTTTTATGATTGATTATAATGTTTGCCAATTTGTCATCTCGACATCTTAAGAAATTTCTGGCACTATGTTAGAAAGTTTTTTCCAAACGGCATTTCAAAAATTCGTATATCAAGGCCCTATACCGCGAGGAGATGAATTTTAAAATTCTTCTGAGGATTTGCATTGGACTTGACCAACGCTTTTTAAGAATTTTTCTAAAGATAACGTGAGATGTAAAGATGAAAAATTGTAAGTATTGTCAATTTTTGGAATTTTAATTTTGGAAGCCCGGCTTGAGATCAAATGGAAAATGCTGTTCGAAATCGGCAGCGGAATAGCCGTTATTCCAACAGGTATTTTGATTTTCAAGCCATAGTAGCTCACTTTATTCAAAATGAGTCAGTTTTCCCCATATATGGACCTTTGGAGGTTATTTTCGACCCACTGTGCAACAAAAGAAGAAAGAAATCTCGATTTTGTTCTGCGATTTTTTGTTTCTAGCTGAAACAAATTTTCCTGCCTTTGGTTTTTGGAAAGCAAATTCAATCTTTTTGAAGCATTTTTTCCTTTTCTATAAACCTGCCAGCAACTCACCGTGTATCCGTCTGCCAACTGCACTCAAACACGTACCTAATTCGTTGTTAATTACTTGCAATAATTTTCTTAATACTTACCTGTTATTTTTGAAGACGGTATTCAGTTTATCCGATGCGCCTGTTTCTTTCGTAAAGTTGTTTTTTACTCGAGGTGTCAATTTCACCGCCAAAACTAATACGTCGAATGCTTGCAATAAAATTTTCTGTTACTGAATTTTGGATGTCCAGTTCAGTTTTTCGCACATAGGTTTGTATAGCTGTACAAAATTTCCATCGAACATTTTTAAATCGTCAAATCATTTTTGTAAATTGTTAACTTGCATTCGTGAAATTGCTAATTGCTGAAGTAAAATTAGTAAAGTACTTGAAACTACATTTATAATACATTTTCAGCTTGTATCTTTTGAAAATCCGATTCAAAGTGCAATCTCAAAATCGCTGAATCAGTAGCGTAACTAGTTTTTTTTTGCATGGACGCGGACGGGCCAACATAGAATTGGGTCAAGTTGCTAAAGACCAAATCAGTTTTTTGAATGCGGGTTGGGGAAGGGGTATTGAAAAATGACGTCGACATCTAAATTTTTAGATAAACCCATACTTGAATGAATACTGCTATTTAATAAAATGTAATTATGCGGGCGTTCGTGACGTGACATACACTTTATGCAAATAGGATATATACCTACTTCTTTTTAATCCTTTAAGAAAATGGGTTGGTCGACGAATTTTTTGGACGGACCTGACTCACCCGGGCCCGTCAAATTTACGCCACTGCGCTGAGTTATTGGTATGGTGGGACGTATGGCGATGCACGCATGCCAAAGTGGCCCCTGAGACACCGCACCCCCGGCACCGGAAACTACCCTTTCGAGCATCGCTCAGTGCCGAGAGGAGCGCTGAATTATTAACTATAACTCTAATTCTTTTAAAGGACAATGTGTCCTCTTGGATCGAAAATTTATACACTTCTCTGTCAACTTACGAAACAGCAAGAAAGGCCATAACGTTAAAAATTTTGAAAGTTAGGTATGTGACTTCACAGACAGTTTCACTCCATCTCAGTACTTAGATACTTACTTACTTGTTGATGATGTAATAGTGAGTCTCGCAGTAACTCAGAGCATTCGTTAAACCTGAGGTAAATAACGAAAATCTGAAAGAGTATTTGTGAGCGGATCTAGGAAAAATTTCTCAATTTTACTGCAATTTTTTTTCAATGATATTTTAGCGGTTCCGCTCTGTCGGATCCAAAAGCAAGGACATCTTTCCCTTCACCTTCAACGTGGCCGTGCACCGATTAAATCCATTTTTGTTGATGCGGCTCATGAGTTGTCAGTTACCGACCGTTAGCGGGAACTATAAAAAGGGACAGCCTAATGGAATGTCATCCTAACATTGCATTGCGCAGAAAAGCTCGAAGCGAATAGAAAAATACGAGATCAAAAAAAGCCGGTCTTATTTTTTCTGAAACGATATTCGTACAAATTCCGGTGTTTTTTTTTTCTGGTTGCCAAGATTGGATGCTGCCACCGGTGTGATTTAAAGCGAAATTGACGTCACGTCAGTACTACCATCTAAAATTCAGTTTCGAGTCGACGCCACGATTTGGAATTCATCGGCGTCTGAGAAGACGAAAATCGAGAAGCGAAACCCATTTCGCTGCACACGAACGGCATTTTCTTTGGAAATTCGTAGAAGTGTACGATGTATGCGAAACGGAATACGTAACTATTTTTCGTTTCTCGCATTCGTCACTCGGAAAGAAAAACAAACGGTAGGCGACGATGAGAATGACGTTGAATTGGCAGCAGCAGCAGCTGCTGCCGCGGTCCATTAAACGGGGGCAAAAAATTCCGGTCAAACCTAAATCAGTTTTAGAAAAGTTGAACGCGGAAATGTCGCGTATTAATTACACACGATTTTGTGACGAGGAAAAGTTATTTTCCGACACCGAAAGTTAGCTCCCCTTCTTTCCCTCCCCGTTAGTGGTACTCACGTACGGTGCTGTTGGAAATTTTGTTCCAGCCGAGTCGTCGTTATTCTTTTTTTCTCTTTCATCTTCCGGTGATTCTTCGATAGCCGAAATTTCGCAGCAGGCGCCGGAATCGACGGATACCAAAAAAATTCACTCGCCTTCGTGAGCTCGACCGAGTTTTATGAACAGCTTAATTTCGTTGTGCGCGTTATTTTTCTGTCTTTATGAGAACATGACGATTGCAAACATTTTTTTTTTTCTACACCCGGTGGCTTACACGTCGATTTGGCGCCTCCGAAATTATCATTGAAAAGAAGACGCAAATGTGCAATGTCTCGGTGGGCGTTACAAATGCCTACGAGTAGTCACTGATAGTCAAAACATACCGTTAAGTAAATACGGAGAACTTGACAAATGTACGCAGTTTTGTCTCATGGGTCCTAAACTGAGACACAAGGTGGGGCCCAATATTTGGAGACTTAGAAATTGAGTTATAGGTGTATGATTTTCTGGCGTTTGAAGATTTTAAATATAATTTTTGACTTTATTTGGATCACCTTTCTTGACTTTTATTTTCCAAAATTACACATTATCAAAATGACTAAAAAGCTGCACCGCTTGGCTGCCTAACTTTCTCTCCGATCCTGTTTTCACTCGTGTCTGGCCTCCCCTCGTGTCTGTCCTCCGCTTAGCTCCAAGTGTGTCACTTCGTGTCTCTGCTGCTGGTCTGACTCTTCGACTGTCTCTTCGTCTTGTTTCAGGTCCTGAAATGTTTATCAGGTGAGAATGAGGAAGCGTGTGTAGCGACGCTACACATCAAAAACACCGAAATAAGAACTCTTTTTGCTACACATGGGATTATAAAAAGTTGCCAGCCCTGATTGCAACCGAATAGTCGCCAATGATCTTAGTGTACAAGTACCAACTTCTACTTTTAACACGAAATTAAAGCAATAGCTGTATATCATAAGGGGAGGGAAGGTCAAAAGGCTGAGGTATGCAAAGGAGGAATATTGCTTCTTCAAGGAGCCCTTCTAGAATGATACTGGCCTGCCCATTCACTTACCTATTTTTATTCCCGTCTAAGATATGCTTTTTCTACAGCCTCTTGAAAATTGAGTTAGTTTTGCAGCACTCGACAACTGAGAATGAGTACCGACTAGGGTGGTTCAAAACTTTGCTATTTTTAAAATGATTTGCTCCTAGTAGCTAAATGTATTCCCTTTGGTTTAAAAACCTCCTCGCTAGAAGTATTTCGAAATAAAAAGATGTTGAGGGTCCCACGAGGAGGAGGGAGGTATAAGTTCAATGTAGCATTTCCCATAAGAAAATTTGCAGGCCTGCTTTCAGTCTTCTAAAAATCGTGTTCAGTCGAAAAAATTCGTTTGACCGTAATAAATCATTTTCATTAGTGTAAGAATGGAGTACCTACCGAGAATTTTGAAGGAAAAATAGTTCAAAAGTTAATAGCCTCGGCCGAATTTGAGATGAAAAAGGCACTTTTCTGAACTTTCCAATTCTTGTGGATAGTTATTGGTAAATGTATCGAGAAAAATAACTTCAATAATGAATTCAGCGACTGCGAAAACCGTATTATCGATATAATCTGAAGCCACATATATGGCGAATCATTTGGAAATTTTTATGGACCATTAGTAGGGGTTACAGTGAAAATAAGCTCAAAATGAAATTTAGTGATTCAGAACATCCTATTATCGATATACTTGGAGCTGGAGCAATGTCAAATAATTTTAACGTTTTCTCTTCCCTTTCTCCTGTGAACTCTTTTTGATGTACTCGACGGTATTATCTGTAATTTTTAGGTTCTGCCCCCTCAATGAAGACTTCAAAATGAAGGTTTGTGCAGAATAAATCTCATAAATGGATTTAACGTTTCTGAAACCCGAGTAAACAATCATTTTCATGCAGAGTTGGGCAGAATAATATTCGAATACTGAATAATGAATAACGCAACCTTTATTCGTTATTCATTGATAATGATTATTTTATTCGTTATTCATAAGCGCATGAATAACGAATAGTTTATTCGTTAGTCGTAAGTATGAATATAGAGTAGCCATTCATTATTCAGTAATAAGTATTCAATAACATCAATCACACGAATAATGAAATCAATCAGACCCGTAGCCAAAGCGGGGCCAGGGGAGCGTTGCCCTCTCCTGACGAAGTCATTTGCCCTACCCCTCCCCTCCGAGAAAATTGGAAAAACTTTATCTACTTTCTAATTACCCCAGTAAGATTAGGGATTACTATACATGTTTTGAAACTTTATATTGGTGATTCCTTTCGTTCATTTTGCATCAGGGTTGTACCATAGAATAAACTGGCGTAGATTTTTTTATTCTACGCATAGAATACACCATGTAGAATGAATCACTATTCTATACCTTTTTGGGGGAGGGGGGATAACATTATTTTATTGTGGATCTAGTACCGGGATGAGGTACGACATGAAATTACTTACCTAGTTGAAGAACAATCATCGTCAGTGGCGTAGCGTGTCGTAAGAGGAAAGGGGTACCCCAAAAAATAATATTCCCCCCCCCCAAAAAAAAATATATTTCCCTCAAGAAAAAATACCCCTCCCCAAAAATTTTTTACCCCGCAAAAAATCTCCCCCAAAAAATATACACCCCCCCCCCAATATTTTTACATAGTCCTCTAACATTGGCGATTTTTAAAAAATACTTCAATTTTCAACTTTTTCTCCCTTGAAAATCTTATTTTGCCCCCCGGCCCCCTTTGGGAAAAATCCTGGTTACGCCACTGATCCTCGTTAAATTTTTTGTTTTGTTACTGGGTCCGCAATGAATAACGAATAACGATGATTGACGAATATTATTCACATCTTCACTTTACTGAATACTGATTGATGAATAATTTTACGTGTTGACGAATTACACTACCCAACAGCCAAAAAACCGCAAGAACGAGAGTAGCCGGTTCTAGAAGTATTTTTCACGCTGAATTCAATGCCGCTTGTAGTTTTTCTTAATTAGCTCTCCTTTTCTCGTAAATTCATTCTGAATTATTTCCTGTAATTTCCCTCTCGTGTTTGAAATATTAGGGAATGTGGCCACACTGCATGTATCACAAAACAAACTCGCCAACACGGTGACACGTGTGAACGTGTTTTGAAATTTTGATATCGAAACGATCTAAACAGTTTCAACTGATTCTAAGATTCTATCATTAACGATCAAGTGAAGGAACCACAATTTTGAGGAAGGCGATCTCTTCAGTGAAGAAATAACGCCTTTTCATTCCGGTATTCCAGTTTATTGTTTCTTTTACGAGATGTAAGTGAACTAGATAAATGTGTTCCGACAATAAATTTGATAAATATGTATTCATTAGAATTCAGTGCCCGAATATTCATGATAATCACAACGCTCGTTGTTGATGAATTGGAATAATACTTACGAAACACAGAGGGGACAGAGAACAACACGGAGGTTTTCTATACAGTACTGTCAAAGACAAAGCTTATCCGTAATCAGTTTAATACAACATCAGTGCCGCCACATAGAATAAAACAATTTCTCATAATACACTATTAAGTTTCCCAGCAAACGTAGAAAATGATTAGCTAACTGAGCATTTTTAATATCATATTTGGATTCAGCGTTAAAAATACATTAAGAATCATATATTTTCCTTCATGCGGTTTTCAAAAAATCTCAGTTTGTTGTGTAGTGTAATGAATATCGAATCATGAATAACGATCAATGATTGAACTTTTATTCATGATTATTATTCAAATAACGCTCAGCTCTGTTTTCATGCTTCTATTCGATTTCTGTGTTTGTAATGTTCGAAGCAAAAACTTGTACTTTTTACCTCAAATTCAACAGAGATTATTGACTCTTACAGTAAAAAGAAGTACTCCATGCTTACACTAATAAGAACGATCTTTACGGGCAAACGAATTTTATCAACTGAACTCGATTTTCTGAAAGATTTAAAGCGACATTGTAGATCTTTTTGTGAAGAACCAAGAACCCTATATGTTAAACTTTATCTCTCTAGCAAGATCCCTTTACATTTTTAGATTAAAAAAAAAAAAGAATTGACTAGCTACCTTTTATGTAGACCAAAAGGAACAAGTTTAGTTACTGGGAAGAAAACAACTTAAAAACAGCGAGAAATTTTTGACCACCCTGGTACCGACCTACCTGTTTCAAACAGTTTATAGTGATCTACGGGCTATCTCAATGAATTGAAGGAGCTAATTCGTTTACTTTCCATCAAGTACTTGAAATTTTATCAAGTCGTGTTTCCGGCGTTCCGCAGTTAATTGAGGAAATACGCGAATTATGATTCCTATTTGCGTTCGTCTTTGTACATCCAACTGTGAGCTTTGAAATAACTTTCTCAGGTGATAGTCGTGTATTGGTAACAAGTTGCCTACCTTAGAAACTTGAAAGGAAATTTTCCCCCCAAATGGTTTTAGAGTTCTCGCATGCGTACAGGTACCTGCTCAGTAACGAAGAAAGAAAAGAAAAGAAAGAAAAAAAAAGACACATTGAAAATTGGAGGTCGGAATATCTCGTTCAATGGACTTGTGTATTAAACCGGAGGCCGCATATTAAATCTTGCTAGCCAGATAGGCAGGTAGAAACGTATACAGAGATAAGATTATTGGTTGATTACAGATACCAGATTGACGCAAGGGACTCCTCAGTCAACGTCTACGTTTTCTCAGCGAAGGGTTATTCTCTGTTGTAACAAAATTATTCTATCCAAAACGAAGTACGTACGTTTCGGTGGCGTCGGTGCGAAAATCAATCTAATTAGTTCGGTTCACGTTGCTTCGTGTAATTTATTAATTCGGAAGTATGCCGTGTTATGTAATTCGGATTCAACCGTCAAAGCCATTCTACGACGATGCACGTAATAAAACAATATGCAACCGGCCTTGTTGAATTATGATCGAGGCTGAATCTGCAGTCGGGCAAAACAGGTAAGCTGTCCAGTAATGATCAAGGACCGAGAATTTAGTTAAAAAGAGGTTATTGGCCTATTCGGCTTCTGGTTTAATTAATAATGGTATCGCTTCGTCGGTAAAACGGCGGTTGGTTAGAGATGGAGCTGAACCATATGCAATCTACGACTCCAGCCATCTCTCAGTTGTACGAGCACCCCTACCGGTAATATCCGAGACTAAAGGTGGTAACGAATCGAGGCTTTATCCAGGCACATACAGTGAGTCACAAAAGTCACTAGTGACTATTTCCTTTTTCGTTTCTTCAAAATATTCAGCCGTCAGTTTCGGAGCACTTAATTTGGGCTTAGCTTTGATTTTCCATACAATTATGCTTTTTTCGCGATCGGTAATTCGCGAGGGACGGCCATTGCGATGTGCCGATTCAATTTGTTTGTTGTTTTTGAAGCGTTAGACGATTCTCACGACGGTGCATTTTTTTAATTCGGAATAAATTAGCGTTTCCGGTATACGACTTCCCTTTTTAGAGCTAAAAAATGACCAGTTGTCTCGTTTCCGAAGACATCTCCTTCGCTTCCTCATTATCAAAAATCGTTTCACAGAAGTTAAATAAAAACACGAACACCATAGGCAAAGGCCAACTCGCATTTCTTCTACCCACTACCGTGACGAACAGTACAAAAATGTTTTCCTATATATTTACTCGACGCGTTGGAATTTCCCATTCCTCACTCATTCCGATAAGACAAGTGAGTCACGCTGTATGACCGGTATAATCATGTTGCTTTGTAAGGACTTTGTGATCTCGTTTTTCCTTACGTTTCCCTTATAATTGTTCTCAGCGGATTGTTTTTTATTTTTTGTATTTTTCTACGTTGTTTTATGTCAACATATTTTACTCTCTCCACCTCCTGCAGGCTTCATTTTCAGGTTGCTACTTGCGAATCATTAAAAAACTTGATGGTATACTGGGGGTCTGGTTGGCCGAGTAGATAGCGCGCTGGTCTCAGAATTTGGAGGTCCCGGGTTCGAGCCAATGTAGCAACTCGCCACATTTCAACCCAGGCCGGTTTTTCGGCCAGATGAGATGAGGGCCAAGACAGCCCTAACAGCCTCCCCGACGTCTCTGAGGTAATCAGATACGTACCGATAGGGGGGAGGCAACTATCACCCCCACCCACCGGTAGGAGTTTTCCAACAAGGTAAATGTTTTTTTTATTTCATTTTATTTTGCTTTGATACTTGGGAATTGAGTTGAGAAGTTGGGAAAACTAGGAATTTTGAGTTGAGTTAGGTGGAAAAATCCAACAAGTGAATTTTTTTTTGCCTTGATACTTGGAATTCTGAGTTGAGTCAGTTGTGCCTTTCATAATTCTGCCCCGCCCCAGGAAAAACTCTTCGGTACGTCCCTGGAGTAATGCTCGAAAGGGCGGATTCCAAGGCTCGGGTTGAGAGTAAAATTAGAAAGAGGATGTACACTGACTTCTGTGACTTGCTGTAACATAGTGGATGACCATATTCTAGTAGGATGATAGAATGATACATACTACAATGAGAGACAGAAACACACGGACATCTGTGAAAAAAGAATATGTGGGAACTGGAAAAAGGTATTGCTGCGGTATGGTGGGACGTATGGCGATGCACGCATGCCAAAGTTGCCCCTATGACACCGCACCCTCGGCCCCGGAAACTATACCCTTTCGAGTATCGCATCAGTGCTCGGATGAACGCTTTGGGGCCAGGCCCGAGACCCTTGTTTTGCCGTGCCGCTTCCGGGCCACCATGGGGTTTCGTACTGACCGAGGTCCGCGCTCCCGAGCACTCGCTTGGGATTCAGGTCCCTCACAGCCGGACGCGCTTCCTCTTCACTCACCCCTCGCTCCTCATCTTGATCCGTGTAGTGTCGCAGGCAGGTGGTGACGACGGGGGAGCCCTGCCGGGGGGTCCGCAGTGCAGCTGCAGCAGCTCTCCTAGGATGGTAAAGAGTTGTCCTGTTCGATAGTGTGGGCCGAACTTGGTTCGTCATCGACCCTCTGCCTCATCTTCCTCTTCATGGTGGCTGAGACATAGACCGACACCCGGTTCCAACTGCTTCGACTCTTCATCATCTCCGGAATCAGGGTGTCCAGCGCGAGACAGCTCATGACGCCGTCATCGTCGTTGATGCTTCCTTCTCCGCCAGGATCGATCGCTGTTGTTGCCGTCCTGCGTTTCTCCTGCTCCCAGGCCTCACATTCGAACAGGGTATGCCAAATTGTATCCTCCGCCTCTCGATCACAGTGCGTGCACATGGGGCTCGGCACTATCGCCATCCGATGTAGGTATGTACTGAAGCACCCATGGTCGCTCAGGACTTGTGTCACGTAGAATTTCAGCTCTCCGTGCGATCTTCCTGCCCATCCATCGAGGTCGCGTATCAGCGCTCGGGTCCACTCGCCCTTGGTTGAATGGGCGAGCGCGTCCTGCTGGATGGCTCGCTTGACCCGAAGTGCTTCTCGTTTTGTCTTCGCTCTCTTCTTCGCACTGTATACTTCCGCTGTTTCGTCGTCCTTGAGTTCGATCGGCGGTATACACGCTAACACGCCTACTGCCTCCGAAGAAACAGTGCGGTACGCACTGACACTCCTCATCGCGGCTTTTCGCTGAATCTTCTCCATCTCCGCTCTCCTGTAGGGAACCTTGATCGCGTCGACAAATACTGGCGCCCCGTATAGGAGGACCGACAAGATGACGTTGTACATCTTTCTCCTCTTCTCCCTCGGTCCAGAAAAAGGGACTGGGGAGGGAGAAAAAATTGAAAAAATGAGTGGAGGGTAGAACAGATCAACCTCTAATAGGACACCGAAGGAATGCCCTCCACGTAAGCACGGATACAAAGAATTGCAGCAAAATATACGGAACAAAAATATTCGAAGGAGACAAAAAAATTCGGACACTTCCGTAATCGCCGTCGGAATGAGTTTAGCGAATTCGAAGACTGAAGAAAGTAGAAACCTGTAGGTTATTACAAGAGACATTTATTTGATTAACCCATAATCGTGATTAGACCCCCAAAAGCTCTAGTGTAGAGCCCTCCGGGCACCTCGTATAAAGAAATCTTTTCAAAAATTATTCCCTTCGAGAGTTTGTTACATAAACAGTTTTGTTGGGTCGGATTACTTTATTTATTTATTATTATTTCTTTGAACAACTCTATGTACTTTTAAAATGTCAGTAGTTTTTCTCGTGGGAAATCATCCGTATGTACACGTGTTAAACATCAAACCCTTTACGCATCGGTATAGAACTTTCTTTAAAAAAAAAAATTGACTACCAGATTTTCACATCAAAATACATTACTTTCTTTAGTGGGAGCGAAACTCGAGAAAAAAAATAAAATAAAATAAATGCCACCCTAAAATGAACATATTATTTTAAAATTTCAACTTCCCTCTTCAGCTCTTATGGTTCAGGCGTCAACCACAATGGTAACATACAAACGAACATTTTAGAAGGATTGAGATTGATAAGGTTCTTTGACAAAAATAATAAATTTGGCCCTCCAGCCCCCATAAGAGATTTTTTTCCAATCGTGACGCAGAGCCCTGTGCTGTATACATCTGTATGATGGCAAAAATGTCAAATCATTGCGTGTATAATCACTTCAGTTGACAATGCGAACGAAGTGTAATTTCATTATTTGTATTTTTTTTGTTTCCAGGTACGTTTCATTGGAATTTGTTGGATGTTTATATGTTATTAACCATTCGAGATACGTGAGCATTCTCATTATTTAATTTATTATTTTGTATACTGTGTTCCTAATTCCTATGCTCATCAGATAGATACTCATCAGGCTCGTAGCGTGGCTATTTTTCCCGAGAGGCAACTTTCAGTAAAATTTAAAATTTTACGCCTAAAAAGAAAAAACAAGAGAAAAGAAGGAAAAGCGTCTTGGCCTTTCTGCTGTGAGGCTAGTCATTGGCTCGTGGCGGGGGGGGGGGATATCTCTGATTGTCCTTCGCAGCGCTATGAAGCCTTAATTTCCATCGTCAAAGAAAAGTACTATGGTTTTGACTACAAAATAACCTGATACTTCATCAGTGAGCCTTTGACGAAGTACTTCGTGTGTTGATTCAAAAGAGCAAGATGAAGGCGAAAGGAGAGAATTTCGGGGCACCCTGACGAAATTTTCGGTATAAACAAGCTCAGTTCATTTTTCTTTTCCTTTCGTTATCTTGTTTTACAAGTAGGTAAACCTCGTCCTTTCAAAGGTTCTTGAATGTGTTGCCGTGCGAATACGATGTATTGGATTCGTTTTTATATTTCATTGAATCGTGGAAACCATTATCGTCGTTTATTATTGCTGTTGTCTCATAATGAGCAGGGAATGAGGCTTCGGGAAAACTGCAACTTGATACGGCTTGTTTAGAATCTCTGGCGTGGTAACCTGTAATAGTGACACAATACCAAACACTCGCCTGGGTGGGTGTCTAGCCCCACGAGTCTCTCGATTTTCGTGTAACTGATGCGGGCGATGACGCGTCTGTACGTGGATAAATTTGCCGCCAAATTTACGCGGGAAAAAACGAGGGAAATGGCCGGCGCATGCGTGTTGTCGAAGACGCACGTGTGTTATTTTATGTGAAGTGATTCGAGGATTGGGTGGATGGGTGCTCGGTGTCCGATACGTAAGTACAGGTCGTCAGTACTCGCCGGTATATCTCGCAATGTGGCGTGTTATTCTGTGCGAAAATTTGACGTACGGTTTCGATTACGAGAGGTAATTTTGTTAGATTCGCGAACTACGTTGATAATCATAATTCGAATTCGGATAGGCGGCGAAACTTCTATATCGAAATTATATAATAATTATTCCCCGCAGGTAACAGAAAATAAAACAAAAAATAAAGCGAGAAGGAATTTTCGCGCGAGGTTACAGACATCCTCATTGTACTAGTGCAGCAGTTAATAGTGTCGGTTTCTGTGCATAAGATTGAGAAAAAAATAAGTTCGAAATGCGAATCTGTATCGAATAATGGGCGTATAAAGTAATATCGCAGTAAAATCAAAGGAAGACCGAGTTGGTTGGTGTATTTAGTTTTCAAATAATTCGGTGCTGTTATGTTATTTCGTTGGGGTTGTTGGTACGTATTTATCATTCTAATCTTGCGAAGAACAACAGTCTGCATCTTCGAATGGCTATGGAACTAACTATCAGAGTTTAAAGAATTGTGGGAATATGACTCATATTCTGTTTCTAAGGTCCTGGTGTGTTCAGAAACTAAATTAAATGCCTATGTACTGATTATATTATAGTTCCGGTTTCCATATCTTACATTTTAAACAGGAGCGAGTCGCTAAAATAATGTAATACTTTTTTTATTATTATTGCTAAAAACAGATTACGTAGAGTGGTTGCCTAATTTACTTTCGAAAACGGTTTTTTGAAACGTTAACTCAGTTACTGTAAAATTGAACGAAACAATTGCCATTTTCTGTGAATCAGAAATGTGTTTACCCGTTGTGCACCCGCCTTACAAATTCTAATGGGAAACACTATTTTTAAGTGTTTTTCCCTTTAGCTTGACTGTATAAATGGTCCTCTGAAGTGAACGTACCTATTTGTTCCTAAGCTATATCTACCTTCGAAATTGAATTTGTGGGTCTCGGAAACGCGTAACCTACTTGTACTAACCGAATACCTTCTAGAAGAGTTTAGTTATTTTATCGTTCATTCCGTCTGTGATTATCTCATAAGCTGTATCCAAACATAAAAACTTCCATAGTCGAAATCAGGGACCTTCAAGTAATATTATGAAAAATGAATGGAGACGGTAGCGTTGGAAGATTTTTCAAAAGAAGTTGGAAGGCGTATTAGCAGAAATAGAAGTGTTTTTTTCTCGTAAAACCGTAAAAAAAAGTGTACGTTTTTATGCGCTATAAAATCGAAAACTGTTGCATTTCTTCAAACGACGCCAAAAATAAGAATTTTTTTTTTTAATCAGAAAGGAGGGCATTGTAGAATCTTGTATACCCTCCGTTGCGACACCATTCAATGTAAACATAAAGATAATCTTCGAGATTAGCTTTCGATACCCTGTATTATTTTCCACGACCTCTTGTTCCTTAGATTTTTTCAGTTTAGAGTGAAATTGATAAGATCATGAATGAATTGGAATTAAATATTTGATACAGAAGATGGTGATCGGGAAAAGGGACAGAAAGAGCATTTACTTCCTCCTTAAACGAAATTCAGGAAAAAATATTCTACTTCGAAACATTTGCTTTCAATTGGTAGATTGTATCAAACTTGATTTATTCTATATTGTGAGAATATTCCTTCTAATGTCCAAGCAAAGCGATCAGAGAATGGGAAGCAAAACTTGTGGAATTTGAAATACACTGACTCCTTAAACGTTGTGCGTTCGTATCTATAGATATTGCGGAAAATATCAGTAAAAAAATACCGGTGTTTTCAGTTAACATTTAATATAGGATGTACATATCAGATTTTCATTGAGATTTTCATGAACAGCGATTTTTAGATGTAACTGACTTTTCAAAACCATCATGTTGGGAAACACCTTACATTTCAGTTACATACAACATACTCGAACAAAATTGTTCCTACTTTCGAAATTCATAATTACCTGATTAGAAAAAATCTAAAATTTCAAAAATGTAATAAAACCAGATTTCTAAAAAAAATTTATGTTGAAACTAGAAAATAACTTTTTGTTGATACCCTGAGAGCGTTGTGTACAATTCTATCTTTTATGTAGGTATTTCAAGTCCTGTACGCAAACTGAAAATAGTGGAGTTTTTTCAGCTGATATTTTATTCAGTTTCTATTGACACCAAAGCACAACTTTTGAGCGATCAGCGTAGTTCGAATTCCAAAACTCTTGCTTTGCACTCCACCTTTCTGGTAAATTATTTCTCTCTCCACCCCTGTTTTACATCCTGAACTCATGATATTTTCACATTTTTCTTTCTCGTGTAATGAATACCCTTATTTCTAACCAACGAACTCTTGTAAATTATTGGAATAAGGAATACCCACATATCCCCCCTGCTCTCTTCCCTCGTAAATTAAAATGCTGTTACGAATGAGATTTTTTCGTATAATAAATGATTGATATGCAGATAAATGTTTCCAATGCTCTAACTACGGAAAAAAAGATAAAATTGCTCAAGTAGACGGTTGCGAGACCAAGACAGCCTGAAAGTCATAAAGGCTATTGAACAAAAGACAGACAGGTAGACATTCAGACAAGTCTGCTGGAAGTCTGGCAATCAGTCACTCGAAATTCGTCCAGGCAGAAAACAAAGGGCTAACACATATGAAACGAGTGTGGGCGAGTGTTAAGCCACTGAACAGCCAGGTGAAGTCCTGTCCACACAGTTCTGTGTAAGCTGAAAAATTTCCTTTATCTCAATCTTTTTCGAAACAACAGAACACAACAAAATTCAATTTTCTAGAAGTAACATAATGACCCCTACATTCGAAGGATTTAAAGGTATATCCATTAAGAAGTAGAGAATTGAGTTTGAGGTAGTTCGTACCATTTCGTTAGAACTCCTCGAAATAATAAAATTTCTAAAATTATTCTCTCCCCTCCCCCCTCCAAAAAATAGTTGTGTGTCAATTTGTTACATAGTGGGGGTGTTATTTTGAATCCACATTCATAAGTTATAATATTACTATGGAGTATATACGAGAAAGATGTTTGAATATCTTCCTTGCGGCGTGATAAACTTTTCTCTAACTGAAAGAAAGAAATCTATACATACAGGAAGGTAGGAAGCGTATTATTAGCCAAAAATTGATTCTAGTAGCGCATTAGTGAATTTGGTTGACGCTTCCGACTCATGGTTTTGTATCTCGGATCCAAAGAACAGGAATTTCAAACGCACGATCGCTGCTGTTGACACGTTTTACTCCCTTTCACTTGATGAAGTGTATGGCGATGCACATTTGCTAAACTGGCTTCCAAGACATCGCGCACCTGGCCCCAGATACTACCATTTCGAGTATCGAATCGGTGATCAGAGGGACGTCTTGAGGTTGACCCAGGTCCCCATTTCGCCTCTTCTTGCTTTAGATTTGCGCTGTCCTGCCAGGGCCGCTGTGAGACACCCTAATGACCGAGGCAACGCTCACCCAGCGTTAACCTGGAATGCAGGTGGCCCGCAGCCGGATTGTGCCTCCTTCCTTCACCCCTCATTTCCTCGTCTTGGTACATGTGGTGACGGAAGATGATGTCGGCGGGGTGACAGCAGCTGCAGCAGCTCTAGGGATGATAGAGTCAGTGAGCTATGTCCGTCGGTCCTCTACCGTCCATTCCATCTCCATCTTCTTCGTTATGATGGTCGAGACAAAGGCCGGCACCCGGTTCCATCCGCGTCTACTCTTTAGCATTTCCGGAATCAAGGCATCCGGCGTGAGACAATGGATCACGCCGTCACTGTCGTTGCCGGGGTGGATCCTTGTTACCGACTAGCGCCTCTCCTGCTCTCAGCGCTCACACTCGAAGAGAATGTACCAGATGTTGTCCTCTGCTCCTCGATCGCAGTGCGTGCACACGGGGCTTGGCGCTATCGCCATTCGATTTAAGTAAGCGCCGAAGCACCCGTGGCCACTCAGGACTTGGATCAGATGGAAGTTCCCCATGGGACCTGCCTGCCTATGCGTATTAGCGCTCGGGTCCGCTCGCCTTTGGTCGACTGGGCTAGTGTGTCCTTCCACTTACGAAGCGTAGATTGTTGAATGTCCAACTTGACCTGAAGTGTCTCCCATTTCTTCTTCACTCTCTTTTTTGCACTGTGTATCGGTGGTATACAAGGTAACACGCCTACTGCCTCCAGCGAAGAAACAGTGCAGTACGCACTGACACCTCATCGCGGCATTTCGCTGGATCTTTTCATTTCCGCTTTTCTGTAGAGTGTGTTGATGGCGTCGGCAAATACTGGCCCCCTGTATAGGAAGGCCGACATGATGACGTTCACGTACATCTTCCTCTTCTTTTCCCTCGGTCCTCCTAGATTTGACATCAGACGGGACAGCTGTCCGGCTACTCGATCCGCCTTCTCAGCTGCCTGCCGAAAGTAGTACTCTCGGAATAGCAACTTCCCGTCGAACCACGGCCCCAAGTACTTCAAGGTTGTACAAGGCCCAGTCTCCACACTTCTTAAAACAAAGGTGGGAGGGCTGTACTGCATGGGCGGTTCCGAGTTTAGTCCAGTTACCCGTTTTTTAACCGAGTTTAGTCTCTCGTAGTTGTGTAAGTCTGTTAGCCTTATCCAGAAGATCGGCTTACCCAGTCTTCCAAAAATAAAATTTTGTAGGGACCGTCATATCAGCCGGTTGCATCGTCATGAAAAATAGAGAATTTTGGAGGGAACGTCATATCAAGTGTCGCATCGTCATGAAAAAATAGGAAAAAAAGCACGTTCAGCGGGGGGGGGGGGGGATTGATGGAAATACGTTTTAAATATTCCAGGACGCGTCAGCTCTCCTTTACCTCTCGTGAAACAGACTGTATAGTATGTAGATGAAAGAATAGCCTACTACCTACTTGAAGGTGCCTATAAAGTTACGGGACTAAACTGGACTATTTGCCCGGACTAAACTGGACCACTTGCGTGGACTAAACTCGGCTATTTGTGTGGACTAAACTCAGAATCACTCCCGGATTAATCTCGGCTACGACATTGCCTTTTCGGGACTAAATTCGAATGCAGTCTACTGCATCGCGTCTTGAACACACTTTTTACTTTCTTCACCGTAAGTGAAAATAGGGAGGGGCTTGCCCTCCCTCCAAAAATTTGAAAATTACACATGGGTGACGGAAGGGGTGGAGTTATACTGTACGAAGAGGCGAGTGGAGCGAGCGAAAAAATGTTTAATTTTTGTTTTTTCTTCCACTTTTGGAAAAGCTACGTGAACTCGTATTTGTTACTCTCTCCGTATAGTCTTGCGAAATGAAGTACTCACAATCAGGAGGGCTTACCTTAATAACTTTTATCTTTAGTTTACCTGCAGAGTGAAACATTTTGAGCTACACATCTGCAAAATTCGCTCAGCTAGTTGACATTTTCTGAGTTCTGCGTTCCATGCTCATTGGTTATGGCTTAGGTGAACACCCCTGATAATATTAAGTAAATACGTTCAGTTCTTGAAAGTTTCTGATGCATTTATATGCCGATTCTGAAGCAAAAGGTAAACCGAAATTTGATTGATCTGATTTTCATCCTATCAAGCTAAATTTGACGTTCGTAACAGCGAACACTGTTCTCTTTATGGTGTAAGAGGTCGAGAGTATGTACATCAGTGGCGACCACACCAAATGAGTTGTGTTCGTTTAGACACAAATATTGAGACTTTTTAACACCGAGTGTTACACCAAGCAATTTTAGCCGTTCGATTGGTTCTGTGAAGAATTCCGGTGTTCAGTGTTTTCTGTTTTATTCACCAGTAGGGTAACACTGGTGTTAACACCGGTGTTAAAAATTTTAACCCTGCTCCCGGAGTAGGGTTGAGTTTGGTGTCGTTTGGTGTCACGGTGGGTTTTTGTGGTGTTGGTTGAATGTTTATGTTTTGTTCGATTTAATCACTACAAACCCAACACTTTTGTGTACACGTGACGTCATTTCAGTGTTACACCGAGTTAACCTAAGTGTTACCCCGATTTAACCCTAGCCCAATGCTGTGAAGCTAAACGAACACGGCTATGGTGAAACGTATTCGAGTAACCACGACTACTACTTTCAGTTATCTGCGAATGAAAGAAACGAATGTCAATATTATCCTTCGGTATTGCAAAACCCAGTGGCACACATTTTTCGCGCACTGCACCCCGGGTACATGCAACGGTAACGCGATTATTACGAACTCTATCGTAGCATCGTAAATAAGACGAATCGGGATAAAACAGCGAAAACTAAAGGAACGATAGCCAATAAAACATTGCGATGACCGGTACCTGCACCCGTAGTTCTTCGTATTTATTTCACCGACGACTGCAGATGCGATAAAAATGGACTAAGGGAAACCGAATACCGAGGAAGGGTACCATTAAGCTTCGTAATTAATGCGAAGCCATTTTTCACCGAGTTGGTTATGTGCAATTGTAAACAGTTGAACGGTGAGGTGGTATGCGATGCTGTATATGTGTGTGTATGTGTAGGTATTATTGCTAGAAGGCGATTGCCTCGGATCGCCAGTTTCTCCGACACTCATCAAAATGTCTTCGCCGTTCGAAAAACCCGAAAGCATCAAATCAGTCTCAGAATCTGTGCAAAGTCTGTACTTCAGTCGACGTTAGTTGAGGTAGATCAACTCGAGTCGAGGTTTTTCACTTAAAGCGCACTCGCCCCTCGCATTCGCGAGGAGTAAGGCGATATATGGTGCCATGTTTTTCGCTCATTAATCCGAGAAGGCCAGTAGGTGATAAAACAGGCGCGATACATTCCCCCAGTTTGAAAGTTCAGAAATGATATCGCCGAGTTAACGGTGTAAAGTTGCCGGATTAACGTCGTAAGATTGTTGATACGAAAGTTTTCTCGAAACGAAAAGCTAGTCATCGGCGTGAAGAGGAAATTGATTAAACGAGAAATTGAAAAAGCATGATAGGCTTAATGACTCGACACCTATATAATTTCGACTAAGACCCGCTGTGTTAAGCGTCTGGTTTCGATGCGACAGCTATGCGCTTCCCCTATTCTACTTTCCACTTTCGGGTTGAAGTTTCGAGAAAGATGGGCAAAAAAAGCGCGCGCGCGCCATTAACGAAGACGAGAAAAAACTTTTTAATAGATCTAGTCTTCCGGTTCTTATTCAAGCAATCTTCTCCTTTTTTTTTTTTTGCTTCGTTTGAATCATTCGAATTGCGAATTTAGAATCAAAAGCGCGACAGTCGACAACCGGGCCCGTTTCAGCGAACCCAATTTCGTGCCGATGATGGGTGTATCGGCTGCGACCGAGCGAACTGAAAGGCTTACCATTCGAACTAATCTTGTGCCGGAAATAGGCGTTTGTCGCCAGCCAGCCCGAGAAGTAGACCCGTACCTACGTATTCCAAATTGAGAGAGCGATTTTAATTGCATTTCTCCCCGTTGCCGAAAATCCCTTGGAAGTTGAACAGACGAGACTACACCCTATTCGAGCGGGAGTGATTTATCGAAACCATCTTTTAGTCGAATCGAGTTGGTAAAATAGCCGCGGTAGTTTTGGGATTATTTTGCATGAAAAATGGATATATTTTGTACGCCTATGTCGAACACGAACGCCGATTTTTCAAATTTTTGAATTCGAGTAGGTGGGCACTTTGTCTAATGGCATTAGCGTCCCCCGTTATTATTCTTCGGTTTATTCGCGTTCATTCGTCCTTCGTGCATAAAGTTCGCGCGAAAAGCGGAAATAAATTGGCTCGAGTAATTCTTCAACTTAGGATCTGCCTGAATTTATATCCTGGTCGTTATTTCGGCCTTTGGAAGAAGGTAGCAGGGACGACATCTGGGAGAAGCTATTCGTCGGTGTCTGCAGCCGTGTCGGAGAACTAAATGCAGGACCGTAGCCACGGGCCGGCAATCGTGGTTCTGGCAAAGTTCTGCTTGGAATTTTAAAATTATTGAGCACTCTTTCCCCTCCCGTCGAAAAAAATAAGTGAGCGTGACTTGCGAGATAAAATGAGAACAGTGAGTCGTGGAAACAGGAGGATACCATCAAAAATAGGGCGGCCTCGTGCTCTTGAGAGACCCGAAACAAATAATTCTGGGGTTTATTCTTTCCACTAAGGAAGACCACAATTTCATTTTTCCAGAAATGCGTCGAGGATACGTCATTTTTTGTGGGGAAAATAGTAAGAATCTTCTTTTCCCCAAATATGTCGAGAATACGTTGTTTTTCAGCGGGCTCCCGCGGTTGCGGTACCAAGTAGTTACCCTCCCTTTATGCGTATCTGGTTGAAGAAAGGAATATTAAGATGTTAGTGAGATCTATTTAAATGGTTAGTTAGTTCTCTGTCCATGTTCTTTGAAACTATACATGTATAAGATTCTGCAGAGCTCATTAAGACTCATTAAAACTGATTAGGACATGATGTTTAAACATGTTACCTATAAGTTCCGAAAAAAAGCGATCTAAGACTTTTAAAATACATTAAAGTTCATTAGGGCTGACTATCAAGACTTCTTCAGACTCGTAAGACTCTGATTGGATTACTGGACCTGTTCACACACGTCGCTCTCTAGACGCGATAAGACTGATCAAATTCGTGTTAAAATTTTGTATCACTGGCTTGCTCCATGAGAAATGTTGAATTCATATCGTAATAAACGAAAACGAAACCATTTTTTTAAAGATGTAATTTGCCTCCTAATCTAGATCGAAAGTGTACATGTGAGACATATTTTTGAACTCGAATGAAATGTAAACTTACTGAAGTAATATTTTCATTCCCTCTACTTGATGGTTTGTTACTGAATCATCAATTCGTAGACTACTGGATGCAAACCTTAAATAGTTACGTAGTTTTGCTACAGAAGAAAAAGAAAATTTCATATTAAGGGCATTACTGGCAAAATTTAAATTGATAAACAAGACATTTAAAAAAAAAAAAATCATTGAAAGCAGCATTAATACAATGTTTTATTCGAGGCAGCATGAAATTACCTTTCCAATGATACCAGATCTCATTTTAGGGAAATTGGACTTGCCTTCAAACCGCACTGACCCCGACGTAAATGTTCCGTTGGAATATTTTGCTAAAAATTATTCGACTCGGAAAAGATTTTTCGAAATGTTTAAAATTCTGTCGGGATTTGTTAGCATAAGTCATCAAACTACACAGTAAGACTGCGTTGAGACTTAGGTATATTTGCTAGCTAAGACTGATTACATAAAAAAAAATACTGTTCAAGATAATCTAAGACTCGTGTGAGCTTTATTATAGTTTTTAATCCAAACTTTTTGCACTTTTGCAAGACTGTTTAAGGATCGTTAGTCGTTAAGAATGATGAAGGCTCGCCGAGACTGACTAAAATTTCCAAGACCTCTGTGTCATACCGTATTCGAATTCTGTTGAAATTTATTTGAACTAATAAAAACCCTGCCAGACTCTGAATGACTTTATGGAGAGAAGGCGTAGTATGATCATGTGCGTACTTTCTAACGCTTTTTTTTACGACTCATTAAAAAGTACGCTGTGTAATAAATGTTGGACCTCTTTTAGTGCCAGTGAATTTGACCACATTTTTCTGGACTTATTCTTCGCGCTGATTCCAAATCGTTGTCGGATTTTTCGTCATGTCCCCGGTTTTCCGGTAATGGTATCTGAAGCGGTCAAAAATGTTATTTTTGTCGTATTTTCTGGTCCAGGTTTGAACCTTATACATTTTTTTTTTTAGAAAAAACAAAAATGGGAACTTGTGCTGAACTAGTTTTTTATGTGGATTTCGAATTTGGCCTTTGAATTTAAACACAGGCCGATTTTGTGACAAAATAGGCCCATTTTCATACTTCGACGTCATTGAACAAAGTAATTTGTTTCCACTAAATGGCCTTTGAAAAACTAAGTCCCAAAATTTAAACCTTACGAAATCGAACATGAAACTGTCGTTTCTAGATAGGATTTTTACGCAGACTCCGAATTTGGCTTTGAAATTTCTGTACATGATTTTTCTTACCCTCAAGCTGTGCTCCAAAAAGCCGAAAAGACCGAAATTCAAACCTTACAAAACCGCAATTACCGATATAAAAAACTGTAGTTTCTCGGTGTAATAAAGTTATTCTGGCCCAAAAAAGCCTTTTATCCTAATTTAATGGCCAGATTCAAAATCTACACAAGAAACTGGTCCCGAACAAGTTTTTATTTCACTTCTAAAAATTTCTAACGCTCAAAAAGAAACTCGAAAAACACAAAAATTAGCATTTTTAGCCACTCCGAAAGCCATTTGCAGAGAAACTGAGAGTGTATTGGAAAATTATGGAATAAATTTAAAAGCGACGTGAAAAATACTTCTTTTTTTTTGTTTTTTGTAGTTTTCCCGATGGATGGATGGAGAAAAACAGATTGTTGGTTGTTTTTTCTAAATCGTTTTTTTCTTTGATCAAATACCAAATAATGGAAGAATCTCAGCCCTTGGCTCCTGGAGCCGAACTCTTTTGACTCCAATTTATTTCAAAAGAGAAGTTGACAATTGATATATTCTATTCTTTGAGGAATCCGGTATGGGTGTATTAGTCAAAAGTAATGATTATGGAGCTGGCTAAATCGAATGTCAAAAAGGCCGTAAGTCTCGCTAGTGCAGCTGTAAGATGCAGATCATGATAGGCTGTTCGGTTCAGTTTCTAGGATAGCCTGTTACAGGTGTGCACTCACGGGAAAGGAGTAGAACTGTGGGAGTTATATAGCCTCATTCCGGAAGGAAGTTTTTACCCTAATTTTTCCTAGATATTATTTTTCAAAACTGCCAAAATTTTTCTTTTGTTTTTCAGTCTCTTAGTTCTCGCCAGGAAATATTTCTCGGTGCATTCCTACTAGGCAGATACTTAATTACTACATTTTCATAAAGAGAAGAGCGTTGGAAAAAATTCATCAACGTATCAATAAATCACTTTAAAAAATACTCGCGGTACAATAATTTATGTGTGTGTATGTTGTCTGTCTCGAAAATTCTTCGAACGATCAAATGAGCGTCAATTTTGGTATTTTGCTGCTTCATTTCTCTTGACCAGGTCGATTGAGAACGAGTTTTGGGAGAATTCCAGTCCTTTAGTCTCAGAATTCCTGAAATCCAGTCCTCAAGATTGAATGTAATTTGGCGTTACATGAAGTGCGAAATTAGCAATTAAACGAAGCCGTGTCATTACCTCTTGTACTGGCAAGGAAGAAGCGCGATATTAATGATGCTGTAAAAGCAATTCGTATCGGAAGCGAACTTTCATTACCAGTAGGGATGACAGCGTAGGTGGCATCGAGCAGGTCGTTGGGTTCGTGAAACTCGTACAGAAACCTAATCCAGGCCGATATGACGAGGGGGGTTGATGGTAAATCTGCTAAGTACTATTAAGCCTATTATTATATAGCCGAAAATGCTCGCGCCTACGTTCGGCTTCAATTAATTTTATTTCAACGCGGCCTGGCTGTTTATTTTTCTCTCCCGGAATCTGCCCGGAGATTACGTGTACGACGACAGTCGTTTCTCGGGGAGTATATAAATTCGATTTCGACGTAGAAGCCAAAAAAACGCCGCGGTCGTTTCGCCGTCGATTCGTTTTATATTTTTTTCGATCGTTTGTGAACAGGTTTTAGAGATCCTGTGTTCTGTTAGTTTCGCGAATCTCGGGCATTAATTAAGATCGGAGTGAAGTGCGGTGCGGTGTCGTAAAAGGGATGCGCGGCCGGCCAACGACGGTGGAATAACCGTCGTCGAGTCTTGGTGTCTTTCAAATAATGAAGTTTCGCGAACATACCGACGACTACGTAAAGTGTTATTCGTATTTCGGAAAAAAGCCAAAACGCTGCTCGGGTAAGACCGCAACTGCGACGACTACGAGAATAATAACATCGGCAACGAGAAAGGCGAACCGCCATAAAATGGAAGCGCCGCTGCCTTCGCAGAGTAAGATGGAAAGAACATGGCCGAAACGACGATAAAATGGATTCGTGCAGAAAGAAACGAAAATACGCGTTCGGGAACAGTAAAATGAAGCGAAATTTCTGCTTTTTCAGCTAATCGAGCTGAAGAAGAGCGAGAAAAAGAAAAATTAAAGACGGAGTGGAAAAAACGGGGCGAAGGAGTGAAAAAATAATTCGCGAGAACGCGAAATTAATGGCTACGGATGATTTCGACTCCGGATTAGCGACATGCTCCGAATTGCCCAGCTGCAGCAGCGAGATCGTATGTCCGGTGAAGAAAATACCTCCACCGACGCTGAAACAACATTACTATCCGGAGGGCGGATGGGGTTGGTTTATCATCTTCATAGCCGTCGTCGTGCATGTATTAAATCACGGCCTGCAATACGGCTCCGGAGTCCTATTGCCGTTTATACTGAAACAGTTTGCTACCTCGACGTATACAACTGCAGGTAACTTTTATAACCTCTTTACCTTTGTCGCTCTACGACATCTTACACACTTAGGTACACCTACAGTCGATATAAATTTGGTGTTGAACGGCGTGTTTGCGTGTGATTAAACAACTATGATGGAATATGTAACCCCCCCCCCCCACTTCAAGTGTCCTGTCTTCTTAGTTGAAAAAACTTAGGTTTCACGACCGCTGCCAAGATATAGCAGGTCGCCCCTTTTCCTAGTAAGCTGAAGATGCTTCTAGCAAGTTTATCTTGTTGGGGGAGGAGGTATGTCGTTTAAAACGTGGAAAATTTCTGCGGAAACCAAGAAAAAGAAAAAGTTTTCACTTTTTCAATCTTATCGTCTGGCTACTAACATTTATAAAATGTCGACTTTCATACAACTATGACATCTTTCCCCTTCCCCCAATTGCTATATCCCTAGTTGCAGTTGGCAAATTGAAGCTTTAATGGAACTGCGAAAACTGACTTTCAGATCCTTTCTTCCACATTCCAGTAACTTGGAAATGACTTCAAATTGGTATAATCGGGCCAGCTTGAAAACTTGGGGACGGCTAGGGCGTATTAAAATGAAGGTTTCTCTGGTCACTGATTCTAGATAGTAAATACCTATATTTGTAGGTACCCTACGTTAGATCCAACACCAAACCGTAATTTTATTGGTCTGCAAAATTCAAATTTCATAAAAATGAATCAATGGCAAACTGTCAAACTCGTACTAAGGAGTTAGTTTGTCAGCCAAAACTATCGGCCTGTTTATTTAGTTTATCTGAATTTTGAGATTTTACTTCTAATATTGTTCTCAGTTGTCGTTTCCAAGTATGGACAGTGTCGATTTTATTTTACATTTTGAACAAGGAAAAGAATAATTCGATCTTCGTTTCCTTAGATTCTCCTTCACGCATAAGAAAGAGAAAATACATACGTATCTGCAAGGGCGGACCGAGACATTCCTGTCGGCATTCGGAGAAGTGGTGGAAATAGGTTGAAAATTCCGACTCGGTTCAAAAAATTTCCATGCAAACTTCTTCTTCTGCTTCTGCTTCTTTGCACCGTGTTCATTGGTGGCCAACTATCATGTAACGGATGATCTGGTAATCGCCGGTCTCAACTGCTTTGCACAACCCACCGATATTTTGGATATCGGTCCGATTCATTGAAAATTTGCCTACGAATATTTGCCTGAGTAAATTAGCCATAGGTAAAAATTCGCCAGATGGGAAAATTTGCCTTCCGAAAATTCGATAAAGATGAAAATTCACCCGGTAGACGATGAGCGAAGATGAGCGTGTTAGCACAAAAGATACCACGAGGGGGTAGACTTGAATGGTCTTCCAAGAAATGTATTCATTCGTGTACCTGTACAGTCGTCATAAGTGTTAGCGTCAAAACGTTCCCGTTGACATGGAGATTAAATTGTCATTAAGACGAAATGTTGAGCCACTCCTTGAAGATACTCGACAACATCCGTTTCCTTTCGTACAGATCAACACGACTCTGTAGTCTCATGCAACTAATATTTCAGACTCAATGAATCATCGATAACACACACACACACACACACACACACTTGAAGGATAAATTCACCCGAATTTTTTCGGCGCTGGCAAATTTTCACCTCTAGCATATTTTCGTCTCCGGCAAATTCTCGTTTTCGACGAATTTTCTCAGGCACACTTTCTCGGGCAAACTTTCCTCTGTCACCTTCCAGTCCACTCTGCCGAATGTTGCGTAGCCAAGAAATTGTTTTTCGGCCGACTCCCCTTTTTTCCTCCATTATGAGGCATAAGAGCCCACATTTTCCGGCTTGCAGAACGTGCCCTAGGTATCCAACTTTTTTATGTTTGATGCTCGTTAACAGGGAATTTTTCATGTCGTCGGCTTCTTGTATTACCCTTTCATTCCTGCATTTTTCTGTCCATGAAACTCACGGCATTCTTCGAACGATCCCCATTTCGAACACTTCCAGCCGGTTGGTCATTTCTGTCTTGAGGGTCCAAGTTTTTACTCCATAAAGGAGAACTGACTAGGCGTAGCACTTTACCATTCTGTATGTGAGTTCGAAACTTAGACATCAGTCGCTTAGTAGTTTATGGAATTCCTGATAACCATACCAACTAGAAAAAGAAGAAAAAAGAAAAATCTATGAATTCACGATTTTCTTGTTTTCTTGATTTCTTGATTTGTCGACCACTAGTCCAATATGCCGACTAAATGTTAAGAGTTGCCAGAAAATGTCGAATCCGAAGATTCGTGCGATGATGTTGGGAAATGGTGCTATCACACGCCCTCTCTCCGGTCCGCCACGCATATTGCTTTGAATAATGGTTGGTTTCCAGTCTGAATTTTCCTCCAGATATGGTTAGCAAAAACACAATTTTCATTTCAGCACATACTTTGAAAATGCGTCTTTATTGCCTTCTACAGCGAGCTGAAAGTGATCGATTCGCTTGATAGGTGCAAAATATTCCGAACCAGTAAAATGATAGCATTCTCTCGCTGATAGCCGGGATGACCCATTCTTATTTTGAAGATTATCAGCTATTCATTTTTATTTCGCTTCGCAGGCGACAATTTTCTTTTTCTCTTATTTATTCGTTGTGATAATTATTATTTCATTTCTCAAGAACACTCAAAAATATACATAGTACATGCATAATGTTTCTAGAAAATATACGCCAATATAAACGAAATAGTATTTTACATACCAAGAGTCAAAAGTGAGTGTTTACATGGCGAGGGAAAGTTTGCGAACGAGCGTAGCGAGTGAGGAATTCCCGAGTCATGTAAACTCACTTTTGGCTCTTGTTGTGGAAGATATTGTTTATACTACTTGATCAGAAGCGGCAATGTTTTTCGTTGACGTGGTCTGTATTCTTTTTTAAATCTATTTATTTATTTAAATTATAGACAGGTGATTTTTGTGTGCATAATTAATTCAAAAATTTTATTTGCTCAGTTAATTACTACAAAGTACAGTATCACAGTCTTGTCTTCAGTTTGTTCATGTGCACAAACAGCATACACAGGTAGTGACCAGCAAAAACGTAACGGCGGTTAACAACAAACGGTAACAGCTGTACTACGTCGTGAATATTTAAATGCGTTCTTAAGTCGTTATCTCGTAATTTGCTCCATAGCCGAGTGGTTAGAGACGATCGCTGCATTTCAGTCAAATATTTCAATTGACGCGAGTTCGATTCCCCGATACGAAATTACTGGCCAGCAATTTTTTCATGTAAAAACGCTTTACGTTGAGGGACGTTTACTCTACATGCAGGTTTCGTTAGCACTCTATGCATGAATGATAGGCGCTTCTTGTCGTCCGTAAAACACCAATGTAAACATTGCCTTTCTGATCAAGTAGTATAAAAAAATATTTTTAATTAATTTTTGAAATTTTTAAAAATGCTTAAAATTTATTTATCCTCGGATCACTCGCTCGTTCATATTCGTATACGTAACGGCAATAGTTAGTCCAACGCTTCAAAAATTCGACTTAAATCTTCTAATTCCTTCAACTTTTTGACACTAATGCATTTAAAAACAATATTCTCTTTCCCACGTTCTTTTAAATAACTGTAAGAGAAAATATGGTATTAACCCTTTGGGTCCCAGCGCCACATATATGCGTGACACAGCGTACGCACGCAACGGCCAATGTCACACATCTGTGACACGCACGTACTATTTTCAACAAAAAAAAAAAAAAAACGTGGGCCATGTAGTGGCTTTTGCCAAACACAGCATGGAGTGAGAGGGTTAATCTCCCTCTCTAAAACAACCTCGCCACCGTCAGCGTCTCTATATCGCTTCATCTTATGCGGCTGATCCCGTTTTTCAGATTCCTCAGTCTTTCGTACACGTATTTTTCATTAGCATTGAGTCATTTCAAAGGTTTAAACTTTCCTTTTGACCATGCGACATGTGTCGGTGAAGCTTCCACTAGTGCCTCTTTCGGACAACTCGGAGTCTGACTGAATAGCAGATTTCGGTTTTCCTCGCTCTTCCAGTAATTCGGCAGTCGCCTCACCGACGTATATTATTCCCATCTTCAATTTGAGTTCATGAACAGCATCCTCGAGATTTTGAAGACCATTTTGATTATCTCTTGGCGAATCAAACTCTACCATTTCTTTGTCTCAACTCTTATTGATATACTCGAGAAAAGCAATTCCGTGCCCCATTTTTCTGATTCCAAGGACTTTCAGGCGATTTTCGTTTAGACTAGATATCATGTCTTTTTTGATGTCTTCGTTTACAAATGTGGGACGTTATTATTTATGGCATGATTGTTAGAGATGCTGACGTCCTTCAACCAGAATTCTTTCCGAAGATCAAAATCAATGGTTTCTTCTTGTTGGCAAATACAACCCAGGTAGATAAAATTACTATTAATTTAAATCAAATAATTGAGTCGCGTTATCGCAATATTATCACGTTTCGTGGATTTCCTCCAATCGCCTTCAACTTGTGCCGAAAACTTCACACTCTTCGCGAATCGTTTATACTTTCCTTCCTCATCGCGTAATATACTATTAAATACCTTTGCTTCACGTTAATGAAGTTCTTTTCTAAAGTATGTAGGCTCAACTAATCCCCGGATATCATTTTTTTTCTCTTTCATTATTTTAGAGCCCTCCCATTTTAGAAGTAACATTAGTCAGCGGCAAAACTGCAAAATGCCAGAATCTTTCTAGCTTTCTTTCCACATATGAAAGTATTACCGAGTTTGTCGAAAATACTCTCGAAAAACTATTCAAAAATTGGCATTGAATCGTTTTTCAGTAGTGTTGAGTAGTTTTTCAATCGTATTTTCGATAATCTCAGTAGTACGGTTCTCTCTGCCTCAAGTGGTAAAAAGGAAAGATGCTTGGTAAATTATCATTCGTGCCGAAATGAAGCAGTAATGAAGAAGATTAGTATAATAGTACAATCTGACGTACGAGTCAAAAATAATGTTATGATCGACCGGAGTAGGTGTGAACAAAATATACGTTTCTCGAAGCCTAATGATGGGATACGCGGCATATGGGGCTCGTTGTCGGCTAAAAAAATAGATTGCTCTCAGACAGGGCGGTTCGCAATTTATGCTTCGTGAGGTCGATCGAAACATTCGATGCACGCCTTTAGCCGGCACAATTACATACTTCAGTTACGGTTCGGCGATTTTTAAACAACTGTCCTCGATATACTGGAAACAGAATGTAAAACAAGAAACATTCGGCGTTGTCTGTGGCGAATTCGAACCCAAGCTTTTCTCCAAACTTATTTAACAGTCAACAGGTAATTTCAAAAACAACACGTTTTCAAGTCTAGCGAAACTTGAGGACTCCTTATCTTGATATCCGCACCGATGAGGAGATCTGTGTTCGTAAAGATTGCTAAGCAAAGAAAATTACTTTATTCCTTCGAAGGATCGATATGCTTCCAATGTGGCTGACGTGCTGTTAGATTCTGTCGGGCCTTCTCAAGATACACCCTACCGTAGACTGATGAAAACATTCGCGAGACCGATCATTACACCTATAATTCGGCTCCTTTATCGCGGGTCAACAGATGGGTTGTACATTTTTTTCTTTCATTCGCCATCCTAAAATTTGAACGTCTAACTTGAAAAATTCATCATTAAAACGACGTAACCGGTTTACGCCCTGGTATCGATTAGCAGGCAACGCGCGGAATGTTCATTGTCGCTGATTGTTGTAATTCTTCGAGATGAAAAATCTTTTCATACAAATCACCGGGCAAACGAAGTCTCTCTGGTCGACCGGCGGTTACATTTTATGCGTGCGCCCAAGTTCAATGTAATTCCGAGTAATTACTCGTATCGGCGACGTCGGCCGCAGCGCCGTTTCGCCAAGTTAGGTGCAACGATCACCGAGAAAAGATTTACCGAGTACGATTAGATGTAACTTATAAAGCGAGATCAAGATTCAAGAGCCGGTACGAGTGTGCCTGCGAGAAGTGTATAGAGTAGATCTCGAGGCGTGCTACTCCACACCCAGCTAATGGGAGTGCTCGGGAGCTCATTAAAGCAATACTCATTGCGGGCCCACTTCGCAGAGCCGTGATATTCTTTTGACGTGATTCGTCAGACGGACACGACATATTCACTGCTGGCCTGCGTCGAATTCGGCGACAGATATTTCGCTCCACGAATCGGTTCACTATGCACTTGTTTTACTCGCTGTTCTGCAGTACGCAGTACGGAGTCTGAAAATATCGGAGGAAAAGTAAGAATGTCGAAAGGACATTTAAGGTGCCCTTGTTCCAAGTCCCAAGTGTATACACCAGTGTCCGGATCCACAAGTGGAGTACCAACAGCCGCGGGCGCAGGTAGCCATTTATACGATTTCCATAGGTGGCAGAAAGATGCCAAAATTTCTCGGTGTTTCGTGCTTCCGGCGCTGATTATTGACCTCGATCTGGGAGAGGCGTTCGAGCAATATTAGTTGAAGTTTCGCTCGGAGGAAACGAAATGCCTCAAAGTGGTTCCAGATTTTGAAGACAGTAGCATTGTTGAAAAAATTAAGGGTGGAATCAGAAAAAAATGCCGCTTCACATTCACCCTGATGTTCGTTTTGCTTGATCCCCACCTCAGTACTCGTTTGGAATGATTTAGCCTTTCTGCGAATTTCGCTTGTATTGTAGGGCTTATCAAATTTTGATGTATCTTTGCCCTATCTACCTCAGTTTTTTTTGTTTTAGAAAAATAGGGTCATATAAAGACTTCAAATTGGTATAAAAAAGTCATGAAAATAGGTGAAAAGAGATGAAGATTCCTAAGTGATATTAGAATACCAGGAAAAGAAAAATTAAGAAACGGAAGAAAATGCCAATTTTCGTTTTCTCCATTAAGTTTGTAACTTCACTGTATGCTTTTGATACCCTTGGAATATTTGAACTCACAGGTCTTGCCTGTCAGATTATAGATCTTATCTTTCGGCTGTCTTCTCTGAAGGGGAAGGCAGGAGAGGATTAGGGGCGTAGCAAGTAGCAGAAGGAAGAGCCACTCTCGTCAGGTCAGCCAGTTCTAAGAAAGTGGAACACTGTCGTTTGAGTTGGGAAAATTCGCCCAAAACGAGAAAAATATCCATGTTTGTCGGGTTTTGCAATTCAAATCATCAAAGAAAGAAACTCTGAAACATTTTTGTTGAGAAATTCGTCCGTCTTCCCCACCCAATGCAATTCGCCTTACTGTGTTCGTGGAAAGCCTACATTCTCAGCATACAGAAAGTTTAATTAGTTATTATTTTTTTCAGAAAAAACTGAATTTAGAAGCATATGTTATCGAGTCAGCTAATTGCTTCTACAACTATTAAAAACTTTTAATTAATACAGGTAATTCGGTCAAAAAACAAGTGGGGCACTTGAGGCAAAAAATATCATAACTCACGTACTCACAGATCACTTTCATATTGCTTAAAATTTACGTAATTACACACTCAGTCGATATTTGGAGCATTCAGTGTGACTGGAAAATCCCATCCCAATATCTAGTCGAACTTTTTGAACCGAAACGTAATTTTAAAATTTGTGAAACGTATCGAAAAAATTCAATAAAAACAATTGTGAACCAAAATCGGTAGTTACGACGAATTTTGAGAATTCAGTTCAAGTGACGCATGCCATCTATTTGTAGTAGAAATACTTTTCCGATCGACAATCAACGTGAACCTATAAACAGAACACGAGATTACGCAGCTACTCAATTAAACCTTTAAAAAATTAATTTGCAATATCAAATTCAAATAATATATTAAAAAAATGATGTAAGCTGAAAACTAGAAATGTGAAAGAAAGCCTTTTTAGTGATAAATAAATAGAATAGAAAAATTGGAAACCAAACTAAAAACGTGAAACGTAGGTCTCCTCAGCTCCTTATTTCTCTGACAGTTTTAACCTTATCCACTCAAATACAATATATTAGGAATAGACGAATAAAAGAAAAATAATTTTAAAAAGTAATTAATTCACGAATGCTCGTATTTAGGCTCTGTTGTCGCTCATCTTTTCTCATCTGTTCTCGTTTGTTCTCGGTCATCATCTGCGGGCCATGGCCCTCTCGTTGCATTTCGCCGCTCGTATTTTTTTAATTTCTATTGTAGTAAAAAAAGAAAATTCTGGAAAGTGAAACTCGTGTTGTAAATTTCCGAATTGCGAATTGTAAAACTTTTCTGAACTTCAAACCGAAAATGAATTCCAAGTTCATGAAAATTATTTCAGAAAATTTATCAATTCCACGATAATCCACGCTGGGTATAAAATAAATCGAAAAAGAGGGAATTAGATTCTACCGAAAATTACGTTAACGAGGGAGTAAAATTTTGAAAAATCAGAAAACAAAAAAACAAAATTTAAAATACAAACTTTAAAAAAGCGGGTCAAGACCGAAATCGAATCTGTGGAAATAGTAATTTTAATTAGGGTTTCCCCAGAAATAGAAAAAATATCAATGTGTTTATATTTGAAAATATGAAATCTTTGTGAACGAAAATATTTCTGACTCGATAAAAAAATTGAGAAAGTTTAACGGACGAATTAATAGTATGACGAAAAATGTGTGGATAGTACGTGAGTCAACTTCTTTCACAATAATTGACAACATTTTCTCTTTTACTTCTAATTTTGAATACCGGAGGAGATGAGCGGTGATAGAAACAGCAACCAATAACGTTTAATCTTACTACATTTTGTTCTAGAATCCCGAAGAATATAATTTGGAAAATTTTGGACCAACCATTTATTTTTGAAAAACTGAACCAGGAAAACAATTAATTTCTCATTTTATTTTTCATCCATTGATGAAATCAGAAGAATAAATATGTAAAAAGAATGAACTGATAAAAAAATTTTAATAGGCTTAATCCGGATGGGTAACCTTACAAGTTTTAATGAGTTTTAAACAAATCTGTGAGGCCGTACACGATTCGGGCTGGAGCACGGATGATTGAAGAGTCTTAGCTAGTATTGAAGATTGCTTCCCCTCTTCTTTAGGGAAAAATTGGGAACTAATATTGTGATGAACGTTGAAAAATCATCAAAAAGTGTCACTTCGTTGAGAGTCAGCAAACGGAAGAAATTTGACAACACACTTCAGACTTTTACTTCTAATGTTAATAAAAAAAATAATAATAAATAGCAGAGTATAAATTGTTTAGAATTCCAAGTATTTCTCTCTTTTATCTACTCACTCATATATCATAGTAAGAGGAGCCATAAAGAAGAATTCAGGAGTAAAAGTGAGGAGGTGAAAACTATCAAATTCTTACATTCTCTGAATTGCAACCCAGGATAGTGTCTCGGACTCACCATTGTGAATAGATACTTATAGAAGGCTGCACATGTAGAAAAGGCGGAGGGGGTAAGAAGCAATTCCAAATAACTTAATGGCTACCTTATCATTTGTTTTCCTGCTTTCTTGTTTGCTCTCAAATTTTGCCTCCTCTGAAATTTACCGTGCTTAGCGCTTGCTTAGTATGTATACTTATGAATACAGCGCTGCATTCATGTAACACTCCTGATTCGCTCGGTCTCTTTTGAAAACTCTGTCAAGACTTCGGTAAAACTCATTCGGACTATTTTATATAGTGTTTTTCTGTTGTTTTTTTTACTACAATTACGATTCTAACAACTTACCAAAGAGTTCGGGGCCGCGATCGTCTTCTTAACACCCAAGAACTGTAGCCTGATTTCATTTTCAGTTTTACAACTCTATAATAAAAGTACGTACATTCGTGGATGTGTTGGCTAATGAAGGTAACCCCCTGATTAGGACTGCACGGCACGAACTCCATTTGCGATTTTTACGACAAATTAACGCCTCGTGTAGCTGAACGTTTTCCGAGCTAAATAAACGCGTTTTCATCGACGATCGGAAAGACCGAAATAAAAAGGAGTTTCAACGCCAGTTTTTTCTACATTGCAGACTATAATCGATAACACGTAGGAATGTGATGAAAGCAAAGGTCCCAGCAACTGCATCGGGGTACCATTAAATAACGTTGAGCACCGATACGTATATTAAATGCTCGTAATAGGGTTTAACAGGGACCCGAGCCATCCGCACTTTACACAGTACCAAGCTCTAGTCTAGGATATTGATGAATACACGGAATGCTCGCGAGTTCTGGTGAACGAAGGTAAAGGTGGCTTTTCAGGTCAACGCTTTTCTCTATACTTAACGGCGGTCTAGACTCTAGACCGAAAACCATTTCCAGTTGTTAGCTATGTATACAGCTACGACTCGCGCTGGAATTCATAGAAAAACTATACATGAAAATCTAATATTTTTAATATTTTCTCTAATAATTTACCTCATATTTTCAGAATTGTTTTCGACTCTCTTACAATGAAACCCGCGATTCGTATACAATTATTTTTCCCGTACGAAATGGACAGATCAGTTAGCTGTTGTGATATATCGATTTCAGTGCTCTGGTACCCAGCATTTATTGTGATCCGTAGTATTTTCCAACCCTCTGAGTGAAAAAAATAATACCGCCCCCTGCGGTAGCCTTATTGCCCTCTAATTTTGTAATCCTTCCGCTTCCCTAAATCCGACCGTGATCAATTTCAAAACGATTGGCATAGTTTAGCCTTGTTCTCTTGATTGTTTGGTCACAACAAGTAGCAGTTGAAGCACTACAGAACAGCCCAGCCTGGGATCAAAAATCAGCTCGAAGACCGTCAGCCAGGAGTTGATTAGCTCGGGAAATTCTCAGTAATAAATGTTCAACCGAGTGGTGTTGAGAATTGTAATCAGTTTCTAGGTATACTGTGACGTGTCATGGCCTAATGATGGCAACGACACTACTCGAATTGTAAGCCGATGCTTGCTTGGTGAATGTCGGTAGCCGGAATGGTACCGAGAGAAGAGATAAAGTTCCGAAGCGTGTGGAGAAATACTCCTCAGAACACCTGCGGTATGGATTCGCGTACCTACTTTTTAGGAGGTTTGTACTCACGGAGAGCCAGATGATGGGGAAATATGTCATTGCGACCACTAACGCTGAAGAATGAATTGCAAATATACCGTATTTCATCAATAATTTAATAAAAATCAAAGTCTTATCGATAACAGAGGGGCGCATGGCGATGCACGCATGCCAAATTGGCCCTGGAACACCGCACCCCCTATTCCGGAAACGCTCCGAATGGGCCTGCGTCAGAATAGGGGGGATCTCTTTTCTAATTTTACTTTCAACCCCCTGGAATCCGCCCTTTCGAGCATTACCTCAGAGATGTCGGGAAGGCTGTTAGGACTGTCTTAGCCTTCTTTTCATCTTGCCGAAAAACCGGCTTAGGTTGAAATGTAGCGAGTTGCTGCGTGGGCTCGAACCGGGGACCTCCGGATTCCAAAACCAGCGCGCTATCCACTCGGGCAACCAGACCCCCAGAATAGGGGGCATAATCAGAGTCTTATATTCTTTCGAATCTATCTTGGAAAGTAGTCAGCATGTTAAAAAGAATCTTGGACAGGTCTGAAATAGTCTTCTAATAAGTCTTTGGAGCATCGGCGCAGGAACGGAGGGTTAGACTCCCTCATCCCTCAACACTGTCAAAAAAAGCATGTCAGAATGTACTTTAGCGCATTAATTACACCAATAAGATCGCGGAATATGTGCTGTAGCGACCAAACCCCTCCCATAAAACCCCTTTCAAGACTGAGACCTTCCTACGCTGGTGCTTTGGAGTCCGAAAGAAATCTTGAAGAGTATTAAAAAGTCTTAACAGAAGTCTTAAATGTCCTGACCAATCTTGAACATCTGTGGAAGAATCTTGAAAAGCTGAAAAACGTGTCTGTAAGAGTCCAGCATCAAAATTCCTAAAAATTTCCTTTTCGTTCCACCCTATTAGCGGCCAACTAATACTTCAAATACTAGGTAAAATCATAATACGTACATCGATATTGATGCTGGTTGTTATTGAAATTTGGACAGCCTGTGCAAAGTATGTTGGATTTCAATAATTTCCTTTAGTCTGGAATATCTCACATGATGCTCTATGTACATCACTGTCAACACCACCGAGTGTGCTGATTCTGTTTCCGCTAAAACTCGTTTGTTCAGATTTTGCCGAAACTCAATGATTTCCTCAGCACTAGTTATGACTCGTACAGACTCCAGTCCGAGGGCTATGAAAATCAAATGGTGGGTATGCTAAACGACGTCAATTTCCATGTTAGTTGGCGTATCCTTTCTGTAATTTTCATGCAGTGCTTGGTCAGACTAGGCATTCTTTTCAGAAAAACGTCCAACTGACGTACAAGAAATCACGGTGTATGTATATTTTTATGATTCGGTAACGCCCCCCCCCCTCTTACCTGCTCTGAAACCCGCAAATATTCGCTATTACGTATTCGCGTCCAGCTAGTAGAGAGAGAGAGAGAGAGAGAGAGAGAGAGAGAGAGAGATAGGACTATAGGTAGCTTACTTTTGGAACCATTTGCAATTTTCTCGAGTAAGACTCATCGGAGGACGTCAGCCGCCCAGCTCGATACAACCGTGTCTTGTTCTGCTGCCAACTCCCGCGGCACCGGTTCGCGGGTTTGTGGTGCACGAAGCCGCGTTGCCATCGTAATGAAACGATTGGCGCTTGCACGTACACTCTTACGGTTAATCACGTGTAAAATTGATTAACAGAAAATTGAATAAATGAAAAGAAGAAAAAAAGAAAAAATTAAATTAAATGAGTCTTAGGTGGATAGGGGGCGCGAATCGAGATTGGTACATTACGAGGTCACTGACAGCGCCTGAGCGCTTTGCAAGCCGCGCAACGCATTTCGAGTTACCACTCACGTTCTGCGGCCGTATCGGCTCCGGTCTTCGAGCGAAACTAAAAATGCTAATTATAATGGAAATAACAAAGAACTGGGAGAGACACATGGGTGATGCAGTTTACGAGTACGAGTACCGGAGTCGATACCGTGCGGTATTACGTATTAAACAATCTTTGACAAGCTAATTATAGTCGTAAACGCGAGTTCTGCATTTGAACGGGTTATTACCAGACCCGAGGCTTCGTTTTGGAAATGCGAAGAGAAACCCAATACTGTCGTAAATTTCAAGTCGTGATTAACTCGTAACATCGCGCACTTATACGTACCTGTATGCTACATCGAGTGGACAGAATAATCACAGGTAGATTTTAACAGCTCTTCATGTACCTGTACCATGTCCATTAGGATGGCCCTTATTCTATTTATTTTCGTTCTCGATTTTCACTTCCAGTAGAAACATCTCTGGGTTTTGGTGTAAAAATTTGGTAGTCAAAAATATTTTGAAAAATCAAATTCTCAGTCGGTGTGCTATGAGATTGACGGGTAAAATTTGATTCCCAAAATGCAATTTTCCTTTAAAACATCTCACAAGTTGAATTATCAGAAAACGTGATCCAATCTGGGAAAATTATTTTCGATGTCCTTCACTCCATGTTAATCGAATAAATGTTGCGTGATATCCTATTTCTACGGTTTTCTGATTCGCTGAATCCATTTTTGAGGGGTTTTCTGAGACACAACTGTGCCCTGAAGAATTCACAGGGGATCAACACCTAAAAGTTGGAGTTAATTGTTTTCAGTTTATCGATAATTGGGTTTTGTGAATTGCTGAGTTTATTTCTGAGGTTATTTTAGTTTCAACCCCTGCTCAGAAGGCTCCTTGAGGAGCTATAACCTGAATATCGGAAGCTGAGATGTTGGCAGCAATATCAAACCTCAAGTTTCTCAAGTTTCTAAGTCAATTTTTTGGGTAGTTACAGTTATAATTACTACTCAGGGGGTTTCGCAGGAGGCTGAAACCAGAAATATTGAACGTTGAATTCGTGAGCTCAGGTTGCAGACCCTTGTGAACCTTTCTAAGTAACTGTTATAGTTAAAATGACCTAGGAAATGAATTCGAGTGAGTCTTAAAATCACTAATGATAAAATTATGAGGCTATTTTTTTTTTTAACCCAAAAAGGCGGCTACTCCGGCACCTGATCGGTGGCTCCAAGCTCTATGTATGCCTAATATGTCTACAATCTTAAATTTAAGTAACAGCGTTTTGTTTCACATGGGGTCCCCTCTTTTGCACGGCATTTACCCTAAGGTTTCTCGCCGGGTGCCACTGGGAACCGCTCACATTTAGCTATCACTTTGATTTTGTAGCTAAACCGGACCTCCCCTTATGGGGGAGGCGGGCCTTGGAAACTTATACTAGAAATCTGAAGTTCAGATTAGTATCATCCTTATTCTATTGGGGGCTGTGACCCGTTCGTGCCCTGCCTCACTACGGAGGAGGTGGAACACGTCAACACCCAACTTACTAATTACGTACTAGGGTTCGCAGCCCGCCACCCGTGGTTAGCGGAAATTGATGGCTTGCTGCTGCTGCTGCTGCTGCGTCGACGGTGGGGGCGGCCTCTTCCGGGTTCTTCAGCCTCATCCGGCCTGGTCTTCGCCCCCTGCGGGATATACAGGGTTTTCGACCCACCATAGGCTCTTCATGATCCCTCGCATATACTGCAGGTGCTCACGGCTCAGTCTTGTCCAGACGTCCGGCCTCCTGTTAATCCACCGAAAATACTCTCGGAACACATGCCGAGGTGTCTCTGGGCCAACACCGCAGGGGCACCGGTCGCTGTTCCGGCGTTTCGGCGGTGGAGATGCGATGCGAAGCACGCGTGAACCGAAACCGCTTGCGCCAGGATGAAATGCATTTCTACTTCTTTTTTTTTTTTTTTTTTTGCAATTGTAATTGCTGGCGTATATTGGGGAACATTTCCTGCCTCCAGTGTCCCACCGTCGTGTTGACCTCCATCGACGATTTCACTCGTCGATGGTTGCCGGGTGGATTTGACTCTTCCATTCGCTGGAGGAGAGATCAACGTGGAGAAGGTGTCGCCAATCGTCGACCCTGAACCCGCTCTTGATCAGGTACTTCACTGATCTTCGGAAGATCAGCAGATCCAGGAGAGGCGTCGCGTTAATCAAGGCCACCCCTTTCGTGCTGACGCTACGGTACGGTCGGCGGCGCAGGATATCACATCTTTTTTTCACTTTATTCAACTGCGCACGAGAACGCTGCTTGTGTACCTGGTGATAGTACAACGAGCTGCAGAAGTAGTATCTACTGAAGATGCAGCTGACCATAATTCTTCGGGCCTCGTTGCTCTACTTAAAGGTTCTCTGGCACAGCTGCTCCAGCCCAGGCAGTACCTTCTCACACTGAGCACGAATGTAACGCAAGTGGGACAGCCAGCTTCCCTTGGCTTCCAACATCACGCCGAGGTACTTCAATTCCCTCGTCTTGGGAAGCATCTCGCCTTTGTACTCTTCTGAGGACGGGGTACCTACGCCTACTGGGACATCTCAAACAGGAGCACTTCCGTCAACGATAAAGTGACTTCGTCCATTGTTGGTACTTATTATGGATTTTTTTTTAAATTCAAAAATTACCCCGAACTTGTATTGTTCTTTAGACGACTGATGGTATGCAAAACGGCAGAACAGTCTTGCAGGTGTCGCCTGACTTTTTTTTAGACTGGGGGATGTGTACGCCGAGAAAAGCTCGTCTTCTTCTCAGTTTTTCTGAGTGGGCCTCAAAATTACCTGACTTACTGGTAAATACCGACTGACGTATTACAAATTTTCGATAACTAATGAAAATAAAAGGATTTCTGTCCATCCAATTTTTCCAACTAGGTGTCGGAATTTCCGGACATTTGCGTGTAATTTCACGAATGGAGGGGAGAGGGTCACGCCTTTGTGCACGGCCTGGGACGATATTTTCCCTGGAGAAATGAGGAATTTTCTGAAAAATAATGAACATTTTAAAATTTTGCGGTTGGAGGGTAATGCCCCGTTTCGCTTCCTCTGCTCCAAAGTGCTAGTGTTATAGTGCTTTAATTCATGCCCTACATTTTCAGGTTTCTTGCTAAAGTAATTTTCAAGTGGTGTTCTATTTTACGTGTACCTATCTGCGCCTGCACCCCTCGTCCTCGTTGTATAACTTTGAATTAGTTCGAGAGTATTTAACTCGATAATTTACGACCCGGACGGAATCTGCGTACAAATTTACACGTTTTATTTTCCGAATAGACTTTCGATGTCATCGCACTGCGCCCCTTGCTCGTGCACAGTTGAACACACTCGCAAAAGCCGTATAATTTTTACTACCTTACCTACATTCACACACGCGCCTATAACTGCTGCATGTGGCATGTTCAACGATACTCAACTAAATACGATTTAAACGTTGTATAAAAAGCCATCAAACCGAAACCTACTTTCCTGGTCGTCGTGAATTCGGTGCGACGACGTCCCTTTATCTGCAATAATCTTCGTAAATTAAATAAACCACCGCTTATATAGCCTCTTATTTTATTCGGTGCTCGAGCCACAATTCCCTAAAATGTTTCCCACTGGTAGAGCAAATTGCTAGCCGTTTTCGTTCGACCTCTTCGAGGAAGCAAACGAAGGTTTGCCGACCATACTCAACTCAACTGATTTTACTGGCGAAAAAATTTGCTTGTAAATTGACCTCTATTACAAAGGAAGTGTTTGGAGTTTGGGTGACGTAAAAATCAAATAACAGAGTACACTATGGAACGAAAAAAATATCTTTATTAGAGAGAATCTTACAACGCTTGGGCAATTATGTTTAGCATTTTACCTATCCTTTGAATCATTCGGTAATATTGAGTAAATATCAATGTACAAAAACGGAACTGATGTACAGAATGAAGGAAATTATTACAAAAACTGAAAAAAAAAAAAAAGAAAAAAAATTAAAAGAATGAAGAAATTATGTATATAAAAGATAATTAAAAAAAAAGAAGAAAAAATTAAAAAAAAAAACAAGCAGCTAGCTGCTGGAAGAGGGTCGGCTCTCGACTGAAAAATTAGAGACTAGCCTATCTCTTATTAGTTATTACTTATTAGCGGCCCCTGGAAAAGATATCAGGAAAAAGACCTATTGGTAAACAGCATAAATGGTAGGATCAAAAGGCTTCAGACTGCGAAGCTGCAGGCTCCGCAACATTCGCACTTCGAACATCTGGTCGAAGATTTCATCGGATTTCTAATTTCTGAAGAGCAGCTGATCAACAGATAAAAGACCAACACTACTCCTAGCCGGCCCTAAAAACATCAAATGATTAGCAAACAATTATCCACTTCTAAGGGAATGAAAACAACGCTAGCAGATTCTCTGTTCCCTTGATAATAATTACGCATATAGGTATGACATACATAAGTCCTATGACTGATTTGCCTGAATAATGTTGCACAAGACATGGGTACAAACATAATGTGCACTTCAACATACTGATTTACGATAACTTTACATGCTACATATTACAACTCTTTCGCTTCTCACTACTACTGATAACTGGTGACAGGAAACGTTCTTCTATATTACTCAATTCAACTAATTCAGGTGGCATCTTAGGATGAGGAAATTGTAACTCTTCATGCGCTAAAAACTGAGCATTGACATAAGAATAATAGAAAGTCGCTTGATAATAGTTATAATGAATCATGCAATAATCGAAAGAATGTAATTGAATGTTAGCGGCATCTGTGACCCTAATAAAAACTTTCACAAAAATACTGGATCAACACGGAATGACAGAACACCCCGCTTATTCGAAAACCCACAAAGATAACGGGAATTCCTTTTCCATATTATTCCGTTTAATGCGTTCAGAATTCATTTTCCGTTTTAATGTGTTCTACGCGGTAATCAAACAACACTAAACATAAACACTAATGCTGACGATTGATAGTTCGATGACATCGGCTACTAGTAGGCAAATAAACACTAATGCTAAGGTGCCTTGCGCCCCCTCGCGGAGTCCGCGACAACTAGAGAAGAAGAAGATGAAGAAAAAAAGTGATTGCAATAGGTATAGACTTTTAACAAATTAGTTCCTAAATCCCCAACTGTCAGATTATTTCACCTCGAAACTGGGTGACGACTGCAACACAATACACAAACATATTAGCATTTCAGTTTTATAGCATCAGTTTAACTCTCGCTGTCATAGGACAACGCCGGACTTCAATATTATTAAAGCAACCAAGAAAACTTGAATGATGAAAAATGTACTGATAAATTGTAAGGTCCGATAACGTCAACGGTGATGGTGGGGGTCGAGGAATCTGGCCCCTCCCTTTGCGACTCCGTCAAGTAGTGATTTTTCTCATTTTAGCACCCCCTTTAATAAAGACCAGACCCCCCCCCCCCTCGAGCACTAGGCTCCCTAATCTACTGGCAAGAAGAAAAATGAGAAGAGAGCGAGAGAAAAAAAGTAGATGGATTCGATCTATCGACCTTCGATCCAGCTAACTACTACCCTACCACAAAGCTCACAATGCCTTCTATATAATATAATAAATATTTGCTCTACACGTATCGGCGCAGTTAATAAAAAAAACTGAAAATAAATTCACGTTGTGTAATAACTGCACCCTCTTCCCTAATGTGAGCCAAATTGATTAAGAATAAACATTGCATGACCTAAACCTTAGATGGGAACATTATTTCGCAGAATATTGCCATCCGTGTGTAATTTCATTGCACAAACATGAAGTGGGCCGCACAACCCCTTAAACGTCAAAAATCTCATCAGCCGTTGCTTCTACAAAAAGAAGGAACGGTTATCACTTCGGAACTGATGCGATGCCCGAAAGGGTAGTTTCCGGTGCTGGGGGTGCGGTGTCTTAAGGGCCACTTTGGCATGCGTGCATCGCCATACGTGCCACCACACCATCACCAATTTATAGTTTTCTAAAAAATAATCTTACTCTTGGTCATCGAAATTCGGTTCGCAGAATAGAATTTTTATTGATTGCACACAATTTGAGTACTCCACACGCAGGTGATGAGCGGCCTAGGCGTGTTCAACAAGTATGTACCTGCACCGGATGGGCATAGCAGAAAACCCGCGGTGCTCCTACTGCGCTGCAGGAGGGCGAGATGATGATGCCTGGCACTACCTGTTCGAGTGTCCGGCATCCGACCAAGAGAAAGAAGAAGCGATGGCCGCCTTCCAAAACGTGGGCGTTGAGCCGCCTACACCCGAGAACCTGGTCCCAACAGTGCTGGAGAGGAGAGCGGGATGAGATCAGGCAGCTGCCTTTGTCAAGAAGACGTTGGGCCGCAAGATGGAGCTGGAGTGGCAGAGACAAAGGCAGCGGATGCAGCACCCTATGCTGGCACCCGCCATCCTACCAACATCGACGACGACGATGTCGCTGCTGCCAACAACCGACGAAGAAGGCCGACCCGGTGCAACTCGACAGCGAAGAGGAAGAAGAATAAGACGCCGTAGATTCGCCGCCGTGAAGAGGCGAAAGGAGAAATGGGGTAGCAGAAGCTACCCTCAAAGCGATCCCCCCTATTCTGACGCAGGCCCATTAGGGGCGTTTCCGGAATAGGGGGTGCGGTATCCCGGAGCCAATTTGGCATGCGTACATCGCCATACGTCCCTCTATCATCGAATTTGAGTACTCCTGGCCCTTGACCCGATTGGCTGATTAGGCTCATCTTCGAACTCAATCCACGCAAGGGTTGTGAAAGTTTAGCAGACTCGATGAATTATAGAGAACTTCGAAAGGGTCTGACAACGCTACTTCCTGGGACACACATTTTGGCCTCCACTTCCTCCCCCTCTAGTAGTTCAATTAAACTCATCTAGGAGCTCAACTTTCATTTTATTTTGGTGAACTATCAAAATATTTCAGCTTTTTACCTCAGTTACAGCTTTTGTTGTCGTCGAACGTCGCTCGGATCGAAAACAAACAAATAAAAAATATAGATAAATAAATAAACATCGTAACCGTTGCATAAAACTACTCTTCGTATGTCTACAAATTGCCTAGTGGCAACCAGGGTTGGCCGAGTGTTGATTTTTCAAACAACTTGTGGGTGATAGTTGAGACATCCGCCCCCCTCCCTTCCTGTCATCGGTGCAGCCCTGTGCCTTTCCTTATCTATTTAAACTAGAGAAATATTCTTTATAGCATTTGTTGCTACGTTTGATTTAATAAAGCTCATACATCTCATAAGAAGGCGCGCCGGTGCCCTGAAGGCCGATGAGAAAATTTGGACCTCTTTTCTATTTTGATTTTTTGAATACCGTTCTTCTTTCGAACCAATCGTCGAATTCGACATTATGCCCACCAACTCGGTACTCGCTCGTCGAAACAGCGTGAAAATAATGGGAATCGTATGCTCCGCGAGCATCTTTATTTTCATTTCAAACACCGTTCGAACGTGGGGTATAGGGTAAGCTCGTACACGAGTACAGTCGGCGCAATAATCGTAAACATTTTTCCCCCCTCTATCTCTAAATTCACGAAACCCGAATACGTTATAAACGATAAAACCAACAGTAAAAAATTCGTCGTAAAACAATCGCGCGCATCTGGCATAGATTTTTGAAAAAAATTCGGTGACTAAACGAGAAAAAGAGGATTTCATTCATTTCACGTTTTTTAAAAGCGTAACCATTTATTTGACTTGAGGCCAAAGTTGGGGCTAGAACATAAAGTTGCTTCCAAAAAGTGTATAATATACGCGATACGACCATAATGCTCGGATGAGCGTGTAAATGGACGTAAACAATCGTACGCTTCTGGAACCAGACCAACCGCAAGCTCGTTTTCGTCGTCAAATGCGACCACCCTGCTGCCTCTGGATTATGACATAGATAGGCTAGGTTTAGTCGTACAATTTTCGTTTTTATTCTTTCTGGTCGACCCGCAGCCTATTTGTAAATTTTGCTTTACCGCGGAGCTAACCGGTAGTTAGGGAAATAATTCGTCACGGATTTGTACCGAACTCGAAGAAAGGCAAAACCGCACGAGGTACAAGGAAATGGTCGTGCATTTTTGTAGGTGGATGGAGAAAAAATAGCACTCGTACAGTTTATATCCTCAATTCGAAACTAGATTCATTTTCGCGGAAGTCGTGATGGCTTCCGAGCTACAGCAGCCGGAAGCACGGCTGGAAAGTAGAGAGGTCGTTCCTAACGCCGAGATCGCCAATTCGGCTTTGCGTATACGTTTGATTTTGGCCGTGGTGCGACGGTTCGAGTTCGTAAAACGGTGCTCCCAACGTGAAAAATATTCGAGTTTCTAATTGGTCGGTGTTTCTTGCGAATGATCAAGCACGAGCAAACACCAAACAGTGACCGCGGGACACCAAGAATAAATAATACTTTTTATCACGATGCGACTGAAATAAACGTATAATATATTATTGCTAGTAATAAAATGTAGGTACGTACTGCGTACAACTATTTTAAAAATTGCTCCGTTGCACCTTGAATGATATATATATCATTGTTGGCCATTATTTTACCTGATTTACGAGCAGTCGTAGTGTAATTTATGGTGTACGCCGAAAAATTCGACGAAAAAATCATCAGACACTCGTAATTCTCTTCTTATAACAAGTAGTGTAACGAATCTGGGTTTAACATATTCTAATTTTAAGAATTGAAAACTCTATCGCCAATAAAAGAAGAATAATCAGTCTTCTTGGAGGGTAAAGTAGCCCCTGGTCCCTGTCAACTCCAAGACTGAGTAGTTACTCCCATTCTGGACTGGTTAATGTTACATTTGCCGTAGGTCTGACGATTTTTTTTTCGACTCGTAACTTTTTCTTGATGGATATTTCTCTTTTTTCTATTCACAGGAAAGTAATCTCCTTCCTTTCCACTGTGGAAAAAGACTGACTGAGTTGCCTGTCTAAGAGAAATCTGAATATTGCGGAATAATATATGATCCAGTCAGCAACCCTGTCGAGAGGGAGGAGGGGAGAAAGGGGAAATACCCCGGGCCCGGACTTCCAGGGGGCTCGATGTTTTTAAAAAGTCTGAATTTCAACGCTTACGGCTACGTCATACTGTACATCAAATCAGCAATCACTCCTTACACCATGAAAGAAATTTCTTATCCCGTAGCTTATAATTTTTTCCCATCTGACAAAAGAAAAAAATTAACTGGAAGGAAAGGGGCCCATGGAAATTCCCCCAGGCCCTCTTCTTCTCTCTACGGGGCTGCCCGTCAGATACAGAACCAGGTGCTTACTAAACCAAATCGAGAGACAGCCAGTGAGTCGACCAATTTAGCAACATTCGCTCTACGCGAACATTCATGAGTTGTTATTCAAAAAGCTTAGTAGAAGAGGAAGTCAAGTCCGAATGAAATTGTCTTCTTCTTGTACTGAGTCCTCTAGGTATCAAAGATATCAAAGTTTTCGCGGTCAGATTTTGAACCAACTTAAAAATCTGAATTTCAACAGTTTTAGTGATCGAAAAGCCATTTTCGAAGCGGAAAATATTTGTACTTTTCATTTTTTCTTAAGTAATGGTGGTCACTGAATTCAGTGTAGAGGTCGCTGAGTTATACTTTGCGTTTGCTACAGGAGTCGTCCATGCTCCTGGAATTTCCACGTGATACACCGCTGAAGATCTCCCTACCTTGGGGAGGGGACGCGATTCAGGAGTGTCACCACATATGCGTTCATTTGACACTTATTTCGAAACTGATGCACCTAGGGAAGCGATGGAACACAAAAATGAACATGACTAGAATCACAATTTGGATATCATTTGTTAGGTTTCGGGGGTGGCTGAATTGGATGTTGACGTTAATGTGACCTTCATTTCAAAACTGAGATATGTAAAGAGCAAATGAGCACGAACGTAGTAACAAAGTACATCAATTTCTTCAAAGTTGAAATTTACGGAACTTGTTTGTACGTCAATTTAATAGTTAGCTATATAATCAAGTTTTCCTCCCCTCCCTTGGCTCGGACACCCAGAATAGTAAATATTTTCAAGAACACACGAGGTTAAGTAAACATTGCTATCATCTGAGGTATGTTATTCTGAGATATTATCACCATGCATACTCAGAACTCGAGTCCTAGTATAAAATTTTCAAACTGATGTGATAAACAAGATCCGCAACTTTCAACTTAAAATAAATGCTGACATGCTCATACCCTTTCCGTGCTTTCTACTTGTGTTACTTTTGAAATGAGGGTCACCATCTTAAATTAGGCAACCCCCGAGACCTAAGAAATGAGGTTCATAATTTAATTCCAGTAATCTTCAGTTTTATGTCCTCTACCCTCCCCCAAACCCCTTCATTTTAATATGAGTTTAAGTTAGTATTTCGATTAAAACCAATTTCCATTAATTGGATTACTGAAAGATCAAAGATTTCATCATTAAATTTCTTCTAAAACATGCAAAGCTCAGAGAAATGTAATTTTTAAAACTGTGATCCAAGAGTTAGGAAGGGTGGGACAAAAAATTTCAATAGATAATGCATATGAACGTAAGAAAATGTTTCTGTTAGTAATCGGCATTCCTTGAATTCTCTAAAGTTGATGAGAGAGAATAGTGTTCAGGATAATTTTGAATCCTCCTCCTAAAAACAAGGGGAAGGAGCTACGGAAAAATTATAGACGTCCTGTCTGATGTAAAATTCAATGAGGAACAATTTGCGTTATTCTTCTTCCTAGTGCAATTGATAGTTCTCGAAATTCTCGTGAAAAACTGATTTTTGTGGTAATGCTTTACCTGTATCACTGAAAACTTTTGATGTGATACGCTTATTAGGGGAAAATCACAAGAGAACCGAAGGAATAAATCTTTGCTGGATTATACATACAAGATGTGACACGAAACTCTTTACCTATTCCAACTTTTTTATTTCTATTGTGAGGTCGGATCGAGATGGGACTGATGGACATTTTCTAGAGCTAAGGTTTAATTTATGTTGGAATGAGAAATCCCCCCCCCCAAAAAAAAGAAACAAAGAAAGAAAGAAAGAAAGAAAGAAAAGAAGATGCGCTTGAACATGCCACCAACTTTGGAAACTTGAATGGAAAAATCGAAAAAGTATTTAAGCTGTTTTTTTTTTTTTTTTTTGGGTGTTACTGAGTTCGCCAATATTATCAGATTTTCGATCCGACGACGACTTGCCCCTAAATTAGACTTTTTCCTCTTTTTGAAGAACTACTTTAACTTCGCTAAAAAAATTGGATAAGGTATTGGAATAGGAGTTCTTTGGGTCGCTGAGTTCGAAAATTTATCATATTTTTAATTCGACCTCGATTTGGGCACAAAAACGAGACGTTTTTTGGTTTCTTTCTGGATTTTTGGACGTGTAGTTGGTAATTTTATCCAACGATGACCCACCTTGAAAAGTGGCAACTCTACGGGCCTGCCTTGTACCCGGGCTTGAAATTTTTCTTCCTCAAAATAATTTTAGCTACCGAATTCTTACGCCAAAATACCCAACTTTTTCTAGTAGAAGCGGGAATCGAGGGAAAAGGGTAAGATAATGACATTTTAACCTGCATGCTGCGTGTTTTGCAAGTTGTGAACACCCAGTTTAATGCATTGGCTCTAGAAAATAATGTCCATCTTATTTTTGGAAGCGTCTCCGTAAAACACTCGTTTCGCGTTGAAAGCCAAAAGTCGATTTAACTTTCAAGTTTCCCACCAATTGCCGTAAAATTAAATAACGACAATCGCTCATTTCGTGCCTACGTTTACGACCCGGTTGTTTGAAGTCGATGGTTAAATGTAGCGGGTAGAGATGAGCTCGTTAAACTCGACTACTTACGATACTTTGATCTTCGCATTCATCGTACTCGTATTTCGGTAGAATAAATCCCGCCGAAGTTATCGTTATAAGTGTACATCATAAAGACTTGGAGGATGAGGAGAACACTGTAAACCAAATCTTGCGTGCTCTGTGAAACCTCGCGCCAGAGTACGCCGCGTCTCCTCCTCACCCGTAACTAGCGACTTACCGGTACTGTGAGAACGAATGGCTTATCGACTCGGAATTGAGAAATGCTCGCATCTTTTCGCCAATTCGAAATTATCATCTCAATTTATGCTGCCCCCCGCCACTCGACGCGGGGCCAACAATGCGGAGACATCCGAAGCCGGTGCGAACGAGCGTGAAATCCGAATTGTACGCGACGACGCGAACTGTGGAATCCGCAAAAGTAAATATTAAATTTTACGAATGACGCGAACTTAATAAATTTTAGCAAAATGGAAAATACAACGTCGCCGTTCGTTTAAAAGGCGATAAAATTGAAGGAAAGCGTCGGATGGTAGGAAAAGGATGCGAGGACGGCGAGAGGTTTCCATTTCACTTTTTCGTTCGCTGCCAAGCGAACGAATTATTTCACACGACAAAACGCGTGCACATTTTCGGTGTTCGCGCTCTTAAAAAGGAGCAAATATGATGCCACACAAGGGGAGGGGGTTGTAGCTAGCAAACGAACGGACCAGACGGAGTTCGATGGCGGGATAATGTCGCGCTAAAACTGTGTACGCTTATCACGTCGCAGATGTTGTTACAACAAATTTCACGCCATTAAGAGGGCGACTTTTCCTATTAGCGAAAAGGATAGTCGTGTCCGGCCCGAGCTGCCCCCTCATCTTGCGTTAAACTCCGTCATCGTCCTTTTCCATCGTGCCGATAAAATTAGCCGCTTCGTACATACGAGTTCGTGTGGCATTTGGTTTCTGTCCACTAAATCGTATACACGCCGTAGGTAGTCGTCGACCAGCGATAATATCGTAAAAGTGTCTCGCAAAACAAGCCAAAGGTGTTATGGCCTCGTGTTTGCAGTCACTTATTAACGGGGAGCTGGACCATTTCGTTGTCTTATCGCAGACGATGTTAAACAGACTTGACGGTGCACAGTAGGGCATCCAGAGCTATGTGGGGAAAAATAATTTTTTGTCTCAATCTATTCAAAATACGCATAGAATACTTATACTTATGAGGAAAACTATGAAGGCTCCGGTAACCTGAACGATGAGACTTTATATTCAGCTGGGCATAGTACATTATCAGCTCACAAAGTTTTGAGCCCACTGAATCCGAATTTCACTTGATTGTATCACTTCACTTTCAGGACTCTGGGTGACGCCTCCATTTAGAAACTGGCACGTCTAAGGCAAAAGTGCCCAAGTATAACGAGGTAAAGTTTTCATCAGAATGTCCCTTACTACTCCCTGTTCTTATCTTTAGTTCTCATTTTTGAAGCCACCTGCGATCTCAGTACTTATGTTAATATTCGCTTGTCAGCGCCTGTGTTTTTTATAGTAACATGTATTTAATTCGGCAAAACTGGAATTTTGAAATCATATTTTATTTAATTGGTTGGACTCCCCCATAGCTGGCCAAAAAAAAAAAAAATACAATGCGTGCGAATTTCCATGAAAATCAAGAAAATTTTGCTCGCTCAAGTTGTTTTCTATTCGGGAGGGGGCTCACACCACGGAATCGAATTTCTAATATAAGATAATTTTGATATCGGGCTTTAAAAATTTTCCTGAACAACTTTCGTTTCAGCATGATCTAAGATTAGAGAGAAGAAGGATAGTCGTACAAACTACTGAAAAAAGTTGTGAAACCTGGTAAACGTGAATAATCTGTTTTTGCGTGACTTGTATAAATATCCTAAATAGTTATTAAAATAAAACAAATAATTAATAACCCACTTGAGAGTTTCCCTCTTCATGCAGAGCTACCCCGCCACCTGTTTCTGACGATCGCTTTCCTCTCGTATCGTCTCACTAGAAGGAGCTACGCATCGCGTCTACCTATCTCATACTCAGCGGTATTTTTCCTTAGGCGAGTGCTGAGGGAGGCCAGGTTCTCAGTACAGAGATAATGTATTTATTCCTTCTCTTTCGAATTTTGTTTAGAAGACCATGAGAAATCGGATACACCTAAATTCTATTCATAGACCGATTTACCCGAGGTGGATTTTATTCGCTCCCGATCCTGGTGCTCAAATTTAATTTTCTCCGGTAATGGAAACCTGGTTCTTGTTATGCATAGAGGATGTTGAGTTAGATCCTGAACAATGTTCAGTGATTACTCGTAAACAAAAAACCTGTCAAGAGTTTCAGGGATTTTATATATAGCGAATTACATAGGGTCAATTCGTCAACTGAGAGCAAGGGCGTGGAGCCCCGAGAGATACTTGAGCGAGTTTTGTTTAGGTAAACTGGGATAAGTGTCCGGGGTAAGTGGAACCTATCGCTTCTCCCAGCTTACAGTCTGCAGCCACTAGAGCGCTGTACAGCGGGAAGCATACCTTCGTGCCTGTGCTACATAAACAAAAAAAAACGAACCAGATCGGAGAGATGTACAATGTTTTAGGAGGCCTTTTTAAATTCGTGTTTGTAATTTAAAGGCTGTGAAGATATACACGGTTGGGTTGGAATACGAAGAAAAGGAGGTAAATGAATTGACAAAACATGTAAGAAATATAAACAATAAAATAAACGCTTTGCCTTGAAAAACTGAGGTACGGGGCAAGTGAAACTGCAGATTATTTCATAGAATACGCTTACAAATTATGCTGGAAAAACTTCAATTGTCGCTGAAAACTCGTGTGTTTTAGGAATGGTACGTTCGGACATTGTATGCAACTTATAGCAATCTTATCCCACAAGTTATAAAACGGCAATCTTCTTCTCAATGGCATAGGCAAGCGAATCCGCCCCCCCCCCCTTGAGATGAGAATTTCTTACATGCTGGCTGTATCACAGTAAATGCGCGAAATGAAATTTAAATTCATATGTATAATTGAAGTTGAAAGGCACAAAACATACTGATAAGGCAATGTAAAAACATGCAGTTTATATTAGGTGTACCCCCCCCCCCTCCAGTCTAACTACATTATAAAAAAACTTTGCTGATCCCCCCTTGGAAAAATCCTAGCTACGCCACTGCTTCTTCTCTGAAATTCGAGTTTGATTTTGATAAGTTGTCTTTTGTTGAATGTGTTAAGTAACTTCTAAGTTTCACTGTTATAATTTCGGTATTCACCCATAAAATTTTTCCACACGTTTCTACGATGCATTACTTTCTTTTCATGCGTATGATTGTTTCCACTTACCCCAACGATTCTTTTGCGTCGTTAATAGATTTCTTCTGGATGGGTTTGAGCATGTTTCCGCTTACCTCACAGTGCGGTAAAGTGAAACCCATCGACGACTTTTCTTTTATCACGTCCACCGCACGTGCTATGCATTCAATCATGCTCAAATCTTTACACAAAGTCAAGAATATTACCGAAAATATGTTTACTTAGTTTCAGGTCAATCCGTCAATTACAAATTGTGTACGAGTACTTCTTAGTTGAATTAACGAAATTTGCAGTTCCACTTACCCCGGTTCACCTTACCTCTATTTTGGTTGTTGGTACGGCTCCAGTATTTTCGGTTTCTGATTTGTAATGTATAGAAAAGTAAATTTTAGCTCTTGTAAACGAAATTCGGTTTTTGTTCCGGATTTTTTCATAAGTCAGTGGCTTCTGAAGAAGTGTCGGATCTGATTCTCATGCCAGGTTGATGGAATCGAAAAGATTTTAGTTGAGAGCCAAGAGGGGCGCTGTCAAGGATTTTTCTCAGGAAGGGATTTTATTTACCAACAGGGGTAAAATTGAAAAATTATCGTGTTTTATCTAGTATAAAGCGAGTGGTGACGCCGTCTTACTAATGTGTAGCTGGTAATCATTCAGTTTTACCTGTGAAATGCTCCGATGACTTGATACACAGTCAATCAACCCTTTTTTCGGACAAGCAGATACGAGTAGAAGGCATATATTCGCCACTTATTACGGTAAAATGATTGCAGTTGCCAGTTAGGATACGATGCTCGAATTTCGCCTTCTTTTCTTCTGATTATCAGCACACCTGTTGTGGTAATCGACGGCGAGGCTCCTATGGGAACAGGAGGGTTGGTCGGTTAGGAAGAGGAACCACTGTTAGGCCACGACTAGCTCAAGGGTCTACAGGGCGGATGGATAAGGCACTGGAGGCTTACGAGATCCTATGTGTTCGAATGACGGAGTAACCCAGTGTTGGACTGAGTATTAGCTATCGGAATACCTCAAAGTGACGGATCCTACTCTGGTCGCATGGAAGGCAGGTAGAACGCTGACACGAGATAACTTCGACTTAAAATACCAGCGACGAATAAGACAAAGTTATTTATTCGATATCTTACGATCTATGGAACACAAAGAAAGTTCTTCACAGGTAGAGCGGTCGGTACGGATCCTCCGGGATCAGTACGGTGAAGCGGCGATGTTAGTTCGGCAATCCATACGTGATCCGGGAAGAGCGAATAGTCACGATTTCGGGTGACGAGAATCGTCAAAACTGCGCGATACCAGCGAAAACTCGCGACTTCGGAAAATGTACGTTTCACGAGATAGTTGACAAAAAATCATAGGAAAAAGACTCTGAAGGTTTAAGACTTTTCAAATTTGGTTAAAACTTTGATGCGGTCGTACTTTGGCCGTGTCCAAGAACCGAGTCCTTGCTGTCGCGTTTTCTCCGATGGTCATCGGTGAATTTCCCCCCTGTCTCGTCAGGTCAAGGAAAGCACAGAATGTAGGAAAAGTCGATAAAATCGAAAAAGAACGGGCAGAATAGTATTATCAGGAGTGAACAGGAAATTACGTGAAAAGACATGTTTGGAGAAGCGAGAGAAAGAGAACTCGTTTTCATATCTATCGAATGATTCGGTATCAATGCCTTGACCATCCGGAAACCGCGTAGCTCGGTCACCACACTGTATATTTTTAGTTTTTCCTGACGGTAAAATCGAAACTAGTTTACCTGTAGTTTCTTATTTTATTGGCAAGAAAAGCTAATAACTTACAGATTTGTTGATAATCTAAGGGAAAATCGGTACGATTTGGGCAACACTATCGCATCTGCCTTGCAGTGCGGTATTTTGACTCGTTTAAATGGATTGCTTCATTAGTTAGACTGTTCTTCTCTTTACCCATCTTTCTGTCGGTCTGTCTCTTAGGCGTGTGGGATAGTTAATTGAATGATTCTACATACATGCTTGTCTTCGGAAGCATGAGCTTACTTGCTGTCTCTTGAGCTGGTCGGTTATTTCTTGGCTTGGCTTGATCGTGGGGTCTTAAATCTGCTTCTTCCCCTTGTCCGATTTCAAGTAGGCAACCAATCCGTCAACTTTTCGATTTCAGGTGGACAACCGATCCGGGGTGACTGAAGGGAGCAAAAGCCACATTTACAGAGAATATAAAGAGATGATTTTCGCCTCCTCTATGCAGTTGCACTTCTCCTGTTGTACTTCGCCAAAATACAACCTATTTCCTCATTTTGAACTTCATCAAAGAGCGACATTCTTAATCTACCGTGTAGTCCCACGAACAAGATGTTGCAACAGTCCGGAGCCTTGTTCTGTTCACGAATATAATAAACGCAGTATGATTAACTCGCATAGTCAGTGACACATTCGAGAGATCGCGGTGAGTCAAAAATAACACACCCGTCCGTAAGACTGACATTCGAGGGGAAACACGGCAATCGAAAGAATATCGTATTAATCAAGACACGCTTACGCCGTAGGTAATTAAAGGGCGGATTACAAAAATAATTTATCGTCTCGCGGGAATTCGTGTCTTGCTGTCTGCTTTGTTGATCGCTATTCTGGTTCCAAAGGCGACGGCTGTGTAAACAGGAGCCGAGTCAAGTATTAGTCGGTTCCGACATCAGCAGATTGATCCGTGTCATGTACGACTCCGTCACTTGAGTGTACAATTATACACTAATCTGATATTATGTGTTCGTAGCTGCTACAGACGTGTAATAATCTCCGAGTCGCTCTCTAATTAATTTTAAAACGCGTCGACCGTCGTGGAAATTTTTCGCGGAGACGAATCTCACGCGTATAACCTGCGGGGAGGTAATCGATGAGTGGACATGGAAGTTGTTCTTCTGAATCAGATAGAGAGCTTTCTGAGTGTATAACGATATTGGCGCCGAAAACGCACGATTAACGGAGTAACTACGTTTATATTCTACAAAACACAACTCAACTAAGAATAGTACCTAGTTAGAATCACTTTAGATTCACAATTAATTATCGCATTCAAAAATAGATACTTCGACAACACTGAGCTGGTGTCATATACTCCGGCGTTATCTGCGAATCTTCTTACCGTTCTTTGTTATCGTTCTTTACGAGAATCTTGTTGATCGTTCTTCATTTCTTTCAAATATTTGGGAGCATTCGCAACGCTGCCCTCTCTGGACGTCCCAGCTAGGCTCCAAATCTTCATCATGGTTGACGTGCCAAACTGCCAATCGGTCAAGGTGCACAACTTTGGCTCGTCCACTATCAAGCTTTCGAATCCGGTGTACGACATCAGCACTCATCCGCTTAGGTACGATGTATGGTATTTTTATTGGCTCTGTAACTTCGGGTTTCTTCCTCTCTTTCGTTTCGGCGTGTAAAACCATACACGATTTTTGTCTGGAAGCCGACTTCGTTGGCTGTAATATCCTAGCGGGTTTTGCTCTGGTCGCTAGCAATTTTCAGGTGATCACAAACCGTGCGATAAGTAGAATCGAGTTTTTCCTTCACTTGGCTAACGAACTCACCCACAAAGTGCGGTAGTTCAGGTAAAGTTTCGAACTCCAGATCTCCGGCTAAAGACAGTCTTCGCGGGAATATGCTGTGTATTCTCACGCATGGCTGATATGTAGGCCAGCAAAAATAATGGGACGTGCTTGTCCCAGTCTCATCGTTGCTCTGCAACGACTTTGGCCAGGTCTTGAGCGTCCGGTTGAATCACTCAACCACGCCGTCTGATTGCAGACGCATGGAGTAGTTCTCGTCTTCCGAATCCCCAGAAGCTGACATAATTCTTCGAATAACTTGAATTCGAAGTAATTCCCTTCGTCTATGGAACACCGTAACGGGAGATCCCATTTTCCGTCAGTATCTTGACCATTACTGCCGTTTCCTATGTTGGTCTCAGATACACTTCAGGCCATTCATTAAAATGATCGCCTAAACACAGCATGTATCGGTTTCCAGCGTTCGAGAGAGTGACATTCTCATAAAAGACCGACCAAAAGAACGAAAAGAGAAAAATGAAAAAGCGGCCGATCGCCCATAAAGATGCGTACAGTAGTATCGTAGGTACCTTCCATTTACCAACGGGTACATGCTTACATCGGACCTAGGTGCAAAAGTAAAAAATGCAGCCATCCGGAAGGGGGTCTGGGAGAAGCCACGACTAGTTCAACGAGACTCGCCCGGAGGGAGGGAGGTACCAGAGACTTGGAAGGCGGGTACCCAGGTCACATGTTGAATATTCTAAAGTTCAACGAAAAAATCTTTAAAAAAGAAACTAAATTATCTCTTTCAGGGTATTGTCCCTCCTGTTCCCTCTTACAGAAAGTACTTACTCCATTACGTATTCACGTACGTACGCGGTATCAAGAGAAACGAAATAACATAGCATACAGAACGGAGCCTTTTATTGAAAATGCTAAACGGCGATGGAGGTTCGCGGTCGAATGAACATTAAAAAACAGCAAGATTGTCACTCGATGGAAACATCGCGAACATGCGGTCGGTCGCCGAAAGCTCAAACGGTTTGCCGAAAATAATGAAAATCACGATATTTTCAGACGAAGTAAAGTTCACAAAGTTCGGCAGGTATTGAAAAAAAAAGCAAGGGTCGCATTGTCGAGTATTGTTAACAAAACGAAAAAAGAGAAAAAAATGATTCAAAAACTGAAAATTCCACAATATGGTATACAAAAGCGCTCTCTCTCTCTCTCTCTCTCGTCGGGGTGAAAACGTGATCGAGAGACCAATAACGAAAACGCAATCGGCACTCGCCCATGCTAAACAACCCAAAGTGTGGTTAGGGTAAAGCACCTGGAAACATCCGAGTTCTGACATCCGCCATTTTAAGTCTCTTGATCCCCGACGATTCACAATTCACCACGCGGAACGTGCCGCGTATCGAATTGAGAATCATCGGGCACCAAACGACGTCAAATGGCGGTTTTCTGTACTCGGGTGTTTCCAGGTGCTCTAATTAGGGTGGAGGGCGAAGGGTAGAACTAGACTAGAGATTTCCTGAAGGAATTAATTATCGATTTACTGATATGACCGGGGATTATTAGGTAATGTCGTGAACGCTGACTGGGTGGACGTCACTGTACATTTGCTTATGGGGAGAGTAATGATAAACATTTTAACGTATATGAAACTTAGAAGTTTACTCAAATTGAAGAAGATTTCAATCTCAATAAAACTTATTCTTATGATTTTTTGTATAAATTCCGATTTGACAAACTATTTGGAAAAGAATTGTCTGTTTGAAATCGTGTAAATGTCACTGATAACAGACAGCTTGCCACCTAGTGAGATGTCATCCCAGTTAACGACATTGCCTAGTTGGAAAATCAGAGAAGGAAGACGGGAAAGCAGTATGACGGAAGGAGGGAGGAAATTAAATGTGAACTCGGTGAAGCTAAGTATGCGACGTATCGTGTTCCTCCGCTATGGAATGGTCCTGCGATATCTAACGCAACTCGTTCAAACAGATATCCAACGTTGTACTTCTGCATTACCTCTTTGAAATCGAATTTGTGGCTCCTTCACAGCAGCAGATGATGCAGCGGTGGCACCAGTCTTCCATATCTTCCTAGTATGAGTATGTCGGTCAGTGGAAGCGTTCCCGAATTTTCGCAAGAATTTTTGTGGTGCCTAGATTCCCTCCAGGCATTTGACCATGTAAGCCCCCTAGGATTTCTGGAACTTTCTTCCATGGAATGGTGGTCTTCATTCTTACTGTTCTACCATCTTCCAACTCCCAAGCGCGCTTCAGACCACCACTAAGGCGCAGCGAGTTCCATTGAGCTTATAGTACTTTTAGCTCTCGTGACTGATCTGAGATTTCCTGCCGTGTCGGTCTTTCACCTTCTTGCTTAGCTCGCAGAATCCAACCAATATCTTCGTCCTCCAGCTGTTTTTATTGCGCCATTAGATTGCATAGATACTTGTTTGACCAGCGCCAGTTCTTTTTCCTCCAAAGGCTAACAAAATCGGCAGTCTGGTGGTCACGGTCATCTTGCCAGGCCATTTGCATTTCCAGGACTTCTATTCCTTTATTCCCGCCAAAAATGATCACGGATAGAACTTCGTTTTCGCTGAACTTATGAAAAGCCCTGCTGGCGTCTCTTCTACCTTCCACTTTAGAAACTATCCCATAAAACGAAATAAATGAAATGATTAACCGAATAATTCGCAAGTACGAACAGCCATCTCGCTGGATTCGCACCATCCGAAATCCCTCTAATTAAGAAACATGTTTTTTTAGCTCGGTCTTTCGTTTTCTACTTTTTCTTGTCGTTTATTACCACGTAGACACCCTTAACTAGCAGTCGTAACATCGAATCTACTTTTTGAGCAGCGTTGGAAAGGTTTTTAAGTTTCTGTAGTTTTTGTTTTTACGTGCTTCGCGAAACCGCGCACGGATTGTCGAAAGTCATCTCTCCGTCGACGATAATGGAATGAAAAGACATCAGCGACCACGTTTCTCCTCATAAACGACCAGACAGTGTGATTTTAGAAATTTGCTGGACGTGTAAATTCACGTCGAAACGTATTATCGATGGACACTCGTTGTATTCGGAACGGTGTCTGCGACGCCATTTTTGACGGTCCAGCCAAAGCTAAGTTCCAGAACTTTCCAAGTACCCTACGTACGTTTCGTCTCGTACTGCGGGACGTAATTTAGAACAGGATGCCCGTAACTAAATGACCTTTCTTTGACGATTGATTCCGTATTCGGATACGTGGTCATCGGATGCGCGTTAAGAGAATTTGAAAAGGTTTTTCGCATTAATCAACTTACATTTTCAACACCGAGATCGTGTGCGACTGACGAAATACGAGTACGTAAAATAACATCTCGTCTCGGAAAACCGTTGCGAAGAATAACAACGAAAGTTATTCGACTAATGAAATATAACTGACGAAGAACAGTGGCTTCATATTTGATAATCTCGTGAAAATCTGATACAGCTGTACGAATGCGAGTATCATGTTTGTAGCTTTCGACCGAACAGATGCAGCTTAGTATTTCTATTTGACAGAGCCGATGGAAAAATTTCAATCAGATTACACTGACTAAAACGATGCGCCGTACAGTGGTCCAAAATTTAGAAAACTCGAACATAGCGAAAAAATTGGAAGTGATTGGGTAATGATGACGCGCCCGCGTTTCACAGAGACCAAATCTTACAATACCGCCTTTAATTTCCTTATGATGCTCATATTTTCAAGATCGGGGTCTACTGTGTTGAGTTTTGTTGCTCATGCCCTCAGCCCTATTTATCCTCGCTTTACTAGTATCGGTCTTGCTATGGACTTAGCCCTTTTGTAGTTATATTAAGCAGGTGGCAAATCAAGTCCTGTATTAGCATTACTCTCGGCTCAGTTTTTTCTAGAAGATAGAAAGTGTGTATGGATTATTGAGAAACGATACGAATACTTGGAAGTGTTATGAGTAGAGACCGACTCATCGCCCATCAAAGACCAGCGAAATAAGTATAATTTAAAAGAAAGGAATACAGCGGAAAAATGGAGGATAAATTTGCAGAAAAACTTCTAAAACGCCCTGACGGTTCACGTAATTTTCGTGGAAAAAATTTAAAAATTGCCTCGTTTCTTTCAAGGTTAACCAAAAATAATAAAGCGACCAGCTCAGACTTGATAGAAAGACCAAAACTAAGCCTAATAATAAAAACAAATAAAAAATAAAAAACTGCTATAAACAAAAACTAGGATCAAAAATTAGTTTTAAAAAATTAGGCATGAGCGAAAATCCGGAACTATACAAATCGTTGCTAATAAAGACAAGGGACTGCCGACGAAACATGACTAAGAGAACGAAGAAAATAAAATACGACAGGATGACCATAAAAAAGACCATAATATAACCAATTTTATTTTATTTACAATTTTGGGTAGGTGAGTCACCGCCAGCTACCCCGCCTATTTTAGGGCCTACGTTTCCGTTGTCTCTCTTCATACGTTTCGGTCTCTCGCTAATTGTACCCACCGTCCCTTCAAACTTTTGAAATCTTCCCTCCAGCGTAGTATTGGTCTCCCTCTTGCGCGTCCAAAATATCGCGATATTGTGCCAGTTTAAATTATTTCCTCTTATCAGATGGCCCGGGTACTTTCATTTCAGTTTTCTAATGGTATATCCAATATTGGTAACATTGATTTGGTTTCTTCTGTCCTCAAATCTGATTTTGTCTTTTATTTTAATTTTTAATATGCTCCGGAACATTTGCATAGTTTTTAGTTTCTTTAGCTGTTTTTGGTTATTGGCCATGTTAGGCCATGTTTGAGCCCCGTGTATTGCCACTGGTAGCACGCAACTATGTAGGATTTTAGCCTTCGTTTGGATTTTCATTTTACTTTTGAAAATGTGTTTCAAGGTCCAGAAAACTTTCCAAGAATTGGTTTTGCGAACTACAATTTCTTTTCCAATTCGATTTTTGAATGATACTATCTGTCCTTGGTACTTGTAGTCGTCAACCATCTCCAGTTTCGCCCCGCTGGAGGGGCGGCTTGTGTCTTTTCCCTCATTTTTCATAATTTTGGATTTTTCTAAGTTAATTTTTAGTCCCACTTTAGCCCCTTGTTCCACCAAGTCGTCAACCATACAGTTTATTTCCTCAATGTTTTTACCAATTAATACAATGTCATCCGCAAATGTGAGATTGTTTATTTGGTATCCATCCATTAACAGGCCATATTTCTCCCACTTTACTTCTCTGAACAATCCGTCGAGTACCGCATTAAAAATATTAGGTGACAAGGGGTCACCTTGTTTTACACCCCTACCCACTCTAAACAATTCCCCTTTCTTATCCAGCAAGATAAATGCCCTCGACTTACGATACAAATTTTCTAGCATTATTATATTTTCTGGGACGCCTTGCGATGCAAATGCTTTCCACTTTCCAAGCACTATGGTGGAAGATAGAGTCGAAAGCCTTATAGAAGTCGACGAATGCCAAGACAACCTCTAATCCGTATTCATTTGTTTTTCCAATAATTTGCGTCAGCGTCTGAATATGGTCCATTGTTGAACATTTTTTAATGAAATCCTGCTTGTTCTATCAGTTGGCTTTGATCCAAAATGTTATAGATTCTATTTTTGATCATTTTCATGAATACCTTCCCCATATTCGACGATAGGCTTATAGGTCGATAGTTATCAATGTTACACCGATCTCCTTTTTTATGAAGCAAAACGATTTCTGAAAGACACCATTGGTCTGAAGTATTACCCGTTGTCATAATTTGGTTAAATAATCATGATAATGGTTCTACTATCGTCTCTGCCATAATTTTAAGGTTTTCGTTTTGTATTTGGTCGGGTCCTGGTGCTTTATTTACCTTTGCTTTTCTTAGGGCATTCAGCACTTCATGCTTTAGTATTGGTAGAAAGCTAAGGCGGCTAGTTACATAATTCTGCCAATGTTATGTCCTATTTGGCTCCTCCCTACCCTGTGCTGGTTCCGCATAGAGCCTTTGATAGAAGTCGTCGCCTTTGTTTACAATTTTAGATCTATCGTATTCGTATTTTCCCCCATTAGGCATGAGCGAAAATCCCGAACTAAACAAACCATGGCTAATAAAGACCAGGGACTGCCGATGAAACATGACTAAGAGAACGAAGAAAATAAAATAAGACACAGTGACTATAAAAAGGACCATATTAACCAAACGTAACCGAAAACTGCGGGGAAAAAAGCTAAACAACTTCAAACGTGACTAAGAAGATTGAGACCGGATCAAACATGACCGGAAAGTACCGAAACGATACATGTGCTAATATTACTCAAAAACTAAAAAAAGACATGAAAAAGACGGACGAGGATCAAACCAGGACTAAACTAAAGTGAAGCTAGACAGAACATGATTAAAAATGGCGACCGAAACAAGACCAAACATTAAAAATGACTAAACCAGCAACAAACACGACCAAAAAAGACTGCACGGTGGCAGGACCAAAAGTTATCTAGATATGGATGGCTAAATAAGACCAAAGAAACTGTAACAAAATCGAACATGGCTGAAATATACTGAAAGATGACGAGTATAAAAAAATATTCGGATTAAGTTTGAACATAAGAACGAAAGAAAGAAAGAAAGAAAAAATACTAAAATAAGACCAAGAAGAATGCAATTTATTGTAACTGAATCACTATATAAGTATATACATATAGTAAAACTGCCGAAAAGTTACATTTCTTGCCAAAAGTGTATGTTGTTGTTGTTTTTTGGGGGAGGGGAGGGGGTGTTGTAATAAATGAGCTTCAGCGACTGATAATGACCGAATTTTGTTGAAAGAATACTAGATCAAAAAAATGACCGTTTATAAAACTGACAGGGAAAAAGACTTACATACAACTAAAAATTCTTCATCTTTGCTAGAAATGTTTCTAGAACAATTCGAACAACTGTATTGAAAACTAGCTCATTCTGGCCCATTTTCGGTCCAAAATCAATTGAAAAAAATTAAAACTTTCTTAGCTCCACTCGCAAGCATAAGATTCGAGCCATCCAAGATTCGCCTCTCCCCTTCTTTCTTCCAGTATCGGAAACTACTCTTTCATTTCGATATTATTAATCGGCGGTGGTCAGACTTTTTCAAATTTCATTCGGACATTCGTAAAACTTATCGGGACTATTAGTGGGCGTATAAGATTTACCTGCAGGGAAGCGTCCCGTCAGGTTTCTGATGCGATGCCCGAAAGGGCGGAGGCCTGAAATGCGGTTTCTATAGGGTTATCTTGGTAAGCACGCGTCTCCATGTCCCTGACCATACAGTCTGACCACTCCTTGAGACTCAGCTAAGGGTAAGCCGCATCGTATTAGGCGTGATAGTTACAGCCTGCGGCCTTCGAACGCAACCGACCGAAGCTTCCGAAGCTTTCAGCTTCGGTTCCTCAACAAAAAAGGTCAAACGAGAGTTTTAAAACATCCCGAGACGATAAATTTGCGGAAGTAATTCTCGCTCTCGGCTTTCGGCAGTCCGTATTGAAAGGCTCTGCGAACCGCGAGCTTCGTGTCGCCACGGTTAACTTTCCAGCTGTGTATATCCCATTCGGTTAAACGATTCGAATCCGGCACCATTAAGAAGAATATATTTACAACGCTCTAATAGGTTGTTATCGAGGCAATTTTCGCTCTCCCACGGGTCTCGCTGTAACGATAAAAATAATCTCACGTGTACCTCGTAATACGGCGGTACACCCGGCAGCCGACACCGGCATCGTGTGCCTGGCTGCCTCGGAGAGCATCGCAGTCGTCGGCTTGCCGCGGAGATCGTTCCGTTCTAACCCTGTGGCTTGGTTCGCTCAGCCCGACGTCGACCGACGAACTGTGTGATGTCGTCAAATTAACAACTCGCGACAATTATTTGTTAGACATGTCATTAGCGCCGTCCAATGTGTTGAGAAAACCGAGAGTAACACGCGTCGCGTGCTCGTATATCGTCGCGAGTGTCGCGAGTGCATGCAGTCGCGGTCGCGTCTTGCCCCCCGACATCGCTCCGCTTGGATCCGTTATTTGTATTGCAGTGGCACTGTCAAGAAAAATTGGGGCACGCGCGGGCACCGGGCACCCTTTCCGACCACGCATGTACTTCGTATATATTTTAAAGCAGCCAGAGTTATAAAACGTTCGTTAGTTTTATTAAGGGCTTTAGATTTGATAAGTTTTGGCGTTACGAAGAGGAGAAAAAAAGATGAATAATAACGCTATTTTTTATTCCTACATCCGTGGTTTGATGTATGGGAGTGCGCGAAGCTGACGTGATCGCGGCTATGTCAACCCATGTCCTGTCACATGTACTCGATCGTATCCTCACATCTACAGCGGATCCTGCGTTTACATCTCTGTCTCCGCACAGTCCGCGGTCCCCGGTCCACAGTCTACGCCGCCCCGTGTGTACGAAATGTCCGCGCTGTCATGACCTACATACAACCGCGTACCCCGCGGTTGAGTTCTCGGATTTTCTTCAAATCGTAGCTCCAAATTAGTGCCACTTGTCGTCAGCTGTGTGGAAAGGGACAAGAGGAAAATATGCGTGTATATACAGGGTGATGCACGAAAATCCCTCATCTATTTAGGCGAATAAAAGTGTAACAGAATGAAGCCTTACGTAATGATCCCGAAATTAATGGATTTTTATTTATTTTTTTGACTGATCCGATACATGTGTTCGACGATAGCGAGAGTTGTAACTGAATTAGAAAACTAAAATTTTGATGTGTTCTCCGTGATAACAGAATGAGGGTGAAATTTGTAGATGGTCCTAACCGGACTATTAAGATGGATGGGGGGACAAAATATGCGTTCCCGGGTAATGGCGTTATCTGACGCTGTAGTCATTCGTGATTGATCGGGTTAGTTAAAATTTTTTTATGCTACTTGATCAGAAAGGCAGTGTTCACGTTGGTGTTTTACGGACGACAAGAAGCGCCTATCATTCATGCATCGAGTGCTAACGAAACCTGTATGTAAAGTAAACGTCCCTCAGTGTAAAGCGTTTTTACATGAAAAAATTGCTGGCCAGTGATTTTGTATCGGGGAAACGAACCCACGTCTATTGAAACATATGACTGAAATGCAGCGATCGTCTCTACCCACTCGGCTATGGAGCGAATTACGAAATAACGACTTAAGAACGCATTTAAATATTCACGACATAGTACAGGTTAACCATCGCGCGTCGTTACGTTTTTGCTGGCCAATGCACGTGAACAAACTGAAGACAAGACTGTGATACTGTACTTTGTAGTAATTAACTGAGCAAATTAAATTTCTGAATTAATTACGCACACAAAAATCACCTGTCTATAATTTAAATAAATAAATAGATTAAAAAAAAAAATACAGACCCTGTCAGCAAAAAACATTGCCGCCTCTATTCAAGTAGTCTAAAAAATATCTTCCACAACAAGAGCCAAAAGTGAGTTTACATGGCCGTTTGCAAACTTTCCCTCGCCATGTGAACACTCACTTTTGACTCTTGGTGTATAATATACTATTTTTCTATTTGTATCTGCAGGGTGTGCCAATTCACAGTTTCTTTCTTCTGTCGTCCAGAGCGCTTTCGGCTGTTATGCCGTCTTCAGTGGAGTACCCTAACACTTTTCTCGTTGTCGTCCTGTACTTATGGTGATGTGTAGTACCGTATGGTAAACCTATTTGGTGTGTTCCTGTTGGTTGTCTGTGGTTATGTAGTCTGTCCAATTAGTGAGTCTTATGTTATTAATTGGAATAGGTTCTCGCTTTGGAAGTTAGTTGTTGTGTTTATTAGGTTGTTCTGTTTTGTTTTTGTCTTTATTATCTCAAGTTGTTCTTTTAATTCTGTTTTTCTTGTGTTGGTTTCTATGTATAGGATTTTGTATTTTTCTGTCAACTTGTGGTTGTTGTGTCCCTGTTCGTTACAGTGTTTTCCAGAAAATGATTTGTCATCCTTTAGCTTCTGTGATTTTTCATGTTCTTCTACATATTCTAATTGTGAATTTTCTGCCTGTTTGTGTAGGTCATCTCACAGTGTTCGCAGTCCAGTCTGTATACTCCGTTGCTGTTGTTTCTGTTTTGTCATTACTTATTTGTTTGATCAGAGGTGGTCTGTTTCTGATTCCGTGTTTTATGTTGTATTGGTTGAATATTTTCTGTATTTTGTATGTATATATGTCCCTGTGAATGGTATTGCTCCTGCGTATTCGTCTGTGTTTGTGATTGTTGGTTCTGTGTCTGTACTTGTTTGTTATATTAATTTGTTAATTATTCTGTCGATTGTTTGTTGTTGGTATTTGGTGTTAATGGCTATTTGTTTGATTTTGTTAATTTCTGTTATTCTGTGGTTGTTGTCACTTAATATGTTGATTGCTCTATTGCAGTAGTTATGTAGTGCTGCTATTTTGTGTTTTTGATGGTGGAATGGTGGAATGAGTCATTGGGTATTATTGCGCCCGTGTGGATGGGTTTTCTATAGATGTTGTACTGTATCTTATTGTCTTTTATTTATAGTTTTAGGTCGAGGTAGTTTATGGTCTCATCACTGGGTTCAAATTATCTCATCGGACTTTAGGATTTTGAAACCCAGATTGACATCGCGAATTAGAAATCTGGTTGAATTTTCGGAATCAGCGATCCAGCAAACCCTAACCCTGAAACGTTATTGATTTTTCAGCTAAATGAATCGGTCTTCTTCTTGAAATGAAGAAGAGTCGAATTAGGACCCAAAATTTGATAGATCAATTACAAATGTGTATTTTTAAGATCAGTGATGAAAAGAGCCCCTGTTTCGATTCTTTTTTCGTTTTTTGTGTCAATCTTGTGTATTTTAACCGGTGAAATTTGGATTTGGGGTGTCAAATTAAGGTCGCATCAGATATCTGACAAAATTTCCGGATCCAGCGTTCCCAAAACTCCTACTATAAAACTTAGTTCAATTTTGTCAACGAAGTTCGTTTGACTCCTTCGAGGGGAGAAAAATCAAATTACGGATTCAATTTTAGGTCGAGTCAAAAATCTAATAAAGTTTTTGTAATCAGCAACGTAAATAATTTCTATTTCGAATTTCGAAACTGTTTTTCAGTTTGGTTCCATTTGAAAATCTGAATGGAACGCCCTAGTCCCCCTTTTAGGAAGGGTGAAGTATTTTCACCACAATATAAACGGGACCTTAGCGCTTACAGATCAGTCGATCCGAATTTGCAATTTAAAAAATGGGGAGGGGATTTTCGTGTTACACCCTGTTTAAAAAAGCAATGCCGAGGAGCAAAAAGCGAGTGTATGTAGTACGGAAAGGGTTTTCTTCGAGTGACGCGCAGAGCTGCCGAGAATGGGTCGAGGAAAACCGATGCAGCTAAATTTCCCGACCGAGTCGCCGTTGTTTAGACCACGTCGACCGGAACGAACGACACTTTGCGAAAATTTTTTAGCTCTTTCCTTCTGGAAGCGGCGACTTAATGAAGTTGACAGAGTTATTTCCTTCATCGAACTAATTCATTGTTTCTTGATTTATGAACGCCTTTTCAGTTTCAACTCGCGGCGCGAATGCGACAGCGGCGAAGCTCGATAATATCGTATAATAGAATTATGAAAGGGAAGGATGTTTCCAGGAAACATTTTTTGTGCTTTTCCAGTTACATGACTGTTTAGAAATGTCGTCGCTTCGTTCGGAAAAAGAGAATTTGTGTGTTGTCGTGACAGAGCTATTAAAGCTTACCTACCAGGATATGGTCTTTCTTTTGAAAATTCCCTCGAATTTGTCGCCGTAAAACCCCGAAGGTGCACCAAATAATTCACAAAAAAAAAAATCAAAACTTGAAGCTCGCACAGATAATATTAACGTGTGCGAGTCAAAACTGAGTTTTTTTTTTGGAGGGGGGATAAAAATGGGTCCCATATGGCCAGAGGCGATATTAGAAAAATTCGTGAAAAGCTTCGATGCATTTCAGAATCTCTTGAAGCTCTTCATCTCTTACAGAATTTATTTTCATCAAATTTTTACCTCCTTCATGGAAAAGTAAGCGCATTGTTGGTAAACTTAATTTAAATTGTTCGTACGTTCGGAATTTGAGTGCTTTCCACAAAAATATTACTTTGTTCCTCGCCACTACATTCGACCTCTGCAAAATTACCCCTCATGCATTTCATCTATTATCCGTCATTTATGACTAACTATTATTATAATCTAAAAAGGTTGGAGCTTACCGTAGACATTTTACGTATAAGTTTATTGTGGGCGTTTCCGCCAATCGACTTCGTCAATTCCTGATCCCTTCCGACTTTGGAACTAAGTTGATTACTTCTGCATCCCCAGAGTTATTCGCCAGCTAATAGTCTCGACTATTTTCAGATTTTCAGTGCCTTAACCGATAACTAACATACAACATGAGTCCATTTCCATGTTATACTTGTAGTGTGCGCCCATTTTTCAGATTCCAAATTAAAAATTAAAAAATTAGTACCCTCGTTATCATTTCCATCTCTTCCATCCTGAAATGCCCTGCCATTCCTTTCTGAAAATTCGCGAGTTTCGCACGTTCTCTGTTATATTGAAATTCATCCGAGCAATTTAATACGTTCAAATAATGCAAGAAGTAAACTACATTGCGTGGATTTACTCTCGCTCATTTATTCTGAAGTGGAAATAGAAATATTGCAAGGTGTATAGAGTGTCACAAAGATCGGTTTTAAGGCAGAATAATTATCTCCTTTCATGATGAAAATTACCCTGAAAGCTTAAAGACCTTCGTTCGTTCTCCGAGCAATTAACATTTTTAGTTTTAAAGGTGAAGTGATTTCATAAACTTTTTTATCACCTATGAGAGATTCATTGAGTGAGGAATTCATTAGGGTGGCCCTTATTTTAACGCAGTCCGAATTTTCTTTTACGGCTCCCCCTAAAATTGGTCTATATCACCTAAAAACAATGTGTACCTAGTTTGAGGGTCATTGAACAATTTTAACGCGACTCCCAAGACGGATGAAGTTTAACATGTAATTTATGTATACGGGTTTTGAGTTATTTCAATGAAAATTGAATGTATTGGCAAGAGAAAAGCAGCAGCTGGAGCTATTATTCTCGCTCAAAATTATCCTACAGAGTTTCTTTTTTCGACACATTGCATGAAAGCCCTCCTCCCAGATTCTTTTACTTTTCACAGTGAGGCTCCAAAATGAAGGAGCGGGGGCGAAAAAAAATAAAATTCAGAATAGGGGTTTATTTGTAGATTTGCGAGGTCGCTGAATTTAATTTTTGAATTCGTCCCCTCCTGGTGCCACCAAAAGGGATCAAAAGTTCAAACAATTTGTCATTTCGAGATGGTATTCAATTTATAGGTTTTGAAGGTCGCTGATTTCGATTTTTGGGGTAGTTTTTTGGATCCGATCTCTCCTAGTGTCACCAAAATAAGACGTTAATCTCGAGAATTTTATTGTTGGTTTGATTTTTGTTTACGGTGGGGTGTTTCTGGAGGGGTGTTACAAGCACTGTGTCGATAAGTGGAACTCCCCGGAATAATTTTGAACAAAAATAATATCCATGCCTTCCTTGTTCTTTTCAGTATTTAATTTTTACTGAAATGACCCAAAATCCTTATTTAAATTACATGTTAAATTTCAACCCTCTTAGGATTCCTGGTTGTAACCGTCCAATGACCTTCGTACTTGGTACATAGTGCTTTTGCGTGGTATAAATCACTAAGAAATTCAAGTTTTGTCAAAATAAGGGCCATCATACTATTCAAAATTTAAATAATTTATAATATTCTGCTAACGATTAGAATGCGGCGAATGGCTGGGGGTTACATTTATGTCAGTTGTATATGCTTGGAAGTTTCATTATTCGTAGTGAAGAAGTAATATTGATTCATCTAAAATTACCGATTAATAAAAAATACTTAGCCGTAATGATCTTAGTCAATTAACCTAAAAAATAGTAATCAGTTGATCTCAAGTAATCGCTATTGGTTTGTCAAAAACTATTGTACCTTGTTGATCGAAAATAAAATCGTTATGGATTAATCAAAAAGTATTGCAATTTGTTGATAGAAAATAACTGTAAATTGTTTTGTTGAAAAAATCGTAGTTAACTAATTAAAATTATCCATTAAAATCGATTAATTTGAAATAATTAGTTGATCAAAAATAATTAATTAGTTTGAAAACTATTTTGATCGATTAATTTAAAATAAGTAATTGAATAGAAATAATAGAATAACTGATTAATCAGAAACAACGGAGACTGGGGCGATACCTCTATATCACATAATTTACTTATTTCTCAATTTATTCGGAATGAAATGGATCTTATAACGATTATTCCTAGTCCATTCAGTATAGCTACATATTATATTCCTTCTAGAGAAGCCTCGAAATTTTCACGGCTGAAGCTTACGACTTCAGTTTGGTAAGAACTTTTTTCCGCAGATAGATTTTTTGTCGATGTGTGACGGTCTTGTTAAATAGGAAAGTTAAAGAAATTTCAAAAGCTTTTTTCTCACAAAAAAAAAAAAAAAAAAAAAAAAGCGAAGTTAGAACGTAGGCCTGTACATACAGAATTAATTTCGGCAGTTACCATCAACTTTTAATCACACTCTATATCAGTTTTTGATCATCTTCAAAATTAGTTCGTTATTTTTCTTCGTGATATTTCGCCCCGCAGTAAAACGTAAAACATCGCCCCGAGCATGAAAATCACTTTCTTTTTTTTCCCTTTTTCCAAATTTGCACTAGTAGCTCGCCTCTTAAAATTATTTTAATCATAACAGAAACTATGCCTGGCGAATATTTGTATAAATGGCAAGAATACAGCTCACTTCGCATTAAAATAATAAATTTCCGTTCTGAAATAACTGAACGATAAAACAATGGAAATATTTCAAATGAGGTTTTTCGCCGCAAGAAAACTTCGATCACTGAAAATAACTATTCAAAGATACCAATAAAAACAGAGTTCTTGGCTGTATAATTCCCATTCATCATAACGATAAGTTCCACCCATTGCTGATAGTGTGAGTTAATATACGGCTAAGAGCTGGAGGCTGTGACGTTTTGCCGCTTTCGCCCCTGTGCTATTTTCCCCCGGTTTCCCCCAATCTATTTATTCAAAAAATCTGTTTTTCTAACGCCCGTTAGCTGCGATAGTTTTAGCTTTTTTGTTTCTTTTATTAGAGGTCATTACGCCGTAAATTCACCCGTATGAAAGAAATTCGATACTGGGTCTGAGTGTCACACTTTTGTATTTTTCTGTGCAGACCTCGAATTAGTGCTTTGTATAAATTTAGCATTGGAAACTGTTATTCAAAAAGTTACTTCGGCTTACTTTACTTTCGTGATAAGAAAATCAGTGCTCAGAAATTGGAAAGTTTGCCCGCTGTCACGTCTACATGCATACAGAGTGTTTCATTTATCCCACTTTTTTTTCACCGTTGAACGGATGGTCGCATCAACGCGTGATAATATGGATCTTCATGTGAGAGGGTAGCGCATGGTTTGAAGTGAAAGAATTTTCTCCACCCTCAAAGGGAGGCTGGAACGTCGCGCTAACTTTGGGAAACCTATCGAGTAAAATATCGAAATAAGGGACATATGGGTAATTGATTTCGAATATTACATTAACATTTTGATCTGTCTTCGTCTGGGCCCCACAAATTTGAAAAAATGGACAAAATTGACTTAGGATAAAATATCGAACATTGTGTCAAAATAGGGGTTATTTGGGTCACTCATTTCGAATTTCGTCTCAGATTTTTGACTAACTCCCACCAAGCTCCAAACTGGAAAAAAATGTACAAAACTGACTTATAATAAAGAATCAAACACATTATGGAAACACGGTTGTATCGGTCGTTGATTTCAAGTATGGTATAAGATTTTTGATCCAAAACCCAACTTTGACCCTCTCGAATAGGCCAATTGGACTTGGCTGAAAAAACTGAACAAGGTACAAGAATCGTCGACTTCTAAGATTTGAACAGTCTTCAAGTAGACAAAACTGACCAAACTTAAAAATCGATCAAAATATCGGAATAGGTTTTCTTTGTGTCCCTGAATTTGGAAATGCTATCAGATTTTTAGTCCAACTGTAATTTGACCTCCAAGTTCCAATTTTTGAATTAAAAGTACTTAGTTTCTCCTTTTTGAATAGAAAAGCGTTATCTTTTCTCTGCCAATAAAGAAAGGAAAATTTCCCGGAAGAGAAAATGGACGAATTCCTTATCAGTATTTTATTTGACATCAGGTACAAAAATGCGGATTTCGGGAGCACAAATACCATTTGATTCCAAAGTTGGTGACACGTTCCAGCCCTCCCTCGAGGAAGTTGAAATTAGTTCGCCTCGAAACTAAACCATAGCTCTTAAAGATCTCGATATGTCGTAATTGAAATAAGAAGATGGGACGCCGAAGGACTTTTGTCTGTTGATAATTTGATTTACTTGAATCAAGTCGATTTCGGAAGTTTGAATTTTGGAGTCTAAATTGATGAGATATAATCGCGAAATCAGATTGAGCTCAACGAAATTGGTGATTCAAGGAACTCTCTTTCGAATTTTGTTCTGGTGTCAAATTGATCTCATCAAAGAAGGAAAGCCAAATTTAAGGCACCGATTGGAGTCCAGCTGAAAATTTGATAGTATTTTTGAACATAGCATCGCAGAAAACTATTATTCGATGCATTGATTTTCTGAGTTGGGTCAATTAGGAAAAGGCGATTCTCCTTCCTCGCAGAATGGTACCAAGTTCTCTCATTTGGAAACAAAAACTTTTTTTCTTTCTATTTGAATACCGAAAAAATTGGCCCTCTGGAAGGTGGAAGTTTTATTTAGGGCAATAATTGGGCTCGGATTAAACATCTTACTGAATTTTCAAGCTGAATGACCCAATGAACTGAATTATTTTCCCACACTGTTTTGTCGGAACTGTTGCAAAGTGCAGAAAGAACAGAGGTTTCTCATTCGTCGAGAAATGTAATAATTGTCAGACGATCTAGCCCCCTTGGAGGGGGAGAAAATGTTTTCTCCCTAAAAGATGCGTTACTCTCCCGAATAAAGATCTATATTTATCGTGCATCAAAACGACCATCTGTTCGACGGTGAAAAAAGTAGCAATTGAAAGAAACACCCTGTATGGGAAGTCGGATGTTCGCCTGAAAGTTACCGATATTGTGAAACACCCAAACTTGGAGCTCGTAGAATCTAACGATACATCGCTTATTTATCTCGCCTGTGAAGTTTTCTCTCTGGACGACTCTCTCGCTTTCCGTAAATTATGCGAAGCAATGCGATGCCGACGAGCAGTGAGAAAAGCGCCAACTCTACAATTTCGGCCGAGTTCATATTTACGGTGGGCCATCGCAGTTGGTATAATTTCTCGACGAGAATTTTCCTTTTTGGCTTTGCAGTCATAGGTCGCGCGGTTGTTTCAGCGACAACGCATCGCGTAACTTTTTCTTCGACATTTTGCGCGTGTTCTTTTTCTCGTATAGTTTTTAGTCGTTGCGAACACTCGAACTAAAAAGTGAACCCTTTTATGTCGCACATAACGCGTTGTTATTCTTACCGAGAGAAAAAAAATAAATACATAAATGAATCGTCAATGTAATACAATCACGAATACGCCGTGTAACTGACATTTAAATCGCGCACGAATGTTTTAAATAAGGAAGTATCTGTTGACGACAGTTAATTTGTCACACAGTTTTAAATTATGCGTGTTAGCGATGTAATTACCCTGCTCGCATCTATACACGGTTAGTCTGGTGCACCAACAATACGCGCAGAATAAACTGAAGTATACTGAAGTGGTGTGGTGTAAAGTGGAGTCGGGGTAGAGCCACTTCACAGCTACGCCCCTGCTGCTTCAAGTCTGTGCAGGAAAAATTCCAGCTATGGACGTGGTATTATCGTGCCTTTCACATGTCGACTGGCAACCCGCCAGTCGTTGAAAGTTTCACATTTTCACATTCGAGAAACGATGATGTATTACAAATTTACTGCAAGCGCTTGCACCAACTGCTATTACATAGTTTGTATTCTGTACCGAGTCGGAAGAGGAGGAGATATACAGACAGAGCAGAGCGCAGAAAAATAAAATATTATCTGTGGAGTTTTCAACCAACTTGGAATCTTACACACCATTTGTCCAAAAAGTCAATCAAGCGTATGAGTCCAGGCAAATGAAGAGATACTCAGTCTGCTTCGTCCGCTCGTCTGGCGGTTTGTTTGTCTGTGTTTCGAATTAATCGTCAGGGTGAAACGCGGATGGGGTTAAAAAGTTGCATTTGAGAATATAAAGTGCACAACATTTCGTTGAAAAATATTATAAAGTTTTTTATATGGCCCAATGCGAGTGAAGTTTCACATGAAGGCTTCACACGCAATAATTATTGCGGGAGTTTGATTATCATAGGTAGTTCTTTTCATCTAAATATTTATAAGGAAGAAATTAGCTTTATTTACACCTTGAGGGGGGAGTTTTTAGGTTTGTAAATTCATTTCTGATGTCATTTCAACAGTAACCCATAGCCTGTTGGTGCCACAGGGGTAATAAAGTAGCGTATAACTGCGTCAATACATCGTTTAAATATTTTGAGACCGTTATTTTATTTTGAATGATATTTTCAGCGAAACCCCTCCCCCTGTAACACTACAGGGGGCCTCCATCCGGATATTAGAGTGGAACGATAACGGCAAAAAAATTATTAATTTCACCAATTTATAAATATTTAGGTTAAAACTGCTTGTGGTGCTACAGTGGTAGGGTTTACTCTCGAAACCACATCAAAAATGAAATAAACAGTCCAAAGAAAAAAACCGAACTATATGTGGTTAAAGTTTTGTAATAATACTCGTACGTTACTTTATAAATTTCAGCAGATCACAGCCCCCGCGAAAACATGAGGGTATAGGAATTCCAGTCAAAATAACATCAAAAACGAATACATCGACCTAACCTCCTCTCATCGTCAAAATATAAATGTAGTTAATTTTACTCATTTGTAAATTAATATCTAGATGAAAGTAACTGTATGATGATCGAACTACTAGAAGCTCCACTAAAACTCCATATTTTTCAGCGACATTTTTGCATGTTTTATTTATTATTTTCTAAATTCAACTTTTTCGCCGTATCCGTTTTTGTTCCACCCTATTAATTATGTTTCTAAAAAGAAAGGAAAACGGCAAATGAACAAACCAACTGCAGAGATATTGGGTTTCGGATCCTGTATCTTGTCTCTCGCTCCCTGGTTCTCTGAACGTTTCACCTGCTTTAGCACTTCAAAATGAAATATATCTAAAAAAGTATCAAAATAAGGATTTTTGGGTCGTCTAATTATGTTCTATTTGAGTCCGATTTGGGGCTCAGATTTGACTTCTCTCTTTCTAATCCTTCTAAAAGGCCAGTTTGACTTTGACGAAAAAAAATCTGACCCGGCATCTGATTGGGAAATTTTGAGTCGCTGAGTACAAAAATTCTATCAGATTTTGATCCGGTTCCGATTTGAGATCTAAAATTCAAACTTGACCCTTTTAAATGATCCAATTTAACATCCCTGATAATATTCAGCAAGGCTTTCGGAATAGGAGTTTTCCGGTCGCTGATATCGAAAATTCAATCAGATTTCCCGTCCGATCCCGATTTAACCTCTGACACTCAAATTGAATCCTTTTACATGGATAAAGTTAGTCCGATTTGAAAAACGTGAAAAATATCGGAATGCGAGTTTTTAGAATAGCGATCTCGGAAAATTCAGTCGAACCTTTATTTCGACCTCGATTTGAGCCTCCCATCTTACCTCCTTCCTCCCTTCATAGGAAAAACTAATTGACCTTCCCGAAAGATTTAAAGCATTCGCATATGGGTTCTTTGGGTTGCTCATTTTGTAAATCAAAATAAGTATTCGATCATACCGCGATTTGGGTCCAAAATCCAGATTTGACTTCTTAAATAGGAAAAATTATTCGAGTTAAAAATCAAACCGAGAGTCAGACATAGGTGTTTTTTGTGGTTGCTAAGTTCGAAAATGCTATCAGATTCTCAATCTTATCGCGATTCGCGTCTTGAAATTTGATTTTTCTCTCTTTCACGGGGTCACTTTGTGACAAGGTGTCCCACGAAAACAAAAACAAAGTCTTTTGTTTTAAAAATGAGAAAAGTGGGATTCTTCCTGCGAGGACACGAAAATCCTCGTGGAAACAGAAAGTAATTTTCTTTCTTTGAGGGAAGAGCAGGCAATAGTCCTTTTCTTTTCAGACCCGTAGCCAGCCAACTGCGGTAGGGGGTGCTGACTGTTTACAGGGGGAGGAGCTTAAGGGTACACAGAATATATAATGTGTAGATTTCTACAAGACCGTGGTGTAACCAAGGGAGGGGGTGAAGGGGGCTTATGCCCCCAAGGCACCTGAAATTGAATGTAAAATATACAAAAATGAGCAATTTTTCTTTTTCGAAACATTTTTGCTCGAGCAGTAATTGTACCTTCATTTTCATAAAATAGTCTTCTAATATCGGCGATGTTCAAAAAATACCTCAATTTTCGACTTTTTCTCCCTTGAAAATCTTACTTTGCCCCCCCCCCCCTCTGGGAAAATCGTGGCTACTCCACTGAATCATGAGTAGAACAGTTGGACTGTACATTGAATCATACGATGAAACTGGAGGTTCGTTGTTCAGGCTCAAATTCGAAGAAGTTAGAGTCAAATCTTTATCGTCGCAATTTTTGGATTTTACCGCAAGTTTCTTCAGCCATTTATTTATTAAGTTTAAAATATATAAACCGAACATTCTGGAAGAGAAGGAGCAAATTTGCTGTGTTACAATAAGAACATTGAATTTGGTCTCAGAATTCATAATCAAAACTGGTGATTCAACTTACCGAAAATCCACTGAAAAGAAAAAAGTTGAATATATAGCATGAAAAAAGATTAATACTTCTACAACGATCAAATTTTCGAACTTTTGGAAGCATATGAATCTTTTATTTTTGTGGACTCATCAAGTTATCAGTTCTCAACAGCCATTCAGGCATTTAGACATCGATATTCAATGTGAACTGGATCGCGAGTCTACTACAGTGTTCGTGCATTATAAAGAATGAAGTCTATCTTTCAAGACAAAATCAGTGTTGCCAAGTTTATAAACATTAAAATGTAATGGAATTTGAACAAAACTAGCGAGAAGAATATAAAAGGAACTCGTTATTTTTATTCGCGAAATTTTGATAGTGGGGCTCCGGAAAATGCTGGGGTGCTCAGCACCCCTAGCACCCCTCTGGCTACGGGCTTGTCATGAACGCGAACCTTCTTCTATTTTGAGTGAAAACTACTGTCTTTTTTTTCGAATAACAAAAATCTGATTCCTTTTTTTGTGGGGGGGGGGGGGAGGAAACAAAATCATGTTTTGGTCTTATAAGAAGAAATTTATTCGTTCAGAAGTAAACTGGGACATTTTTCTTGTCGAAATTCTGTCTAGCTTCTGGTACGAAAACTTGAATTTAGGGGTCCAAGCATCACTTAAAATTTTTAAGTTGGTGGCATATTCCAGTCTTCTTTTGGGCGAAGGGAGGTTTACCCGCCGCAAAACTATAGACCGCTTTTGAAGGTGCATTTTTCGTCTTGGCCCAACTCGACTTCGCTGTAAATAAAAATTATAATAATTATTATTATTATAATAATGAGAATAAAGAATAGGGAACTTGAGACCGTCTTCAATATAATGTTGATATGTAGTTTGGTTTCTTGGTTTTCTTAAGTAAAGTCGATATATTTTGTCCATTTTGAGTTTGAAATGCGAATTTCGAGACTAAATTGAATTAGCACCGCAAAATATGATTGGGTTTATACGAAATTAGCGACCCAATAACGCTCTTCTCGATACTTTCGTTAAATTTTTCGGGAAAGTCGAACTGACCCCTTCGAAGAGGGAAACATCGAAGTTCGGCATTAATCTAGGTTGAATTAAACAACTGTTTGAATTTTCGAATTCAGCGATACAGAAAACCGCGAAGTTGGTAATTTTCAAATGGTTATGTTTCCATTTCAATTTCCAAAGTGGGTGCTCGTCCCAGCCCCTCTTTAGAAGGAGAAATATTTTTCAGCCCGAAATTAAATAAACCTTACCTTTGAAGATACCCGCTTGTCCTATCTCAATTCAGCTTTTCAATAAAGAAACGAAAAGACAGGAGGATTTTTGTCACACCTTGTATTGGATATATATAATATACAGAACTCAAGAGCCAGAGAAATGTGGATTTGTTGATCTCGAATTTGGGTTCCCAGTGCGTTGTTTTTCCGGAAGCTAGTATTTTAGCATGCAGAAAGATATCCGAGTCAATTATACCTTTATCTACAGTTGATGCTCGACTGCCAGTCGGTGTGAAACTTGCACTCTTATTTACACCTCATGCCTTTCTCCTGTAATAATTACCTGTGAAAAAAAATAGGAACTGGTGAGCTCGTTACGAAATTTTGAGAATATGGGCTTCCTTCTGCATTATACCAACAATGTTCAATCACACGAATCACTAACTCGACTTCAATCTCGTGGCAGCGGTTTCTTTTATCATTCTAATAACGACGGATGTCGTGCTGGTTCAGACGTGTACGTGACCCACAGTCCTACACAGTGGCCTTTGGTAGACCAAATATAAGGCACCAACGTCACCTTAGAAGGTAATCTGCACTGGTGAGTCGTTTTCTCGCTGACTAGACGCGTCACAATTTACACCAGCCAACGAAATTTGACGCGAAGATCGCGTTCACGAATAATCGATTCGCCGGCCCCCGGGGAAAATACGCGAAGCGAGTGAAATAACAGCCAACAGCTCGCAGATGTCGCAGCAATAAACGTTCGCAACAGGTGACGGAGATGTTTATGTAACTTATTGAGAATACAATAATAGGTAACGAGTTGCAATTCAATTTGAGGGAGACAGGATCGACCTTACACACGAGAACGTGCATACAATATTTGCGAATACTCGTATCCTCGTGCTAGAGACCCTAAGGGTGTTCAAATAGACTATACAAGCTTCATTTCGGACAATATGCGTACTCATTTATAGAGATTGAAGCCGATTCAAAGTAATGAATAGATATTTAAATCAGCTTTATTCTGTTCGGTTTTAAATCTAGCAATGGAAAAGATATCGTTAAAATAAGTTCAAATTCATAGAGAAAACAAAGCAGACAGCAATCGGTGATATTGATACGTTGGTAAATAATCGTAAAAGTCCGTGTAACATCGCTGATACCTAAATGATTCTTCTTACATCGTTCCTAAAAAATAATAGTCAAATTGTTGGATTGACCAGTTATTGTCGCGAACTTCGTATCTAAAATTCTTGCATTCTGCTATAAGGTCAGCCTAACTCGGACTATTTCGAAACATCTTCGACGAATGGTCAATATTCAGACCCAGCCAATATACCGAAGAGACTGTAGTTTGCAAAAGACTTGTGTCGTTTTCGTCTCTCTTTTGAGTCGCACTCTCCCCCGATCGACATAACTGGCCCAGTTAGTTTTTCACAGAAACTGTACACAAAGAGTTGAAAAACCGAAAAACCATTAAATAGCCATTTCTTCCGGACGATTGATTCGAATGACCACCTTCTATCTGGTCTCTTCGACTTCGTTTCGACTAGTCCCAATTTACTTTTGTGAACGCGGCTTCTTCGTTTTTGTATTTCTTCCTTCTCCGAGAACTTGCTAAACTTTAAAACTTAATAATAAAAGCCGACAGTTTTACGTTCGATGCGAAGTGAAAAACATTATGTAGCTACGGAACCGAGATATATGGAATAGAAAAACTTATTTTTCGGAAGCATAATCCCGGTTGCTTATTTTTTGCTCGTTCGTGTACCCCTAAAAATTCCCGTCTGCGTATATTTATTCTTTGAGTTGCTCATCGTGCACCCGGCAAACTGCCTACAAAGAAATCAAAGTGCTAGTTTTGATGCAGATGAACTAAATCGGGCGATGAGAATAGACAAATATTCCGACAGTCGTGACAGACGAAGTATTGGCGGCACTGCGAGCAAAATTATTGGTAGTTGACGATTCAAATTCGAAACTAGTAGTCTACGCTTTTCCTCAATAACTTACCACGCGCCACTGCTGTCGACAAAAATTGAATTTTTTAACTCTCTGACATTTGTGAAAGAAGTTGAAAGACAAGATGAAACGAAAGTCTCTACGCATGCTAAACACCGAACTTCTACCCCTGGTTACTTTTTTTTTAGATCCGTCTCTCCGTGGAAACGACTCCAAAATGCCAGATACGTAGAAAGAAAGGCAGGTAGTAATCAGTTAGTCGATAGGTAAATCAAACATACAGGTCCACAGCCAGCCCATGAAACAGACGGATAGTCAATCTTTGTCGTGTGTTGATAAAAGGGTTGGCCACCGTGCAATTATCGCTGGCAAGCGAGCAGTTTAGAAAAGTTCATATGGGGAACCGACTCGAGCGATGCGTATATCCACATTGGGGGTTACACTGAAAGCCCCTTGTATATCATACATTCAGGAACCCTCGTAATCTTACATACCATACATTACATCAATATTATTTATTTTATATTATACGATGAAAACTGTCCCTAAGTCAGATTGGATGTACAATGGAAGCTTGTTGAAACAGAACAAAATTTTCCAGTTAAATGAATTCCGGCTCAAACAGTTTTCACTTCACTTAGGTTCTTTCTGAGTTCCAAAGTGCGGCGAGATTTTTGCATTAAGGTTTCCACTAGTACGTTCACTCAACGCATAAAATGAAAATCATTGTATGCTACACCCCCCCCCCCCCGAAAAAGATATCTGTGTAACCTTTGATGAGTTCACTATCCACGTAATTCGTAATATTCCTTGTGAAGCCCTAATGGACCTTATTAGTATATTTTGAGGCGGACTCGGGAAAGAGTGAGTTCGTTCAGACCACTGTGTATTTTTTTTTTTCAAATTGTTTATTTTGACAACTAGCGCGAGCTATGCACACAAATATTACATTACAGTAGAACTAAATAAATGCAGTAGGTACCTATGAATGTTCTGACTATCTAAAGTCTTATTCTATGGAGTGAGCGAGTGTTCGTGGAGGTGTTCAGTAATATGATGACCGATGTGTTTGTGTGCTTGTGGAGTCTGTTGATATCTTTCCACATGATGTTAGTAGGTCTGAGTAACTGTTTTGATCGCTACGTCTTCTGTAGTAGTTTATTCATCATATACCGTGGAGCAGAGGAAATGCTTCTTACGACTTTGTTTTGGAAACGTTGAATAGTCTCTCTCTGGCAGGTTTTGGTGTTCCCCAAACAGGTAGTCCGTAGGTCCAGATGGGTTTAAAAGTATACCAGCAGCTTGTTTTCCAGCCACAGCTTAGAGTGGCACCCTAGCAGTCAGTAGAGCTTCCTGTACTTAAGGTTTAGTGCGTCGCGTTGTTGCTTGACATGTTTGGACCCATTTAGCTTGGCGTCGAGGTGAAGACCCAGGTTCCTCGCCACGTTGCTTTGCTGGGTTTACTATCCACGTAATACGTTATATTCCTTGTGAAACCGTAATGGACCCCAATTAGTGTATTCTGAGGTGGACCCGGGGAAGAGTGAGTTCGTTCAGACCCCTATAAGAGTTCTCAATTTTAACATCTTTTGTTCCTTCACGTTCTGTACTCTCATTGGCGGCATCTTCAAACAGCATAGTTTGAACTTGTCTCTACTCGCACGTATAATTGAGCGAGTAAATCGATCGAATATACGAGCTAGGAGGTTTTACAATACGATATCGAAATTTTTACGACCTATTACGCATATTTAACGGCCTATACAGAAATGTAAATTGCATACTTGGAATACCTCTAGGAGAAGAACGAATATTTAAAGCGCCGTTATGACGTGAAAAATTCGTTTTCTTCGGCCACTAAAACAGTAATTACTCATTTCTCATTTGCATGCTGAGAAATGCTCGCGAGCGGACGCGCATACGTAAATAAGTGAACTAAGTTTTAGAAAACGAATACGGAACGGGCCTTTTTTTTCACCACTCGCGGGTTGATTTAAGTTCGGCGTGATACGGTTCGGAAATTCCGCGAACCTAACGTTAAGCGTCAGAAAGAAGTGAAAATTTAAAAATTGGAGAGATTTAAATTCTTTTATATTTCCTTATGCTTGATTTAACCTAATATATCATTCGCGTTCGTATTAAACATTTCTTTCTTTTTTTCTTCTTCTTTTTTTCCCGCTTCATTCGTAAAACGATACGAGTCATAATTCAAAAGGGAAATTTATAGAAAAATATAATTTTGTCGGGAAGATATAAATAAGTTATATGCACTGCAGTACCGTTCATTGTAACTTTTTTTCGAAAAAACGTTCCGCACATTTTCGAACTCTATTCCCCTTTCCGTACCCACCCCTTAATAGATCGGTCAACACGAAACAATATATTTTTCTAAATGCTTCCGAGACGAAGAAAAAATATTTATGAACTTTTTAGAAAAACTGCCGGCAAAATATATCGATGTTAAATTGATGTACTTTTGTGTTTGTCTTGCTTAGCCCGATTTCAGCGCGACAATTATTCGTTTTTATTGCCTTATATTCTCAGTTCAGCCGCGAAGAATCGTCACAATGTTCGTTTTTAGACACAAAGTTTGCCGTTCTACAGTTCCAATAATGTTCTTTTTCCCTCAATCATTTGATTTCCGACGAGTGAGAAAAGTTGAGAATGGAGTAAGGAAGTTGAAATTTGTTTATGTCAAGTTTTGAATATTTGCAGGGTGTCTAGGTGGCCAATAAGTCCAATAAAAGTTTAATAATTTTAATTAATATTAATATGCGTACGTGCATCTAAAAAGGTCCCACTTTGTTAATTTTATTTACGGAGATACGACGAGTTTTCGGATGTTTGATCAAAAATATGAATTTTGGAACTTTTAGCGTCTTTGGTAGAGTGAACTCTTTCGATTGACGCAAACCTCATATGATTGAGTGAGACCCTGTGGAACCTCCAAAGTTCAAAATTTACTGATATTTTTTACATTTTTCGTTTGAAAATTGTAACAAAACTTTAAACACGTTTTTCTCAAAACTATGTTTTTTGAAATTTTGACTTTGGAAGCGAATATCTCGGCCAACTTTTAACGTAGGAAGTTCCGCGGGGTCTCATTTGATCAGAAATTTTGTCTATTATAAGGTACCATGCATAACTCCATACCGACAAAGTGGGACCTTTTTAGATGCACGTACACATATAGGTACAATATAAATTGAAAACAATGAGGAATTATGCATTTGTATTTAAGAAAGGTTCAATTCTTGGAACCAGAAATCGCAACCTAACTTTTTTGGACTTCTTTTCTGTATCTCCAAAATCAGACATACTCTGTGTGGTCTCTTCTTTTTGTGGTCGTGGTAAAACATAAAAAGCCCGAAAACAGTCCAATGAAAGTCCAATATTTTTAATTTTCATATTTGTTAGACACCCTGATTTGCGAACTTTATGACAAGTTCGATGCGGACATTATAGATATTGCAGATTGCAGAGGTACGAGGCATTATTGACTGTGGGGGGGGGGAGTCATACTCCTCGATGTAGTTTCAAATCGACATTCGGCAGATTCTACTAGTCGGCAAAATTGGGAAAGCGAGCATCTTTTTTTCTTTTAAGCCTGAATTTTTTATATTTTAGTCGTAAATTTTTTTGCTGTCTACGCCTGTCCTTCTATAAGATAAAAGAGGCTAGCTAAGGTCATGATGCTATCAAATTTCGTAATCTGTTGTTGGTTATTAAAATACGAAGAGCTTCATTTACCTTATGCTGGTTTTCCGCATTGAAAAATCAAACGTTCTATATTAATCGAACTCCATGCTACGCACTGTCGAAGGTAAATAAACTTGTTTCCCATCTTGCGTGTACGTCATGAAGTCCGTTTCTCGAATTCGTAATTATTTTGATATCCCTGCAGCAAATAAGACCAGTAACCCAAACTTTTTCCACAGTATTGAACTTCAAGTCGATGTACGGTTGAAAACAAGTTCATAGCTTTTCTACAAATCGAATATTCGAAATCTGCAACGTATTTCATGAAAACTATTCCTTCTTAGGTTGGCATTTTCAGTATGTTCTTCCTTATAACTAGTCACATGTCTGAATAAAATGAATTCGAACTTGGGTGTACCATCCAAGTCAGTTTTATACTTTTTTAAGTAAATAAGCTAAGTAACTATGAAAAAAATAACGGAAAACTGAAAGTTGCGTACTGTCTTTATTGGTATGTTTATAATTTTGTACGTCCAGCAAGCATCACATGTTCAACTGACTCTGTTAAACAAGGGTAGGTAGCTAGGTGCTTACAAATTGACTCAAGAATACACTGCTACGAGTGAATAAATTGCAATTTTATTCTTAGTTTCTGTGGTGATTGTCAGTTTTAATGTATCTGTTAGTTCGCAGACGCACTGTAACTCAGAAATCTTCGACCTCGAAAATGTGGGGTGCGTGAGACAGGAAGAGGTCTATTTTCCAAATTTATCTATCATTTTTTAAAAATAATTCTATAAGTGGCGTATCATTGTACAGAACTTTTAAAAGATCATATTTTTTTGAATAATATAAACTCATTAAAGTAAAGTTGTTTTTTATGAACTGTCCCAAGAGAAGCAAAATTTTCTGTTTTCCGCTACTTCTGAGGTTCTCGAGAAAAATGAGATTTTTAGGCGAACTGACCGACCTGTCCAAATTTGTCTCCTTTCACCATTGTAAACTATTTTTTTGCTCTAGTTATCTCCAGTCCATAGTTATTCACGACTTCCCACTCAGCAAATGACAAATGTTAAGCAAATATATATACATTGGTGTTATTTGGGTTGCCTACTCCATGTGTTGACGGCACCGGTGTATTTTCAAAAATTGAAAAAAGTATACTCGAAAACAGCGTCTCACGTATTGACCCAGAACATAAAACTTTGGATCGCCTTGATTTCTCGCAGTGTGGTTCGTAAACAAGAGATGAGGTGATTGGGGGGAAAAATTGATTTAGAGGTTTTTGAAGTTGCCGAATGCGATTTTGAAATTATTACAGTGAACTCGCGTTAATTCGAACTTGAAGGGGATTAACGCAGAGTTCGAATTATGCGGAGTTTCTAAATTGCGGGAGTTCGAAATAGGTAGGGGCTGGAAAATGAAAAAAAATCGAAGAAACAGGGTTGTTGTTTTTAACATAAAATTATATGATTTTTTTAATTTTTTTTTTTTTTAATTTGTTATTATTGAACCACGGAGCTACACTCTCGGGCTATGGGCTCGGGAAAGGTTGTTGTCTATATGTTACAGAGGTATCCAGCAGCAGAAAGGTAGGTGGGGGCGTTGTTTATGTGCTCGTGAAAGTTGGAGAGGGCCAGAATTCGACTATAGGGGACGTGGTGAGAGTTACGAAGGCGGGTGAGGGAGGGGCATGAGAAGAGGTGGTCCACAGTGAGAGAGACCTCATCTTCACAGTATGGGCAGTTGAAGGAATACAGGTTAGTGAGAAGATGCGTATGGGTGAGGAATGTATGTCCGATCCGTAGGCGGATGATTGACTGTCAGTACAGAGAGGAAAAGAAGACGAGAAAACATGAATGTACCTTTTAGACACATGCCGCTTCCAGATAGGGCAAGACTCATGAGTACAGTACAGTATGTAAAACGTATGAAGTTCGAATTAACAAAAGCAGAATTATCACAACATTCGAATTATAGGGGGAAGATCTGCAACATTCGAATTATAGGAGGATTCCCGAGAAACATTTCAAACTATACGAACATTCTCAGTTTTAAGAAGTTCGAATTATCCAACGGGAAAAAAACAATGTTTTTTTTTCGAATTACCGTGACTTTTCGAGTTTACTATACTTGGATTATTTAGTCCTTCAAAATGCCAATAAAGCGGGTCGAGATCAAATAGTAATCATAGCACGTAGAACTTAGTATGCAAGCCGTACTTGACACTGAATCCACCTGTAAATCCTCAGCAGTACTTGACATTGAGTCCACCATTAAGCTCTTAAGTTGACTTCGGTTGTGCCAACTACTACTAGGAGACACTATATGCGGCCTTGCATGCCGCTTTGTACTGAATTCAAGAACTACCCTTAGCTAGTCGCTATCTTGACATCTGATAACTGACAGTATTAGAGCACCTGTAAACAATTGAGTATGGACATCCGCCAACTTGAGTCTAACCGCGCCTGTTGATGCCGAATTGTCTACCCGGTACGCTCCGCTAGCTCCGCATAAAATCGGATTCGGCATCGACGGGCGCAGTTGGACTCGAGATGGCGGATGTCCATACGCGGTTGTTTCCAGGTGCTGTAACAGTGTTTGTGTTTGTTTCATGTACTGTTGGATGATTCCAACCCGAATAAACGAGCGAGAAGCTGAGGCTTGAAAGGGCCAATATACTTTATTAGCTTAGTATACGTTTTGTAGCACACCACATGTGGGACCTAGAGTTAAGGTCACCAGTGTGAGATTTCTCCCTCTCAATAGTCCTTACTCTTCGCCTCGAACACCGGCCGGTTGGACCGCCCATTAAGCGATAATTCATCGACGCTACCAACCTGGCTTCTAACGCCCCATCTGCAAAAATGCGGCAAAAAAATGGCATTGGCAAAAGTTGCTAATTCTGGTATTAAAAAGTATTTAAGCTGGCAATTCTTCGACCGCTTCGACCAATCAGAACACAGCACTATTAAGTTACCAAACAATTACCTGTTCAGGAAATTTTTAAATTGCCTGAGAGGCAATACTTTTCAGACGGGGCGCTAGCCCCTTTTGTCCCAAAGAACAAGTCAGCCAGAACGGGGCACTAGCGAGAGTAGAGGAGTAAGATACTTCTGGATCTGACTCCGAAAGTTATTGCAATGACTAAAACGCGCGATCTAATATCACCATCTATATTGAGACGTACGAAAACTTGCGGTAACATAAATCTCATCGGTGCGACACATAACTGCATTTGCGTCCGAGATTGTCCATGAGTTTGGGAGAGGTGTCACACCATAGCTTTTCATTCAGGTTAGTAAGTGACTCGCAGTATGTAAACAATATCTGCCGGACTACTGTGCAGGCAATACAAGCTCACCATAAGTCTTCCACTGCACTAAGCCATGACTTTAACTGACTGAAATAACCCATATTCCAACTCTTTTTTAAATTTGCACAAATCATAAAAATATGATGTATGGGTTTACGGTTGTAACATTACTCCGCTTGCGCTAGATTATTTCACATTAGGAATTCGATTTTGTCAACTAGCAGAAATTTTCGAAACTAACAAGCAAACTTGAACTTCGCTTCCTCGTCATCGTCCTGAATCAGTGTTAAAGAACCCTCTTTGAAGAATCTCAGAATGAATCTATAGACTATTAACGATTCTCAAAATAATCACCGAAGAGTTTTGGCTAGTCTCAAAGACTCCCCCTTCTCGTTGAAAAAAATTAATGGTGTGCGTAGACAACTAAAAATTCTCCAACCATTGTCGCTAAGTGAAGAATCCAGCACGTTGAGACAGCGTACTTAGAAGGTATTTCATTTGCAGCGCATCTTTAGGAAAACAGTCAGCGCCGATGGTTCAAACGTCGAAATATTTCTCACTTATCTACTCACTCAAATACTGAAAGTGTATATGTGGGGGAAGGTAAACCATTTAATTAAAAAAATTGTGAATTGTCCCTCCCAGAACTATTTCTTCTGCCTTGGTCACGCGTTAATATGCGATACCTTTTTCTAATCTGGATTTGCTTTTAATTTGTTCTGTAACCACGCAAAAGTGAGTTCGAGTCCATAAGATACGTCCATGGAGAAGTTTGACGGGGCAGTGACGAGCAACAGTAAATTTATATACGTACACTATAGCGTTCTCCATTTCAACGTAATGAAGACGTTGGGTAGTAAAAAAATTAGGAAAAAAGAGTTATCTAGGGGTGCCGAAGTGCCGATGCTGTGTACTGTGTATCCATCACATCGGCATCGCAAGATGCGCTCGCTGATCAGGGTGCGGTACCAGCACCCCAATCCGCGAGTAATGGCTGCCTGTGCATTTTCGCTTTATGAACTTCGCCACTTTTATTACTCTTCTTCGTACGATGCAACAAATTTTTCTAATTTTGAAAATCGCGTTTTTACGACGTGCATGAACTCCTCGCAAACTTCTTTCGCGGGGTGTATAAAGGGGCGGGAAAAGCTGGCAACTCGAAGACATCAACGGAAAATGTTTTACGATTGTTGTCGTATATCGAATTATCGATGCTTCGGGTAAGTAAATACGATTTTTGATAATCTCCGAAAACGCTTCTACGTCGTCCGCGTACGATTGATTTCTTTAGGTATAAAAACTAGTAGTTGTCGAGTCGAAATTTAATGGAAATTTGACCCAAAGGTATTGAGGGGGGGAGAGGGGAGATACATCGGTATTTGCGAGCGGTTTTATCGGTGATGTGGGAGTCTGTAATTTTGGTATGTATAAAAGATATAAAATTAGCTAGTCGTACCGGATAAACTTTCTCGATCATTTGCGCACAAGTTTAAAAAAGTGAAACGAGAAAGAATTTAACGTTTACGAATGCGAATAAAGGCGAATGTAAGTTCTACACCGTCTAGAACTTACATTCGGTTATCCGAGTCCAAATGTAATAAATTATTGGGGGGGGGGGGATTCGTATTCGTGTTCTGCAGCCCAGTCCCCTCACCACGCTACAAATCTTTCTGTCTGAAATGTCTTCTTTTTTCTTGGCGTTTGGTCTCGGTTCACGGATACTTCATCTTGAATTAATTTTTCGATGATGGGGTGGTTCACGTTACACGGGAAGAGTCTGGACGTTCGATGAATACAGGGAAAGAAGAAATATAAGTTAACAGAGAAACAAGCATATTAGATACATAACGTGTTTCAGTTGACTTGATTCCCTCCGCTGGGTTAGCATAAGCAACTTATTCTGACACGGAGGTACAGACTATATATGTTAGATTGCCTTTTGCTCTTACTTTTGAAGAGTCCAAGATTTGGACAACATAAAAAGTTATTAGAAATACAGAAACATATCACCGTATCAGACAGTGAAACCTCCCTTGAATTTTGAACAATAGTCGTATCTGTTCATATATTTTGTATGCTCAAATATGCTTTCATTTCGATACCCCTTCACTCACAGGGACGCTCGTAGTTACCCTGTCCCCCGTCTTAACCTTTGATACGCAACCAGCCGTTTTCGTTTATGCTCAACTATATTTCTATTCTCTTTTGTTACATTTCGCATCGTTATCCAGAAATACGGAACTTGTACTTCGAAGCAGCCCTTCTCTTCACCGAGGAATGTTGACCAAAAAACAATCTCACTTGTTTCGCATTTCGTTCGTGTTCAAAGTTACGAGTATGTCTTCGACGATCCTCTCCTCTCGAATTTATATTTTTGTATAAATTGTCCTACCTGGCTATTTCTTATGTAGCATGGTGCAAACGTCTTACAAACGTCTTTTGTCTCTTGCATACTTGCATTTCCGGTACGTGGTCTCCTCTAAAAAATGCTGTTCTTCTTCTTACTCATTGTCCTTATTTTCTTCCCTCGATTGGCCAGGCAGGATATTAGTTTAGTTCAGTTATAGTTCAGCCACAATATAGTGATAGTTCACTTTAGTACGCTCGAAGATCTGTACTTACTATCAGTCAGTTAATACACGCGCTTTTTCTACACTTTCTGAATACCTTCGCTGCGGCCCGGATAAAGATTTCTCTCGTACAAAATTCCGGAGACCCCGCGTGTCTATTTTTCACATTTCGTTGGTATTTATTCCCTCATATGTACAACGACCGTAATCAGCCTATTTCTCGACTCCGTCAGTTTGGAATTGCAATCCCAAAATAATCAAATTTGCCGAAAATTCTTCAAACTGAAATGGTGTAATTCGAGTTTACTCTCCGGTTATTATTATTTGTTCTCCACCCCTAAATCACAACAGGTACTTGTGGTTTATCGCTCCCACTTTTTAATTTAGATACGAAAACGGTCTCATTTGTTTGTGCTCGAAGTACTTTATTATTTTCATTTATACCATCCCTATGCCCGCACAGAAATTCGAAGCTGAGCTTTTGAAATAACGCCCTCCATGTGAACAGAAAACGATCTCATTGATTGGGTTTTTCTGTTCTTTATACCCTCACTTCTGTCATCAACAAAATGAGTTATAAAGGGAAGTACAAAAGAATGGACCAAAATCTAAAAACGTAGATATTAATATATATTTCTCCACTCTCCACCTAATGCCTTCCGAAAGAAGGGTGTGCGAACTAAATACGAAGAAATGCATGACAGCATCAATAATGGAACCCATTGTGGAGTCAAAATTCAAAAACTCGATGAGACGAGAAATGGAATCATAATGTGCGTACTCTGGTGAGTGGGATTGAAGGAAAACGAGAGAACTTAGGGTAAACTGGAATATCAACTAAGTACAATCGAAGGAAAACATTATTGGTAGTGCCAAATTAAAGGACTTGCGGCCGCCTTAGGCCAAGAAACTTAGTGCCGCCCCTATATTTTACAACAAAAAAAGGTCGTATTACTATTAATATTTTTGAAAAATTTGACTCTCGAAACTACAGCTTCATTGGTTTCTACGAAAATGTGGCTCTGATTCTTGGATCAAAATTCAGAAACGGGGAGCTACAATGTCAATAGCTCTCACCCAACTTTCCCAATATCTTAATAGGTACTGGATTTAAAAAGCAAGCTTAGACAAAGTGATGGACATAGAATAAGTTTCGAATACATCTTCGCTTTCGGATCCTGAATACTGTATCAAGAGGAGGGGTGCTACCTACAGTATTTTAAATTTGCTGGCAACCCCGTATAAAAGTTTCAGTTAGTTTAACTGAACATTTTTTTAGTTTTTCGGAGTTGAAAATAACTGAATTGGAAAAATGTGGCCTACTGTGCTTGCTAACTATGATCCCATTCTTGCGAAGAAAAATTAACGAAGTTGAATGCGTTAAAACGTCTGATGAAACTAGTCATTATGATACGGAATGTGTCACAAAATACCTCCTCCTCTTCCTCCTCCCCAACCATACAAAATTTCTCTCTCTCCAACTTGGGAGCTGAAAATGGAAAGTTATCTAACAAATACAGAACGAGGAATAATTTGGATCGCTGATTACGAATATTTCATCAAATTTTTGAATGCAGCCCCGGTTTGAGCCAAAAACTTTAATCTCAGAACTTACGTGGGCAAAATTGATTTGACGTGAAGAATTATTTGGCTTTTTAGATCTAAATTCGAGAGTTCGATCAAAAATCTGATTTAGTATTCGTAATCAGTGAGCCAAAATATGTTTGTTTTGACTCTGTACGATTTTTCCAGTTTTTACCATTTCGAAACCGAAGTTTAATTTTTTAAACCAAAATCAGGATTGAATCAAAAATCGGGACTTATAAACGGGTGTCATTTAACTGTCCTATAAAATAGAGTGTATGGACGATGGGGAGGGGGGAATATAACAATTGAAAAAAAAGTTCTTCGAGAAACGAAGTGAACGAATCATAGAAGAAATGGATGTACGATAAAAAATTTCTATTTGAGTAGGCAAAAATGTTAGCACAAATATAAAATAAGTTGAACTTGAAAAATATTAAGTAGCGATACAAATTGCACGTTGATGTAATTGAAACTTGACTCCTAGATGTCTACGAATTGGTGTACCAACTAACTCATTTCTGGTTCTGAAAACATTTGAGTGAGACTTGAGAAAGGCCATTGGAAACGGACACCTGGAGAAAAGTGAATGAGTGGTGGACCTGAAGGTGATAAGGGATCCGTAGAATTGAGGGCGTCCAAAAAAGTGAAAATAACTCGGATCAGGGTCTTACTAGTGGAAGGAGGCGAGCGGGGAAGATTGTGTTATCATCCTGGGGAAGAGCGGAAAGTGGTGAAGGGAACTTTGATGGAGTCAAATTTTTCTTAATACTATACCAGCTACAAGGACAGGGACGTACCGACAGGGGGCAACTGACTTCCTCCCCCTGTAGAAATTTTTCACTCAGCAGTTGAGAAAATTTACCATTTCAGGAGTTGAGGAAATGCAACAAGTTAAGAGTTTTTTTTTGTTATTTTGCTTTGATACTTGGGAATTGAGTTAAGAAGTTGGAAAAACCCAATGAAGTCAATAGGTTTTTCTTCTTTTGCATTGATACTTGGAAATTTTGAGTTGAGTCAGTTGAAAAAACCTAACAGGTCAAAAGGTTTATTTTTGATTTGATACTAGGGAATTCCGAGTTGAGTCAGTTGGGACTTTCACAATTTTTACCCCCCCCCCCTCCTGAATACCGAACCTACGATTGGTGTGGGATCTTCAAGGTCAAGAGGAGTCCAAAACGGTAAAATTGACCCGGATGCGGGTCATACTTGTATGAAGACGCCAGTGAGGAAGAATGTGCTAATTGTCTGAGGAAAAGTGGAAAATTTCCTATCGTCCATACGCTTCATGTTATCGTTATCTTCCTATCGTTTATTCGCTTTATTTAAACGTGCAATTGAAGTTTTCTCTTCGTAAACATATGCGCAAAATACTTCTACTTCGACACTTCGTATAATACCTTTCCATTTGAAAGTCCTTAACTAATGGTACATGTGAGCCCCCCCCCCCTCAAAGGCTGGAGAATCTTTTTACGTGAAAAGGAACTAACCTCGCCCCTTGAAGATCCTCGTTGTTCCCGCATCGAACTTACTTTGCAATGAAAAAAATGATATGGCATTTTATGACACTCCTCCGTGTATATCAGTCGCATTATGTTCAGAGTAGTCCTCAACCCCAACATCACGTGTACTACTGACAAAATTGCGCGAGAAATTGGAAAATGATGATGTTGCGGGTGATTTGGAAATCTCGGATCAGTGTACGACGCCTGGTTTCGCCTCGAAGATTCCATTTTCTCGGTTATCAGCGTATTATTAATCATTTCGATTCCTTTACGAGCTCGTAGTTACGCGAGTTGACAGCCAGTGCGAAGCTGAAGTGGCTCTGTGATTCGAAATTCGAGCTAAAGGAAGTGCCACCCACGAGAATAAGTATATGCGTGGGCGTAGGTAGATTCGCATCTCGGAGTAGTTCGCAACCCTGTCAATCTTTCGCCGTTAATGCTGTAATTCCTTTCGCCGTTACCTAGATGAGAGCCTGCAGCCACGCTGTACAGCTGTATCGCTAATAACGAAAACTTCCGTACAAAGAAGCTATCGAGACAAACTTAAATTGAAATCCAACGAGCGGATTCTGCCACCACCTACACACGAATGCCTCTTTCAAAATTCGCCTTCATCTTGACTCGAAAAAAGGGGGGAGCTAGAAGCGACTTCGCGAAATTCTCGCGAGCATTTCGAGTGAAAAATTTCATTTGTAAACTGTTTGCGCGAGAATTTTATCTGAAATAAATTACTGGAAGGAAAACAAAAAACACGGCAGCCTATCGTACGGATTGGGAGTAATTTATTGGATAAAAAGTACACGGCACGATAAAAGTAAACTACTGATACAGCATTTTTCTTCAGATCTTTTATAACAGTTTGTTAAACACCTTATCATAACTTTTCTTCGCGCGAGAAATAACGAACGAGAAAAAATGAGGAGAGAAGAGAAAGTGGGAGAGAAGATAGAAACGGGTGTAGAAGACTGTAACGTGCAGCGCAATTTTCCGCCGCGAATACGAGAATGACTCGTCGTGAACTCGGGAAATTCGTTGGGAAAAATTGTGCGGAAAAATAATACTAATCTTTTCTGTCAAATGTTTCAAAATTTTCTTTGTAGTCCTCGAGTCTTCGAGTTGGAAAAAGTAATATAAGAAAATGGCGAACGGTAAAAGGTTAGATTCGTACGAAGGGGCTATACGGTCCTGATTCAGAGACTTTTTGGAAAATGACATTTATTAGTTTCGGAGACGTAAAACAAGAATGTTCATAAGAGGTTATTGTCTGAAACCGAAGAATGAAGCGAAAAAATTCTCTTTAGTTAACGGTATTTAATCAGTTTAAAAATGTTTATGGAATACAGTATGAAGTATCTTTCTCGGGGTCCCCTGTTCCTCTAATGCTTTTAACATGTAGTTGTGCTTTATGGAGTCGAACGTCTTATAATCAATTAGACATATTATGTAAATAGGCTTATTATATTTGTTACTTTTTTCCATAATTTGCTTGATTGTTTGAATATAGTCCATAGTCGAGTATGCGTGCCGAAAGCCTACTTGTTCGATTAGCTGTTGGCTTTACTAGTGTTTGTTTGAGTCTGTTTTCTGTTGATTCAGAGAAAATGGTAGTTAGCTATTCTGTGCCTATCTACTTTTTTGAAAAGTAGTATTATATCAGATAATTTTCAGTCTTCTGATATTTTTTCTTTTTCTAAGATTATATCGAACAATTTTGTTAGTTGTGCTACCGTTTCATCTTCTCCCATTTTAATGTGCTCATTGGTGATGCTATCGTGTTCTGGACTTTTATTATATTTTAATCGTTTTACTATAGCCTGGATTTCGTGTTTTAGAAATGGTGGTACGTGGTCTATTAGGTTCGGTTTATTCGATCGTTCATTGTCTATATCGTCGTATGTGGGCTGACAGGAAGAAAGGGACCTCAGCGCCAAAATGTAAATTTTACAGGAGTGCGGATAAACAAAATTGATAACGTTTTCACGTTACGGAGACACTCAACTTTGAAGACTTATAGCCATTCGGGAAAATTTTTTAAAATTTTTTCGGCAACACCAGGCGAAAGAGCGGCCAAAAACTAGTCAAAAACAGTTGTTATCACAGAAATTTTTATTTTTTTTACCCTGAGGTCCCTTTTTTCCTGTCAGCCCACATATAGTTCTTTATAGTATTCTGTTATTGAGTTATTGTTTCTCTGTCGGATTTTTTTTTGATTGTTTGAATTTACATGTAGATGTGTGGTCCATTGTAAACCTGTATTTGTTTCTTCATCTTTTTCTGAATGTTTTTGTTCCCTTCTTTCGTATTTTTCATGATATCTGTTTTTATTATATGGTTTTTGCTTCTAATTCTGTTTCTTTTATTCATCTGAATACTAGATTAAGTTCTATTTTATCATTAGTTGTTCTCTTTTTGATTTTTAGTAATCTGCTTTTATTGGATGGCAGAGTTTCAATGTCTTCTCTGATTTTATTTACTTGTGTATTTGAGTTTCGTCCGTTTTGTTGTATAACGGTTGAGTCTTGTTATATGATGTTTTTTATTGTTTCTTTGTAGCTTGTTTGGTTAAGTATTTTGGTGTTTTTATTGTCTCTGTATTTTCTATTATTTTTATTTTATTTTTTATGTGATTCTATTGTTAGTAGGCGATGATCTAAGTGGAATTAAAAGTTGTTTTTAATATCAAAGTTTGTTACCCCTTGCTTTTTTTGTTATTATTTATAGTCCATTAGCGTTCTGTATTCTTGGTTTGGCGCTAATTACGACCGTCTTCTACTTTGTAGTTTTTTATAGAAACGGTTGATTACGTTCAGATTAAAGTCTTGGCAAAATTCTATCATCCTCCAGCCTCTATTATTCCTAATATTCCTTTTTCACCTTTTCCCCTCTGTCCTACTTGGCTGTTCTAGTCTCCCATTATATAAAGTTGTTTATTTTTGGCGTTCGGCTCCCTGTTGATTAGGTCTTCCAATTTTTCACAAAATTCTTCAATTTCGTCCTCTTCTGCAGTAAAGGTTCAGCGTATACTTGAATAAGTATTGTTAGCACATCATCTATTTTTATTTTGAGTGTGGCTAACCTGTCCGTTATACCTTTAATTTCTTTGACTTCTTTTCTGAGGTTTGGCCGAACCAAAATGCCTACCCCCTTCTGACCCCCGTTTGTGCCGAAAAAATTGAAACGATTTCCTCTTTTGGCAATTGGATCTTTTCTCCCTCGCTTCGAGTTTCCGACAGAACTAATAGTGTCACCTCCAACAACCCGAAAGAGTGTTCTAGTTCTATTAAGTTTTATGATTTCAAAAGTGTTCCTAAGTTTCACAATAATTTTGTTTTTGCGATTTTTTGTATTTAGAGCCGAAAGATTGCGAGTACTTAAGTTTATTGTATTATTTTTGTTAACTTTGCTTGGTTTTTTCTCTTTTTTTCTCAAAGTTTTGGGTATCGTCTACAGGTGTAATATAGTGTACTCACCCCTGCTTACCGGGCTTACTGGGTGAGGGTAACAAAAAAAAAAAAAAAAAAAATAGAAATAGTTCAAGAACATACATATCACGACCAGCTACTAACTTTTAAAAATGAAATAGAAAATGAGGTTAACGTAAGAATTAATAAAGCATGGAAAAAATTCTGGCGTCTGAAAAATATATTCAAAGGAAATTTTAGCTACAAAAACAAAAGCGGAATTTTTAATACATGCGTACTACCTGTCCTAAAATACGGGTGTCAAACACGGCCACTTAGTGCAAACATTTTGTACCGAATTAGGGTAACTCAAAGTACAATGGAGAGATCAATGCTGGGGATAGCAACAAGGGACAGGGTCAGGATCTCGGTCATTAAAAGAAAATTGATTCATTTACAATTCGGTTTGGCAGATCAGAAGAATAAAATGGGGGTGGGCGGGACACATCCCCCGTCTCAGAGACGACCGATGAACCTATGGGCCGCCTTTTGGCGACTGATGGACGGCCAAAAAGAAAAAGAGGCAAAAAAAAGTTAAGATGGAAAGAGAGACGACGTTAATAAATTTCTAAATAGTAATGATTTTCAAAGAACAGCGAGGAATGGAAACGCATTGGAGCGTCTACAGGTAACCTTTGTCCGGAATGGGTCAGGGGATCCCGCTTTGGGGCCGCTAAAACCAGAACTATTGTGTATTTGATACACATAATCCCCTCAGTAAAGATTTTTTGAATTGAATCTTTTTCTCTTAGCGTGAACGGGAATTTAATTATTTAAATCTGGGTCTAATGAAATATCCACCACAGTTCTCAGATTCGAAAATTAGAAAATTACCTTCAAAATTGGTACTTGGTTACATCAAAAAACGGTAAATCGAGTACTATTGGTCCGAAAAAATAATGATATGGCGTACAACTTGGAACCAGCGCTCCAAGTCGTTTCCGTAATGTTGAGGCTCATTTTTTTCAAAAATCAGGGTGATAAAATCAAATTCGAGGTCTGTAGACAGTTTTTTGTACTTCTTGAAAAATTTCGGAACATGAGCTTACTGCATTCCCGGAACGCACTTCTTCATGCGGAAGAATACACATTTTTATATCAGAAAATTCTCGTTCTTAGTCATCCCCAATACGAAGAAAGCTTGAGACTTAGGCAAAATTGCCTAAAATTCGTCATTTTTCGGATGGAAAACGCGAATAACTTTAGGCCAAAGCCAGTTAAAGCTAAACGGTTTGAAATGGTGAGAGATCATTTTGGACGAATCTGTCGGTTCACCTAAAAAAGTTCATTTTTCTCGAGAACCTTGAGAGATAAAGGAAAACTTAGAAAATTTTACTTCTTGTAAGAAATGCACTAATTTTTCATTAGCTTCAGTTTGATAGCAAACGTGACAGAGGTCTGGTAAAGTTCACATTTTTTTTTGTTGAAAATTCAACAATACTGTTGACACACTGAGTAGGCAGCCTAAATAACACCAATGTCTGTATATAGTATATTCAAAATTGCTTGAAGTTTGTCATTTTCTTAATGGAAAAAAGGCGAATAATTTTGGATTGGAGACAGCCAAAGCAAAACAACTAGTTTTCGTTCAAATCCTAATGTCTGTCTGTCTTCTGTGCACATGCAAGTACAACCACTATCGCGATAAATTGAACTACGAGCGACGCTGGGTGCTCCCATAAACCGCTCATCCAGTATAATTGAAAAACGTGTACTCGTCGGACATACTCGGAAAAGGAATAAAAATTTTTCTATCTTATTTCTGCTCTAATAAAAAAAATCTATAATTACATCATCGAGTTGTCATAAAACCGGCGAAGTCGTGTGGTCGAGTTCATTCAACGCGATCCAGCATCGTCTACCACGCGACTAGAATTTTTTCCTCGCGACTCTCCCGATGCAGAGCACTTTTTGTACGCTGCGTTACTAATTTTTTTTCTCCTTTCTCATATCGGTAACTTTTTTCATGGAAGATTTATGGCAAATTTTGGTGATTTATTGCAGGATGGCTGGGAGCAATGTCGACCGCTGTTTCGCTGCTGATATCGCCGATAACGATATCCTTCTGTCGACGCAAATCGACTCGTTTGACAGCTGTGATGGGTGGTCTAGTCACTGCTTTAGGATGCTTATTCACATCCTTCGCAACGCAATTCCATCAGCTGTTTTTCAGTTACGGTACCGTAATCGGTGAGTGTCTAATTATTCTTATTACACTTGAGAAATGCAACCAACGAAAATGAACTCGCAGTTTACAATGTCAACGTTGATACCGCTGGGCACAACGATGCTCCGTTTCCTCGAACTGGTTACATCTCGTTTTTTCGGAATGAGAGAAAACGCGAAATTCCGCGAACATTGTTCGTTTTTACCGTACGAATATTTGGATGTTACATGCGATGGTATCCTCGAGGCGAGTACGTTTCGTATAATACTCGTCGTACTGAGACTCTACCTGCATCAGTAATTCCAACCCCAAGTGGTTGAACTGTCGGAAAATGGTTGAAGCGCCGCTGTATCATGTCCAAATGATGAGTGATAATCGCAAAAAGCTAACCCGCTTTCGTATGATTTCCAAAAGGAGGCGTTGTGCCCCTTAAAAATGGGAAACGGAAGAGGGAAGATCACTGGATAGAAAATTCGCACTTGGCTCCTCTCCTTCCCTCGGGAAAAAAAGGCCCACCACTCGCAACGAGACCAGTAAAGGGTTCCACGTGATTTTACTCACTTACAGTCGTATAAGTTGAGACCTATGACCCCAGTGCCCAGAAGTTCCAACGAAGGAAATGATAGGATAGCCTATGAAAAAACAGTATATTTGCGAGCAAAGCGAGAACGGTTGTTCGAAATTTACCAAAAAATGCATTGCAAGTTGCAACTTTTCGATCTTAACTGGCGTCGGGAACTATTAGCTTTCTCCCTTCATCCACCGGCAACATTTTAGAACGATATGGATGGTAAATCTCGTATTATAGTTGTTTGAGCTATTTTTACGTGTGCTCGTTGCATAATCTGGCATGCCCCAGATCGCCCCTATATGGAACGTTGCCAGTTGACAGTTTTGAAGGCGAGCAGAAGCCTCACAAGTTGCTAGATTTGGAGGATTTATCCTCGAAGTATACTGTATAGTTCACTGTTATCTGTTAAACTAAAAATTATTCGATGATCTGCGTGCAGGGGCGAAATTATAGGAGGGTGTGGGGGGTTAACCCCCATCCCCATAATTCGGCAGTCGGCAAATTTTGAAACTATTCATTTAAATTTTTCATTTTTTATGAATGTTTGTTATTTTGGTTTGTTTGTTTATTTTTTTTTATTAAAAAATATTTCGATTAAAAAATCTGCAAATTTTTAGTTTTCAAAACATATTTATCGGCCAATTTTTCTTCTCCACCTCCCTAAACGGAAAGTCAAATTTCATTTCTGAAGATGGAGTACCTTGGCCTCCTATCAGAGACTAGTCAGTCAAAAGCCGAAAATTTCAAGCTGAGTATCGAAAATTACTTGAAAGGTTGAAACAAAGCTGAATAGTGTGGAAGACATTTCAAAAATCTGAAAGTAGGTAGCAAACGTTGAATTTCGAATTTCAATCACTATTCTGTGTTTACTAGATTTTCTGTATGACCAAGAGCCTGAAATTTAAGAAAGTTGAACATTTTATTAAAATCTAAAAGTTAAAAGCAAAAGACTTATTTTCCAATGTAACAGGCTGAATCCGATAGCAAATGTTCTATTGTTTGATTAATGGGCTTTGTCCTAGTAAATATTGGAGGGAAATTTAGTCTGGAATAAAAGTCAAACTCATGTGTTTCCCCAAGAACGAAAGACTTGGACGGATCTAATCCGATCGATCTATATTTGTAGTTTTTTTTTTTTATTGGAACCAATCCAATTATATTACGAACAAATTTGGGGAGGGGGGGGGTGAAACACCCCAATAATTTTGCAGTCGGCAAATTTTGAAATTGTTTATTTGAATTTTTCATTTTCCAAGAACGTTTGTTTGTTTGTTTGTTATTATTATTATTATTATTATTATAATTTTTTTTTTCAATTCAATATATTTACATTTAAAAATCGGCAATTTTTCAAATTTTTGAAAAATGTCGGTAAATTTTTCTTCTTCAACCCCCCCCCCCCCTCCCACCACTGAAAGTCAAGTTTCGTCTTTGTCAGCGTGGTCTCTAACTCTAAAATGAATTGTTATCTATGTCCTAAATACCGAAAGCTTTGTATCTATTTAATAACTAATATTATTAACCAGAAGCACATTAATGATGGTACGTATTAAAGATCAGTCTGCGTCCCAAAATTGCGATTTCGACCTCTTTGCGCCCATATGTAGAAGTCGTTTGCGTCCCACCGATAAAACGCAGAAAAAAGTCTCCCTAGTGCGTCGCCTACAAAATGCACAGATGCAGCAATTTCAACGCGTACAACAGTAAAAACAGGGGTCTTAAAAGGGTCTGAATGAATATTGATTAGTCCTGATGGTACCTGAATGAGTATTAATGAGTCTTAGAAGATATACGGAATGAATTTTGAAACTATCTGAAGAAAAAAAAATCAGGTGTAAGAAGTCAGAGAAGCTCCCCACAGAGTCTTGATAAGGTTAAATGGAATCAGAATGTCATGAACGGGTCTAAATGAATATGGACAGGTCTTTGAAGAGTTTCAGTCAGTCTTAGCGAAGTCCAAAACGAGTCGTTAGAAAATCTTACAGTAATAATTCTCAAAAGGGACGAAATATAGAATCGTATAAGTCGAATGATTGAGGAAGCGCTGCTGATTTTAGAAGTTTTTGATAAATCGAAAAAAAAAGAGCGAAGAAGTCTTGGAATAGTTTAAAATTAATCATTCGTTTGTCAGTACAATGTATGTCTATAATAAAATTTTGCATGCGTCAAATCGGACGCAAAGTGTACATGCTCTGGGACGCAAGGCGCATATCAATAATCTTGATAGGGTCACCAAGTGCCAACACCGAACTAAAGGACTAGGTAGTAAGAAAATACGTCTGTCATTAATTCACATAGATCAATCTATTGAAGAAAAAAAATTGCAAAAATTCTAATAACAATAATCTAATTTTAAAAAAAAACTATCAACAACATTCGATACTGTTGATAGTTTTTTCAAAATCTATCCAATACTATTCAATAACCGATTTTGTAACTTGCAACTATTGATGGTATTGATAGTAAAAAACTGTCGACTATCGCCCAACACTAGCTTTTCCGCCGTAACAAGTTATGACCGAATCCACGATAACGTCGTTTTCACCAAAAATTCTCGATCAATTTTTGTTTCTGAATTAAATCCTGTTAATGACGTTCTTTTGTTGTTATCACAAGTGGAAGGTGTTCGTGCTAATGGTCTAAAGTTTTAATTAATTTTAGTAAAGGATCATTTCACGTCAGTTTCACCAAAGAAATAAGACTTTTTTGACCCATAACGCCTTCGATTTTAACCAAACTTATATTCCTGTAGGGTGCCGGTGAAATCATGCGGCAAAATATTCATTGGATTCAGACCTCGAGCTTTCAATGTTTTTCAAAAGTAAATGTTTTCGAAACATACGATTAATCTTTCGTTATTTATTTTGATAGAATCTAAGTATAAGGATATGCGTGGTCTCATTGTAAATGACCAGATGTTTAAAACTATATTTTGTGGGGCAAAATTTCTCTTTCATTTCTAATTTTGGAAAAATTCACATTTGGTTCTAACGTTTTCAAGATACTTGAATCTATAATTCAACAGATTTTTTTAGCGATTATAGTTAAAGCCGTTATCAGCTTCCCGTCCAAATTTGGCGAGAGCATTTTTTCACCAAGTACATGTATAAACAATAATTTGAAAATTTGCATCACGGTGAGAAGAATACGCTGTGCGACTGAAAATAAGTACAAATGGTCAGTTTGCTATATATGAATTAAGATACTGAAGATCTCCACTAATCTGAACGGGAGTTTGATCATTCAATTGCGGAATAGTGATTCGAATGGGTTTTGTATTGTAGGTAAAACCTTTGACGCATAAAATTTCATAAGAAACAAATTCCAATGACCATACTACACATATGACGACTTGTATTTTCACTAAGTTCATCAGTATAGTAACTTGATCGCCTGTGTCAATTTTCACCATCCCGCATAGTTTTTCCGATTTAATCGTACATTCGAAAGTATTGTTGCTTTCTTGAACAAAAAAAAATTGCCTTCGCCAAATTTCGGCAGGTAGCAAAGTTTTTGGCTATAATCTGCCGAAAATTTGGCTAATTCTAGGTACAAGTATTTTGAAAACTATAAATGTCAAATCTAGAATTTTTCTAAAATTGGAAGGAAGTGAAAAAAGTCCGACTTACACATGACCAAATTTGTCTAAAATACCAAAAATGGCCAGAACAAAATAATAATATGTCTAACCTCTTATCGAAGTTGACCGAATGTTACCCGAATAAGCCAAGTAAGAAAGTCTGAACCATGTAACTGAACTTGACCAAAACTGATCGCAATCCAGTTTTCGAAGATCGTACCAAAATTAATTACATTTTACCCATCTTACTGAAACTGACCGAAGACATTTTTTCCACCGGCGGTGATTTTACCAACTGATCGAAATGTTAGGGTTCTTCAACTGTGCCCCCCCCCGCCTGATCACGTTTTTGATTGCATTTCCTGGACAAGGGTGAACCGTGGTAAGAATATCCGAAGCTTGGAAACCGACTGTGGTAATGATTGTGAATCCGCAGCATCGGGAGAAACTCTGAAACGCTTCAAATCCTCGAAGTGACAAACTGAAGGAATTACGAAGACGCTAAATTGTGATTCTGAAACTTCAGAAATGGCTTCTCGATTCTTTTGAGAATCATTGAAACATACGTGTCGATTGAATTCGTTGCAAAAGTTAAAATACCCTCGTCGCGGGCTGACGGTGCGTTTACCCTAGTGACCCGGGTGACTATATCAACAGCTCATCGTGCTTTTCGCTGAAACGACAGATTCGCAAAAATGACGAAAATTTATCGAATACACCGCTGCATCGAAGTCGAAAAATCGAAATTATCTGCGAAAGACAGAGCAGAAACAGACAGCGAGAGAAACATGAAAAATTTGACGTCGTAAATGGAAAATTTATAATTTTGTCGGAACATGCCGGAATACACGACTGCCGGTGACAGGCTGGCTTGTCACTAGACTCAGTGGTACGGTATTAGGAAAAATATCGTCTCTTCGCCCTCGAGTAGGAAAGTCGTTTTTTACCTCCTAATACATAAAAAATAAAAATAATAAAATTCTACGTTGTATCTCTATCGAGCGGTGATTCGAATTTAACTTCTGAAAAATGACGCCATCGTTAATGCTACTTTTCACAACGGCTAATTTAGTTTCTTTCTTTCTTTTTTTTGCGAACAGGTGTTGGTGTCGGATTGACACGAGATTGCTCAACGTTAATGGTGGCTCAATATTTTAAAAGACGTAGAGAATTCGTCGAAATATTTATCGTCTCCGGAAGCGGTCTCGGAATTTCCGCCATGTCCACTTACCTCAAAGGAGCGATCACGTAAGTATCGCGCCCAGTTGTATCACTCCAGCCCTGAGTTTCGCTCAATCCTTGAAAGAATATCGAGTGTAAGTCGTTTTTTATGTACCAAGGGGGTGAAGTGAGCGATTGCCGACAATCAAAGGTGAGCTTGAACGTACCTCTAGTTGTACGTATTTGCAGTTACGTGATTAAGTTCGTGCTACCGCCAGTGCGACTCGAGATTTGGTAATTTAATTTATAAAATTGACTTCTTCGACCCCTTAGTGAAAAGCGGGATTCAGGTATGAAGCTTCTATCAGATACGTTGTACATATTGCGGAAAAACCTGAAGAAATCTCGATTTCTTTTTGAAGCCTAAATAATGACACTAATTAATTCTAACTTACGTCAAGATGAGTGGGCCAAAGTACTGGTTCAGCCCGCAGGATCCAAAGTAGTTCGTTCAACCTGGTACACTGTAAAAACCGAAAAGGGAGCACTCTTCTCCACCTATCTTAACCGCTAAGATATCTAAGATCGTATACCTGATCTTACATTTTCGCGCTGTCAGCTGTGACGCATCTCAAGACACAGGCTTCCAGTTCCTGGACTTCCACACCAGGTACAAATTTGACCCTTCTGGCCGATACCGCTCTGCCCTCTGGCAAAGCTAACTTAGGACCCAACGCGATGTCCCCGACAGTGGCAGCAGCACATCTGCTCCATCTGTCAGCTGTTGTCCCCGCAGAATATGCTCAGAAGCATCATATCCACAGCGTGCACAACTTTGAGCAAGATAATCTCACTGCCCCTCGCGCTAAGTGATCAGCCAAGCGCCAACTACCACGTGCAATGAGTATTTTCCCAGCTGCTAGTGCGGTGCCTCTGAACTCCTGTTCAAGTTTTCCTAGCTCCGCTCTCTAGCCCTCCCAACTGGTAGTGTTAGGTGTCACTCACTTCCTTTGAGCTAACTTGACAAGATAGAGCTACACAGATTCCGATCCCAGCACTGAGAGTCGCCCCTTCCGTGGTTCCACAGACCACGTGCCCTTAGCGCCATAAATGCATGAGAGTACACCACCCCAACGTTGACGTACCAACGCTGGCTGTGACCTGCAATGGAAGCGAGCCCCTATGACTTAAGCCGTAAACCGTGCGCTACCCACCTCCGTGTCTCAGTGCTTTTTGACAAGGCCGCAGCCCCCAGTATTACTGCACTGGCCACAGGTTCTGGAAGGCTCGATCTTCCCCCGCGATGTCCCTAGACAAGTGAATCAAGTCCATCTGACTCACCCTGACTCCGATCGTGATCCACTGACCAGCCCACGAAGTCAACTATGGTAGTGCTATGGACATCCCGCAGAACTGTCCCCCACTAGTGTCCACCTTCGACCACCGCAAGACAACCGTTCGCCCCAACTTCCGTCGGCTACAGGACTGCAGCGGGTGCTCGAGCTGAACTCTGAGACACCTCCCCTGTAGTACTCACTATCTGACAATGCAGACGTGCAAAGCCTTACTGAAGAGAAACCTTATCCAGCGAACATCGCATCCGACTCGCTCGCTCTGCTTTGTTCGTTTCTCTCGTTTGTATGTATATTTCCTCTAACAACATCGACACCTGAGACGTTCCATTTTGTATGTGTATATTTCCTCTAACAAAGTTGAACCGCTGCATTGGTCCAGTTTGTATGTATATTTTCTCTAACAAAGTCGACCCCTGAAATGGTCCAGTTTGTATGAATATTTTTTCTAGCAAAGTCGAACCCTGAGATGGTCCAGTTTGTTTGCATATCTCCTCTAGCAATTCGACCCCTGAGATGGTCCTGTTTGTATGTATATTTCCTCTAACAAAGTCGATCCTTTGAATGGTCCAGTCTCGCACGCAACTGTATAAGTATGTAAATTAAGGTATTCTAAGGACAAGATACACAGTATTCAAAAAGTTCCGGAACTAATGTTTTTCACGGAAGAAAATAAGAGTTTAGAAAATAGTTTTATTTAGTTTTACAGATTTTACTGTGCTCATATAGTCGCTAGAACGATCTGGAGAACTCTTCTTCTGGAACGGCTTTCAGAGCCCTGGTGACATTCCTCTGAATCGCCTCAACATCTTCGAAACGCTCTCGTAGGGTAGATGGTGAATCGCGGTGACTGACTTTTGAGCCAAAAATTGAGTGACGAGTGTCCAGGAATGGGCTGGGGCATTGTCTTTTGTCTCTTGGAAAAAAAATTACCGGTGCGGTACAATTCCGGTCTCACGCGTCGAATCTACTTCAAAAGTCGTTCCATGATATTTTTGTAGGGTGCTGCGTTTACTTTTTGTCCTGGGGGCACAAATTCATTGTGGATAATCCCGCGAGAATCGAAAAAAGAAAGTGGAAGTGCGCTCCGCTCGCAAATCATTTTCCAGCGAGCGCATACTACTGGAAAACCTTGCCTCGACTTTTAACAATCAGCCCCATACGCGGTTTCTAGCAATTCGAATGTTTCCGAACCACTTTTTCCAACTTTGAAACAAAACTTATGTGCGCACGCCTGTTCCATTGTGACGAAGTAACGAAAACATGTCACTTCAAAGGAACACAATCAGTCCTGACGTTTCGATTCTGGGTAGCTAAGGGATGATATTGCCTAGTTCCGGCGTCGGCCTACAGATAGCGCCAGTTGCACATTTTGTACAAAATTAGTGTCGGAACTTTTTGAATACACTGTGTTTGCTCATAGTGAAATTCACCAGATTCTCAAATTGACCAAACTACACACAGGAGCGGATAGGCCACAGGGCAATTCGGGCAAATCCCGGTGCGCCGCCGGTACGGTGAAGAAAATAAGAGTATGCGTTCATAAAATACTTACAAAAATAAAATAAGCGTATGTGGCGACGACAGTCGAAAAATGTGCGGCGGCGCTGATCAATTTCAAGAGAAATAAAGTGATTGAAAAATGTTAATGGACAGGCACATTTTGCGCCGATAGTCAACCAAACGTGTGTGTGAGTACCTCCGCCCATTTTTGGGCATACGCCTCCACGTAGCTTTTCAATTTTCTTTTATCCTGCGCTAATCTTTGCCACCCGGGGCCCCAGTTCTCTGACGAGTTCATCTTTCTATCTAGTTACTGGCCTACCTATCTTTCTTTTCCTTTTCAGCGTATCCAGTTGAGTACTTTTACTCCCCATCTTTTGCTATCCGCCCTCGCCAGGTTCCCCACATATTTCCACTTTAACTGTTTGACATTATATCCTATATCCCCGCCTGCAACCATTTCGTATAGTTTTGCATTTGAGATTTTGTCTACCCATCACAGTCCTAGAAGTTTCCTCAACATAGATCTCTGAACACGTAATTTGTAGCTTCCCCATTTGCTTTCTAAGGGACCAGGTTTGCGCTCTATACTTGAGGGCTGTTATCGTTGAGCTATTTAGTATTTCCATTTTGAGGGCGGTGTTGAAATTCCGGCAAAGAATAGATTTTAATGCCCAGAAGTTTTTCCACCCCTTTGTTAATACGCCTCATAATTTCTTTATTATCTCGTTCTTCAGAACTAATAATCTGTCCCACAGATATTCGATTTCTTTTCCTTTATCTCTTCTATCTCTTGCCCATCGATTATCGGAGATTTTTCCTTTCCCCTCTTCCGATTACTTTTGATTTGCTACCATTCAGCTTGAGGCCAGCTTTTTTGCATTCCCTCAATAGCTCTTCTGACATTTTCCTCAACTCCTTACTATTTTCTGCAAATATCGTTTGCGTACCTTAAATTACTTAGAAATTCTCCAATTATTTTTAGTCCCCTTCTATTCCACTTCAGATTACGAAATACTTCTTCCAGAATGCAGTTGAAAAGGTTTGGCGACAAGGTATCCCCTTGTCGAACCCCCCTCCCAATTTTGAATTCCCTCCTTTTGCTTTTAAGGCTGGCTCTTGCACTCGAATTTGCATAGCAATTCTGTATGCCTTTAATAAACCCACTTTCAATTCCCTTATTTTCCAGTGCTTTTAACGTATTATATTTATGATCCACTGAATCAAATGTCTTATGAAAGCTCCTATGCAAAGCATTTCAATTTCTACATCATATTCATGTGTTTTTTCAATAATTTGGTTTGCAAAACGAAAATATTCTCTACAGTTGAGAAGCCTTTTCTGTATCCCGCCTGTTCATTCCCCTGATGATTTGAATCCAGATAGTTTTACATACGTCTTTTCAAAACTGCCATAAATACTTTACAGATGTTCGATGTTAAGCATATTGGCCTGTAATTTTCAATGAGTTCTTCCCCCCTTTTTTTTATATAATAATATTATTTCGGCCAAGTTCCACTGTTTTGGATCTATTTTCATGATTAGAATTTTGTTAAATATTTTAGCCAAGTGTGGCACTCTCTGAATGCCAAACCTTTTCAGAATTTCGTTCGTAATTCCATCCGGTCCTGGGGCTATATGTCATTTTTCAGTCTATTTAGTACGTATTCCACTTCTCTCTCCGTTATTTCCGGGATTCCTTCCTCCTTTCACCCTCCAGTTTTTGCTATTTTTGTTAGCTCGTTTCGCTCGCGGTAAAAGTCCTCGTAAAAATTGTTGCTGCCTCTACAATTTCTTCTTGATTTGGAGTCACTTTTCCTGTCTGATCTTTTAGCTTCAGCATAACGTCTCTCCTGCCACCGAGTTCGAGCCTAACTTTTTTAGTGGACCAACTTTCTTCCAAATATCTTGAATTTTTTCCTAATCATATATTTTTTAATATCTTCTCTAACATTTTTCTTCACCAATTTTTGTATTTTAGTTAGCTCAGTTTTGTCCAATGGTGTTTTATTTATATTTTTCCAAAGGTTATTCTTCCTGACTCGAGAGTCTGTTTTGAAAGCTTAGCCCTGGTTTTCTCTTTAGCCCTTGTCACTCCAAACTCTCCAACCGTGTTTTATAAAGCTTGGACCATACTGTCGTAGAAATTTTCCTCATCTTTCATTTCCTCTAGCACTTCTCTGTGGGATGCTCAATTTACAGCGTGATATGCGGTAGTCTGATAAGAAGCCAAATTTTGACAGTGTTGTTACACCTTTAACTACTCACAGGTCATTTATTAGTAGGTGGTCAGTCTCATTTTTAGTTTTCTCGTCTGTCGATATCCATGTCCATTTCCTTTTGACTTTTTTTTTTCTTGTAAAAAGTGTTTGCTGTACATAAATTAAATTTTTGAGCAATTTCTACTAATCTTTCCGCCCTGTCGTTTCTCTCCCCCACACCAGATGGGACGCAGTGTTTTGAATTAGCCTCCCCTGCTACTTTTGCGTTGAAGTCCCCCATTATTACCCGATAGTATTCCTTCTCTTTTTGAATTGTTGCCTCTAGCTCGTCATAAAATTTAACTGCTTCTGCCTTCCCTGCTTCGGCTATAGGTGCATACACTTGCAAGATTAGAATTTTTGTTTTCTCATCTATTTTCAGTTTTAGTAGGCATATTCTTTCAGATATTATTTTAATTTCCACTACATTATTTTTGATATTTTTGGTAATATAAAAACCCACCCCCTGTAACCTTTTGTGGAACCAAAGTAGTATAGATAGCTGCTTCTCCTCCTTTCTGCCAGTCTTTCCCCATATTTTCTAACTTCCGACACGTTTTGTACACAGCTGTACTCATAAAACACTAAATTAAATTCGAAAAGATCAACCTTTTTTACAGTATGTATAGGAATATAATGTAAATAAAGAAAAAGATATAAGGTGAGAAGTGATTGAACTGACACACCCCCGGACCGAACCGGTTGGTACTCTTTACAAGTGGAGTGCCCAGTATAGGAGTACTTCTATGTTCTACATATATTAATCTCGCATAAGTACACATATGTATGTAATGGCGGATGTTTATTTGCAGTGCCATAGGTTGGAGATTCGGTCTTCAGCTGATAACGGTAACGGTGTTCCTGACCTTTTTTCTGGCCACGTGTTACCGTTCGGCGTCGCTGTATCATCCGCAGCGTCGAGCAATTTTGCATTTGAAGAACCAGAAACGTAAAATCAAAGATAAGAACAAGCTGGACGATAAGCCACCGTTCATCGACTTCAGCACGCTGAAGAGTAAAACTGTGCGCATTCTGTTGCTATCCACCAGCGTGAGCGCTTTCGGCATTAATACGCCCATTTTTCATCTGGTAAATACATAAGTAAATAGTAATAAGAATATGGCCATGATGGTGATGATGAAGGTGGTGGAGGTGCAGATTTTACTTCAAGTAGTACAAGAATGCGTTCGCAGCTTGCGGTCTTCTTTTTTTTTTTTGCTGTTACTTCGTCTTGGCGAGTACAGCACCACTGGCCCGGGCACGTACAGTTTTTACGATTTTCGTGCAAATTTATTCGTACGAAGCTTCGAAGAAGCTAATGCGGTTTCGAATTACGATTAACTGCCCTACTATCGTTTGCACACGCGACGATGGTTTTATTTCACGAACGTGTCCACAGTTTCAGCAATGCACCGTGAAACGAAAAGAATCTTCGATAGCGATTTGTAAATCTCTCAGAATGACTTAGTGTCCATTTGTCTTTGATTCATTTTAGGAATCTTATTTTGGTTGTCGTGTTTAACGAAAACAAAATTTACTATCATAATGCTCTATTCAGAACAATCAAAAACACTGTCAGTTTTTTCAAAATTCAATTTAGAGCTTACTCCTTTCATTAGATCCAACGCTATTCGAGAACTTCGAACGCGGATTTCCAACAATTCTGATGTATGGACGTACGTATGGGTAGAGTTAGGAACATGAAAACATTTATTGAAATTCGTGTAAATTTCATTTTGGAAGCAGCGTGTTTTTGTTGGAACATTTTCGGGTGTTATTTCGCCAGTGACTTGCGAAAGTCACTAATGATGGAGTAAATAGGTCCTAATCTACCTGAAAACCCAGCGGATAGAAAATCTTGAAGCGTTTCAAGTAAATGTTGAGAGTCTTGAAGAATCTTCTGAATCTACGAAAGACACGACTGAACAGTCTGAAACAGGTATAGAAGAGTCTTTATCAAGCTTAGAAGACCCCCAAGAATGTAAGACTATCATTAATAAGTCGGGAAGAATATTGACAAGTCCTAAGAGGTCTAAAACAATCTGGGACGTACCGAAGAGTTTATCCAGGGGGGATAAAAATTGTGAAAGTCCCAACTGACTCAACTCAGAATTTCCGAGTAACAAAGCAAAAAAAAAAAACCTTTTGACCTGTTGGATTTTCCCAACTGACTTAACTCAAAATTCCCAAGTATCAGTGCAAAAGAAGAAAAACCTTTTGACTTTGCTGGGTTTTCCCAACTACTCGACTCAATTCCAAGTATCAAAGCAAAAAAAAACCTCTTTCGACTTGTGGGATTTTCCCAACTCGCCTGACTGAAATGGTAAATTTTCCCAACTACTGAGTGAAAAATTCCTACAGGGGGGTAAGATGCCTCCCCTGCCCCTTATCGGTACGTCCCTGAAAACAATTCGTGAAGAATCTTAACGTGCATTAATTAAGGTCCTGCAATAAACGAGTTAGGGTCGTAGTGATGATGAATGGCCTCCCTCTGGTATGTTGTTTAAAAAGTCGATATTCAGCAAATTTCAGTTGTCAGTTGACAAAATTGAAAACGTACAGACTTTCTTCCAGGTTTCAATTGAAAAATTCTTCCTACTTTAGCTCGTGTCCTCCCCCAGCCCCCCGCCAAGAAATACCACACTCTTCAGTGAAAATTCTTACTGTTGAACACATTTCTGAAATGGCCTTAAATAGTCTTTAACAAGCATGAAGGTGTCTCGAAGAATATAGTCAAGTTTGAAAGAGTCTTGAAAAAAATTTGAAAGAGTCTTCTTAAATTGTCTTAAAATAATCTAAATGAAATTGGACCAATCTGAAAGCGGGTTCAAGAGTTTTTGTAGATCATAGTGAGGTCTTGAAAATTCTTAAAGAATTTATTATAAATTTGGAAAATCCTTAAAGAATTTTATGAAAGTCTGCGGAAGTCTTAACGATTCTTTTACGATCTAGCGAATCGGACGAAAGTCTTCAAAGAGTTTTGAATGAGTCTTAACGAGTTCTTACTGCTGAGGGGCGGAAGACTCCCTCCCTCTCGAGTTGATGGTCGTCCAGAAGAATTTATTTTTCAAACTCGGAGCAAGAATCGAAGAGGAAACGCATTTTTGATCGTTTACTGAAATTTAGAGGTAGAAATTATTATCGTGCCTCAGGTCCTCCTCCTCCACCTTTTGGAAATATAATCACGATAAGGCTGCCTCGAAGAGCCTGGAACCATTTTTTTATTTGAACAGCCTTATGAAGGCTTGAAATATTTGAAACGATTCTAAACTAGTCTAAAAGGAATCCTGAAGTTCTTTCTGTAAGCAGCAATGGCGAAAAGGCTAGCAAAGTTTAATTTATGAGGCTAAAACTGTTAATTTTTTTTTTTACGAAATTTAGATTTTGGAGACTTTTTGCGGAATTCTATCATAAAATATGTGAACGTCCTCGAGAAAAAGGGCGTAGTTGTCGATTGCAGTTTTGGCGCTACAGCCAGGAAAATTTGTGTTCTTCCTTGTGGTTTTTGTCACAACGCTGTACGTAGGTAGCATCGATTTCGCGTGAGATCGAAAAAAGTGTCTTGGGGAAAAGGGACATAGATGTCGAGTCCAGTGTTACCAGATCATAAATTCTGTTGGCGCTATATTTCTTTCAAAAAAGTGCCAAAGAGAGCCAGATTTTCTTTCAAATAGTGCTTAAAGACAGAGCTGAATTTTTTCTGAAGGGAGTTAGAAAATTAGGCTACTTTATGCTCTCTTTAAATGATGGAAAATAAAAAAGTTGATCAGAATTCAGAAATTATATTCATTATATAAATATGAGAACTTAGATACTTGGAATAATTGTTTTGCGCTAAAATTTTAGAATCACAAGCCTAATATGGTATAAAGGATGTCATAACATTTTATGATACTGAAATTTCAGAGTCGGCAATCCATTTATAATTTACTGGCAGTCCTTCAAGGAATGCGCAAGTCGTGAGTTTCGTTTTGTTCGTTTTGTTCATTTTGTTCATTAGTATTCGTTTCCGATGTTTTTATATGTACTTTCATATAAATAAACTGAACTTTTCGTATAAAAGGTACATACCTAGATGTCGATTTTGTTTTATACTTTTTCACATGGGTCCTGAGATATTACGATGATTAACTTCAATGCGGTTACCCGTTTTTGATGGTGCTTGATTCATTCCAACTATTCCCGTTTCATTTCAGCTCCTCACTGTTCCTAAAATTTGCATTTTCACATTGGAAAACTTTAAACCTCATTTCCGTAAAATGAGCTTTTCGAGTACTCAACGTTTGAATTCCTCTTTCCGTCGAGTTTCTCACCTAACAGACTCGACAAGGGCTTGTTGGAAATGTAATTCTCTCTAGTTTATTGTGCTGTGCTTAACTCCATACCGACAACTATGTCCTTTTTCTCGTGGACGTCCACATATCGGGATGTCCTATATAAGTTACGAAAAAACCTATTGAGATCATTATGTATCGATTTTTTTATTCAAGTTAATTTTGTTCGCCTCAAATCGTCTTTCGACCCTTTGTGAGAGGGAGGGTAAGAGGAATTTGAAATTTTTTCGCTCCGTTATATCCGAGCCTAAATTGATGAGCAAGAGGAGATGTAGACGTATATATCTCCATTAGATCTTTTAAAGTTAATAAACTTAACGAGCTCTTCTCTTGGGGGCGAGATGTTTTCCGATAAACTAGACCTTACCCCTGGGAGAGTTCAGCTTCATACCATACCGATCCGACTGCTCGTTCAAAAGATAAGGTAAAGTATCCTATTAACGCCGCTCTTAAGTTTTTTGAATATTATGTCGCATCTAATTAATTTAGCGGAGCAGCTGCGATGTTTCTGAATAGACAATTTTGTTTTTTATCAACCTAGCGGGGTGAGAATTTCGACAATCGTCGCTGAAAAACATTTATAGTCTATCTAGTAGAGGTCCCTCATTGGCGTTATTGGGAACCAGGGTCCGTAATAACGCCGCAGTATATAACTTGTCTAAAAAAAATTTTTGTACGTATTACCGTTATTGATTTGTGAACATTTCGTCTTATGCGTGAAAACACATGAATTTTCCGTTGTAAAACCGCTCTTACCATGTTGGTAAGTAGTACAGGAGCTCTGCTACAAAAAGATATTTTTCAATAAAAAAAGGAGACAAAAAAAAATTGAAATAAGACTTCCTTCTTATTGAAAAAAAATTAATTCGAGAGCCTTCTCAAGATCCTTCTCAGTCCACCGAGCCCTTTTTCTTCCTCTGTTATTTGGTTTTTCCATCTGAAATACGAATTTACCAAAAACATGAAAAATTTTATGAATTGGCGTTATTAAGGATCCTTGACTTGAAAAAGTTTTTGGATCATTGTGAATATAACAGTCTAGTGGTAGTTCTGCACAAAAGTGATTCGAATACTGGATGAAAAATGGAATCCAATGATATATAGCACTTACCTCAATTTTGATTGAAAATAATTAGATTTCAATTTTCAAATTTAAAAACAAATCCTTAATCCACATATGTTGACCGCATATTTTCAAACAAGTGATTATATCTTATCACAGATTTGCGTCAGCGACATTGAAACTAAACTGGATGGCATTATTTTCATTCCCGAACACGACTCTGACGTTTCATAACCTGCTAGATAGTTTCGGAGATATTGATAGATGGCGTTATTCGGGGACTGGCGTTATCAGGATATTTTACCTTAGAAGAGGGCAATTAGTGTTACTACCTATGATTGACTTACCTACCCCTCTTTTTACAAACAGGCGTATACAAGAATTCTGAAAAAGATGATCTCGACCTTTTAAGGAAAGTTAGAACAGAAGATATTTTCACCGTTCGAGAGATGTCTAGACCCAGAATATCGCCCTTTTCTATCCACATGCGCATACTTGTTTCTACTACGTTCGAAAACTTCTGCTTCCTATCATTTTCTTGGTTTCCTCTTACAGACGCTGCGATATCTGAAGACTTGGTTCAATGTTGACCATTTGCACTGTTTTCTCTGTTCTTAGGCTTACCAGGTCGAAAAAGAAGGACTGACTGACTCGGTACTACTGTACCAAGTATACATGGGCATCGCTTGGGCTGTCGGTTGTCTGGCATTCGGCACGATTGTGGTGCACAACTCGGCCGAGTGTCGCATTGGCCGGCAGTATTTGTGCCAGGCGTCGCTGTTCATGTGCGGCATCTCGATACTGGCGCTGACCACCGTACAGGGTAACCACCAAGGCTACGTGCTGTTCGTATGGATCTACGGTATATTTTGCGGCGGCTACAACTATTCGCTCAAGATGTACACGTATGAACGCGTTCGAGCGCGCAATTTTGCCCGCACTTGGGGATTCGTGCAGTGCTCGCAGTCTATTCCTATTATTATTGGAGTTCCTTTAGCCAGTGAGTAAATGTGCGGTTATGTAGTCGTGCACTAGGTTATGTTAAGTTTTTCTTTACTTTCAGTCCCCTCCCTCACTATAGGGGTTTCAACTAACACGTTAAATGAGAAAATGAAGATAAAAATGAATATTGATTAGGAGGGATGATCTGTATTGCAATAATTAGTTAAACCCATCCAGGTACTCCCAATTTATTTAAAAAAGAAAAAAAAAATGAATTAAGTGACTTTGAAACTCTTTGAGCCGATATCAGGATTCTAAACTAGAAATATGACCAGAAGTTCGCATTACTTTTGCTAGGCTTTTATTCATGTTCAGAAGTGAAAATTCTATTTTGTCCCGCCCACATCTTATGACGTTGAGGTAGTTACGTGACAATTAGTTGCCGTTTTCGAAAATTATGAAAACATCCGCTTAAAACCATTCTCTAGATGCTTTACACATTCGATCCTTGAAAACCGTTTCTCGACTCTCGACCTGGCTTTCCGTTCCGGAAGTATAACAAAAAGAACTACAAACATCTTTACCTATGCATAGTGAGATCATTACCTTCAGAGTCACATCGAAAGTGCAAAGTACGCACTCAATGAAATGTCAGTCTCATCAACTCATGATCTTATTTTTCCATTTGACCAACTTTCTGTGCCAATGGACAAACATTTTCTGAATCAATATTCAAATTTAATCACTTCGCTGAATTTTGTAAAATTAACATTAAATTTCATTTGCCAATTTGTTGACAAGAACTGTCAACTAGATCAGACCATTTTCTATTTAACAAAAAATATTTTCAATTTACTGTCGCTTTGTTGAAAATTTATTGTCAGTTTGTTAGCAGTTCCTTCTTAATTTCTCGACAATTTATTGCCATTTTGATGTAAATGGGTCATTCTACAAAATTGTTGATATTTCAGGTTTGTTTTTCCATGGAGAAAAGTAGGGCATATTTGAACTTTTTTCGATGGGAGTCATCAAGAGGCGTTCTGTATAATATATTGGTAAGATTGGGCTGACAGTTAGGGGATATGTATTTTGGCATGGAAATCAAAATGATGAAGGCCATGCCGAAGGACGCATGAAAAAGTCCATGCCGAAAAACAATAGCGAACAAAAAGTGTTCTGCCGTCAATTAGTAGATTCCAAAACAACAAATTATACAGAGAGTTGATAAAGGCATACTAACCCATTAATTAGATGTAATTATTTTTGGATAATGAAGTCTATCGTTGCATAAAGATGACCATGCCGAAAGACACGTTTTTTTAAATTCTTAATTTTAAACAATAATACGCGAATGCACGAGTCTCGTCACAAAGAAAAAACGGGATTTGATATACGGACTGTATTGCTCTGATAAGAATATACACTTTGACCATTAACTGCAACGAAAAAATATTGGACTCCTATTTTGTGTTTGGTTGAAAGAGGAGTCATGCCGATGGACAAATAATCGAGGGACAATTTTCAAAGCTGGCCATACTCACTCCCACCTGTGAAGATGCGATTTCAATGTTACCGTGTGGTTCCTTCATCCATTTAAAGTAGCACTATGTTTTCATTTTGTTATAATATACAGCTTGAAAATTTAGGAAAAAATAATAATAATAATTGTTCGAGGGACAGCCATGCCGACGGACATTCTAGCTCATTTAGTCCAATTTTGACCCATTAAAAGTGGATCAAATTTTCTTCTGAAAGCTTGAAAAAGTAGTATTGAGTCATATTTATCAATGAAAAAAAAAATGCCCATATCATTATTAGCTTGTGAGATAACTGCTGAGGACTGATATATCAACATTTTCGAAGATTAACCCAAATATTGTTAATTTACTGTCAGTCCGACTAAAATACTTTCTGACCTCTTGACTACTGTCGGAATGTATGTCCCACCAAAGTTTTAAAAATTACTACTGGAACAACTATGTCCCAAAATTGAATGCATTTGATGCTGATTCGTAATTTTCGACACGCTCTTTTAAAAGCACGCCTAATTTTTTCAATTGAGACAACACTGTTTGAGTTGATAACACGTTTTTCCCACCATAAGACACTACTGGGACATGCATGTCTCGCCACCATAAAACACTAATGGGATATATTTGCCCCAAGCTCAGTAAAAATTCTAAAACTTGAGATATAACTTGTTTACATCATCTGCAGCACATTTTACCCATTTTTCGAATTTTTTAACGCGAATAAAAATGTTGTGGTTAATGGGTTAAATGGATTTCTTGTTACCAAATGTGAATTTTGGGATCACACGAGATATCAGATACATGTGATGCAATATTGACAATTAACAACCCAAAAATCCTCATTTCCATTCTTAGTTCCATAAAAAAAATTTTTATAATTGTGAATGCGAATTACATCGCTTGGCCTATTGCGCGAGGAAAATGTCCGGTTTTTTTTTCGAATTGGCTTTTTTGGTTACGGAAACATGTTTGTACTGAACCAACACGAACGTATTTTTTCATCGAGTAAATGTTGAAAAAAAATTATCGTTTTCGAGGTAATACAAAAATAGATTTATTTTTCAAATGGAAAATGGATTATATAAATTTGAAACCGGCAACTCTATGCATAAGGCCTTGTATAGTAAAAGTGCTGCTGTCGCAAATTAATTTCGGAGTTACCTACGTCTAAAACATTAATTACACATGTTTTTTTTTTCTTTTTTTTTTTTTTTCAAAACACACTTTACATGGACTGGACCTTTTTGAAGACCGATACTCAGTTACTGTAGGATACCGTTTTTGTTTACAATTTTACGCAGAAAAACAATGAAGCGATAGAAATTTTGCAATTAGGATTCTCAGTTTAAAAGAAAAAAAGTATATATATATGAGGAACGATATTCCAAAACGGCCTCTGTCCACTTTTCAAAACTTTAAAGGAGAGTGAAATTACGTGGTGCTCTTGTTTATACCATACTCCTATATGTGCCACAAATAACACTTAGGTTGCCGATATATCTTTCACCAAATGACGCTATAAAACGAGTTTCGAAAAAAGTGAACTGAGGCCGTTTTGGAATATCGCTCCTCGTATATATTTTTCATCGACGAACTATGACTGAAACGGATATGTGTTACAGGTTACATTAATTTAAGTTACGGCGGCAAGTCCGGTTACTACTTCAGTTCGAGCTGCGCGCTACTGGGAGGTCTGTTGCTGTTTTTAGTCGACTTGCATAAGCGCAAACTGTCACGCCACAAGCACGAGGAGAGCGGCAGCAAAAAGCTGTGCGTGTCGGACTCGTGCCCGCACCGCCGAAAACTTTCGTTCACTGCCGAACCCGAAGAGGTGGTGGTCGTCGAGCCAGCCGCCAACTCGCATCCGGACAAGCCAGAGCTGACTTGCATCTCGGAGGAGGGCATCGCCGACATGGACTTGCCCGATAATCTGCTCGACGACTTAGACTACATCGGCGACTGCATCACGTCGTGCAACAAAGTAGAGAATTATCTCATGCTGAGCGAGTTCGAAAATAATTTAATAGCCGAGATGCCGGTCATCATGGACCGGAAAGGAAGACGCTGGTCGCTGGCCAAGCAGACCGAAGAAGAACCGTCCAAATCGGGCAAATGGCGCTTGGTGGCCGGACCAAATCGATTAATTACCGTTATCGACGAGGCTTCTGTTTAAAAAAACAATTTTTTGTAATACTCGCCATTTCAATTCCTCCAGTTTTCCTCTTTCTCTCTCTCCCGATCTCCCCCCTCTCTTTTATCTTCTCTCTTCCTCTCTCTTTCTCTCTTTTTCTCTTTGTTTTTACGAAACCTACCGACAATATTAGTTTTTATTTTTACCTTTTTATGTTCCTGAAAATTGCCAGAACAAGTTAGTTATTACGTTTACTTTGTTATAATCGTCGCATAATATTTTTTTAGAAATCCTTAAATTTTAAAGTAATACGTAATCCAAAATTTAAAACCAAAAAAACATCTTGTTAATAATTAAATATGTATTTGTAACTGTCGGAACGTCGTTTTTAATGTTAAAAAGTTGGAATAGTAACGCGAACTTTTGATGAGGCTGAGAAATAAGTATTAGAAATCTTGTTTCCAGAATTCAAAGCGTTGCTTAACGCCAGTCAAATTATTCCAATTCGGTCCAGAAAGAAATTTGATGAGGCGCTGTAGCAATTCATCGCGCGAACGCTTCCAAATTTTCATTCCTCAAATATCAATTTTGAAAATTTCAACGCTTGCTATTGAATATCACCAACGCAGCATTTCGTTCCAAATTCCTGGGGAACTAGTAACGCGAAAACTTTGATTGGAGGCGCTAGCAATTGCAAGTCAAGTCTGATTCGAAATTTTCGCTTTCAGAATTCCAACCGCGGCTCTATGCTCCAGTCCAAAATTATCACAAATTGTCGGTTTAGCCCGAAAATGAATTTCGAAACGTCGATGCTGCGCGATGTGTATATATTCATCGCGCCGAAGGCGCTTCCAATTTTTCATTTCCACAGTAGGCTAATTTTGAAATTCAAGCGCTTGAACTTATTGATAGCAACACATACGCAGCATTGACGTTAAAATCTCAAATTCCTGGGGAATAGTAAACGCGAAAAACTTTTGATTGGAGGGCGCTGTAGCAATTGCAAGTCAAGTCTGATTCGAAATTTTCCGCTTTCCAGAATTCCAACCGCGTGCTCTAACTGCCTCCAGTCCAAAATTATTCACAAATTGTCGTTTAGCCAGAAAATGAAATTTCGAAAACGTCGATTGCTGCGCGATGTGTAGCATATTCATCGCGCCGAAGGCGCCACAGTGCATTTCCGAGAATTCCAAATTCCTGGGGCGAACTAGTAAACGCGGAAAACTTTTGAGTGGAGGGCGCTGTAGCAAAATTGCAAGTCAAGTCTGATTCGAAATCTTTTCCGCTTTCCAGAATTCCAAACCGCGTTGCTCTAACTGCCTCCAGTCCAAAATTATTCACAAATTGTCGGTTTAGCCCAGCAAAATGGAAATTTCGAAAACGTCGATTGCTGCGCGATGTGTAGATAATTCATGGCGAGCGCCAACCCCGCTGAAAACAATGCGCCTTGACTAGATATGACATTCGCGATGATAAATCTCAAATTTCCTGGGGCGAACTAGTACAACGCGAAAAACTTTTGATTGGAGGGCGCTGTAGCAAAATTGCAAGTCAAGTCTATTCGAAATTTTCTCGCTTTCCAAATTCAACGCGTGCTCTAACTGTCACCCAATTATTCAAATGCTTTAGCCCATGTTTCGAAATCAATTCTGCGCGATTCTATACGCCGACCCAGTCATTCGATTCCAAATTCTGGGCGAACTATAAATCGAAAACTTTGATGGGGGCTGTAGCAAATTCAGCAAGCTGTTCGAAATTTTTCGCTTTCCCAGAATTCCTAAACGCGTTGCTCTAACTGCCTCCAGTCCAAAATTATTCAAAATTCGTTTGCCAGCAAATAGAAATTTCGAAAAACGTCGATTGCGCGGCATTGTAGCATATTTCATCCGCCGAAGCGGCTTCCCCACAAATTTTTCATTTCTTTACAGCCAGAATGGAATTTCGAAAAATCAATTGCGCTTGAATTTTGAATATGCATCCCATAGCGCAATGACTTTTAAAATTCCAAATTCCTGGGGCGAACTAGTAAAACGCGGAAAACTTTTGAGTGGAGGGCGCTGTAGCAAAATTGCAAGTCAAGTCTGATTCGAAATCTTTTCCGCTTTCCAGAATTCCAAACCGCGTTGCTCTAACTGCCTCCAGTCCAAAATTATTCACAAATTGTCGGTTTAGCCAGCAAAATGGAAATTCGAAAACGTCATTGCTGCGCGATGTGTAGATATTCATGCGCGAGGCGTCCAATTTTCATTACGTAGTGCTTTGAAAAATTATGCCTTGACTTGAATATGCACACATACGCAGCAATTACGAAAATTCAAATTCCTGGGGGAACTAGTAAAACGCGAAAACTTTTGATTGGAGGGCGCTGTAGCAAAATTGCAAGTCAAGTCTGATTCGAAATCTTTTCCGCTTTCCAGAATTCCAAACCGCGTTGCTCTAACTGCCTCCAGTCCAAAATTATTCACAAATTGTCGGTTTAGCCCAGCAAAATGGAAATTTCGAAAACGTCGATTGCTGCGCGATGTGTAGCATATTCATCGCGCCGAAGGCGCCACAGTTCATTCCAGAATTCGAAATTCATGGCGAACGTAAAACGCGAAAAACTTTTGGAATTAAGGAATTGATGGGGCGCTGTAGCAAATGCAAGTCAAGTCTGATTCAAATTCTCCGCTTTCCAGAATTCCAAACGCGCGCTCTAACTGCCTCCAGTCCAAAATTATTCACAAATTGTCGGTTTAGCCCAAAATGAAATTTCGAAACGTCATTCTGGCGATGTGTAGAACGCGCCGAAGGCGCTTCCAAATTTTTTCAGTTCAAGTATGCTAATTTTGAAAATTCAATGCGCCTTGAACTTGATATGCAACAATTCGGCAATTGACGTTTTAAAAATCTCAAATTTCCTGGGGCGAACTAGTAAAACGCGAAAAACTTTTGATTGGAGGGCGCTGTAGCAAAATTGCAAGTCAAGTCTGATTCGAAATTTTCTCCGCTTTCCAGAATTCCAAACCGCGCTGCTCTAACTGCCTCCAGTCCAAAATTATTCACAAATTGTCGGTTTAGCCCAGCAAAATGGAAATTTCGAAAACGTCGATTGCTGCGCGATGTGTAGCATATTCATCGCGCCGAAGGCGCTTCCCAAATTTTTTTCATTTCCTACAGTAGTGCTAATTTTTGAAAAATTTCAATGCGCCTTGAACTTATTGAATATGCAACACATTACGCGGCAATTGACGTTTTAAAAATCTCAAATTTCCTGGGGCGAACTAGTAAAACGCGAAAAACTTTTGATTGGAGGGCGCTGTAGCCAAATTGCAAGTCAAGTCTGATTCGAAATTTTCTCCGCTTTCCAGAATTCCAAACCGCGCTGCTCTAACTGCCTCCAGTCCAAAATTATTCACAAATTGTCGGTTTAGCCCAGCAAAATGGAAATTTCGAAAACGTCAATTGCTGCGCGATGTGTAGCATATTCATCGCGCCGAAGGCGCCACAGTGCATTTCCGAGAATTCCAAATTCCTGGGGCGAACTAGTAAAACGCGAAAAACTTTTGATTGGAGGGCGCTAGAGCAAACCTGCAAGTCAAGTCTGATTCAAAAGTTTCTCCGTTTTCCAGAATTCCAAACTGCGCAGCTCTAACTGCCTCCAGTCCAAAATTATTCACGAATTGTCGGTTTAGCCCCGAAAAATGGAAATTTCGAAAACGTCGATTGCTGCGCGATGTGTAGCCTATTCATCGTGCCGAAGGTGCTTCTCAAATATTTTTCATTTCCTACAGTGGTGCTAATTTTTGAAAAATTTCAATGCGCCTTGAACTTATTGAATATGCAACATATTACGCAGCAATTGACGTTTTAAAAATCTCAAATTTCCTGGGGTGAACTAGTAAGACGCGAAAATCTCTATACGGTTGAATACTTTGAGAGCAAAATGATCTCCTCTTTCGAAAATTTTAACCCGTTTGGCTGTAACTGCCTCCAATCCGAAGATTTTCGGATATCATCAATTCGCTCCATGAAATTGGAAATTTCAGAAACGTCAATGCGCATAATTGGTAGTGCAAATTGAATGTGTGGAAGGCGTCACCGCATGAATTCGAATTTTCTTATAATCCGGTGACGCCTTCCACACGTCGAGTATGCAACGCAATAGACACTAATCAACATTTTCGAAATTTCTAATTTCCTGGGGGAACTAATAAAACGCAAAAATCTCTGGATCGGTGGGAGGTATAGAAATACGGTTTAAAATTTTGGAAAGTTACTTGGTGCGTTATGTGCTGCATGTGCGACGCGTCGAAGGCGCTGATACAGTATAGTTTTTATTTTTTCTACACTTTCCCGAATTGTTGAAAAATGTAGGAACACCATCAACACGTTGAATATGCAATACAAAACAAATCAATATGCATGTCGAAATTTCTCATTTTCTCGGGTGGGGGGGGGGGCTGGAAATACGCGAAAAACTTTTGATCGGAAACACCTAGTGTATTACGGTTTTTGAAATTTCAGTGACAGGAGGTCATTCCAGACAAAGAAAAGGTGAATGTGGTAACGTCTTCAATACCTACAGTATGCACACTAAACGAAGCAGCGGCAAATTTTCAAAGGCGGAAAATATTTTGAAAATGTTAATAAATAATGCAACTTTTTTTCTTTTCAGTAAATATTGGTGGCAAAAATTATTTAGTCCAAGGTGGCTACGTCACTTAACTCGCCTCTGGTATGAGCTAACAAAATTGCAGATTTTAATGATCGTCGAGTTTGAACACACGCAGAGTTTTCGATCAGTTAAAAATTGGCCAGGGACCGACTTTTCAAACAATATTGTGAATGAGAGCCTCTAAATTATTACGAGACATGTTAGATACTCGTATCGTATCGTGTGAAACCGACTATCGATACGTAGTCGGTATCGTTTCCCGATACGATACCGAGTAATACTCGGTCAGGAATCGTTTTATGATTAGCGCTGTATTTTAGCTGGTGGAGTAGTGATGCCTTATCAGTGATACTTGTTATCGTCAATACCATATCACGAAACGACTACCTGTCGCTACAATACCGAGTATATACTATATACTCGGTATCGGCCGATACTATTCGGTATCGTTATAAGCGATACGATACCGAATACCACATGAGTATATACTCGTATCGTGCACTGCTCTGGTACCTAGACAACTAGAAATCTGTTATCAGAGATTAATTATTACACTAATGTCAACACCATACAGAACCGCAACATAAACAATGGCTATATCGCGTATATTTTTCATTTAATGGACATAGAACCTGCTCACTTTTTCAGGTGAATATTACTGACCCGAAGTTCTACGCTTACACCAGATTGAATTCAAAACCACTAATTCTTCACCAGTGATCCCAAATACACGTTTTCAGTAGGTCCTTACAAGGTATTTCTCGGTACATCAAACTGGGAAACATCATTTCCCATCGGATCACGAAGGATGAACACGTTATAAAACATATTGTCTTCAACGAGCTTTTCAACTTAATTTCCTCAACGTCTTCGTTACGGTACGGTTGTTCTGGCTCGTGAACTCTGACTCTCTTCGTGCACCTTCACGTTGAGCAAACTTTTAACTCCTATCTGCCAAGTGAACCCGGTTTCGTCGGTAATGGCCGCGTCCACTTCCACAAGATACTGACCGCCAACCGTGAATCCTAGCAGAAACTCCGCTTTGAAGAAGTCCCGATGTGGTTTTACCGTTTGTGTCAACACCGGCACCACGACATCATTCATCTAAACAGAGGCCAACCGCCACACGCGGCACCGATTTAGCATCATCAGTTAGCTCGTGTAGAGGAACACGAAGCAGTGAAGTAGAAAAAAGAAACTATCAACTTACCTTGAAATCGTGGGATGTGCTAGCGCGAGCTGTGAGCTGGGTGGTCACCGTGAGTACGATTCCAGCTGCTGAGCGGAAAAGTGTCGGTTTATTACCATGCAGCAGGACTCCTTCTACTTTGATCGCCAAGTGAGTGCCACCGGTTACGGAAATGTGATCACTGCCTGGTCTGGGCTGAGGGGATACGGCCAGCTGAAATGAACGCGGCAATTAAACACGAGCCTAGCTCAGTTGGCAACGAAATAAACCATTTTTAAATTTCAATTTTTTCAATTTGATTAGTGACACCAGGTTTACAATAACCTAGCTTTGATAATATGATAGGGCGGGTCTACATTAAAGTACTAGAAAGCAAGAAGAGGAAACTAAATTCTAAATCCAAAGACAGTCAAATAAGCACCGAATTCGAGTTTTCATTAATGTTAAATTCGTATTAAAAATTAAATCAGAACTTCACCGCGACTTTGAAATTTATTCGCAAATGTGGAATTTCTGAAATAATCGCGTCATCGAGCAAAAAAATAAATTCATTAAGTAAATTAATGCGAAATTTACTAGAGAAAATTGTTGTATTACGTTTCATATCGAAAATGAACCGAAACGAAAACTGCGTAAAACTTTGGGGTCACCCCGCATCCATCTTTTTGTCAGTCAACCTGCCTGCCTGTCTGTCTGACATACTAACTGACCGAATGACTGTTCATCTGGTTGTATGCTAGCCAGTCAGTCCGTTAATGTGCCAATTGTCTTTCCATCCGTTTGTCTAAAATCTTGAAGTCTTTTTCAGCTGTGATTTTCTCCACGAAGAAGAGGATAGGGAGCTTCCTGACAAATTTCTTCCTACCGCGTTAATTTAGGTTTCACGCATTTTACAAGGAAATACTACAGCCTTTCTACGTAGGATGAAAAGTCTTTTGGTACAGTCAAGCCCCGATTATAATCAATAAATCAGGGTGTCTTCTGAAAGGAAAAATAAAAATTTACGAATGAAAAACCAAAACTCCACGCGATTTTACCATAAAGATATTCTAGAAGAAGCATTACTTTCCTACGACTTCCATGCCCCTTCCGAAAACCTAAAACTATTTCACGATTTACGTTAGCAGCCCTAACCGAATATATAAAAGGTAATTACGCAAAGTAAATCTACTCACGGTAACGCTAGTCGACTGCAGCGCCTGGAAGAAATACCTTGGAAAGCACATCGGCGACAAGATAATCGTCTTCGCTTGTTTCTTCAAACATTTCACGTGCTAATGAAAACAGAATAACATTATTACCCTAGTCATCTTCGAAGTTCGATTTCAAATTTGAAAACAAAAGATTGCGCAAGAAACATTCGATGTTTGAAATCCTCATCTGTGGATAAGAAGGGGAAAATCATTCTTTTAAGTCAACTTTGGCCTGCGAATTCATCGGTCCTAGAGAAGGAACGGAAACGTTGTTCTCGTCTTTGCTGAAATTTCGCCCCTTGGAACGAACAAATAACAATTGGAAAACTGAACACAAAAGATTTCTTCTCGCTGTAATACCCCTTCGAACACTTTCTCAATACAGCACACTAGCGTACCAACACCTACACAAGGACGTACCGAAGGGAAATGGCTAACTGAGGGTAAAAATTTGCAAACTAAGAAACTCTTTATTCTGAAGGCTGAGCGAGCAAATATTTTTTTTTTTACTAATTTGAATTTTAAAAAAATGTCTCAAAGTCTCAAATTTTCCAACTGAGGGCCACTGATCTTCCAACCGAAAACAATTCTTAAGCCTTGGGAGGAGAGGCTTCCGCTCCTCCCTTAAAACTAGAACATTACATACACATTTTTGTACACTAGCATGCTTTCGAGAAACATGATTACGCATTCATCATTCGGGTAACGTTTTGTATTTTCATCGTCGAAAATACGCTTACCTTATGAGTAACCATCTTAGGCGCCAAATTCATCGTTTCTCTTATCCGAGCCGCCGCTTTGCAACTGTTCACCATCAGCTGTAGTTCCAGCGGACCTTCTTCTAACCTGAAAATGAGTAAGGTATCACTAAACGTAAGAGGCGAATGTCGTACCCATACATGGTACATACATGTCGAGAAGGGCCGACACGAGGTAAGACGAATACACAATAAAAAAAGTCAGGAGAGCCCGACCGATGCCGTGTGACCATAAAACAAACGAAACAACGCGCTATCAACGACCCGCGCGATTCTTACTCGCAATCCAAGACCGTTTCTTCAATTTGACTGCTCGAGAACGCGATCAATTCCACGTTATTAGCCATAAACGTGCACATATACTGCAATCTACGAGACGTTTATTGAGGAAAAATGTCGCACCGTCTAACCTTTTATAAATGAAAACGAACAACGAACATACGAGCATACACAACGTACTTAATATTCGACGGCGCGGCGTGCGAGCACGCTACTACGTTCGCGAAATTAACGCGATCGCTTCGACCATGAAAAGAATTACAATCGCGCTATTCCGAAAGCGCCTGCTAACCATCGCGTCGTTTCGATCCCGGTTTCTCGAGTTCGAATGCCATTACAGGTGAACACTTCCGCGTTACAACTTTCGTCGGTTAAATGGGTTCTGATATGTACGATGTATTCGGAAGAAAGAAAAAAAGGATACGCTCTGATATTAAGTAACGAGACGGGATCGGCGTCGAATGCGGACTGATACAACTTCCAGTACATATCGGCGCACAGCTTCAGCTCCTTGGCTCTCTTACGGAGCTGCAACAAAACATCGGGAAAATACTCCTTAACAGATCAGAAACAGAAAGTTTGGTTACATGATTCCGAACGAGAATGTACATTCAAAATGTAATAATGAAAGAACACCGACGCTGAAGTCTGCGGGTAATCCTTTCCACGGGCACATTTAATAAAACACCCACATCTACTCCCCTCCTCCTCCATTAGTCTAAAATACTCCGATAAGCAGTTCGGGACTGAAACAGGCCAAGAAGGCTAACAAAAATAAAATGTGGAAAACGTCGGAGAATAAATCAGAATGTTTGACTCTAGAGTAGAGCAGCGACCTGAGGAAGCGGCAGGAGTATCTTGAGATTAGGCCGCTTTCGAATTTTTGGAAGTAATACAAATTTGGGGTACTTAGGGCCATCTTCCCGGGACCACATGGAGCCACTTCAGGCATCTACATACAGTGTGGTACAGATCATCACGCAACATAGGAAAATCCTATAGAACGCACGTTGATGTGTACCACTGTGGAAAACGTCATAATGGTACATATCAACACGCAACAGAACAGATAAGAAAATAGTAACGTACGTACACGATATGAAATTCCTTAAAAATCATTGGAAATTTTCCGAAAATTTTCGATGAAATTCTTCGGAGATCATCGAACATTCTTTCTGACAATTTTTCATAAAATTCTTAAAAACCATCGGTGTTTTCCCCTGAACATTTCTATGGAATTCTTCAAAAATCACTGGAAAATTTTCTCATAGGATTTTGATGAGATTTTTTGGAAAACATTGGAAATTTTTTCAAAGATTTCCTATGAAATTCTTCGGAAATAATCGGAAATTTTTTCTAAAAGTTTCCAACGAAATTCCTTAAAAATTGTTAGAAATTTTCCCGAAGATTTTGATGAAATTCTTCGGAGATCATCGAACATATTCTTTTTGATGATTTTTCATAAAATTTTTCAAACCATCAGAGTTCCCCCGAATGAATTCCTACGAAATTCTTCAAAAATTATCGTAAATTCTCCCGAAGATTTAAAAAAAAATTCTTTGGAAAACATTGGACATTTTCCCTGAAGAGGTTTGAAGAGATTCTTCGGAAATTATCGGAATTTTTTTCTCCAAAAATTTTAGATAAAATTCCTAGTCACCAAAGAATTTTTCCGATTTTTCTCGATTTTTGATTAAATTCTTCGGAGAACATTTTACCTGAAGATTGTTGATACAATTCTTCAAAAGCCTTCGGAGTTTTTCACCGAATATTTACTACGAAGTACGAAATTCTTCATGATAAAATTCTGCAAAACCATCTGAGTTTTCCCCGAATATTTCCTGCGAAATCCTTCAAAAATCATCCTAAAATTCGACCAAAATATTTAAAAGAAATTTTTTGTAAAACAAGATTTTTGAAGAGATTCTTCGGAAATTATCGGTCTTTGTTTCCAAAAATTTCCGATTATATCCGGTTCCTTCAAGACCCAAAATCGGAAAAAGGATTAAAATTACCTAACTTGGAATAAAAAACTAAACAAAGTGTCACAGCAAAATTTAAATTTCTTCCTGTCATGGGTATACTTTTGTTACGTTTTTTGTTATGGTTTTGCTCAAGTATATCCAGTAGTAAAAGCATGTAAATGCTACAAAAAAAAAACCACACAAGCAAACAAACATTTATAAAAAATGAAAAAATTCAAATGAACAGTTTCAAAATTTACCGACTGTCAAATTATTGGGGGGGCAGCATAGTTTCGTCCCTGCCTCTTTCGAATGCACCCGAGCGCGTGTCGGTATCTGTCGCCGTTCTCGAGACCGCCATTTGTTTGCAAGCATGTTGCCACTCTTTGGGTATTCTATGAACCTTTATCAGCATTTTGACGCCTTTACAACCACAGAATGTAATTTGGATACATTTTAGTTTGGAAACCTGTGCTTGTTATGTGATTTTACTGTAAGTTACCCATATTAAGATGTCTTTCTATTGTCCTTTCTTATGTGAATCAAAATTAAGTCCATGAGTAAATTTGGTAAAGTTTTTTGTAGTCAAAAATACATGAATATGTTCTTTTCTGTCGGGCCAAGGCAACAAATGAAATAAAATAAACTTTTGAAATGAAAATAGTTGGTGTAATGCAAAAAAACAAATTTTCCAAAATGTGTGCATCAATTTTTCGGAAGAAGGGGTGGGAGAGGGAGCATGATAGATGGAATAATCAATTTTCATGGTTTAATAAAGCAGCCATGAATCACACTATACGTGGAAACAGGAATAAACATTTATCCAGAAGCTTGTGTGGCGCATTTGAAAGGGGTGAGGGAAGAGCAAGAAATAAATTATACCTATTTCTACATTTCTGGAAACTGAACCTTTTGAGCTAAAAGATACACAAGATCACGAAATGCTGATTCAAATTTTTTTATATGAGCTGGTATTCCCAGACACAGTTGAATACATCTTTTGGAATTTGTTTGCCGCATGCAATAAATATTATTATTATTATATTATTGTCATTATCATTTTTTGGTTAGGGGATACGTTCGAAATTTTTGTTTGAGACCATTTCAGGCTAAAAAAGCATGAGAGAGCTTCATTAAGAAGGAGACAGTAAATGGCCGTGAATTCCGATTTCATTTTTAGTTTAGGGAGATGTGGAAGTGACAGCTCATTCAAAGTTTTTCTCCATTTTTGAAATGAAGATAATTTGAACAAAAAAGTATCGTGCTCTCTGGTAGAAAAATTAAACGTATGCCGGACAAAAGAATCAACATGAGATAGAAGATAAAAAACTTTTTCCTTGAAGTGCGCCGATTTTTGGATATTCTCCCAATAAAGATACCCTCAAAATATCAAAATAAATTTTTTTAGAAACATACGTGCTGTATTTGAAAAAAATAAAAGAAATGACAGATTTTTCATTTTTTTTTTGAAATAAGAATATTTGAGGGATGCTGTCTCAAAACGCCGCAAGTTTATAATGCTCCATTGTTCAGAAAACTGTCTACGGATCTCTATTTTGATCATTTTTGACAATAGCTAGGCTCCATCTTAATGGATACGAATTAGAAATTTCATATTCAAAACTAAAATATTGTGGGCTCAAGATGCACTATTTTTTATCATAAGATGTGAAAAACTATTCGTAAATTCGTGCGGTTTTTTTTTTCTTCTCTCCTTAAGCGAGGATGAAGAACAAAATGGATTTACACTTTTTTATTCTGAATGGAGCTGTTGGGCTGACGATATCGCTTTTTTCATCATAAGATAAAAATCCAAAAGTGGCTCAAGAGTTGAGTACTTAGAGAAAGAGGACAAATTTACTAATTTTTTTTTCTTCTTTGCCGGAATACATCCTCATGGGGTCACCTCCATACTCGATACAGCGCAACTTGCATTTGGTTAACACATCTATCTATCTACTAGAGTGTTTGTTCGTCTGACCATCTCATATTTTTCTAGTCATTTGTCGAACATGGAAAGGACTCAATTTGCCGTATAAAAAGAAAACTCACGGGAGAAAAGGTGGTACTCAACAGAAAAGGGTGTTTGAAATACATAGTCCGCGCTCCCTTCAAGTTAGATCGTTACTTTAATGTACCTGTTTCAACAATAATTTAAGTAAAAGTAATGTTTAACTGTCCGTTAGTCCGTCTCTGAATTATCAATTCATAAATAATACCGAAGTTCGACATACCTGATTAGTAATTTGACCGTATCGCTGAAGATCATCTGACGTGTTCGGCAGTATGGTCGAAGCGACAGCAGGCGGCGGGGACAAACAGAAACAATTACATGTGGCTAAGAGTAACCAGAAATAGTGCAGCATCTCACAGCGTAGTCTGGTGTACTCCGTTTGGAATGTCAATGAGAAAGCCGGCGTACTAGCAGCCTGTAAAGGCGACGGAAAAGTATAGTACAGTTTACTAAAACGATAATCGAATAAATATAGACAGTGTGTGGCTCGATTTCAAGGTAGTAATCATTTTAATACAGTTGTAGAATTGACTGTCAAGTTGATATAGTTTGCAACACCGACAGAATTAGACAGGCAACAGAATGCCTATGTTTGCCGACATTAAAATGTGAAGTTGCGTGCTGGATCAGCTTTCCAAGTACTACTTGATCATACTCGTACATGTACCTTACAACCATACATGAAAAGGAGAAAAATGAGACCAGCCACAAGTTCTGAACTTCATATTTCCGGTTCAATATAACTTTCTATTTTTATCGCTTGGCCTACGTAAAATTAGTCGTGTTTCTTGATCGCTGAACAGGTAGACATCAAGAAATCACTCATCGCCTTTGAGATTTTCTATCATCGCGAAGACACACGATATATTATGATAATAAGGTTTGTTTCCAAAGTGTACACTGATTAACTACAGACGTACTTTAAAAGACGAAGTCGCTTTACAATAGTTGGTGATACTGTTACCGATGCGGTTAATTAGCTTGTCGGATTTGCGCAACTGTAAATTTGCCTCGGCGATACTGATTTCCTGCAGACCGGCAAGCCAGAAGTGTAGGTGCTCGGAACTTACTCGATCCCTGATATTACTTGTAATGCGGTTGCACGCACCGAACTGACCATACCTACGTTCGAAAATGTAACATCATTCATTCCAATATATAGGTTGAAGTGAAATTGCTCCTGTAATATTAAATGTTATAAAATTTAAGCTCACCTAGCCGCGGACCTCGCTATTTTATAACAAGTCCACAAGTTACTGTTCTCCACTACAATGTCAACCGTGTTTCTCATTTCATCCGACTCGTCAAAGCCAGCTGAACTTTGGAAAAGTAACGTACATAGCATCGACTGTAATTGATAAGAAAAAACAGGGTAAAAGAATTTAATTACCAAAATAAATAGCCAAACGATTTATGTTCCGACCACATACATCAAGTGAACAACTCAAGGCATTTCAAACGATAACCAAAATGCAGAATTACAAGTTGAAACAACTAAAAGAAAGATACCTTCGTTTCGGTATGGTTGTCGGCACCTTTGTTGCTTATTTTTTTGAGGAAAAGGTAGATTTCATTTCTGAAAGATCTGAGAGCAGCTGGTTCTAAACTTCCGAGGGCGCATAAAGCTTTACACCACAACAAGCTGGTATTAGCTGCAGAAAACAATCAGAATTGACGATTACGCGGTACTACATGATCTGACTCCTGGTTAGAATCAATCGCTGCTTTACAATCAAATACCTCGAAATGGTTCTAAAAATACATTTTAAATTTAAAAACAACGAAACGTATATGTCGATGACTGAGGAAATTCGAAAGTTTCTGAGACATAAAGTGAATGATACTCCTTTGTTTGGAAACTTATCCTGACTATAAGAGATAAAAAGGGTGAAACTAATAGTATTTGTGAGGAGTATGTACAAGCATAAAGCAATCAGTCACCGTGAAACAAATATCAAGTCAAAAGAGCAATTTTCAAAGAAAACTAGAAAAAGGCGAATATTTTTGTGGCCTTTACTAAAACTGATTTTAAAAAACTGCTTTCGCGACGACTTTTCGGCCTTTGGCCGAAAAGCACTCGGAACTCGCTTCGCTCGTTCCTCGCAGTAATACCGAAACGTACTCGGAACACTGTCGACACGTTTTAAGTGGTAAACGTTTTAGAAAACGCAAATGTCGACAAGGACTAGTGGTATTCGGCCGAAATGTTTAAGGCCATTCACGTTTTAAAAAACGCAACTCTCGACAGAGAATAGTATTATAAAAAAAAATATATAAAACTACCCGGCTATCAAAATTAGAGTTCGTATAAATTTGAAATCGATACATTCAAGGCGGAAACGTGTAACACCGAAACATTTGTATAATACAACAGAACTACGCGGCTATCAAAATTCGATTTCGTATAAATTAAATCCCAAACAACATCGAGTACATAAGTCGCCTCGCGCTTCTTATGCTGAACTTAAATTGAGGAAACTCGTGAACGACTCAACCGATTGTTATCAAACTTTCACCAATACAACTTCGAGTACTTCTCTATAATGTACCAAAATTTGGAATCAAATGATTCGATAGTTCCTGAGATTTTTGTGCCACAAATTTTGTCCTCAAGGAAAACTCACGAACGGCTCGACCGATTGCCTTCAAAAGCTTATTTTAACAACTTCGAGTACTTCTCCATAATATACCAAAATTTGGAATCAATTGATTCAATAGTTTCTGAGATTTTCTTCCCACAAAATTAGGGTGTATATATATATATATATATATGTATATTACAGTCGTGTTCTAAACACTCTGAAACGCAAAAAAAACATTGCCCCCGCCCCCAACTTCACAACTGTGACGAGTGTAATACCTCCCTTTTCTTCGAAAAGTCGGTAAAACTCCCTGTAGAGCTGATCCCAATATTCTTCACAATTACCGGGAAGCTCCAAATATTTTTTTAATCTGCTGACCATGTCTCAGTCCCTTCAAAAATAGAAGGAAAATATATCAAAGTACATAAGTCAAGATAGGTTGCTTGTTCATCCGTTTGAAGAAGGATCCCTTATCTCGACAGCCTACAGGCCGCCTGCAGACACCATTCACCATAAAAACATGAAACTTGGAAGGTGATGTCTCACCGGAACTGCCTTATCTGATCTCTCTCAATTGGGGAAAATGGGATAAAATTAACGTTTAGGGTCCTATCGGCCTACTATGATCTAAAATATAAATTATCAAAAAAAAAAAAAATTGAAGCCCCTCAAATTTCTCGTAAAAAATGTCTCTCAACAGTTTCTTCGTAACTACCTCAGACACACTTTGGACAGGCAATGGCACCACATTAACAAAGCTCTAATGTAATTCGTGAAAATTTAATCATTCCTCTTCCGACAGGAGACTATAATTTTCAACTTATAAATATTATCGAAAACGAATTTATTGGCCTCGAAACCCACTGATTGACATCCATAACATATTTCAAGAAAATTTCATATTTTTCTACTTTTCTCACGGCCATAATATTTCCAAGCTGATTTCGGACAGTTAACTAAAATGAATTGAGTAACATTAAATTCTCTTAAACAAGCGGATTTTATGAATCGTACTCATCGAGGTTCCAAAAGTTCCGCCTTAAAAATCGGCGCCTCACTGCAAGAATAGTCAAGTCACATTAGTTGGCATAAACTATTACTTTTATATGCCACCTCATTCTAATTGGTGGGGACTGATTGTATGACTAAAAATGTTATTCAACCATTGTTTGCACTAGATCGTTCAAGTGCTTTCTAATATTTAGAGAAGATAACAACTTTATGAGTGGGATATTAAAGGAGAGGATGGGAAGAAGGATGAAAAAATACCCAAGGCTAGATGGATTCGGATACAGGAAGGCGGGTCAGCAAGTAATTATCATCACAATGTTTCTGGGTAGTTGGAAAAAAATTGTAAGAGACCTTTTTTCAGCAGGTTATCTAAACAGCTTTCTTTTAGAATATTAGCACATAACATTTAATATTTTAGGCCAACAGGCAGCTATAACTAAGCTCAGATTTTAATCCGCATCCTCCATTGTGATTCAAAGAAGTCCGATGAATCTTGAAATTGATCTTCATACTCTTCAGAAGTTATACAACAAATTTCCAAGTTCACGATGTTTATGAAATAGTGCATCAAAAAACTTAATTGATACTTACTAGGACTTTGCAGAAGACTAGAAGCAATAAGATTCACAAATCGAGAACAGAGTTCTTTGCGTGCGTAACACAACGCGACCGTATTTTGCAGGGCTGATTTGAGTACACTTTCTGACACTTTATCATTGCTATCACTGCAGGATAGAAAGAGGAAATACGATTCTACGCAGTTCACATACTCTTCCAGATTATCTAGCAGTCCTTCCGTGTAGCTGCAAAAATTCTAGTCACTTTTATTCGTTCAAAAATACGGTTGTTAGACTACATTAATATTTAGTTTTTTAGTGAAGTCAGTTATCATAGTACTATGACCGGAGCTTACCAGTAGCAGGCAATCTGAGAAACGATTTTCACCGCTTTACCAGCGACAACGGGATTATTCGACACCGATGTTTCGTAACACAGTTCCATTAATGGCGAATCTGCAATCCCGATTAACATCATTATTGCAAATGACGAACGGTGCTTGATGAAAACACTGATAAAACTAATAGTTAGAATAAACCAACCTATTTTATAATACATTTGGCATACAGCGGGAGACTTCGTTAATATAATCAAAATATCGAATATGTAACCGGTTAGCTTTTCTGATTCGGTGTCCCCCGCAACTGTGATTAAATCAGCTACTGCATCTTCAGACCAGTAATAGCTACCGTTCTTGGCTAATGTATAAAGCCCAGATAACGCTGCCATACGAATTATCCAACGAGGCTCTTCGGCAACATACTTGACCAACAATTTCACCTATGAATGCACGCGTATACTTCGAATACAGAATTTGAATCGAACAAAAGTTACTGCAGAAGTGCTTAAAAGGGACATTCGGAAGTTTCACATTAACCACAATGAAGCTAAATCAACAAATTCAACTCCCAAGTCGATGAATTAAGTTTACCTGTTCGGGTATATCGACCAAAGTGGCCGCAGCCAGTTGCGTAAGAGTTTTCAGGGTAACCAGCACGAAATCTTGAGCGGGATATCTAATCAACAAGTCGGTGCACAAACTACGAACCTACAACATACTGTTACGATAAATATATCAAGGAATAGCACGATACGAAGCTTCTAGTACAATTGTATTTACCATGGCTGAAGTAGCTGTATCATGATGCATGTGTTGCAAAATTGGTATCAACTGTAGCTTCATGTGTACCGGCGTTGTTAAACCTTGAATCATGTCCGATATTTTGTTACACACGCTCACCGCGAATGATCTGAAATGAATCACCAATTCCAGTGGGTACGTATTTCGTACAACACAACCTAGGAAGACTATTTTCGAACGTAAATATACTTAGACTGAGCGGCGAACTGCACAGCAGCATATATAGCGGCTTCAACTTCGACAGCATTATGCGAATCCAAACAACTTCGTATGCTATGATGAACATTCTGTCGTTCAGGAATAATACCAGCGACGCTACCCAAAGTTCGCAAAGTCAACGCTCTAGCTACCTGCAATCAAAAGAATGACTATTTGAATTTCTCAACTTACAATTTTCAAAATTTAAGGTCACTTTCGCCAACTAAAATTCTTACGGGATCGTTCGAGTGAATAACACTGAAAACTCGACGTATGAACTCATCGACATTTATAATCTTGTCGAAATGTTTCTCGCTCTGTTGACATACCTTCACGATCCATAATCTTAGGAAGTTATTTCTATAAAATAAAAAAGTCAATATTACAATACAAACGTAATCATTAGTTCACTAGTTAGGCACGCGAAGAGAGATGTATGCTTGGCATCATACCCAACGCGAAATACATCGGCTAATTTTAAGAATGAAGAGTTGATCAGTATCGGAAACGGATACTTCTCGAATAATTTCGGGAACCTGACGATCGCTTCGCATTGTTCACCAATTTTGTTGGATCTGAGACCTGAAATCAGTGGGATGTAACGTTAAATGAGAAGTCCATAAGACTGGTAATGTTGTTTGTCAGTGAGAAGCAAAACTTGATAATGAAAGCAAAAATACCTTTGTCCAATTCGGTCAACGCTGAATTAGCATCCTGCTCCGGTTCACCTAATGTGCTCTCATTCAAAGTGCAAAATCGCAAACTAGATACAGACATTACAATGAAAGATTTGACATACCAAAATTTTGAAGCCTGCTTAAACTCTTAAAGATGAAGCGGTCAATTTGAGAGAAATTTCACTGAAGGCCCGCTAACCGCTACGTTGCTTATCATCGAAGCTCATCAGTTATCATTCAAGTGTTTCCTATTTCTCTCCTCCTCCTCCAACGAAGTATCAACACAAAAATAATAATAAGAGATTTAAGAATAAAAAAGGTCCTTAGCAGTGGACATCTTGGGAGAAATAAGATCTTTTTGATTCCGAAATATGCAGAATGCAAAGCTGTAGAGCTGCAGCCTAGTTCACTTCAGATGTTAGGGCTCTATAGTTTCACCTGGGTATACTAAGTCGCCATTTTGGTTCATACTGCGCCCGTGGATGCCGAATCCGACTATGCGGAGCGTACCGCGTAGTCAATTCGGCATCGACGGGCGCAGTATGAACCAAAATGGTGGCTTAGTATACCCAGGTGAAACTATAGCTTCGAAAAACTATAGAGCCCTACAGATATTAGCGCTTCCAGCGAACATTTTGTAAAACAGTAACGTAAATAAACAATGAAATTGCTCTATCAGAAAATGTTACGAAAACTTGAGAAATGAAAATGAATTTGTTTCTTTGTAAAAGTCGTCGCTTATTTTATTCTCAATAATCTGAGTATCTGCGTATAACTGCAAAGTGTATGGGTGCTCAGTGATAAATTTTCTTCGTTCTTTGATTTACCCCTACATCTTTGTGCTCGCAGGTAAGCTGACTAGTGAAAATTTACGTGTGCGCCCTGTTATCTCCTGAGAATAATGACCTCTCATCGATTTTCCCTACTTCAACGAGGGGTGTGACCGAACATTAAAGACGTATGGAGCAGTTCATGAGGGTTGTTTCTCTCCTAATAACAACACGGCAGACGTAACTTTTCGCGAACTTTTCGAGTGTCATTCTTCAACTGGTATTGTCTCCGCTAGGACGATCATATTTGCACATTCGAACTCGCAGTTTCGTCTTTTTTTCCCTGTCTTTCCGCGTGAGTACCTGCGGCAAGATTGCTCGTCTCCACTTTCCAGACGAACATCGTCGTTCGAATTCATTGCCCTTTGTGCTACACTCAGAAAATCGATTCGACATTTAATACTGAATTTGGCGCTCGTGTTTTGCAGTTCGTTGAAAGTTGGAAGACGTCGAGTGAAAACCGTCAATAATGGGCAAAGCCTTGCCCTACAAAATTGTGGACCGAAGTGGTCAAAATAGATATGGACTAGTAGTATCGTCATTGCAGGAATTGATTAAAAAAGGTGAGCGGTGATTTTTTTAGCGCGACAATCTCTCTGTATCTTGGAACGAACGTAATTGAGCTTTTTTTTTGGTTTTAGCTCAAGAAAAATTCGGTATAACTTCGGGTATGAAAATCGTTTTGGAAAGCGACGGTACTGAGGTTGATGAAGAAGAGTACTTCAGTACATTGGAGCAGAATACGTGTTTTATGATTTTGAAAAATGATGAAGATTGGGTCCCTCCGTCGGAGTATAATTATTTGTGAGTATTATGAGCTTTTGTATTGTGGTTTTTGGCTTGGCTCAGCTTCTTGTATCGTCGAAATATTCCTGCAAGAGTGAACAACTGAACGTCAGAAAAATGAATGTTATGTGATGTAAAATTCGAGCTGATAGTGTAGAATAGCGAATTATATTCTTCAATCTTTTTGTAAAATTGTTAGGTAAATAATTATCCTAGAAGTTTGAAGACATTCTGGGTAGCAAAAAATAATGATAGGGAGGGGGAGATTGTAGTACATAAAATTGTACTCTCTGCTAATAACTTGATGTTCATCATGTATGGAAGTAAAATCTCCAATTTTCCTTTTCATCTTACACAAATGCATTCTCAGTTACTAGTAGGAAACCCTAACAAATTAAAATTGCTGCTCCTGTCAATTTTTCCTGTTTTAATACAGTAACGTAGATAGTATGAATATTGAAACGTTTGATTACGTAGCGACTTCCTTCCAAGGAGGACCAAGAGCTAACTTTTAAAAAAACTAAATCACACTATTGAGAATTTAAGATTGAAAAATTTAATGAGCCAACGGAGAGCGTTGAAATCCAGAAAACTGACCTTTATCTGTTGTGGGAGGAAATAGATGGGCAAAAAGTTAGCGAGCTTAAGAGGTAAGCGCTGAACTTCAAATTCTTTTTGATCATTAAGATTTCAAAATTTTGAAGAGGGAAACAAGCAAGAGCTCAAAAGCAAAGCAGTAAGATGCAGCTTCTTTCTGAAAAATTGAGCTCCAAATTGATTTAGAGCTGAGCGTGTTAAGCTCTTGAAATTTGGTGAGCTTATAAGCCCTCCAGGAATGTAAGACCTTAATCACCTCTGTTTTCCTTGGCTTTTCTAACTTTCTTGCGTTAGTTTATTTCATTTAAGATAGTTATTTTCTTTCTTTTCTTGTGTCCCAATCCGTCAACGTATTTTATCCCCATCCCTGAGTAATTTTCCTGCTCGTTCATGCGTAGACCATGTTTTTTTGTGTTTTTTTTTTTTTTCTAAATTATTCTACATCGTAACTTTTAAAAATCCGAGACAATCGTAACAATCCTTAATTTAATATCCTTTTACGCTTTCATTCGAAAATTACCGGGACTTGTTTCGTTCAATTTACCAACCCGTCGTAATTAAAACATGAAAAACCTTCTAAAACTGGCAGTCCGTTTATTACGTCTACGCTGAAAGGTGCAGTAGAATACGCTTCAACTCACCCGCATTTTACGAGCTCAGGTCGTCGTTAATGTCTTGCTCGTTAACAGTTCGCTGTTTAATAGTTAATTTTCCGTTCCATAATACAAAATGTCTGTTATTCCGAAAGTTAATTATTATTTTCTTGTGGTAGCAAAAAATACGAAAAAGACGAAGTAGACTATGGTAACAACGATTTGGTCCATCTACTCGGACGTATACGAAATGACGTCGGCTACATTTCGATGCTCGGTGGTAAAGAATTAGAATTGTTATCCGACATGGATCCAGATAGCCTGGGCGACATCATTCAAGATAAGTAAGGTTTATATTTTATTTATCAACTTTTTTTTTTTTTTTAGGAATTAGCTTTGTATGTCTGTTGACTGCATAACTCATCGGAGACATATTGTCTTTATTTCAGAAAGTTCCTTGAAGAAATAAAAGAAGCGAGTTGTCGGTATCTGAACGATCGGCGAGATGCTAAAGAGGCTTTACGATTGCTGAAAATGTACCACGCGGCCACCAACAGCATGATAGGTCGCGGCTACACCAATGTCACCTCGAATGGAACCTCTGCTAATGAGACGGTGCAATAAGAAAACGATTTTAATTACTTTTTCCATATAAGAATACTGCCACCAGGTTTATTTTCTCAATTTTTTAAAATTAATTTTTCAGTAATTTATACGAACGTTTTATATTTGTATTTGTATTCTAACTCTTTTTCGATGTCATATCCGTCATATCAGTTTCGAAGTTGCATTTCAAATTTGAAATAGTTGGGAAACTGCTGACGAAGGGATTTATTCGTTAACTTGGCTAGTAAGAAGTTGCATTTTATAATCAGCAGTGATAGAGCTGTAAAAATTTAACGACCCGATCATTTCGCATGCAGTTTAGTAGTAGGTATTAAGGAAAATCGATATGTTCCGTGAATTTTTCCGAAATACCAGTTTATGGGAATAGTCGACGAATTTTATTTTAGTCGGGCTTTCGCTACGAAGTTCTGAATGTCGTCGTTAAATGTTTTTTAAGGCTGTTTTAGGAGTGGCACTGTTTTACAAATTTATTCCGTCTACTATAGTCAGTGAGGCTGTTTGCATACGTAATTGAAATACAAAAATACAGGCTTTTCAAAAGCATCGGCTTACATTGATTCGTCGTTTGATGTAAAAACAATCTATAGACTCGTATCTTCATTGTTTTCACACCAAATGAAAGTTGGTCTGTTGAGATGATGCGGGAGAGGTGTCAGTATTTCAACTCTAAATATTACATCTCCAACTCACTGGCAATGTTCTCCGAAGACCTAGCAAAAAAGACTTTAGATGCTCTTGTTGTGAATACTTACTGCCCTTCCTGGGTGTTTTTTCCAAACGCTTGTTATTCATTTCCATCTGCATTAACACGGTATACCGATCATAGGATAACCGACTGGTTGAAAGTGAAGAAACAGTTCTAGGAAGAGAAAAGTGGACAAGAAGGGGTATCCTCTTCGTGAAAACACTGTGTAAACGTGGATATTGCTCGCTAAGGTTGCTGAAAACAGAGTTTTGTAGAAGTCATGAAGTGGACTGAATATTAACATTTGGAGTGTACACTCCTTATGGAAAATAAGAAGAGGCCTCGTAATTGAGATCCTGTTTTTAATACCACTGATGTTAGGGAGTTTCCAAAATCGTTGGGGGAAAAAAACGTTATATATAACATTCTAAACTGCCTACTCAAACTAGCATATTATTAACTTAACCGTTCAATTTCAGAGTTTCACTGAAAGTTGTTTTTTAACACGACTTTGAAAACTTCTAACACAAGTGATGCTGAAATTGAAACAGAGCTTCTGAGGACTCCTTCTCTCCGTGGTGAAAACAATTTGAAGAGCAATATTTCAAAATAGCCTATGTCTATTTTTTTTTTTTTCGAAACTCGTTTTATAGTGTCTTCTGGTAGAAGATATATGTACACACATTCATACACTGTCATCCTACCAATATTCAGGTCGGTGTTCTATTAGGCAACTTGAATGTCACTGTTGACATTGAAGAGGTTAGAATCAAAACCAGTTCTTGCCATTTTACTTCAACTGCGCAGATAGGCAAAGTACTTAACACGGGTGTAAGAATATCTCTTGCAATGCCTGAGAATGTGCTGTATGTATTACATACTCCACATTCACATGCGCAGCAAGGGATATTCCTGCACCCGTGTACAGTACTTTGTCTATTTCGCCCTTGGAGTAAAATAGAAAGTATCGGTTTTGATTCTAACCTCTTTATTACATATATGGTATACACAAGAAATACCACGTTATTTCATTCTCCTGTAAGATTTTGAAAAGTGGACAGAGGTCGTTTTGGAATATTGCTCCTCAATTGCCTCCCATTATCGAAAATTGATATTCTTGTGAAAACCTTTGATGCTGTTGTGTGACTAACGCTGCAACAATCCTGAGCGAGAATATCCACGTTTGTAGGTAAGTTCTTTTCTTCTTCTTATGTGGGCCGCACTTTCCATCGTTGAAGTTGAGACCATCCTTCACAGACGTCCTGCATTAAAAGGAAAGAGTATAAGAAGAAAAAATGAATAAGAACTGAAAACTTCGATTTTATTTGGCTAAACATGCGAATTCCAGTATATTCAATGATAAAACTTCGTATTTTCGTATGAATATTGTAAGTACCAAAAAAAGTGTAATCATCGTATTTGCTTCTTTCATCCCGTCGGGTTGGAATAGTTTATACACACTTCTCCTACCTATTTTTGTATTTTACTATAGAACAAATGTTCGAGACAGCCTTGTTGTAGTCTTTACGTACATATGTAGAGGTTTAGTGACCAATAATACTAATTCGTTTTCCTTTTATAATACACCGTCGACAAGAACGTCAAAATGAATTGCATGTACAGTGGCAGTTATTGTCAATGTGTACGCTGAGTCATTTGAAAACTTCATTTCATTGGCATTATGAGCACCTAACTCGCTAGTCTCTCCGATATTTCGATTAAACGTGTAACGAAACGTCGCACAATGGTCCGAAACTTCGAAAACATGTCTTGCCGTATCCGCAAGACCATATTAATGTCCCATGCTCGCGTTTTCGAAACATTACGTGATACTTCAGTTCAGTTATGCTCCCAGAAACTACCAAACAAAAAGAAAGGTTACCCTCTCCCCTCTTCTCCCCCCCTAAAAAATTTCTGGTTGGTAAGTTGGCAAAAATTAAAAAATTAAAACCTGTTTCTTCCCGTTGATTCGAGTATTTTCATTTGCAAACACTGTTAGGAAAATGAGAATTTTTTTGATTTGCTTGACGATATTAAAATTTTTCGTGAGTTGACTTCGAAAAAACTACGAAATCTAAAAGATAAAGACGCTTGATTTTGTATCGTCGAAAAGTTCCAGTTAGCGACATTGCATTCAGAATTTAAAAAATTCGGACCCCCCCCCCCCCCGATCGGTTGATATATCACGTTTAAGTCGTATTCTCTTCTTTAAATTTAATGCATCTTTATGTTGTATTTGACGTTGCTTTTCATTTTTTTACCTCTGAGAATAATTCTGAGGGAACAAACTGAGACTTCTGTACGAAGCTCATTTGTTAGCCAGCGGGCTAACCTGAATCTTCGAACACAGCCGTTTAAACATCAAATCAAGTAACCCGATTTTGTTTTTTAACTAAAAGAAAAACTAATTTATTCTCCCCCATCTCCGCGTCGTTTGCTTTTTGGTTCAGCTTGAGGAAAGAAAAAGCGTGAAATATAAGTAATGAAAAACACTTAAATTGGAAACCTCGTTTGCGATAACTTTTGTGGTAAACTAGTTTTCTTTCAGTATATTTTTTCCACGAATAAGCAGCGTATTAAAACGCAAAATTTTATTCATGAATAGCAGGGGTTTTGGTCGATTCTAAAAAGAGGAAAAACTAAACTTTTTGAATGGTCGCATTTTAGGGATATTGAATAGCCAATAGTGCGAAGACGAAAAAACTTGCACTTGGCTATTGGTCTTTTTTTCGTTTTCATCGCTTCGAAATGAATAATTAAAACTTAAAATGGTTGCTGGGAACGAGGTCAAGGTAAGCGCCGTTAAAAAAAAGTGCTGAAACTGTTTAATTCATTTTCGTGCAAGGAGATATATTTTCACTAATTTAGCAATCCCTCTAGGCTTTGTTATTATTCGTAACAGGAACGAGTAAAAAACGTTAGGAAACGCGTGAAAGAAAAAAAAACGAGCAGCGTTCTTATATTCTGTTCACTGTCATTCAATACCACCCGTTCAACTTTTAGATGCAAATGTCAAAAGTAAATTTTGTGCCGAGAACAAAGTATGGCTGTAAAGAGAATGAAAAGGGAAATGAAAATTACTCGGAGAGGAGCGTGACCGATAAGCATGCGATTGTTGCAAAAAGAATTCCGAAAATTGCGAATTTATACTTTTATTGTGTACCCGGCTTAGACTAGAATCAGAGACGTATCAAAGTAAGATTTTTAGAAATTGTGAGGCTATTATTTCTAGAAGCAAAATATCAATTTTTTCAGCGTCTACAGACATGTTGAAATTGGCGAGCGAGGAAGAAAGTCGAGATTTTTATAGAATGTGACATTCTTTACTACTGAGGATACTATCTGAAATCAAGGTATTAAAAGAAGGAGGGTTGCTCTTCTAATTGGGCGCTTACTCGATAAGAAATTGTTAACCGACAGGTAAAAAATAACGAAGATAGCAAAAATTAAAAAATAGTTGTTCTTTCATTTTAGTCTGCTGGAAAATGTTTGAGATTACAAAACAAACAAGAAGTCTGTCTGTTACTTCTTGTATCTGGTGAACTATGGAGATTTTTAGAATCAACGAGGAAGCATAAAATTAAGTTTCGCTTTTTTAATTTCATGTTAGTTGGGGAAATGCCGAGATCAACGCGTAACTAAAGAAAAGAAAAAGGTAAGGTTTTCTTATCTTGAATTTGGCCAGCTAAAGATTCGATTTTTCTCATTACAATAAAAAAAAAAGCTCTTTAATTTTGCAATTTGGTAAAATTTTCAGATCGATAACCTGAAAAAAAAGCAGTTTTACTCATAAACACGCATAGCTTTTCCCAAGTAAAGGGCTGAGATTTTCTCGCTCATCTCGATCGCGGATTTTTTACAGCGCAGCTCCACCCCTTCCACTCTCTGTACGTAATTAGTGAATTCCCTGAGTACTTTCAACATATTGTGGGGAAGGGGGAACCACCTCCTCAAGTCCTCTCTGTCTTCCTATTTGAGCTTATGGCTTACCTCCCTGTGCATCGTACCTTTTGATGAAAATCGTTCGTATTCAGCAAAAATGAAAAAGAACTTTGCTCTTTCAATGTTACTTGCTGGAAAACTTCTAGAATCGACGAGTAAGAAAAAGAAGAAAATTTTGCCAACTAAAGAAAATTCATTTTCCCCCTCCCTATACTCGTTTACGATAACTATCATAACGATAACTTAAAGGTCATTATCTCGTAAGGTTTCGAACTGTAATGTTAATCGATGTTTCCTCATTGACCGCGCTTGTCGACTTAGGTACTTTTTAGAAACCCTTTGGGTTGTTTTCGAATATATAATGTACGTGCGCGTATCTGTATAATAATATTCGAGAGAACGAATATACGCTGAAAATTGCTCATCTGCCGATTACGCACTCGGCGGGCTTTACTAAAATTACGTTATAAATGGCACATTACATCATCTCTGTATATTTCCCTGTCGGCGTACTGCCGTCAATTAAAAATATTTGATACCAAAAAATGGAAACGAGAAAGGAGGAAAAATTCTTCGAATGACGGAATTATTTTTCGTTTTACGATTTTTTTTTTTTTTTTTCCTAGCCATTTTGTCCACGTTTCAACATTCGTACTTTACAGCACTTTTATACGAATTTAATATTCATAGGAGGAAAAAGACTCCTCGTTATTTTTGTACCGAATTGTCTTTTTGTAATCGATCGCTTTTTTCGTATATTTGTGTTCATTTTTTTTTTTTTTTTTTAATTAAAACGGTGGCAGTATATTTAAAAAAGGTATGAAATTCTTTTTTCGTTTACCAAATCGTGAATGTGCCATTTTCCAGCTGTTACTCGTATAGTTTTATAGCGTTGTTCGTGTATACTCCGTGTTACTGTTTCTTTAAAAAATAAAAATAATAAATACATTATTGATGTAATTGAATATGGTGTTTAGTATTCTCAACAGAATCAAAGTGTTCTACATGTAAAAATCGTGAAAAGAGTGTATTGTCGACCGAAATAGTCTTGGCAGATGAAACGATTATCAAAAGTCAAAAGGGTCAATAGGAAAATTGACGTTTCTATTTTCATGAACGCATAAAAGAGAATTTTTTCTGAAGTTTCTAAGCTCGACCCCACCCCCGTTGTATAGCTATTTCAAATCTCTGATCCCCCTTCTTCCCCCAGAAAACAATTTCTCATGTGCGGTATCTAAGAGGTGAGGAACAGGAGAAGAATCCCCAGCTGGGAAGCTGTGGAGGTAGAAATCCAGGGTGGACTCTGTTCGCAAGAGGAAACACAAAAACGGTTTAGTTCTCTGAAAGTCGATGCTGAAGGTTACGCAATGCTTTTGGAAGTATTATTTTCTCGTTTAAATTTTTAAATACTCTCAAATGGTCGTTTTAAGGTGATGGTGGAATCCTGGGAAACAAATGGTGTCAATAAGGAGAGGAATGAATCCCCCCGATCAACTTTCTGTGCTTATCAAGTCAAAACATGGGTGAAATTCTTTTTTTTTTTATTCTTTCTTCTTTTCTTCAACAATTCCAAATGTGGGCGAGATTTCTAAAATTTGGGCAAAATGTTACAGATCCGTCACTATTTCATCTACAAGATTCTTACCTAACCCCCCCCCCCCCACCGAGAACTTATTCATACCACATCTGAATCTTATAGTAAATGCGAACGATTTTTCACATAGTCTAAATTAAGTCTAGTGAGATTCATAATGAGTTCCACCAGAAGCCCCCCCCCCTTCTTCAAAAAAAGAAAAATAATTTTAAAAACAATTATTTATAAATTTGAGTGAGTCTTAAAAAAAAGTTTTACCAAATCGGTATCAATGAGTCTGAATCAATGACATTGGAACGGTTGGAGGTACAGGAGTGCATTTGTACCCCCCCCCCCCTTTCTGCCAAAAATCTTGAAAAATATCATTTGCACCCTTGGCCCACTCCCCACTCTCTCAAAAATAATAATAATAAACCATTTAATTTCTCGTGTAGCCACGGAAGGAGCAATGTAACCATTTTGATCGTGAATGCGATTAAGAACAATATTTTTAGGTATTTGTGAGCATTTTTCATGTTGTCAATAACTCTCGACATTTAATTTTAAAAAAATAATAAAGATATAAAAATAGGTACTTATTTAGTGCGTTAGTTAGGGTACCATCTCTGCTCGCTGATTACCTACTTTCTCCCAAACTTCTCTTTTTTGGCCTCTATATGGCCATGTATAGTGACAAGGGAAAGGAATTAGCGGAGAGAGGTTGTCATATCCCCAGTGTTGACTGAAAAGTAGGGCAGCTCTCGGCAAAATTTACTCGCCAGTAGTGAGAAAGTAAAAAATTTTTTTACCCCATAACATAGAGCAATAAAAAATTCGGGAACATAGATAGCATTCGAGAAAAAGCAAGGTTGGACAGGATTTACAATCCTGCGAGATTTTAAATCCAAATTTCCAAAAATCCTGATTTTGTATTTCGAATTTCAAATCCTTCTTCAAAAAAGGTTTCGGATTTCGGATTCGAAATTATTGGCAAAAGATTTGTATTTTGATGATTCCAAAAGTAATTAAAATCCAAAAATAGGGTGCTTGTAGCGCTGCGCTGCGGCAAACACCCTAAAAATTTTCATTTCATCAATTTTAACAATTTACCATTAACTTATTGATATCTTGAAAATCAAACCTTACATTGTGATAGTTTATTAGTTTTACATCCTTTTTATGGTCATATTCTCCGAACGCGAGGGAAGCTCATTTGGTCACCTTTAGTAAGTAAGAAGTAAGAACGCCGAACGCAAGTCCTAAAAATTTCTATCTTTCACTACAGATTTTTGTATCGGCGGCCCAATTAAAAAAAAATCTACTTTTTACGCTCTTTGCAGTGATACTAATATCTCATTTTGTCAACAAATGTCGTTTGGGTGGTTTTTGCTTAACTTCGTTTAGTTAGCATTTTAGCGCTGAGCTACAGACAGGACTGCTTAGCCAATCGGAAGGGCTAAAAACTTAGCTAAAAGCTAACGTTTCCAAACGATTAACAGCTAACGTGGTCTCATTAGTTAGATAATGGCTAGCTAATTTTGGGCCAAAATCGATCGGCTAACGGTTAAAAGCTTCGGCTTAGCTAAGCAGCCCTGGCTACAGACAACAGAAGTTGTATACAAACATCCTCAGCCAATAGTAGATTGAAGACTGCGTGGGTGCTTACTGCTGAGTTACTGAAATTTAGAAATCAAAATTCAGATTATTGGATTTTGAATTTAAAATCCCAATTTTTTTGAAAATCAAGAGGATTTAGGATTTTGGATTTGAAATTCTTTTCTAAAAAGGATTTGAGACTTTGAATTCAAATCCTTTTTTTATCAGGATTGCGAATTTTGGACTCAAATCTTGGAGTTCCCAGATCTTGCCCATCCCTGGGAAAAAATAATTCGGGATATTTATTTTCGGGAAAATGGCGGTTTGGGAGAGTTTCCATTCGGGAAAATGGCTTCGAAAAAAATTGGCAGGAACCGACGATCTTGCTTTTTCACATATCTCGATCCAACTTCTGGGTCAAGAATAACGATGGGGTGCATTTCGTTAGACCTCCTGTATTTCAGTCAGCGTATTTATTGTAAACCCCCACCCTAATAGAAAAAACTTTCTCATTGCGGCCCTGTTAATCTCATCTGCCAAGATTCAAGAGTGGGAAGAGTGAGAAGCGTCGAAATGAAAATCAAGAATACACAATTCGATACACGCAGGCGGGCAAATGCTCGGCGACAAAGGTTTGCAGCTTTTCCTGCTTCGTGATCGGAGTATACCTGGAGAGTGGGAATGTTTTGTTAACAGCGTCGGTGAGCGCCTTCACCGTCGGTAATATATTAACATCCTGAAAGAAAAATAAAATATTAAAACGTCCGCTAAAGCTTTTTTATGCCCCGAGGGAGTTGTGTACCTTCGACAAATAACACGTAATTGGAACAGACTTGCGAAACATTAAGAAGTAAACGTAAAACGGGGCCGTATGTTGCCGCGGATATTTTTCGAAAACAATCTCCGGGCAACATTCTGAATAACATTCGTCTCAATTTTTAGCTGTTTTTCCAAGTATCGCGTATCTCTCAACGCATTTGGTATACAAGCGTAGCGTGGAAAAGGATGAATATAGAAAAATGAAAATGGAAATAGAAATGGAAACTGACGGATAAACTTATAAGGCTGAACATTCCAGAATGCGATGTGTGGGTAATACGTACGAAATTTGTATCGGAAATACGGGTAACTCATTTCACGAGGGCTGAACGTGACATGTTCTTATTTTTATTTATTTTTTATTCGCTCGTTCGTTCGTCGAAAATACTCACTTTTTCCGCGTTTATGTATTCCGGCAGCGACCTGACCTTAAATTCGAAATAATCTTCGCTGTAGTACTTTTGCGTCTCGTCGCTCATACGGGACCACATATCCCTCGCGTCGGCCAGTATTTTTTTATCATCGAACCAGGTGCCTGCATCAACACATTTGACACATGTCAGGTATACTCGTAAACGGGGTATAACCCTTTCAAGTGGTACTCCGTCGGCTAGCTCGGCCAGCGAGTAGGTACGAAAAACAATACGTACACGGCGAAACAAATGGAAATTTATGTGAAAACCGACCTGTCGTGTATGATCCCGGCTCGACAACCACCACATCAATACCCCATTTTTTCAGCTCCATTCGTAAACACTCGCTAAACGCTTCGAGGCCGGCTTTAACAGTGCACAGTGACGAGCGAAGCTCGGAGGGTATACGACCGGCGATGCTGGAGACGTTCACAATTCGACCTTAACACACGAGCGAAATTTTCAAGGTTACACAGGATTATCGATGGGATTTGAGGCGAGATAGGATGAAACTGCCTCTCGTTTAGATCGCACGAAGTGTGTTGGCTGTGCACGGCATTAATTGGGCCGAATACCCGATTTCGCCACTTACGTTGTCCTTACAGCTGCGACGATAGCTGTAAAATTATGGCGTCTCGTAATCCATCTATATATTTTTTCGATGAAATGTTAGTCCATATCGTGCTCAACAAAATGAAAAATGTCGGTAGCTCGATGGATGTCTGCGTTTTTCATACCGTTCCCTTGGGCCAGAAAAATTCTCGTCGTTATTAATCAATGTCAAAAATAGATGGAAGTTGAACGGAATTTCTAATAAAAATTCGTGTTCGAGGCTTTTCCGGATTGGTTCCCTAACAGGCGTGAAAACATAGTGAAAGGTATATAGGACCACTGTCCCTTCCCCTTTTCTAAATGTTTGCTCTCAACCCGACCCTTGGAATCCGGCCTTTCGAGCATTACCTCAGAGACGTTGGGGAGGTTGTTAGGGCTGTCTTAGCCCTCTTCTCTTCTTGCCGAAGAGCCCGGCCTAGGTCGAAATGTAGCGAGTTGCTACTTGGGCTCGAACACGAGACCTCCGGATTCCGAGACCAGCGCGCTATCCACTCGGCCAACCAGACCTCGGGTGAAAAACTAATATTGAAAACGTTTTAAAAGTGGTCCAATTTTATCGAGTTTGAAATGAAACATCGTCGAATTGCATTGGAATAAGCAGTACCACTGACTGATATTATCAGTGTTATCAGAGCACAATAACAGAAAACAAACAGACGAAATACACACCACTACACACGACCGCAACACACAACAACACGAATCAGTATGACCACATTCAGTTCCTAAACCTCTTTTTGAACACATTTAGTTGAATTTTTTATAGTTTTTGATCAGAAAAACTAGACGTGATGGAGAAAAATGGCCGACGGCACTGTATTTAGCGTTGAAAAGTACTCAAGAATCACCTCCTTAAAGGCGTTGTGCAAACAAAAAATTTCATTTTGTTCAGTAGTGCTATAATATACCGGGTGTTCCACGAAAGTTACCCTCCCCCATTTTTTTCCCAAACCGATCGGCGGATCTTTGCCAGACAAATTGCCATCTTTCTGCGGTAAAGTCTAGTTTCTCGAGGGCTTGAAAAAGTTTCTCCCCCATTTATGGGGGGGGGGGCTGTAACGTGCCACCAACTTCGGAGTCTTAAATGGAAAGGTATGCCTTTATGCACATCGCTGGAAAGGGCATATCCTGCAAAATACGAATCCGTGAAAAAATTTCAAAATTCATCAATTTTGGGGGCAAGAGGCCTAAAGATGACCAAAATCCGTCCAAAATTGAAGTATCATGACCCAGCAAACAGACTATCGAAAAGGGGGTTTTTGAGGTTGCTGATTACGAATGTCACACGGAAAAATAATCTCCGCTGATTTCTAAGGAATTTCACCGGAATTTTGTTGGGAAAAAATTCCAAGAATTTTCAAAGAATTTTTTTGGAAACGTCGGAGGAAATATTGGATGATTTTAAAGGAATTTCATAGGAAATTGTTGGAAAAAATTCCAATAACGTCCGAAGAATCTCATCGGAAATTTTTAGAAAAAATTTCCAATGATTTCCAAGATATTTCATCAAAATTTTTCAAGAAAATTTTTCGATACTTTTTAAAGTATTTCTGGAAAATACTCGGGCAAAATCTCTGATAATTTTTAAAGAATTTCATTGGAACTCGGGAAGAATCTCCGAAAAATTTTAAGGAATTTTATTGTAAATTGTTGAAAAAAATTCCAATAATTTCCAAAGAATTTCTTCGGAAACGTTGGGAAAAATCTCTAATAAATTTTAAGGAATTTTATGGAAACTCGGGAAAAATTTCCAATAAATGTTAAGGAATTTTATCGGAAATTAATGGAAACTAATTCCGATAATTTCCGAAGAATCTCATCGGAAATCCTTAGGAAAAATTTCCAATGATTTCCAAAAAATTTCATTAAACTCTTCGAGAATATTCTCCGATAACTTTTGAATTATCAAACGACTGGAGTATTCCCCCGAATATTTCCTGTGACAAGCTTCAAAAATTATCGGAAAAACTTCCTCGAAGAATTTTGATACAACTTTTTGGAAATTATAGGAAATTTTTTCTAAAGATTTCCGATGAGATTCTTCGGACATATCGGAATTTTTCCCAACCATTTCCATTGAAATTCCTTAAAAATTATCGGAGATTTTCCCCGAGTTCCGATAAAATTCCTTAAAAATCATCGTAGACTTTTTCAACAATTTCCAATGAAATTCCTTAAAATTTATCGGAGATTTTTCCGGAGTTCCGAAAAAATTCCTTTAAAATTATCGGAGATTTTCCTTGAGTATTTCTCAGAAATACTTCAAAAGTTATCGAAAAATTTTCTTCAACAATTTTGATGAAACTTTTTTGGAAATCATTGGAAATTTTTCTAAAGATTTCCGATGAGATTCTATGGACATTATCAGAATTTTTTCCAAAGATTTCCGATGAAATTCCTTAATAATCATATCCGAAATTTTTCCCGTTTCCAAAAAAATTCTTTACAATTTATCGGAGACTTTCCCGAGTTCAGAATTCTTAAGTATCGAATTCTTCACATTCGATAATTTTTAAATATGGAATTTCTAATTTCCGATGATTCTAAATTATGGAGATTCTTCCGATTCGATAAATTCCTAAATATCGAGATTTTCCGATTTCAAAAATTTTTAAATTTATGAATTTTTTCATAGTGAAATTAAAAGATTTTCCTACCATTTCCGATGAAATTCCTTAAAATTTATCGGAGATTCTTCCCGAGTTCCGATAAAATTCCATAAAATTTATCGGAGATTTTCCCCGACGTTTCCGAAGAAATTCTTTGGAAATTATTGGAATTTTTTTCCAACAATACCGATGAAATTCCTTAAAAATCATCCGAGATTTTCCCCAAAGTTTCCGAAGAAATTCTCCGGAGATTATCGAACATTTTTCTTGACGAGTTTCAATAAAATTCTTCAAAAACCATCGGAGTTTTCCCCCCAAATCGTGGCATTTTCTGTTGTCCGTCACGGCGCCACAGAGCACAGTAATGTTGCGTTTAAATCTGAATAGACGGCCATCGTGTGCCCGCTTATTCATTTACCACGCAACATGCCGGATTTTCCTATGATGCAACGAAAACTGAATAACCCTGTATGTCCTGTAACCCCAAAATGTCAAAAATTTGTGCTTGACACCACCCTTCTCATTCAAAATTCGGATTTCGGGGCCCTAGGATGCGCTGGATGTAGGAAATCACGTGATGAACCCAAACTTTTTTTCGCACAGATTCGTTTTTGGGGGACGTTCACTTTCCAGTGACGTGCATACAGCCATTTGGATAATCTGCAATGAGAAATTCAAAAATTTGTAAATGGCAGCACGTTTAGGTATCTGATTTTGGATAGGTTTTGGCTAGGGTTAGACCCTGTCTCCCAAAATTGATGAATTTGCCATTTTTCTTCACGAATTCGTATTTTGGGGGAATTCAACGATGTGCATGAACCCACTTTGATAACTTGAGTTCAGAAACTCAAAAACTTGTAAATTAGAATCACTTTTGAGTCTAAAATTAAATTTTAGGGCCCTAAAACGGGTTGAATCGGGAGGAAAGTGTGACATTCGGAATCAGCGATCTCGGAAACCCCCTTCTCGATACTCTGTTTCCTAGGACATGATAGTTCAATTTTGGACGGATTTTGGCCATCTCTAGGCCTCTTACCCCCAAATTTGATGAATTTTGAAATTTTTTTCATGGATTTATACGCTGGAGAAAGTACCCTATTCAACGATGTGCGTGAAGCCACTTTAATAATCTGTATTCAGAAAGTCAAAAATTTGTGAATAGGAACCAATTTTAGGTTAAAAATTTGGATTTTAAAGCCCTAAACCGGGTTAAATCGTGTATTCGGAATCCGTGACCTCGAAAACCCTTCTTTCCATCGTTTGTTTGCTAAGTTATGACACTTTAATTTTTGATGGATTTTGGTCATCTTTAGGCCCCTTGCCCCCCAAAATTGATGAATTTTGAATTTTTTTCACGAATTCGTATTCTGCAGGATATGCCCTTTCCAGCGATATGCATAAAGGCATACATTTTCATTTAAGATTTCGAAGTTGGTGGCACGTTACATCCCCCCCTAAATGGGGAAGAGAATTTTTCAAGCCCTAGAGAAACTAGACCTTGCCGCAGGAAGATGGCAATTTGTCCGGCAAAGATCCGCCAATTGGTTCGGGAAAAAATGGGGGGTTAAACTTTCGTGGAACACCCTGTATTCAAAGGAGGTGCGCGTTGAGCGACAACTAGTATTGGTTCCGAGCTGGAAGATCGTTGATTCATGCCGCAGGGAATCTGAAGAGGCTAGCACAGTCAGCGATCCAAGAGCTCCAATTCGGTGCAACCGTCAGCCTCGACATACAGAATATGTTCAACACGATGCCATGGACGCGCATATTGGAGGCGCTGGAGAACGCATCAGTCCCCGCGTACTCACGCGAAATAATCCAGAACTACTTCCGTGGTCGGATAATTCTCGCGGAAACTGCTACAGGTGTGGTACAGCGGGAGATGTCGCACGGTGTTCCGCAGGGATCAGTTCTTGGTCCACTCCTGTGGAACATCGCGTTTGACGGCATTCTGCAAGCAGAAGTACCACCAGGGGTGAACATCATCTGCTACGCCGATGACACTCTGGTGGTCGCAATCGAAGACGACGTAGCCACGCTTGAAAGCAAGGTGAACGCGGGGCTGGATGCAATAACCAGTTGGATCGAGTCGGCCGGGTTGTGCCTAGAAGCCGAGAAGACAGAGGCGGTGTTGTTTACACGTCGTCGACAGTGAAACCTTCCTTCCATTCGCTAAAAGGGAGCGGAGATTGCGCCCTGTACAGCCCTGAAATACCTCGGGCTGTGATTCGATGGGAAGCTGTCGTTCAGAGAACACACGAAGAAGACAGCGCAGAAAGCGGAGAGAGTCGTAGCCGGATTAACCCGACTCATGTCGAACCTAGGGGGGCCGAAAGAGAAAAAACGTAAGCTGTTGGCGAACGTCGACATATCGGTCCTCCTATATGGGGCGCCAATCTGGTCAGACGCCATCGGTGCCAGGGAGAGCAGAAGAACCGATCTGGTAAAAGTCCAGCGGAAGGCTGCACTGAGGTATGTCAGTGCCTATCGCACTGTCTCCACAGAGGCAGTTTGCGGGCTAGCAGGTATACCGCCAGTGGAGTTACTAGCGGATGAGCGGAAGATGCCACCGACGAGCAGTGCGGCGCTGCGGATCAAGCGGGATATTAGGCAATCCATGCTTCGCACGTGGGAAGAGCGGCTCTCCCGCAATACCAAGAGAGAGTGGACCCGACTGCGAGTACGCGGGGCAAACACCATGGCCAGCTGGAACTTCTACCTCACACAGATGATGAGCGGCCATGGAGTGTTCAACGAGTATCTGCACCGGATGGGCATAGCAGAAAGCCTGCGGTGCTCGTACTGCGCTGCAGGAGGTCAAGATTATGATGCCTGGCACACTCTGTTCGCGAGTGCCCGGCATTCGACCAAGAGAGGGAAGAAGCGGCGGCGGCCTTTCAAAACGCGGGCCTTGAGCCGCTTACACCAGAGAACCTGGTCCAGACCATGCTGAAGAGCAGAGCGGGATGGGACCAGGCAGCTGCCTTTGTCAATAAGACGTTGGGCCGCAAGATGGAGCTGAAGTGGGAGAGACAAAGGCAGCGGACGCAGCGCCCTATGCCGGCACTCGCCATCCCACTAACATCGACGATGACGACGACGTCAACGATGTCCCAGCTGCCATCAATCGATGAAGAAGACGATCCGGCGCAACTCGACAGCGAAGAGACAGAAGAATAAGACGCCGTAGATTCGCCGCCGTGATGAGGCGACAGGAGAAATGGGGTAGCATCAGTAAGCCCATTCGGGGCGTTTCCGGAATAGGGGGTGTGCGATGTCCCAGGACCAATTTGGCACGTGTGCATCGTCATACGCCCCTCTATCATCGAATGTATGTAAATTCAGTAGATCTTAAAATTAGAAGCATATCAGACTGAAATACAGCACGAGGCTTGAATATATAAACATTGGGATTAGAGGATGCTATTTTATTATAATATCTCATCGCAGTGCAGAGAGGTATGTCCTCAATTTTCTATAAATGAAATGTGTCCCGTACTAATGTGTTCAATCGAGTTGGTACCCGGCGGGAAATCTTTGCAAGAAGTATAGCATCAAAAATTTTACCATGTGCAACGTCAACTGATAAAGCAATGAGAATAAGATACGTCGATTTTCCAAGATATCTATTTTAAAACCTGCAAGAAGTTCTTTGTAACTCAATTCGTGGGGCCCTTCCCCCTCCTGAGAACATTTTTTTTGCGCCGGTTCTAAATTTTGGAAAATCTAAGCAATCCTTACATAAGCATTGCCGCTTAAATCCTTAGTTAGCTTTAAAGATGGTATCCTCTTCCTCCCTAAGGGGGAAAATTAGAGCGTTTAAAATTCATCATAAGCTTTTCCGCAGTTCGAAATCCCGTGAGTTGACAGAATTTGACAGGTTTGTCATGTTAAACATCAACAAAAGTAATAAGAAGTTCAAATCATACAAAACTTCAAGTATTTCTGAAATCTTATTCACTCACTCAGTTACTGTTGTGAAGGGATAAAAATGATCCAAGTATTCGATAAGAAAGAGTGGGCAAAAATTACTGAATCTTAAACAGTCCCGTCCAGGATTACCTCCTGGATCCATCATTGCTTTTTATTAAATTTTTGAGAGTTCTCAATATTTCCGGTGGAAATTTCTCCTCTCAGTGGCTTAACACACGCCCAAAAACAAGTTTTCCTCCGAAATTATGAGAATATCAGCTATAGGAAGAACGTATTCAGCCAGAATTCTTCTTCGCTAAACTCTGGATAAAGAAAATCGGTGCTACTATATATTATGCGCTGTTAGCGTTACCTCGAAGACATCACGAGGAGGTCGGCTTACGTATTCTTCCAAAAATTAACCCGTACGAGGGTTTTGTCCGAATTTGTGGACTGAAAATGGGCCTTGTAAGAGTTCGGCCCTCAATGGGCTCTGTCCAAATTACATATGCGTAGTTCCCACATCGTCTTAGAACGCACAGAACTTTTCCGGACTGTCCTTCCGCAACATCTGCCAACAGAAGTGGTCGAGATGGGATAGTAGGAAATAGAGGGGTACTACTCCTCACTTTTTCTTCGTTATTGACAATTTTGAATCGAACCGATCTTTCAACTGCTTGCGTTTGTGCGTCAGTGTTCGGGTCGACGTAATTCTGTTGATGATTGACAGGCGCTGCTGTAATATTCATCTACGAGTAGAACCCGTACTGTAGCAGTGATAGTAGGTAGAACATGCTTACACATGACGCCTGTCGCTGTAGACCACAAAACTGCGGCGTAGAATGCATAATATAGTGGTACCAGAAGATCTTTCATTTTCTTACATTCGTAACTACCTCGAAAATATCTTCAGTGGGAGATTCAAAATAACTCACTGCGCTGTGGAGCATTAACGCAGGTCTTATGAAAATAAAAATGAAATTTGTGACGTTTTCTCAATTTTATATACGTCAATAAACAGGGAGGTTGATAATTACTTCCTAATCTGGTTCTCTACATTCAGAAGTCCGTTCTATCAGAATTTTTTCCATTTCCCCACCCTCAGATAGGTGCCATACACATCTGAAATTCGGAGATTCTATTCTTATTGTTTTTATAATGGATTTCAAAAGTGGCACCTCTAGATCATTCATTAACTCAGAAGAATTATCACGAGGAGGTTACTGAGTTGAAGGGTAAAGAATTAAAACTCGCATTTGCCATTTTACTTCAGGGGCGCAAATAGGCAAAAGGGATATCTTTGTTGCGCCTGTAAACGTGGATTATGTTATACACATCGCACATTCACAGACGCAGCAAAGATATTCCTGCACCTGTGTACAGTATTTCGCCTATTTGCGCCCTTGAAGTAAAGTGGCAAATGTGAGTTTTGATTCTTTACCCTTCAACTTTGCTTTGGTACCTACCTATCAATTTTAAAATAAATTAAAACTGAAGGTCTCGGTTGAGATGAAATTTTTCATCAAATACAATACGGAATTTGAAGATTTCTCAACTTTAATGTTAATCTAACCCTTATACAAAAATAGAGTCAAGTAGAGTGAAGTGCGACAGTAAGAAAATTAACGTACGTTAGCACAAAATGGATATCAATTCTGAGGTTCTGAGTACCGGCATCATTGAAGACTTTTGGTGTTTCGGTAGACTGTTAGGAAGCGAGTTCGAAGAAATTAGTAAAGAAATCTTTGCCCGAAATTTTGTCCAATAAAACTTTGATTTTCCTAGCCTAACTCGATGGTGCTGAAAAATGGAAATATATATTAGCTCTCACCTTTTGTTTTTCTGATCGAAGGCAAAAACAACTGAGTTATTCGTATCACACTCATCAAATTCGTTTCAATGGATCGCTTGTATACTTCGGTTGGAAGCCACTCGAACTCTCCGAACGCCGCCCATGTTGTGTTATTGACAATGGCCCACAAACCTGTGAAATAAGAAATGGTAACAATTAATCTGAAATGCGCAAGTTTTCACAAATTATCTGGCCTATCATTTTCTTGTTCTCCAACATGCGGTCGAATTGACATCGGACCAAAAGGGATCTAAGATCTTGTTTCCGATGTAAATACGAGTGATGTACAACTGTGCGGCCATGATAAGTCTTAGCAGTTTTAGTTTTGCACATTATTAGCATTACGGTAAAAAATTTCTCACTTTCATTTTACGTTGGTGCTCTGCTCCTTCTAACTAAACTACGAGTACCTACAAGGGTGCTCTGACCCCGCGTACCCACGGGAATTAGTGCGTTCCCTCTAAAGTTAGGGCAATTACTCTGGTTGCAAATCGTTGCCCTGCCAACTGTGCGATGAAAAATGTAAGAATCTAGATTTTCTTCGCCCATGTGAATGAGGAACTACATTTACATTTCAACGATATGTTCTCATTTGAAATCAAGAAGCAGACAGTGCATTCCAGCCTTCTTCGAAGGTAAGAAGGTATTTTTTGATCCTTAAAAGTCGCTTCAAGGTTCTTTGTCTTCTTACGGCAGTCCGACCACCCGTTCAAAAAAATAAATAAATAAAAGGCGGCATAATATCTTACACCCTATCTGAGCTACGTTACCTATTTCTAATCACTGTTTCGTTATCTTCGGTATCTTCATAAAATTTTCTATCCGCAAAATGGCGAAATCATTATTTGTGAACATTTATCACCTGGTGCTAAAAATGAAAATTTTACGAACAATATTTTCAATAATATCTCTCGACTCGACAATAAATTTTCAGTGAAAGCTGATTTTATGGTGCTAGTTTCTTCGACAAGTAGCATCAAATTCATGTTGAAGCCCCGGCTGCTGTGAGAATACACAAATAAGCCAATCGAATGCACCTAACCCCCATGTTTATACCTATAAAATAGGATCGATGAGTTGGAAAAGAGAACTTTTTCACGAATGGTATCGTTTTCTCGGTTTTTAATATCCTTGAAACTAGTAAGTTTTCTTTTGTGGTATAACCCACTAAGATCATTCCTGTATTTACTTATTTACATCTGAAATTACCGCTCAAATTCCACGAATAGAATATCTCGATGTATCATAAAAGTTCGGCCCGTCGAATCTAATTAAAGTTTCATGTCAGACACGGCCGAGTTCCCGAAATTACGACGTAATATTCCGAAACAATGCGATATTTTAATCAACTATTCGTTATTGTAGGACTGCGAAGGTGTTGGAGTACAAGCTATCTTTGGCTATACCTGCCACTACTAATACAAATTTCATTCGTTTCAAAATTAGGAATCTTACGTATAGAAACGGAATAGATCGTCCTATATAGGTAATTCCCCATAGCGAAAACTCTCAGAGAATCAAAACGTGTTTGCTATCGAGGAAAGGTCTCAAACTTTTATATCTTTTTGCTGCAGAAATAAAATTGAATAATCAAAAAGCTAAGCAGGCGAGCATAAATTTTTTCCCCATCGTTTAATTGGCCACTATGTTTTCAAACAAAAACCAATGTTTACAGTTATTGAAATTCGAATCCTAAGACGAGACGGCACAATTACTTTAAAAAAATAACAAAAAAACTAAAAATAGTGGGAGGAGGGTAAAAGAAAACGGGGTGGTTACCGTTGGAGGGGGAGGGGGTAGTTACATGGGAAGGTCAACGCAGTGGCGTCTACAAAGGCGCCGAGTAGTCTCGGACGTGTCGAGGAGATCCAGGGCCACCAAGCAATTTTAGTTAAGGATCTATACCTGGTGCTCCCGAGGGCAGATTCCGGTTGATGTAATTGTAAGCTTCCTTGATGTCTGTTTCTGAGTTGATGTCGAGACGTAAAACGTGGAGTCGACTTGAGCATTCGTCTTTAAGCCTATAGCTCTTATGCTCGTCAAGAAATCCAGCAAATACCGTGAAGCCCTAAATTAATAAATAAAATTAATCCATATACTGTTTCCAATAGTATAGGTGTACATGTTAAAGAAATTAGTATCAGTGATAGGGTAGATTTGAAACAAATAGATGTATACACAGGATTTTGACAAAATAAATCCTCCCCCTTCCTCCAGGTAATTTTTAGTACGTAAGTCGGATTAGTGAACGACAAAAGTTGTGAACATGCCAAGGTTGCGCGTAATTGGGATTAAAAAGTTTTCTCTCCACCAGAAGGGTGGCTCAGACCAGGAGGGGCATCAACTTTGAAATTTTAAATGAAGAAGTATCGAGTCGTGTATTGAAATTTGGGATTTTCTCGTCACTGATTCTAAACAGAGTATCAGATTCTTGATCGGACTCCAAGCAGGACTCCAAAAATTTGGGTAAAACTGACTCGATTTCAAAAATCGAACTAAACTTTGAAATATGCTTTTCTTGGGTTAGTAATACCACATATCTTATAGAATTCCGGTTTGGATGCCAATGACAATAAATAAATAAATAAATAAATAAAAATAGATTTGAGAGTCAAAATTTGCAAAATTGGTCAAAATTAACTTGATTTTAAAAGTTGGACCAAGTATCGAATTCAGACGATTTTGGGTCACTGATTTCGAATATCACATCAGATTTCCTTGCGGACTCAAAATGGGCAAAAGTTGGGCGAAATTGACCTTATTTCAAAGATTGAGCTGATTGTCAAAATCGGACGTGGTGCTTGGAATAAACGACCCAGGAAGATCCCACTCAGACACTTGTCTCGATTCTTGAAACCAAGACAGCTGTTCTCACTTTTTCAAATTTTGTTGTCCAAATTGAGACCTAATCAAAAAATCTGATGCGATATTTGGAATCAGCAACCCAGAAAATACCTATTTCAAAACTTCGCTCGATACGTTTTTATTTGAAATTTTGAAGTTGGCGGTCTCCTCCATGAGACCCCTTACTTGGGGAGTGATAATTATTTTAACCTCGATTAGACCTAACATTGAATTATTACACATGTTCTTTGTTGTTCGCCAATCTGACTTTGCATACTAAAGATTACTTGAGAGAGGGGGAGGGGCACATTCGGTTAGGCGTGTTTATGCGAGCACTAAATAATATATATATTATACAAGAGCTGGAGGGGATCGCTTCCCTCATAATATTGACTTGTATGATGGTTTTCTTTGAAGAGTATCCTCCCGATCTATATAATTTTCCGTCCGCCTGTTTATCACTTACCACACTTAGATTGGAATTTCAACCGAATTACATTGAGAGCTGAAAAGAGCGCTTTTGGGGAACGAGATACATGAATACGTATTGACGCACTTCCTCAAAGAAAGAAAAAAGAATGAATCTTTTAGTGTTCAAGTGCACTTGATAATTGGGAGAACATTGGGTAAAAAGTAACGGCGAAATACTCACAAAGAAGTTATACAAAGGAATTAAAACTCCGAACTAAAACTTCAAAGTTATTTCGGTCGCCATCAAGAATCAAAACCAGAGTTTGAAAAGTAAAAAATGTTAGGATACTTTCATTCGATTTGTATACTGACTTAGTTTTGGACAGAGGGACTCACTGGAGCTAATTTATTAGAGGGAGGGGGGCTAAATTTTCTAACTCATAAATCGTCTAACAAATGGAAAAATAAACAACAATCAACGCTTCTTTAATTTTGTTGAGTAATTCCCAGTTGAATTTTCCAGTTACTCCGCCCTAAGATCAATTGTGCTCACTGACTGAAGTGTCTGGGAAGGCGGAAGAGAGGCTCATCCGATTTTCTTATTAGCTGGGAAACTAATAGCTAGGTTACATGTTTTAATTACAACGAAGCATGGTAAATGGTTACCTTTCAGTCTAGCAGGTTAGTATACGTTTTGAATACCTATACGACTTCATCGTGGGAATCAAACTTACCAAGTCATCGAGCTGTCTGGCAAGAGCATTTCCAATTTGATTGTCGCAGCTAGTGATAAGGACACCTTTACCAGCAGCTGAAACCTGAAATGAAAGAGACTAATATTAATAAAATCTACGGCAAGATAGACGAGAAAGTATGGGCACTGAGAGTGAGTTCCGAAGAGCGCCAGAGAGACAGAGAGAGCCTCTCGATAAAATGTAGCACATAAAGCAGAACCCGGATGTCTCCCAGGGAACCCCAACACCCTTGCGAAAGATTGTATTGGCTGCTCATTACAGGCAGAATCCCGTACTTAACCTGAGTAGAAGAACCTCGGAAGGGAAGGTATAAATTCAGCGACAGGGAAGAGTAATAGCAAAGAAGAGGAAAGATGTTAGATTTTTACATGGAAGTCGTTTCTCGTAGCGTATTTGGCTACCTCTTGTGAAGCCGGCAACACAAGAGGGCCTTTTAGTCATCTCTTACGACACAAAGGCCAGTGGTTAGCATATTCGAGTCCCCGTCAACAGAGTGAGCAATGTACCCATTTAGTCACCGCCTATCTATCCATATAATATATAGGTATACAGGACGTCTCAAGCACGTGATCCCTCCTTCAGCCGAGTAAGTAAGCAACTTATCTAGACAAAATGTAGATAGGTCTGCATGTTCTCATATTTGAAGGAGCAAAGATACGGACATATTTGAAGAAATCATGTACAGCATTAATGGAAACATTATTTTTCTCAGCATTGGCACCAGATAAGATTTTGGAATTTTTAGGTAATAATAGAAGACAATTATAGCAATTACCGGGGGGAAAAATCACAATCGGATCGACAAGGTATTTACAAAATCAATTTTGGCTAAACTTTCAATTTTCCATAAATCCTCTGGATCCAGTGGTTTTCTCGGGGGAAACGATTCCCACCTAGTTTTTCTTTAAAAATACTCCTTAACTTCATTCCTGCCTATTTTAGTTTTTGAATTTAAAAATTTAGATACCTAAATGCAATGCTTTACATCGAAAGTATGATTTTCAAATTTTTATTGTTTCTAACATTCCGATTTGTAGAAGGCACAAGGCCTATAAATAAGATTGGCTAGCAGGCTATGCTTTTTGGCCACTTCGTGTATGCTCAACAAATCTTTCACCAGTACCACAGAAACTACGTGAGGAAAAACTGTTTTGCATTGGTACAATTTTTTAAAAGTGTAAATTAGGACTGAATCCGAAAACTAAAATAGGTAAGAGTGAAGTCCAGGAGTATTTTTGAAGAACATGAAAGAAAGAATAACCCACTATGAAAAAATCGCGGATTCTAGCGGGCATTTTTTATGAAACCAAAATCAATTTCGTGAGTATCCTGTTGATCCGATACTGGTATTATTTTCTAATGCTGCACATAATTTCTTCACATGTCCGTATCTGCGTTCCTTTGAATGATAGAACAGGCAAACATATACAAATTGTCAGTAGTTGCCTACTTAGTACTTACTACTTACCCAGCTAAAGGAGAGATGCGTACTGTGAGACAACTCTATCTAACTAAATGTTTAAGCATAATATAAGATGAAAATTATATCCTTTTCGTCCGTTATTTACGTCACTCTCGTACTTGTCTTTTCCTTTTACTATGAGTCTCCATTAGTTCTTCAATAATTCAAATAATTTTTCGGAGAGGTGACAAATTTCTTCATCTTCGAGTTTATATCGAAGTTAGACAGCCCAACAAGTAAAAAAAATCCCAGCTTGAGGTTCAAAAACGAAAATGTCAAAAATATCAATCATAATTATAGATGCTGCATGACAACGAACTTCGACGACTTATGTATTTTAAATGGGGACCACCTAAAGTTGGAATAAAGTTATTTTATAGATTTCACAGCCTTCTGAGTTTGTTTTACATCCGATACATTATTCATACTAAGATCAATATTCCGCACATATCTACTCTCTTTGTTTTCAAGCAGAAATTTTTCTATATTGGTATTCAATCGTTCGAGGCGAGGTCCCGATGCTTAGGGGAATGTTTTATTTTCTTTGTTTTAGTATTGGCTGATATACATTAGTGCTTCTTATTTTTTTTTAACGTGCTTCTTATTTTTTTAACAAACCTACACTAAGTATAACCATTTAACCGAATTCAACCTCTTGGCACACAAAGTGGAAAGTGCACGTTAACGAGGATGACCGCATGTTGTATTAGAAGTATGTATATTACTCGAAATGAAAGCACCTAATAATAGAACTATGTTAAGAAAATAGGTCATTGGCGTGTCTTCTAATTCGTATGGAATTATTTTATTATATTCTAACGGTATGTGAGAAATTGTCGCTCTGTCGAGGGTGAAAAATAAGTTCGAGAATTCGAGTAAAAGGGTTGACTCGATTCGAACAAAATTGGATCGAGGTTTCGCACTGTGCGCAGCAGCTTGTACATGACACTGTTTATGAATTCTGATCTACGTTCAAACAAATTTCGATTCGCTGCTGCTTTGTTAAACGATAAACAACAACCCGGAGTGAGCTCTTTTTATGTGGAAAGCGTCCTTTCATTTAGCGGTTAATGAAAAGCGAAAAGCTGTTTTCCAGTTTCGACGTCAACACCGATACACATTTAGGTAAAATATATAATCGGTGTAGGGCACAGTAACTGTAGTAACTACCAGACATTAGCGTCCAAGTAGCTCTGGGATTAAATTTCATTCGCACACTCGCACACTGCTGAAGGGCGGTCGCAAAGTCAGATGTATTCTTAATGAGGAGGTACACATACTCTTAAGCATGAAAAACGACTGGTGTACCTGTAGCAGCATAATGTAAGTTTGAATGTGAAAGCACGTCAAATTTCTATCGGCAGGGCTCAGGCAAAGTGACAGCGCCCCAAGCCTTTTTCAGAGGTAAGTAAGCAGATAGAATACGTTTTCAGCTTCTCAATTGTCACAAAATTATTTATCAGAAATGAATGAAATTTATACATGTAGCCTACCTTTGAAGAAGGAACAACCTTTTAACCACCTTCTGCTTTAGTTTACGGATTATAAGTATGTTTCCTACATAGTAATACCACGCTCTAAGAATAAAAAATAAAATGTTTCTGTCACTTTGTCCAGTTTTTTTAATTTTGCTGGAATGCAGTTGGTTAAGTGCTGCCTAGCTGACATATCTACATGATTGCCCCGTTTCATTGTTCAGTTTTGTTTGGTGCCTTATCTATGATAGTTGAATACCTCGAATACCGATACGCGAGCCCATAGCCACGGAGGCGCCAATAATTTGAAATTTTCAAGAGTTAAACTCATTTGAGTAGTTGCAGTAAACAATAGAATATGTTCTGGTTTATTTGTTTTATTTTGTTGGGATGATATTAAAATTTGTTCTCAGTTATTTAGAAAACCCTCCAATCATAAAGAAAAATAAAAGGCTGGTGATTTTTTTTTCTTTGGGGGAAGAGGTTGATAATAATTTGAAATTTTCAAGAGTAGGTGAACCCAGTAGTTGAGCTGGCGAAATTAAATTCGAAATTTCGTCCATCCTCCAAAAAGGTCAAATTTCGCTGCGGCTCTGCCATTACCACACAGACGAAAGGGCTAGAGCTTACCTGATAATAATATACATGCAAGTTTTCTGGGGAGATGACTCCAGTAACAAAGCAAACTGCCGACGAAGCTAACATCGGTGTAGTTCACCCTCCAAAACTAGAAGTTCTGACCGGAGGTGGGCAGTCAGTCAGGGACCTACACATCGCAGCTGTTTCTGAGGATTGCAAAAATGGAGAGTCAATCAGGGACGTACCCATCAATTGTTTACACTTTCAGATTTGTAAGCGCCTGTCAGTCACGACTGATTGTATGATTTTTATTAAAATTTATTGGTTTATTACTATTTTAATTATAATAATTTGGCTTCCGAGTCAAAAGTCAAAAAGTGGATTTCTTGACTCAAGGTGACCCATTTGTGGGAAAACCCAGACAATCTCAAAAATATATATGTGCATGAGCGTAAATGAGAAATCATCCCATTGAGGAGGAGAGGGGACAGCAAATAGATGAAAATTTAGTGGAAACAGTTGCAGGCCTCCAAAATTTAATTTGATAACCAAAAAAAGTCTCTAGTCAAAATTTTACGCAAAATTCCACCTGATAAGCGAAAATCGGAAGTGCCAGTTTAACAAATGTGATATATAATTTTACTTTTCCTCCTGATTCGTGGGGGGGGGGGGGGGTATACCCATATCCCCACTCATTCATGCCACTCGTGTAATTTTTTGAACGGAGTCTGAGTGTTGGTCCCAATTTGTGAAGTTATGAGGATGATTTTTAACAGGACAATTTGTAACACAGAAAAAGCTCTTCACATGAAATATTTTTATAATTAGTTTTTCTTGTCTAGGGGTAACCCCCTCGCCGCCAAAACAACACCGCCATATTAACGCATCTAGTACGAGATGTTCAAAATCAAAGATTCAAGAAATGCACTGTTTACTCGGTTCGACTTGGTAAGATACAGCAAATTTACTCTCCTTCGAGGGTATTAGAATGAAGCCGAAGAAGAAGACGGGAAACTATATGTTATACGAGTAGGAATTCTATGGCTCTCAAGACTCCCTCTTTTCTTTCCCACTTCCAAAAAAGGGGCCGAAAGCGAAAAAGGCTGAACGCGGTATCGGGTGCACGTCTGCGTTATCATTAGAGACCACTAATCATTTCTAGCTCGATATTGTCTGACCTTTGAACGACTCGAATTTGATAAAGCTTGTTCGTGTTAACCAACAATTGACTCGAAGGATACGAGTACAAAGACATCCACATTTTTTCTGTACCATTACCGCCGTCGAATGGGCAAGAAAAATCACATCGCCGATCTCGACCCCATCCAGTGGAAAATGCGGTAAAATAATACTCGGGCAGAGCGAGCATTTTTCGGCCTTTCAGAAAATCATATTACGTAGCCTCGGTTAGGCATAGCGTTATTGAATCCATTTTTCATGTCAGAGTTCTCCCGGAGTCTGTTCGGTACTTAATCTTTTCAGGACAAAATCTCCGAGAACTCCCAAAATATACTGTTGTTCCTATAGGCGCAACAAGGGGGCTATGGGCTATGGTTTTTTTTTTTTTTTTTTTTTTAGAAAACTAAAAATTACAAGTCATGTATTTTACTTTTTCGTATAAGACTTACCCCCACCACCACTTTTTTCATGTTCAGCCCCTACCAGAATTAATTTCCGGTTGCGCCTATGGCGGTTCCTTTTCGCTTATCGGTTGCATCGGATTCTTGCTATAACATATTGACAAAGTGAGGGGCGAGAAAATCACCAATTCGAGCGTTTTTGCAACCAACGAAATAGGAGCCAAATTTAAAATCCAGTTGCATATTTTCTTTTGAACTGGAAGACGAATTCGAGTGAAATATAAGAAAATAAACTACGTTTCAAAATCACGAAGCACGTTTTTGAATTATCAAGGACTCGTCGACCTGCTCGAGTGGGTAGGTAATCCGTGAGAACTAACAAAAAAGATTTCAGCGTACGGAAAATTGAGTTCGGAAAATCTCGATTTCATTTTACCGAAGACTGAAGGAACCAATTACAGGTTACAGAGTTACAGTTACGGTTTCTTGGTCGTTTTGCCTTTTCAAGGGTTGTAAATGTTTCTGCTGTGAGCTAAGGTCTTTGATTATTGAGTTTTTACTACGCATCAGACGCGAAATGCCTGAAGTATGCGTTAAATGATGCAAAGCTCGTTCGAGTACGATTTTTTGTTCCTACAAGCATATCTGGATAATGTAGCGGAGAACTTCAACAGAGAATTTTTCATTTCTTTAGACCATTGCGTCGTTTTATTCGGCTTAAATATCACGAACGAAAAAGTTCGGCATTACCTTTATGACATTTTTTTCGATTCGAATTACTGAAGAATTTTACCCGGGAGCTTTTAGCAATCGAACTGAACCTCTCTCGTATAGTAACTTTGTGATCAAAAGGGGCAGGTCAAGCCTACAGAGCCAGAACGGAGACTAAGCTTCCCACGGCCTCTTCAAAAATAGGATCTTTCGAGAGGAGTTTAGCATCATTGTGGAGTTTTTTATGCTAATTCGCCCAGAAATAAAAGAAGTTAAGACAAGGCCACTATGAAAAAAAAATGCAAAGCAAATTTGTGGCATTACGTGCACCTCGTACTAGCCCTTTTGAATAATACAGGGTGGCCAAAAATAAAATTACCATTTTGCACGTATGAAAAATGAAAGTCAAAAGTGATGCGAAAGTCTGCATTAATCGTTACAAATTTCTACACGCTGAAACTGCTCCTAGGTGCTCGTAAACACTTTACTGATAAGAACTTTCAGGTTCTCCAGCAACTACAAGCTGAAACCGCTCCCAGGTTTTTAATTCTCGGTCTCTTTACACTAAGTTCGCTTACAACAGCTGACTTTTTGGGTCACCATGGTAGAGATAAACCGACTTTCGGGACACCCTGTATATTAGATGCTTCCGCATCCGTATGATGTAAGTGCCAACCCCAAATTGTGGGTTGAAAAATTACAAAATCGGTTCTTCAGAAATCTCGAGAAATATGGACATACTTTTGGGGAAAACAATTCCGGCATTCCTAAATGAGAAATGTAGAGGAATAAATTCTTTTTTAGTAATTTCTTTGTTTGTTCCCTTAAAGATTATAAAGAATTGGAACTGTAAATATTTCTTCATAGAAGAAATTTGTCAATCTTCTTTCATCTTGCTCAAATTTTCAACACGTACGAAACATGATTTGTAACAAAAATTGTTCAACACCGGATTTGCCAAAGAAACGCCCCTTGTACTTTTTTGCACCTGATGTGAAATAATCAATACAGAGGATGAACAATTATAACTCAAAATTCATAACTGATGCAACTGTGACAGGTTATGTTCAAAAATGAAAGATTATTTCATAAAAGCCTAATTATAAAGTCGAAAGTTTCAGTAGGAGCTTTAGATTGAATATAAGTTGAATATTTCCACGTGCATAGATTAAGGAGAAATTTGAAGCACGAGCATATTTGGTATACACCTGTATGTACATAACTATGCTAGGTAGTAGGTAATACGAATAAGATTGACTTCCTAAACTGAACATACGAGTAGGTACATGTAAATCGATGTCAAACGACCTGGTAGTAATGACTTAAGTTGGTGCAGAGGGAATTCAGTAGCTTAGTCAGACTCCGGTGTTGAGATACTATTCCATGAGTGCTCGAGGCACCCGTAATCACGACCAAGAATAATTTAAAACGTTTGAAGCAGCCACCAGTTGCTTCTCTGGTATACGTAAAGGCACTCTTCCTCTAGAATAAGATGAATAAATTAGACAATATAGCTATACGCCTAAAATAAGTAAAACTGATAATGAAGTTGAATTTCACAATACATACAAATTCCCAACTGAGACTCAACTCAAAATTCCCAAGTATCAAAAATTTTTTGTACTGGATTTAAAAAAAATCTAAAATTTTCCATCTATACTTGCTTTTTGGTTTCCGAGAAGACAATTTTGATCGCATTAAGAGTTCAGTTCAAGAATATTCTCGTTCACAGCTCCGCATTTGTTGCGCGGGAACGGAACGTACTACAGCGGTTTCTTTTGGGGTGGGTATCCTAATTTCCCAATTTGAAAATGTTTGTCCACAAAATATCCTACTTTGTCAACTGAAGTAGTGATGGGTCGGTCGTTCATGAACTAGAGTTCAATTGAACGAATCTTTGAAATGAACGAATTGAACTAGTTCACGATTTCAAAATGAACTAGCTCATTCGTTCATCCAGTGATGGAGTGATAGGTACTGCATTACTGCGAACAACGATCGAAGCTGACCGAACTGAACTATATAGTCGAATGAATGCGTTGTACGAACGAGAGGGATAAAATGACAGTAATCGTGGGGTGTTTCGATTTCATATGACGGTGTAAATTATTAACTGACCCACCTTTTATACTTAGCAAGGCCCGGCAAGTCGTACATTTTGCGAAAGTTGTACCTGGTTCCTCGCTAAAATATAGCCATACTGCTTCGTTTTCGTGACATTGTAGTTCAAGTAAAAAATAAAGAACACTTTGGAAATTTAATCGTCGAATATCCTATCCGAACCACTGGCGACAACTGATAAGAGAGTGAAGCGTAAATCGTTTTAGTTCGTTGAATGATATATCTTTCCGTTTCCAATGCTTTCAATCAAAATCGAACGAACTACGCGCCACAAACTGATACCTACCGTATGCAGGTCACGCAGGTACGCTGTATGGTACAGTCGTTAAACGACAAATCGTTCAAATGAACTAGTTCACTTCATAGTGAACATGAACGACTGAACTATGTCATCAAAATGAACTAGAAGTTTCATCACTAACCTGAAGATTAATTTCGCCAACTGTCGAAAAGGTTTGCAGAAAACTCTTCTACCGCCCTCCCCCTCGTAATAGTTTTGAACTTAAGATTGAATAATCTGTATAGTGTACCTAGTTGAACCTCGAACAACGTTGAATAAACAGAAGCATATAGTAGCTGAACTCGGAATAAAGCTGAATGAGCAACTGACCAAGGGGAAAAACGTAACTTCCAAATAAAATAAAAATATCATCTGACCTGTATCACCGGTTCCTCCTTCTTGATCCATTGTTCTAAAATAAGTACAGTCAATAAGTACGTTAAAACAAACAGGAGCAACGCATGAAATTGTGGAACAAAATTGCGCAGGTAGTAAAAAATGCGAAACACGAATCGCAGAACAAAAAGTAAATCGAGATGTGTGCAGAGCGAGCACAAAAGAGAGAGGAGGGCGAAACTAATGCAACTCCGAACGCATATGCATGATGTTTATTGTATAACCCGAAATGGTAAATGGTTCAGCCATGCAGCGCAACGCAGTTCAAGTCAGATAACAAATAACAGCGGTTTTCCCCCCAGACTCGTTGAGACGGGGTGGCGCAAGTCTGGGCATGAACGAGCACAGTCAGATAAGCGCACAAATGGACGCTGTTAAGCACAAGAGAACCAAAATCAACATTTGTAAACGAAATGAGTTATTAGTATATTTGGAAAGAGCGTAAAAAGTAGAATTTTTCAAAATTGGGCCCCCGATTCAAAAATGTGTACTTACGTTGAACAGAGCTTATCAGTTAACGCTATATGTAGCCTACCATTCAAATGATTAAAATTGGACCAGGTGATCAATCAATACCGGTCAATTAATTGATAATTTATGTATGTACATATATACATCAATTTCGACTGGAGATCGAATCGAAAATTCGACACCTGCCCCATAAAATTAATACATATGTACGTGCACATAATTATGTATTTGATATCGATATCGTTGTTTGTTTTTTTTTTTGGCTTCTTCAATTTTCACTCTCTATCCGCGGAAGTACACAATAAATTTCAGATATTAGAGGTCAGAATAATGTCAAAAGCAGTTTAGCGTCCTTCTCATTCCCCGAAATGTAGGTACATAAGTACATATGTATACATTTGACATCCTGGAAAAATGTTTTATTCTCTTACAAGCTTGAAACATTCGATATCGTATAGTGCCTTCTAAATCCTCTGAAACACAAGAAGACACACTTGCACATACGGAGTATCTGAGGGCTGAAGACACGGGTGATCGGGTGGACGAAAATTTTCGACGTGGAAATTAGGACGCACGTGAAACTTAGGGAGGGGAGAGAATACCACGCAGAAAAGAATATTATTGGTACCATCAGCTAAAAGGATCAACTCTGAAGCAGCTCGATGACTGTCGTAAGCCTCCTACCCTCGAGTACTTATCCTGTCACGCGGTTTCACCTCGCTCGATGCCTGCTATGTACCACCATCATCATCACCACCACCGTCGATCAAGCAAGCACGCTTCTCGACCTACAGAGCAACAGTTCACCTAATTTGAAAACAAACGCTTCGACCTCGCGATCACAGCCTCCAGAGTCATCAATCTCAGAAAATTTATTATTAATTCAATGTGATTTAAGCCTATATTCCCAGATATGGTTACAATCTTTGGAAGGGCATATGAAAGAAGAGAAAAGGAGAGGATGAGTGAATTGCAACACATTTATTTCTGTTTTTGCGAAAGTAAACAGTGGAGCAACAGGTCTCTGATGACGGATGAACATATAGAGCCTGAGCGCGGATATTAATAATTTATTGAATAATGTACCTAGAGCTCTTTTACTTTACAGAGTGCTAAAAGTGAAGCCGCTAGAAGTATTATGCACACAAAAATGTGTGGAATGAAGAACATTTTGAAAAATGATTCATTATGTACTTAATTGTAACGGCTGCGAAGCACCGGATGGACTATATACCGGGCATGTGCGGCACTTCATCACGATTTTCTTTATGTGCGGTGGTGGGGGGGGATAGCTATAAACTCAGCTGATTTGCAGAATCTATACCCTATGTACCCCTCCTCATTGTTCATTACCAGACGGTGAGTCCCTTTCCTTGCAAACTTTCTGTAATACACGATTCTTCTTGCTTCAAAAAATCAAAAATTCCAGCAAAGATGATGCGAGCTCCACTGAAACATGTCTGTCAATTGTAAAATGGAAACCACGATCCAGAAAACGGATACACTTCTATTTGAGATACATTCGATGAAAACCAGGAAATCATCCGTTACGAAACGTAAATAAATAGATAAACAGACAAATAATACCCCAGACTTTTGAACAGCATTCCTCCACGGCGACGTGTAAATATTAGACGTAGAGTATAATACTAATTTTCCCGTCGAGTGACATTAATAAATTGAATTTCCTCTTTTTCTTTTCAGGCTTATCGAGTAGCAAGGAAATTATAATTCGGCGACATTGCTGGACTGTATAATTATATGTCATGTCAGTCATCGAATACAAGCGAATAATTTGGAATATTCAAATTGAAATATCTATAGCGATAACGCGGAGGCGAAACAAGGAAGATGAAAAATAAAAAATGACGGGTGTGTTGACGTGTTTACGAAAACTTTTAAATGATGGCATTCCGATGTCGCACGATAACCGTAATTTTCAACTAGCAAAGTTCGGCATTGTTGAAGAACAACCATCTGTTGATACTTCGAAAGCAAACCAACGCTATATCCCCTTGTCCCTGGAAAATTTGAAAGGAACAATAATATAGGGGATTCGCCTTCTGGCTGTTTTGCGAGGCCGTAACTTCATACACTTGTCCACACTTATTCACTATGGTCTATTTGTTTATGTCTCCTACTTCAAGTCTGTCTCAGTCATCAGCCACCCGATGCGCAATCAGTTACCCTCTAGTTACCCGCAGAAAAATTACCCATTTGCAACCCCCGCGGTTACCCTAATACGATTACTCACAGATTACCCAGAAACCCATCAGTTATTCTTGGTTCCCCTTTAGTTACGCCCCGGCTAACTGGCGGGATTTTGCGCATCCCGATAAGCAATCAGTTACCCCACTAGTTACCCGCGGAAAAGTTACCCATTTACAACTCTCAGTTACCCTCAGATTACCCAGAAATCTGTCAGTTACCCTTCGTTCCCCGGCGGAATTTTGGGCATCGGGCAGTTAGTCATCGGAATGTCCAACTGGTTATCGAAGTCAAACATTTCAGATCCGGAGTTCTTTCTTCTGGAGAGAAGGCAAAGCATTTTAGGTACTTTTGATATGATACGGAAAGAAAATTTAATACGCAGCTGTACTGGAGGGGGCCGGTTGAACTGCTAAGCGGAACTAGTATTTCATTTTCACTGTTGCGACCTTCCAGAAGGTTTTTATTCATTTGAGACTTGACAAGACTTCTTACTTATCATTAAAATCTTTTTGGGAAGTATTAAATAGCACGAAATAAAAAAAGTGATTGAACGAAATGTAAAGCCACGAAAAAAAAAGTTTAAATGACGAGTTTTAAAATCGATATCACGAAATGACTTGCATACGGTATATTATGTTATTTAAACACAAAAATTATACGTCATCGCGGATAACGTACATACTCGTGGAGATAGGAGATACATGAGCTTAAGACGGATCCAATTTTTTATAAAAACGGTCATTAAGAATTTTTTCTTAGGTACTCTAGAAACGCCATAGAGGGGAGCTCTGAGGTAATGCTCGAAAGGGCGGATTTCAGGGCTCGGGTTGAGAGAACAAAAAAAGAGTGGGCGTGTAAAAATTACCTTTTATTACAGTACATTAGGAATTTTTAGACCTATTATTTATGCGAATCACCTCATCGAGATCATCGAGGGGTTTCGAACTCAACGAATTCGTTTTTGATATCGGTTTGGCTCTTAATCTAAATTTGTGGCTCCTGAGGAGGGGGGGGGGAATCGATTCATAGATTTTTATTGCTCCAAAATTTGATTTTGACATTAATTTGTGCGCAATTGTAAATTTGTGGCAAGTATGATGGAGGCCGAGAATTTAAACTTTTTATTTCGGGCGCAGTAATATCGTGTCTCTTTTTTTCATTGTGTGTAGAAAGTATTAAAATTCCGGGCGTATTTTATTTTATCGCGTAAGTGAATTATACTGCGTTCTGAAATTTAATTTTTTCTTCAAACTCTTTCTTTTTCTGTTTCGTACTTGTTACTGCGCTTGTCATTTATATATTTCGTGCAAACAGCATATTTCTTTCGTGAATTCAACATTATCATTGTGGGCCGATAAATGGGTCCCAATCTTTTTTTGGGTAATCCAAAGAAAACTTAGGATCTCAGTTCTGTGTCTCGAGTACCGGGAAATACATTAATATATATTCAGTATGACACCGTTATTCTGGTTCTATGAATCATAACTCAACTTCGTTTGAGTTTAGAACCAAGCGGCAAAATGGAGCTACAGATAGGCACACGATAGAAAGTCAAAGAGACAGAAAAACATAAAGATATATAAGACAGGAAGGAGGATGACAGAAAAACAAAAAGATACAGATAGACAAATGGATGGACACACATGTGGTAGAAGATTTATAGTCTGTTCAACTAAGAGTGTCCTCATAGACGTGGCGGTAGCACAGGAGTAAAAGAGAGGTAAGAAATTAACACTGATTTCTTTCTTCTCTTATTTTCTCCTGTGCTGCCGCCACACCGGCCGTCTATGAGTTATTAACACTCTTAGTTGGAACGTTGGAATAGACTGTAGATAGTTAAGCCATCGAAATCTTGACTCTCGATCCTAACTTTGCTTGACACGCCCAGAGATAAAGACATGTAGGATATAATGAGAGCTAAAGAGATCTTTGCTTCCGCCTTTATTTTTTCTGTATCGAGAAGGTGCCTGTCGGTCTTTCACTCAACATTCCTGATTACCAATGCCTGTTTTCTGCTATAGTCTGTCTCAGTCTTCTAATCCTTCTTTTTCCAGTTTCTTGGCCGATATTGCTCACTTGCCCGCTATTTGAAATGGTAATCATTGCGTCTGTCTGTTCTAATCTTAGGGAAAGAGATCTGCTCCTACAAATTTTCAGATTTCAAATGGACAACTTTCGATGATTTTCTCGAGAAGGAGGGGGCAAGGGTGAGTTGCAACTATATCACTTTTCATAGGGTAGACCCTTCATTCTTCATGGTACTCCCAAAGAGCCACGCAAATGCGGAGACAGAAGGCAAAAGAATCATCAAATTGGCGAAGGTGTACAAGTTTCTCATACATATCTAAACTAGTCAATCTTAAAGTACGAGGAGGGGAGGCATAAAGAATTTCATGCTGAGCTGGAAGAGATAATGGGTTTCGAGTTCGGGAGATGAAATGAATTAGATCGTCATGACCTCTAAAGGATTTTCAAACTTGGGCCTCACAAATCAATTAAAAGTAGGATTATGAAAACGTCGACAGTGTACTAGACAACATATACCGACCTGTAGATTATGGAAGCATATTGTGAAACCAATGGTAATGATGACAAAGAGCAAGAACAAGGAGAAACTAGATATCTGCGATATACGCAATGTCTGCAGCACAAACGACACGATAGTGGCGGCGGCGTGCGAAAAGATGATCGGCAAGAAACACCGGTCCAAGAAATCCCATTGTAGTTCGTCGGTTTTCTTCGCTGCTTGCGCTTTCAGAGACTCCCGTCTTTTCATTATTTCAGTTTTTTCACCACTGTACTCGTATAACACTTGCACGTATTTTACTCCGACGGTAAACTATCATCAACTGATTATTCCGTACTCCGGAAAATTCGTATATTGTCCACCATGCGAAAGGCAGTCGGCCAAATTTTGTTAAAAGCTGCATTTTATTTATAGCAGCCTCTGCCACAGTCACAGCTGTCGCCGGCGGAAGCGAACAGTAATTTCAAAACGAACGCGACGATTTCAAATTTCGAAAATATGCGATATTTTTGGCGTACGGGGTTTTGACCTCGTGGCTCGTGAATACTTATTAATGGGGAAGGGTCGAGGCCGTTTGTTTATACGAACACGTTATACCTACACTGAAGAATATTCTAACGATAGAAACGTCCATGTGCAGCACACAGACTCAGTGGTATACAGGGCCGGATTGAGACCAATAAGAGAGAGGGGCCAAAAGTTATGGGGGCCCCAACTAAACTAAGAGTATAAACATCAGACGTAAAAAAGTTTTTCGTTTTTTACCGATAACAAACACTCATTTTTTTCCTGTTTCCTTTGTGGGGGGGGGGCATTTTCGAGGGATAAATGTGGAGGCTCTGAGCAAGGGCCTCTCTGGCCCTTCTCTAAATACGGCCCTGGTGTATAGATGTGAGGAGAGGGCGGTGAGTAGTATATATATTTTTTAAAATCAATTTTCATAAGATTTTTCGTTAAGAAGTCAATAAAATCAATCGTCAATGAATTCATTCAATTCAGCGGATTCAACGATACTAATTTACCCCTCGACGACTACTTTTTATCAATTATTCTCATCATATTTCTCACAGAAAATCACTAAACTCGACAACTTGGAGGTTGCAAAGCTCGAGGAAGTTCTGAGGAATGCAGTTTCCAAGTCTACGACGTCACTACGAGTATGCGGGCACACGAATCTCAGGACGGCCACCAGTAGTTTGAGAACCCTTTCATGTATTATGGTTCAGGCATATTCTCGAGGCAAGCAGATGCATGTACCAACCGATCCAGATGGCCCACAATACGCAGCTCTTCAAAGAGGAGATATTTTGTTGGGTAAACGCTTACTTTACCCACATGTATAGTAATATACTATTTGAGGTGTAGTAATTATACATGAGATGTTCAACCACAGGCATGTACGACCGCGAGTAAATACAGGAGGTTACATTACGTAGAGAAGCTACGTTTGTCTCCCTTCAGTAACCAAATAAATAAGTGAACTCATTGAAAATTGGTTTTGATAAAAAATATACGTGTTGAGGGACTCGAATTTTCTGAAATTTGATTTTACTAATTTATAGAGTGATTTTTAACAAAATGACGATTATTTTTTCTTTTTCATTTTTGCTCTCAACCCCTGAGCACTGGAATCCGCACTTTCGAGCATAGCCCTCTTCTCTTCTTACCGAAAAACCGGCCTAGGTCGAAATGTAGCGAGTTACTACGTGAGCTCGAACCTGGGACCTCCGGAGTCCGAGACCAGCGTGCTATCCACTCGGCCAATCAGATCCCCCAACAAAAATACGATTGATTTTAGCGATTTTTTATGAAAAATCTTACGAAATCTGATAAGTTGTTCAGCGATGCGGAACTTAATATGCTCCAGAATCACTATACCGATACTACTACGGTACACTACCTCACCCCGAAACTCGAGAACGGGAAAATTTTAAGAATTTTCTTCACTTATTATCTCTTTGACGTTAATCACGATCTTCGAAACTGGTCTTCAGCTACGCCCAGGTCCAGCGGGCCCGTGCCCAGGGCGGAACATTTTTGAGGAGCGGAAAAATTTCCGAGTATATTATACCAGAATTCATTCCCAACTCGCAACTCCCAAGGTTCGGAGGAGGGGGGTGGGTGCTTCTGCGAGCGAGTGCCCAGGGGCGCTCAAGACCTCAATCCAGCCCTGACTTACCACTACATAGACCGCCACGCATTTAGAATTCGATAAAATGGTCGATATTTATCGTTTCATCATCACTGGCATCCCGAAACCTATTATAAAAACGTAGAGCTATGAAACTCTGTAAACACATTTTCATCGAGCTCATTTTAATATCCTTTTCTCATACAACTCGCATTCGTGGTCGCCGCAATCCAGAGGAGAAAATCAACCATGTCAACGTCAGAAACCGTACCGGCAAAAACAAGTTTATCGTCGACGCGAACGTAAACAGGGTTTATATATTCCATTAAATATTTGCCACCACTTCTCGGGTGTCTAGATTATTGGCAAAATCCCCCGTCAAAACATTTCGGGGCGCCTTATTATTAAACAACATCGTATACACGTTCCAAGTTCAACTCGTAATTAACTGCGTTCTGTATTTTTAATTAGTTTACACTCTCGCGGTCGACATTCCGAACACAGGCGAATCGAGTCTGGATGTTGTATACGCAGTATTCCAGTACGATCAGTCGTTCCTGCAATGAGACTCGCGCCGAAATCAACAGAAATTCGTTTATTTGAATGAAAATAATAGTAGAAATAACTAATATAATCGTGGCGCTTATATTACATAAATGGAAATCAGTCGAAAACTTACACGTATGTACAATTGACATTCAAGGGACTAAAATGTAGGTACAGTAAGTAAGGTAAAATGTTGGTGGATACTTTCTACCTCTAATGCACTAGTGGAAACAATCACTTTTATATGCTCAATATACATACTTGGGTACAAGTACACGCAGCGCTGTTCTGAAGGAACTTTTTGAGGGCATACTCTACCATCATGAGCGGAACCACAAACAGTTTAGCAGGGGGTGTGGGGTACGGGTGGTAATTTTCTGAGAGTATACGGCGTATACGGAGTATACCCTTTCGGAAAAACGCTGAGTACACGTTCTATCAGTAGGAAAGCACCGTGTACACGGTCAATGAAAATGACAGTATGAAAAATGATCACTGAAATTGTCTTCATTAAAAATTCAAATCGGTTTGAATTTTTAATGACGCTTGGATCATTTTCATGATCTCTTATCATTATAATGATGACGTTCACTATTACTGACGTAACGCTCAATAATGATAATTTTCATTGACCGAATACACCCCGCTTTAGTAATAAAAATTGTTCTCAAATCGAGAATCACATAACTACAACGTGTTTCAGGAAGGCATTGTACGAATTTGATTTGGAGTCAGCACGTAAGCTACAAAAAGATTCTACAAAATTGTAAAGAAGTATCCCATACCAACGAAGCTAACGCATTCCAACTGCAAAAATATGTAAATGGAATATGTACACGCAAATGTTTTGATTCTCAGTTGATTCGAAATACACAAACTTACACAATGACAAATGGATGTGTTCCCGTTTAATAACATACAGAAAAATAATTGGTAACTACGAGTAGATGCAACTGATATCAGTGACTTCGAAGAACAACAGTATTTATTTGCCCCCCCCCCCCTCCGAAAAATCTGACCATAAGCCGACAACTTTTCCTGACAAATGTGAATATGTTTACCTGACCTCATTTCTGGGGAGGTCGAGATACGATTAACAGAAAAGATTAATTTACTTTTCGTAGATAACTTTCTTTCTTATGATGATTGGTCATAGTTCGAATAATTCCATGATGGCAGCCAAATTGGCCCCGGGACACCACACCCTCTATCCCAGAATTACCCCGCTTGGGCCTGAGTCAGGATAGGGGGAAGGTCAGGATAATCGTTAGAATAATATTCATAAGCTGTATAAAAAAACAAGTTCTGCCACTAATGGCCAGAATTTCAACACATCCAACAATTAATTCATGATACGAAAATCTTAAATATCTGAATGCAGATTCTCCACTACGAGTGCCCCTGAATCCTGAAGCAATAAACCAACTGTGCATTACCAACAATCGATTGATCAAATAACTGGAAATTAATTTATGAAAATATCAAAAATCAACTACTTGAATTAGCGCAAAATGATAATTAAATTATGAAAATCCATATATTAAGCTGTCAAAAATTAATTAATTGAGCTATCAAACGTCAATTCTTAAAGGTAGAAGAATCAAATCATCAAAAGTCGATTAATTAAGCTATTAAAAATTAATGTGTTCATTTATCAAAACTCGATTTACTGATTTATGTGAATTAATCAACAAATTATGATAGAGAATTTCTTAAATTATCAATATCTTATTATTCGCAATTTAGATAATTAACTTTTTCGAACTCACACAGCGGAAGTGCGATAATTTCAGACAGCAAATCTTATGTTTATTCCCATCGGATTTGGCAACAATGATTAACGATGAAACCAGTGGCGAAAGTAATAACAGTTGACGTGGTTCAGAAGAAAGGCCTGAGTGGTAACTGGACCCAGAGGCCCTTTTCTTGCAACGCGTTTCATGTTTTTACTTTCGCCACGGCTTTCATTCAAAAAAGCATCTTAAAGGACGAGCAGTAATATACCATTTTCAGATATTGATAATCGATTAATATAAATATTGATCAACGATCAACTCAATTATCAAGAGCGCGTGCGCACAATTTTTCTACATTACGTTATAGGTTATAGAGGCATCCAGGAATGTAATAAGAGGAGGGAGGTGCCAGACCTTTATGAATAGAGAAGAGGGAGGGTGAAGGCATAGACTCACTGAATGATAGGCCAAAATTACCATACAAGCTACAAGCAAATAAACCAAAGCTTCTTGATCGCACAATGCCGAATAAGAAGAACATGGTGAAAGAAGAGGGAGTTCTCTCCCACATTTTTGATCGGCAAGCCTCCGTAAAAATAGCAGAATTATAGAGGGCAACACCGCTACGGAAAATTTGAAAAATGTGTAAATGCTTGAGGATAAATGCGACCAAAATTGATTTTGCAACTTTTTTCCAACGGATAGTGTATAACTGTCCCCTAGAGAAAATCACTATTTTATTTACAGCATATTTCCTACCACAAGAAGAAAATTTTCAATCAAAGAGACAAACAACGTTTTCTATTGACCATATCGCAAACCCTCCAAAATATTAAGATTGAGCGAACTTATCTGTAAGTCAGGAAGTTATCGGCCTATCCGACTGCCAGAGGGTCACTCAACCAGAGACATAATATTCTGTACATTCGCGCAGAAAAAGAAACCAGTGGTTTTCAAACAGCACCTAATGAGAGGATTTGTAGCTCCATAGGAAAAAACTAGCGGAATTTCTCACGGCATGCTGATACTGGCAACCGAACTAACAAGGATGCTCCGTCAGTCAGACATCTTATGGCGTGATTATTGAAAGAATATCTGCGAAAATTACGCAAAATGTTGATGTATATTGCCGAATAAAGATTTACGAAAATTATGCTGTTACAAGGCGTCCACACTTGATACGCGGCGGTGTTACGTTACATGTGTGTACGCGGCTTAACATACTACGTTCCCAGATTATTCTGAAATCAAGAATGACCTAGACTCGCTCTCAAAGGAGCCTGAGAGACCAGGCAAATTTTAAGCGACTCTTTTGGATCCAAGCGAGGAGTTCGCACGGTATCAAATTTCTATTTTTGAAATTTGATTGTAAGAAATAAAACAAACAAAAGAACATATTAACAAAAATGACGAACCAAAACATTATTAGTAAATGAGGTTCTTTCCATTTTATTTATATTCGCTGGGATAGAAAATAACTTTCCTGGAGAACTTGACACGGTTGCCCTTCAGTTCTTTTTATGAAATAAACGAAAATAAATGCATTCGCGATAATATCGTCGAATTCTCGTTTCGGATAATTGACAGGCAATTTTTAAACTCTAATCGACAGCCGGATATAGGCAAAATCGCGTTACTAGTAAGTGAACCGCGCGTTTTGCCATTTTTACTTTAAATTATATTTCACAATTCATCACAAAACAAGGAAGGGAGGAAACTACGCATCATAATTTTTCCAAAATGAAATTTGCGTTCGACGCACGCTGATGGAACTATTTATCAAGACAAATGATCTTCGCAGTGAGGCGGAAGTACGAATAACGTGAACTAGAGCATGGCTCACTTTTTTTAACCAGATCATTAATTTATAATGACTCGATGATTGTCAATTTGTAAACGATGCGCTACTCTGTCTGCAATGGTCCCAACGACTCGTAGCAACTAAGTGCCTTCCTACATAAGCGAAAACACGCAACAAAACTCGCTAGTCGCGTAACATTTGAGGATGAAACAAACGAGTTTGTTTCGTGTTACATGGTTTCGTGTTTCATGTTTCCGCTTATGTAGGAGAGGGCGCACTAAGGAAATAGTACTATCAAAACCCCTTAAGTTTTCGTCAATACCGTAAGGTACGTTTCCTCCGTTCCGAATTTTGACCGTCGATATTTTTTCGATGCCTACTATTATACCAAATCAAATAGACACTTTAGGATGTATTCCTTATGTACACGAATTAAACTTCGAAAACGAACCATAATTCGAGAATTTTCGTAGAAAAATACACAATTTCAACGAGTTTAAAAAAAAAACACAACAAAAAACCAAAAGAAAACATACGCGCAAAAAGAACAAATAAATAAATTAAAATAATAACAATATGGAAGGATAAAAAATTTAATTTAATTACAAACTTGTAAAATCGACCACTTCGTTTTTTCCTTCTTTCCAGTCTTCTGAATGCGACACATACACGCATGTACAACCCCATGCACAGGACACAGAAAGGAGAATACTGACAGAAACACATTATTGTTGGCTATAACTGCCATTGGAGAAATTAAAAACAAACACACCGCCGGAGTTGATGTACACCAAAACACATCAGACGTCTGTGGATGACTTCGGTCGCGATTTGTTTCTTCGCTGGGCCAGCTGACTCAAGAATACTGGACCAAGGTTCGGTATTGGTGGCGATTGACTCATAGCACGATACGTAGCAGCCATGGCACCCTGCGAATATAAAATTTTTAGTAGACGTGAACAAATACCTACACAGTTGGCGATTGAAAATGTGAGCTTATAAATGTTTAAGTTAATATACCATTTCTGACTGATCGATAGTTCCGGGGCTAATCTTTTCAGAAGCCAGTTACTTACTTGACAATTCGATAATAAGTTAACGTAAGAAGAATTTCCGTTCCGGTCATTCGGATCATGTTACAGTTTGTGATACCTTCGGAATGTATTGTGAGTCATTCAGATTTCGTTATATAGTCAATCAAAAAACATTCAGCGACTAAGACTCATTCGGACTTCTACAGCGAACTCATCAAAACTCATTCATACTTCGTTAGGGTACATCTAAGCTATTTGAGGACTCTTTTTAAACTTTTCTAAAACTGATTCAACTCTGTGCAGATACTTTTCAGATTCATTCTTACTCTTCCAAGATTCATTCTTTCTTCAAGACTTTTCCAGACTCTGTAATAACACGTTAAGATTCATTCAGATCGCGCAAAGCCACGCCAGATTCTAATTACAGCTGAGCCAAGACTTTAGGAAGACTCATTTACAATCTGTTACAACTTAATCGAACTCGATTAGAAACAATCAGAAATTTGTTGAGATTTTTATGTTGGTAGCTAGAAAGATCTCTTTTCATTTTTAGCTAACTTTTTCCAGCGGGTGGAGAGGGTGGGAGGTCATATATAGAAAGAGGCTTGTGAGACTTGGGTACGGAAGATCTTCTCTTTCATATTCACTATCTACGTCAGACATAGGCAGGAAATGAACGATACAAATTCCCATTTTTGGATCTTGGTTTTCGGCTCCCTGTGCAGTTGTTTTCCCCGAAAAGACAGTTGCTGAAAGCCAGTGACTCCAGTTGTCTTATCAGAGGAGAAAAAAGCTCGACTCGCCTGTCTTTTTCACCAGCTGGCGGGATATCTAAATGTCTCTTTTTTGCCTATCTCGACGAACTCGTTGGTTTGCTGGCTATTTGCCTCTGTCTGGTGGAATCGTGGACAGCTGTCCATTCAGTTTTCAAAATTTTCTAGAGAACCAACTCGCTCGGCGGTTCGTTCCCCGAGGAGGGACCGGTTTCTCGTACACACGGACTGTTGTTTAGTATCACAGCTGTAATTTCACTTCACGAGATACCTCTACTAAGTTCGACATTTCTGCAAAAATATAAAAACACTACCGCGAGTCCGCGAACGTGATTACTATAATATTCGTACCTTTATCAGATTAGGTTCTGGTAGGTGAATTCTGTTTGTCGGTAGATTATCGCGACGAGTGATCCACGGATGTTGCAGTATTTGACTAGTCGTGGGTCGCCGGCGAGGTTCCACGTGCAACATAGATTTCACTAAATCCTAAAAACATAAATTCAAAGCTAAGATATAAACTGTTTTTCTTCCTTACCTGCTTCCCGATGCGCAATCAGTTACCCTCTAGTTACCCAGTTACCCGCGGAAAAGTTACCCATTTGTTACCCTCGAGTTATCCTTAGATTACCCTTGTTCCCCTTTAGTTACCCAGGTAACTGGTGGGATTTTGCGCATCGGGTTCCAAACACATACTGGAAAGGAAAATTGGGGCATTACCTTCGCTTCGTTCGAAATGGTAACCCAGGTTCCACACCTTAAATCTAATTTACTTTCGGCTATTCGATGCAGTATCTCACTTGGTGTGTCGTTCGGACCACTGGCGAATGGCGTTTGCCTAAAATACGTATTCACAATTACAGTCTGTATATTACATGAAGATCTCCCAATTTTTTAATTGGATGAATCTGGCAATAATGCTTTTCTGCTGGTTTCACTTACGAGTATTTATAGCTAAGACCGTAGGTACTCGCGGTTCATCAACTTATATTTACCACCACGATGCACCGCGAAAGCACGGAATTTCGACGTACATCCATTTGAAAGAGTACAGGAAAAGAGACCTAAACGTACTCTGTTCCACGTATTTTTCTTGGGCATTATTTGATATACGTGCGTCAAAATCCCGCGGTATGGCAGCACTTATAGTAAGCTACAATGGTAAAGAGCATTCTGCTTACCCTGACAACAAGGTGTACAGTAAAACACCTAATGACCAGATATCACAGGCAGCATCGTAACCTTGACGTTTGAGTACTTCGGGAGCCACGAAGTTAGCCGTATAGCAGGGGGTCATCAATAGACCGTTCTCTGCGCGAAGTTGCTTCGCAAAACCGAAATCACAGATTCGTAGCGCCTCAGGCGCGGTACTTTCGGCAGCGTACAAGATATTCGATGGTTTTAGATCTCTATGTACCACCTAAAATCCGAGTTGAAAAATAAGAGCATTCCGTTAGTATTTATTTACAGTCCGATACGAAGGAGAATTCAAAATGAATAAATCTGTACCTAGGTCATTTACCTGCGAGAATAAGGTCGAAATAATACAACTGTCGAGTAGAAGTGAAGACAGAGACAAGCTCATGACTCGCTGAGCCCACTCTTGAATGCAGCCAATTGTGATTTAGGAGTGGTTGCATTTCAATCACAAGTGAGCGTGATGAATATAATAAGCCTGTCTATGTAGACCCTTTCTACAGTATTTGACTGCAGTTTCAGAACTATATATGTATCATAATCTTTAAACCAGACATCAGTTTTATACTTACTCCATTTTGATGTAAATGATGAACAGTCGAGACGATCACGTACATGATAGTACTGGCTTCGCGCTCTGAAAAATACTTGAGGGATTTAAGTCTGTCCAACAGTTCGCCACCCTTCATCAACTCCATAACCAGATACACCGATCTATCATCTTCGTATACCTGCATCATATGTTAATACGGTACATTTAATGTGACAAATTAATAATGTAATTTAAAATTAACTAAGTAATTCTTCATGATGCAAAGAGTATTTTGTAAAATTAATTCTAAAAAATTAATTCATTTAGTTTAAAAAAATAATAATAATTCAATTAATAAAATTATTTATTAACATTGATTGGATTTGAACTGGTAGGTATAATTCTACGATTAATTCTACAAATTCCTTTATGCGTTGAACAAATGCGAAGGATTTTTGTAGGTAGATGGGGGAAAAGTTTTACACCTTAAATCTTGAACACACGAAGAACAATAGAAACTTGTGAAGATTTGAGAAGATTGAGAAACTCGAGCCGATTCTTCCAAGATACGAGAAAATTCTTTTATATTCGAATCTTCGATTAGAGAAGAGATTTTCTGAACTTTGTCGACCCGCCACTTTACGACCCAGTGGCCTCACCAACATTCATGTTACTCGCGTCGAGGCCCTTCTCGACGTTAGGCGATTCGTTCCTTCTTCGTGAATAATTTGGCCCGTTACTTGCTATCGTGTTTATCTACCCATCACTGTTTGAGAAATATGACTAAGTTTTTGATAGGATCAGAAGGTCTCAGCTCTTGTATACCGGATAATAACTCTCAGCTCTGTTCGTCGGGAAACAAGGACGAGACGGCAAATACAAGCAAAAGCACAAGCACAAGCACAGACAGTGACACAGAGAACGACCATAATGACAAACAGTCACAGGAAACAGACCGCCCACACACATACAGGGTGCTTCACGAATTAGTCCATTCCTATTCGTTTTGGAATAATGCGGGACGAAAAAAGGATCTCCATGTATCAAAAGGACTAGTTTCTCTCAGAGTGAAAAAATTCTATCAAAAGGAGGGTATGAACGCAACACCAGCTCTGGAATGTCAAAGGAGAAAGTATTGGACGGCAGGCAAAACAGATTCTGGTTTTAGTACCTTGGTTTAAAAAATTGTACAAGCGTCACAGCAGAAATTTTCTAGGTCGCAGATTCCAAATATTGCATCCAGTTTTTGATTTGAACATAATCCAGAACTTGAAATTTACACTAAATATATCGGAAAAGACACTCCCGGAGTTTTATTAATTACAAGGTTTCACGAGATCTTCGGGCCATTGCTGGAAAACTAGTGTTCAATAAAATAGAATTCTGCATTAAAAAGAGTCAGAAACTCTCTGCTCTGTTATCCAGAGAATAATAGGGCCGGATCAAAAGTTTGATACTGTAATTGAAGTTAGCAACCAGTTTTTAAGGTTTTTACAAAACGAAATACCTTATTGCGTTCACTATTTGTTACTATTATTTTCTCAAACATATAGCCAATCAGCGAAGAGTATTTTGTTTATATTATGTGGCCTGACAGGAAGGGATCTCAGCGCAAAAAAACCATTTTAGTGATAACAACTGTTTCTGACTAATTTTTGGCCACTCTTTCGCGTGGTGTTGTCGAAAAAATTCTAAGAAATTTTCCCAAATGGCTGTAAGTCTTCAAAGTTGAGTCTCTTCGTACTCTCCTGTAAAATATACATTTTTACGCTCAGGTCCCTTTCTTCCTGGCAAGCCACTTATGATTATTCGGTGCAGTACTGTGTAATAGGGTATGCTACGCAACAGCTGTGGTCACGTCATGGTGTCGTGATGTTTTCCTAATACTTCATAAAATTCGAAGAGAAATAAGACGTGCTGATTAAGAAGAACTTGAGGTTTGTTAAAAGTATCAGGTTTGAAAATTCTTTTTCATTTTCATTTTGTTTCATCAGCTTTAGCCATTGCAGAATAGGCGCAACCGAGAGGGTAGAGGCTATAGGGGCTATTATCCCAAAAGTCCTGAACTTCTTTTTTTTTTTTTTTAATCTTAGTGATTAAGCGAATGTTTTTTACAAATGAACTTTTGTGGAAGTTCAAGCTAAGAGGTACACGTAAGGTATTTTACTTTTTCGTATAAAATTCCCCCCCCCCTTTTTAACTAGTTTAGCCCTTCTTAGAGGTGATTTCTGGTTGCGCCTATGGTTGCAGGCCATTGTTTTGTTCAGTGTTTATGTCTTAACATTTGAGAACAAGGACACTACCAACTCGATTTAAAATACATTTTTTATTTTAATTTCCTTTCTTAAATTATTTATTTTTTGTATCAGTTGTTATTGTCAACTCGCCATCATCATCGTCGCGGGCTTGAGCTAACGAGATATGAAATGAAATGTAGAGAGCGCTCGTCACGCTACACACTCACATACACGCAAACAGACAAACAAATGTAAGAAAGTTGAATGATCAAAATCGATTTCCTACCCTTCAACACGGGAGCAAAGACTGGTTTCGTCTTATGAGGATTCCACCTGCTGATTTGTTTCGATGACTGTGAAGGAGGTAGGTCTTTTGTGCTAAGTGTTAACTGAAATTTGTGATATTTTAGAGGCATTTTTCTGAACCTGCTAGCTACTAGGTATGGCCTTGGTAATATATCTAACGTGGAGGAATTTTGAATTATTTGAAAAAAAAATTCTAATAATGTGAGTAAAGAATGTTGTTAATTTTAGGTAAAAAAGTTATGAAACTAGCCATTTTATAGCGTAACATTTGGAATCTGAAAATTCCAGTCAGAGTCGGATCAAAACTTCGATGGAGTATTTGAATTCAGTAATATAAAATCTATATTTCGATGATTCTTTTGATTTTCTTAAGGATAGGTCAAATCAGTCTATCTGCAGACTTTTGGACCCACTTAGCAGTCAAAGAGGAAGAAGTTTCACATAGCTAGCCCATAAACTTGTGATTTTCCTTCAACTCAAGGTTTATGAATCTTCCCTCCATTCAAAACCCGATGCGATGAAGAAGAAAATAATTGAACAGCCAATCAATGTTTTGGATTCCAGACAAGTAATCCGCTCTGCGTTTTTTTTTCGTTGTTGAGGTAAGGTTTTTAGTGAACTCGGAAAATAGTCTCGGAAAAACATGAGAATAATTTTGAAAACACGAAGATTTCTATTCGACCCGGCTGGACTCATCAGATAGGTATAGAATCTCATTCGATTGGTGTAAACACTTTTTCAGACTCTAAAAAGCTCTTCTTCTTCTTCCGAAAACCCAAAAGCTCACAAGGTTTCCACTTTTGTAAACCTTTTACGATTTGCATTTTTTCGGAATTTCCACGAATAAAGATTCGAGATTATTTTCCATACGCGATCGCATTCCCGCAACACCACAGACCAAAAATATTTATGCACGCCACACATATACTTACATCTCTCAAGGTAACTATATTTGGATGTTGTCCATAACGTAACATGATTTGCACCTCCTCTTGACAATCTTTTTTTGCTTTATCGATTATCTGAAATAATAACAACAACTAAGAGTGAATGAAGTTAAAAAACAATTAGAACTTCTAATCCTTGAAGAGTCGTAAGTTCTTGAAATATCCTCGGGTCGTGTCATTTTCAACTTTTATAACAGCCTCAAGCGTTTCTCCGTCCGAAAATGGAAAACTGAAAGTGGCATCGTTCTTTGACGTCACTTTTAATCAAAAGAGAAAATAAGGTAGAGCGTTCGAGCGTACATTCGCTTCAACGCATGTATGGGTAAATTACCTTCACAGCATATTCAATACGAGTAGCTCGATGAACACACAGTCGACATACTGAGTAACTTCCTTTTCCGATCTCTGTCAGTATCTCATACTCGTCGGAAACGTTACGTTTAAATCCGGACAACTGTAAATACACAAAAAATTGTACATCGAAGCCGCGAATACTTAATTATATACTAGTGCGGGTAAGTTTGGTCTAGTACCTAGCCTATCGAGGAGAAAGAGCAAATTTATCACGCAAGCGCCCAGATTCAGTCACTTCCTATTCACTTTCTTCATTTCTTTCGGAAGTAGGGACTAAAAGGAAGACATGGTTGCACACAAATCTGTCAGCCATTTCACAAACGAGTAACCTTTTTACACCGACCTTCCGGCTATTCAATCAAAAGCTTCGTTTCAGGAGTGAGAGGCTAAAACCCTTTTCTCTAATTAAATTCACGTTCCGAAAACATGCCTTCAAACTACAAGTGTGCGACAACGAGCTTTCTGTTCGCCTGTCTATTATCAAGAAGGAAAAGTTTCACGTACACGTTTTCACTGTTGTTTTCCTATAATATCGGAGGAAAAAGTTGTGTTTATTCAGCCTTAGAGAGGAAAAGAAGAAATCGGGATACAACAGGATTGCGGTATTACCTTTATAACGGACTCGTTGGAATGCGTGGGTCTGCATTCTAGAAGAGGGTTGTCGTCATCGAGCAAACACGGTGCGACAAAGCTGAAACCACGGAACAGTTCGTGCGCGTTTGCACTAGGTGGGATGCCAGGCGAGTCTGAAAGAACCAAAACAAATTCGGTCACTTCCTTTCGCAGTTACCCAGGATGCTTAGGATAATACTATCTATCCTATTCTGCAATCCGCAGTTTCCTCTTCCACTTACCGCATTTTATCTCAAAGGAAACCTCACTATATAATGAACCTTGAATCACTGATAACCAGAGCTCCATGCATGGTCTGAGATACGAGACTCAATTACAATTTTGTATTTTACAAAAAGTGTTCCATCAAAACTCAGATTGATTAACTGAACGAAATTTAATAATGCTTAAGCGCAGAAAATTGCTTTGGTTTTAGAAAAAATCTACCGAACTTTCTCCAACGCGCATTTCGTATGTTATTTGCAACGTGACAAAAACAACTAATTAATGAATCCTAGTCCTGATCTCAAAATGAATGATTTTCTTTCAACTAGATAAGCAAATAATTTAACATAATACAGTATGCAGATATGTTTGCGTTCTTTTACTTTTGAAAGCGCCAAGATACAACCGATGAAAGAAATTATTTATCCCTTTCCTCTTCAGCGAAAATCGATATAACGGTAAACATTTTTGATATCGGAAAATTAGGGCAACTAACGAAAAAAAAAAACATCGGAATCGCTCTAATACGATAGTCAAAAAACTATTTATATACACGTTGAGAAAAACTTGAACGAATTTAAACCGCAATTTTTCCGTCAAGAGCATATTAAAGAATTTTCAAAGCAGAATGAAGAGGTCAAGGCACGGGAAGATTATGAAATATTAGTTATTCGAGAGGGAACGAGTAAAAATATTTTGGAATTCAGAGGAAAATTTAGAAATACAACTTATTTTTTACAACAAAGAGGAAGAGTTAGTTAAAAATCCGTTCCTTCGATATGCCTTGTTTTTCATTTGTCGAAGAAGCTTCAACTAATAACCTATAAGAGATAGAAACGCAAAGTCAGGAGGTATTCCCAAGAGCTATACACGAAAGAGTCGTTCCATGTGCAAAAATTACAGGATGAATAATGCAACTGTTACGAAAATGTACAAGAATATGAACATTTGTACGTGTAACTTGTGAACACCGATTTTGATGATTATTTTCAGTGGGTTTCGCAACTTTCCTTCATCATTACGGAAATTGAACCAGTCTATATTTTCAACAACGAAATAAGAATCTTTTATCAACGAAATAAATAAATTCTATCCATGTACCAGATCTTGACCCCTCCAACAACGTAATAAAAAGCAAAAGTGTTCACATGTTATCACGACAAGCTGCTTGCATACTAGTTCGAAGGAGGGTCACTCACGGTGAGTTACTTTACGTATTCGTGACACGGTGCTTCTTTCTTGAATATCCAGATCACTATAGGACAAAAACCAATTTCAAAGAGCATTTTGAAATTACCTTTCGGAGTTTTTGATGTGAATTCGGAATCGAAATAGTACGCGTCTTCGGCTCGACTGACGGCAGGCTTGAACGGAGGTTCGATCTGTTTGTGGTACAACTTATCCCAGTCAATAGTGGAGAAAAATGGATGCGTTTTTATTTCGTCCATTCCTTCCGGACCTGCGAATCACAGAAAAAAATAAATTTTAACAATGTCTTAACATCTCGACGTGTGGACTTAGCATATTACAATTCACTAGTACACCACACTGTCCCCGTTAAAACTTGCTGCTTGAATTCCACAGTGATTTGTATTGCAAATGTGTCGGTTTATAAATTGCAGGGGTTTTCTAAAACCGAGTGTTATGAATTGAATTCTAAAGTTAATGGTATGTTTGAACCATCCTCAAAGAGGAAAGTAATGTTTACATCGCCTGAAGAACCTAGGCCTTGTTACTTGATCCCATTACATCGCATTCGTTGATCTGATAGCCCGTTGAAAGAATAGGTGAGGCCTAATACTTCACACCCTGCATAATTGATAGCAGCGACTTCGATATTCTGTTACGATAAGCAGATTAAGATATTTGCAAGATTTAATAAATTAATCAACCGGCACGCTAATTTCACTCTAACGTCCGTTCAAACACAGATTTTCGAAGCTCTAAAAGATCTGCGTCCTTTTCTCACCCTTTCTTAATAAACAAAAATTCTTTAAAGAGGACGATACGATAACTCTTGTTTATTATCAAGATAATCAAGAAAATTACTTTTTTTATTTTTATAACGAGTAAACAGCAAACAATCTTTCCTTTTTTTTTCTTTTTTCATCGGTGCTTCGAGATTTCCATTCTACTAAAATCAATATACTGTAGAAAGACTTTTCACTGGGATTCGTTTTAGCCTAGTTCTGAAATTCCGTTCTGTTTTTTGTTAAGGTGATTCTTATATCGTTCGATGGTTCATTTCTCAACGCACGGATAATTTGATTGTCCAGGGATAAATTGACTTCTAATTCAGTCAACGAGTTGTACAATTGGAATGTCCAGGTGATACAAATCCAGACCCCTAGGGTTGAAGAACAAATGTGGTGGCATGGCTCTCCTGAGTCAATGGTTCGCTTCCCCTCCAACAGACAGACTTACCCCAAACTGCCCCTCTTCGAAAACTGGTCACGCTAAGGCCCTGAACAAGCCCGATTCGTTTCTAAGCTTAATTTTCTCAGTATCAGAAAAAAGAGTAACCTAAAATGGTGGTAGCTCTCTTCCTGATTAGGGCAATAATGTGAAAACATATCTCACTATTTCAAAATTGAGAATGCTCGCGGAATAAATAGTGGAAGAATTCCTTATAGATGCTCAGCCAGAGAGAAGAGAGGCCTAGATTCCTTGAAAATGTTCACTAACCCGAAACTTCTTTCATTTGTACTTTTGTTTTTCCAGGAGTCAAACGTCAGAAAGAAAATTTTGGAAAACATTAGTGCAAGAAATGCAGCATTCGTTGTATAAGAAGCTATCTCGGTAAGGAGAAATTCCGACTACATACCAGATCCGAGACGGTTGGCCGGATTACGTTTGAACAGTACACGCAAAAGGGCTTGAGCTTCCGGAGACAAGTTCTGCGGCATTCCCAATTTAGCTCTGAGGATCTGCGACATGGTATCCTTGCGATTTGTTCCTTGGAATGGTAATGTGCCGGTGAGCATTTCGTACTGAAAATAAACAAGAGTAAACGTGAATCGAGCTTGAAAAATACATATATAATCCCTTCATTAGGCGAGAATCTAGTCGGACAGAACTAGGAAGGCTCAATGTAAGAAATACTCAAATCCATTTTCTTGAAGTAACTTGACTAAGTTAACCGAGATCATGTCGGATATTGGTTGTCCTAGTCTGTCACTATGAGAAAACTACTTAACCACTTCTTGCACTCAGTCATCCTCTTAATTAAAGTACAATCTTAAAGTTTACTTCGATAATAATGAATACGTTGAATGTATGAGTACTTGATATGTATTTGTAAAGCTGATTACAAGAGAGAAGAGAGAAGAGGTAACTAACTCAGATGGGAATGCAATTTGAATCGCAAACAAAGAAAATTTAAGAATATTTACTCCTTCGGGAAAGCTGGGCCGTATCATGACTTCTGGTACTCCTGGACCTACATGCGTGGAAGTTCGTCCACACAGAGAGAGGAGGAGATATAAGGAAATGACACGCGCAATATTTTCATAAAGAACACATTCAATATTAAAATATGCACAGTTTCCAAATAAAATATGGAAAATATCTCGAGTGTGCATGAATTTTTCTTTTTTCCAGGACGGATGAGGACTGAAAAAGCAGGGTGAAAGATATCAGAGGTCAAAACTCATGCTTTTCTCGAACAGAAAATATAACCTGAATTGTTCACTGAATTTTAAAGAGACGAGGTTTGCTCACAGAATTTTAGAGAGAGAGAAGGAGAGGGGGCATACAGGAAGATTTTCTTGAATGAAAACATATTTAGCGAAAAATTCGCACTACGGAATGAAAAAAATAATAATGTACGGGCTTGTGTGTCACATTACAGGGAGAAGGGAAGTTGAAAAAAAGAAAAACATATTAAAATCTTTCTACATACTGAAAAAATATCCGACTTTCCCTCCGCCTCTGTTTTTTCGACGGGGAAAAAGGCCACGCTGGTTGGCTACACGAAAAATCCAAAAAATTACAGGAGCAAACAAGCTACATACATTTTCTTTTACCACCGAAGAGATATGTATAAAAACAGACATGGGACATTCTGTATACTGCTGATCAGATATGAAGACGCAGAGACAGACATATTCGATTAGAATTCAACCATCAGATAATGCATCATTACGCACACAGGAGCACGGTAGCACACCCTATTCTCAGGAAATTGAAGAAATTGAAATCGATTAAATGAATTGCCATCGTAAAAATTTCATTTAATGAAAGCGAATCGTGTATTCTAACGAGTACCAAAACTCTCGTTTATATTTATTAGCGTAAAAGAAAATAATAGATTTGATAATCCGACATTAATTTGTTAGTGGAAACCGGGAGGGAAGACAGCGCAGGCGAGAAAAATAAAAGTTTTTTTGGGCTGCGAAAATCAATGAACGAAGGGGCCGATTAATTTCTCTTTTATGCAACGCACCGTTTATGAACTACGTTTATGTTTTCAGCGGAAGATTTAATAGGAATTAAGAACTATGAAAGGCCGTGTTTTTGTTTTCCTCGCAATTTTGGTGGGAAAGTCAAAGTTTTTCTTGTGCTTTTCCTGCACCGATGTGAAAAGTAGAAACGCTCGTTTTCTTTTGAAAATACAAGAATAAAACGGCAAAACACAAAATAAGAAAAAGAAGGAAAACTCGCGCTGTAAATAACGGTATTCTTAAAAAATCTTCAACTCTTTCACATTCAAGACGTGACTAAAACTAAGGGGGGAAGAGGGGTTCCATCTCGAATACGTTGGTTAAAATTGATAGTTTACCAAAATAATTGTACACTGTTAGGCAAAACAGAACCAAGCGATAAAATCTGTTTTTCGAAGTTCAAGCGCCATATAGAAACTATATGACATAGCGTTTACTGATAAGCTATTTTCAACGCGGGTACACATTTTCATATCGGGGGCCCAATTTTGAAAAATTCTACTTTTTGCGCTCTTTCCAACGATACTAATAACTCATTTTGTCAACAAATGTCGCTTGGTTCTGTTTTGTTTAACAGCGTCCAATCATACATTTTCTTTGATTTTAATCAGTACATAAACTACATCACTAGTGAAATTGAAGTGGGATACCTACTATTGTTTAGCAGACCATAGGACGCCACTTTTTCACTGAAATGCCTTGCCTGCAGGCAGGGCAAAAAAGGATGTTATGAATTGCCAGTTCATAAGGTTTCCAGATACGACTGGAAAAATTTATTGAAAATCGATTCTCCAAATTATTTTGAGGTAGAATAATCAGGCATAAGATTTTATGCGTAGTATAGATCAGTCATTTCATATTAATTTTTGGGTAGAATTCATATACCTAGAATGACATTTATTAATGCAGAATTTGTGGAATACATACATAGTGGTATTCTTATTCGTCGATTTCTTCAACACATTCTGCATTTTACCAATATAATGTAGAATAATTATTTTACATTATTACAAGTGTCAAATGCAGGGTTGAAAAAAAAAAAAACGGGGCCAAGGAGAAACATAGAAAAAAGTAAAAAAAAAAAAAAAAAAAGTAAATGATGATGAAAAAATTAATGATTGAGCGATTTTTCTCCTACTCTTCTCGGAAAACACGAGTTTGTATTCGAAGACTCCCCCCCCCCCACAAAAAAAAATAGATGAAAAATTTGGGTATTTTTCCTCACCCTATAGGCATCAGACCTGGTCAAACATAGAATGTGTAGAATGAATGACCAATCCAGAAGACATTCTACACGAACCCAATGTACAGTCTACATTGTGTATAATCGACTCAGAATGACGATGTAAAATGTATTTCATATTCTAACGGGACGAAGCTTGTAGATACTTTTTTTTTACAAGCAGTACGATTCGATGATGAGTTTACCTGCTTCGTTTTTGGAGAGTCAGCACTAAGAAAATACTTACATAATATTAAGTCTGTTATTACCTTATTACGATATTTACATCGATGATTGGATAGCTTCAGCTACACCCGTGGTATTTTAGGACAACAGCTCAGTCGCAGATACGTGAGGAGGGTAACGAGAGCAATTGCCAATACCAGAGAAAAAAAATTTAGGTACGTAATTCAAAATACTTCAAAAATATAGCTGACTGATGGGGCAGTCTTAAAGCATCGTCTGAATGAAGACTGTAAACGTCTTAAAGAGTTACAAGGAATCTTAAACATGTTTGGAAGAGTCCTGAAAATCTTGGGTGCGTTTCAATGATTTTACAGAATCTTAAACAAGTCTTCAAGAGCCTTAAGCGATTACTAGAAAAATACCAATGCGTTCTAAGTCATCTTAAAAAGTTGTAATAAAGTTTTGAAGTCTTAATCGAGTGTAGAAGAGTTCTTGAATAACTTTAAGAAGTTTGAAACAGTTGTAAAGACACACGAACGAGTCTCGGATAGTCTTAGCGAATCCTGTTGGAAAAGCCTCTCAGAATCTGAAATGAGTTTTAAATTTTCTTGGCCCAGTAGCTTTAAAAGTAATAATTTGGATCATGTTTAACCCTTAAATACCACACGTAGGTTTTCTTCCGATATTACCACACATGTGACAATTGTCACAGTATTTAAAAATTCATCAGTATCAAATTTTAAGGTGCTATATGTATTTTTTTCATGCTAATTTCAAATTTGAGGTTAAAATTTGATTTTGATATGAAAACATACGCACAAATTTGAAAATTTCCCCACCACTTTATGTTAATAGCTCACAACCGATTTTTTTTTTTTTTTAAATTTATAACATTGCTCTTATCCTACGGATGCATTGAATACGGACACTTCTTGAAACTTGGTATAAGTACAAGTTGCTTGTTACTATTCCCCCCCCCCCTCAATTTTGTTAATTTTGTTTACATTAGTATAATTTTTACTTTGCCCAATTACATTTTCGGAATTATTTTCACTTGATCAAGAATTCTGTAATTGGAAACGAGAGACAATGAGTTATACATTCACCGATAATTATTTTTCATTAGAAAGAAAAATAACTGGTTGCAGTACAGTAAAAAGTATTTTGCTAAGGAACAAGAAAAACAACAACACGCATGACAGTTTATTTCGCGACTTTTACAAAATGTCTCAACCTGGGCCTTCCTCTCGACACCGCATTCCTCGGGTTCATCACGAAATATTTTCTCACACTGAGCAACATCAAAAAACCAACTCGAATGCATAAATTAAACCACCAATATGATAAATTTTGGTCCGAATTGATTAAAAACTGAATTCAATTCAACCGATTAACCTCAAAATTGTACATAGTGCTAAGAGTGAAAATAGGTCGGTGTGACAACTGTCACATCGGTGGTATTGACGATATTTAACCGAAAATCAATTTAAAGAATTTCATGCCCCTCTGACAGTTCGAGTAGGCCACCAAAACACACGTGAGAATGAAGGTAAGTCATGTGCGCACAGGTACCAGGAGTTATGCGGCTGAGTCTCCCCTCTGACTCACGCCGTTGCTGCGAGTTTTATACCACTGTGATAATCGTCACATGTGTGGTATTGAAGGTTTAAGTGTATTGATGAAGTTTAGAAGAGTTAAAGAGCACAAACGAGTTTCGAACAGTCATTGGGTCTCAAACAACGGCCTCACGAAGTCTCAAGAAAATCTGGAAGAGTCTAGGCTAATTTCAAGGAATCTCAGGGTGATTTAAATGTTCATCGTAATACCACTGAATTTTTCTCTCAGGAAGGGAGGCAGTCTTTTAGACTGAGAAAACTCTTTAAAGCTCTTTCGAATGTATGTAAATTTCGTTAAGACTGGTCAAACTCTGATACGAATTTTTATAAATCTTCTTAACTTGATTAAGACTCTTCACGATGTAATCAGGATTTCTCAAAAGTCCCCAGACTTGTTGAAGATTCCTCGAAACTTTTATTAAATGGTTTTCAAAATGTGTCGTCAAATCAAAAATTCAGCGAGTTGAAAACAACTGATAGGTCATTTCGGAGGATATTTTCACCTTCGCCGTCAAAAACCAAACGGTCTGTAGCACAAAACGTTCGGACTTCCCATTTTTTTCATTTTTCGCTCATGCATTTGAATTGGGTACCTAGCTACCATTTAATCGCCCTCAGGAAAAGGACTAATTCACAGCAAAAAAATATTTTAAGCGCGTATGAAGAATATTTGGCATATAAATTTTATAAAATCCCATCATTATCAGAAAATCACATCACATTAAGTAAATTGCACGGTTTTCACGGCAGGATTAAATTATCACGGCATGAAATCATTTTTTTGCACGTATGATAAATGAACCTAAAAATGATAAACGTGGTGCCCGAATTTAATCAAAACCTGAATATACTGCTGTTTGACTTTCGAAAAGCTTTTGATTCGATTTCGTGCTTAGCACTATGAGAGGCTCTCTGGAAACAAGATATTGTGAGGAAGTTGATAAGAATAATAGAAGAAATAATTCAAATGGGGGGGGGGACGTGTGGATAAAATTAAACAATACTTCGAAATCAAAAGAGGTGTAAGACAGGGAGACCCATTATCCCAAAATAATCTCAACTGCCTATTGAAGGAAATCTTTCATAACCTAAATTGGGAGGGGAGGAGGTTGAAAATAGACGGAGTGTGGCTCAAAAACTTGAGGTTCGCGGATGCCGTCGCCTTAACAGCACAGGACAGAGAGGAACTCCAATTAATAGCCAAAGAGCTGGATCACGAGGGTTACATCGAACTGGATTGTGCATAATATGCTCGAAATGACGGGCTCAAGAACATAATATTATGACGTGTACATTGATAAAACAGATGTACGCGTATTGACGGGCAAATTCATTTTATTTGATATTCTCCGGGATTATAGGATCGCAGATAATTTTATGTTCAAAGTATTTTTTCTTGATGGGCGATTATATATTCCCCACTCGAATTTAAACCAACTAGCTTAGTTCAAGCTTGGAATGTTCCCCTCATTTATTTTACAGCATCTGAGATCTTCGTCTTTAGGATCTTACACACAATCCCACTAACTGATAACTTATAGAGATGTAGATAAAACAAGAATATTCAGTGGCGTAGCGTCGGGGGCACAGGGGGGCACGTGCCCCCATATTTTTACATAGTCCTCTAATATCGGCGGTTTTTAAAAAATACCGCAATTTTCTACTTTTTCTCCCTTGAAAACCTTATTGCGCCCCCCCCCCCTTGGGAAACCCCTAGCTACTAAACTGAGAATATTATTAATAAAAAACTAAAAAAATAGCGCTTTGAATTGACCCAACCTTTTATTGGCTCACTGCAGACGAACAGCCATGGCACCCTTAAATTAATTATATATTTTACTACAAAAGAAGACGCTTCTCGCGTACACACACACACACTAATGCTAAATATCATACTGACGGGTCTTTTCATCGTGAAATCTGCGCGTCCGCTTATATATAAAAGCGTACCGAAATAAAAGATTCCAAGGGCCTGAAAATGTCGGAGGAAGATTAATTAAACTGTCGAACAAGCATTACCATTAGCACTCCGAACGACCACCAATCGGCGGCGAACGAGTGTCCCTTCCGATTGACGACCTCGGGTGCCATGTACTCGACGGTGCCGCAGAACGAATACGTTTTCTGGTCGTTCAAAGGCAGTTTGCTCAAACCAAAATCGGTCAATGAAATGTGACCATTGGCGTCCAACAGGATACTGAAAGCAGAAGAAAATCAAAATTAAAAACTAATTCGAGCCCGAAGCTCAACCGTACATGTGAGCAACCGCTGTACGGACCAAGTAGAATTTATTATATTCGGCAGAATGATCTTGAAACTTTTGAAATGTAAACTAGGTAGGCGTAAATTGCTCCGTTCTTTTTCTTATATTCTCCGGCAGCCCGGAAATTATCTCCGTTCGAGCGAATCAACGAGTTTTCCTGCGCCCCAATTCGATACACGTAGAAACAACGCAAAGAGAGAAAATCGCGGAAAATTAGTTGTTTCGAAATCGTTTTCGTTTTCTCATTTTCCACTTTTATTCCGTTTTTCGTTTTACTGCGTATTGATGAACGACAAATTAATGTAAACACCGCCGTAACGCTCCCAGTCAAGTTTGAAAAGGCAGAGAGGCAGTAGAGCTTCTAAGATATGCGAACACTTACGATATCCCGGGAATAATTACATTTTTTCGAAATAAGTTGTTTTACCAATATTCCGATGGAAGCGCGCTATTTTTCTGCGGATAACAGGAAATTAGGGCAGCGTCTTTTCCGTATCTTTGAAAGGTGTTCACTCCCTACAGGGTGGAGTGCGCCTCGACTTATCAGTTTCCGCCCGCCTTCGTCTGCCTGTCTATTTCACCGACTATCTCGAGTTCTGGAATTTTTTTGCTTATCACGGCTGTAGCGGGGTAATCTTGAACCTAGTTTAAAAAGCTGACGAACAACTGAATATGATTGCGAGACAAACACACAGGATACGTACCTATGTAATTTCCTACGATACAACCCCCTGTCCACCCCCTGACCGAATTAAAAAAAATCTGTAAGCGCCGTATAATATGAAATAGATCATTGGTTCAAATTAATTTTATGAGTTACTGAATGTAGGTCCACAAATTTTGCCAGGTAATGACACGTCGATACCGGAAATGATTGTTCGTTCGAGATCGATCAAGTAAAAATAAAAATAAAAAACATCGATACGGTCTAATGTCAAAAACAGCGAGGAGCTCCGAAGGGCGTTACTGTTCTTATCTTATTACGTAAACAAAGTCATTCATCTGTTAAATGAATCATCGAGTGATGAGGTATTGATAGGCTTTCTTCGAAATGACACAATACAGACGTAGATTTATATTATATCCTTGGGGATGGAGGCTTTCTGTTTGCAATTCAATTCTACGAGCTACGAAACGTGTGCAGCTAAAAAGAAACCGATTTTCTAGGGCTAGGTATAATCATTGTGGAAGCAACACAGTTTCAAGGTAATGTCGCCTTCTTTCAGCTTCATCCTCAAAATTCTTAAATAAACTACAATAACCCCAACTATGAAAACAAAGATCCCATTCGAAGTCGTACATAACTGTCCGGTCAGAACTCGAAAATACAAATAGGTATTCATACATTCTGGTTCGAAATCAGTTGTTCAGATCGCTCGACACAGATTAGCCGAATTTCTTCTTCTCGCGATTTTCGCATTTAAAAGCTCTCATAGAATGTACGCCACGAGGCTACACTGTACGAATATGTATACGTTAACCACATAATCGGGCTTACTTTTCCGGTTTCAAGTCTCTGTAAATAATCCCCAGCGAGTGCAAATGGTTCAACGCTAATGCTAATTCCGCGAGGTAGAATTTCACGTCCTCTTCCGTAAACATAACCTGAAATTAGACGAGCGCCGTCATTAAATATTAATTCGACGTTAAATTTTGAAGCGCGTTAACGGCTAACTGCCTTCGAATTTGCTCTGTCGGATGTATAGGGCATTATGCACGTATAGGGTGTCTCGTCGTAACTGATTTTCTTCTGACTGAGTAAACAGGCATCCTATCTCCAAATCATGTGGGTTCGACTACCTAACTTTTAATACCGCAAGGATTGAAAAAATGATCAACAGGATACATTCATCGCTCTCTTTACGGAGAATTGCTTCATTATTAAAAATACACATCTGACATAACGACCCAATGATGGATTACATAGTCTCTTCAAGATTACTCACGTACCGATTTCAGAAAGACGACTCGCGTGATCTGGAAAATAGGAATTATTTCCCAAAGACCGGGTATTCTTTCTGGAACACTACTTTCTTCACGTTTTAGGGCAATGGAAAGATTAAGTTCGTTCGGTTTGTTGAAAGTAGAAATCTCAGACAATCAAAAACTCATTTATAATGTAGTGTTTGTATCGCTGGTTATTCTAAAGAATGACTTGTATTGAAAGGTGCACTAAGAATATTTCTGGAGGATTTTTTCACCATTTATTGCATACTTCATACCCAGATTTAAGTGATCGAAATGAAATACATGTATCCAATAGTAAACCAACAGCACTTTAGAACAAAATTCGGCAAAATTTCCAGTTTTTATTACATATGCACCAACTTCAACCCTGTCGTATTTAGGACTTTCGGTTTTCTAATACTCCCATACGAGACAGTTCCTCAAAAAGTGATTCATAATTAGTCTCATTTATTGCATATTTTATACCTAACTTAGGTGATCCAAATGAAATACATGTACCCCTTTAGTAAATAAATGACAACTCAATACTAAATTCACGAAAATTTTAGTTTTAATCGCATGTGTGCGAAAAACAAACATATGTTGTATTGGAACGTTTGGTGCCAGGGACGAAACTATAAGGGGTGGGGGTTGATCCCCCCCATAATTCGGCGGCCGGCAAGTTTTGAAACTGTTCATTTGAATTTTTCGTTTTTTATGAATATTTGTTTTGTTGTTTTTTTTCAATCAAAATATATTTTGATTAAAGTATCGACAAAATTTTTAATAAAAAAAAAATTTTATCGGCGAATTTTCAGTTTTCAACAAATTTCGTCGGCGGATTTTTAGTTTTCAACAAATATTTGTCGGCAAATTTTTCTTCTCCGCCTCCCCAAACTGAGAGTCAAATTTCGTTTCTGAAAATGGAGTACCCTGGACTCCTATCAGAGACTAGTCAGTCAAAAGCCGCAGGTTTCGTGCTGAATATCGAACGTTATCTGAGAAGTTGAAATAAAGCTGAAATGTGAAAGACATTTCGAAAATCTGAAAATCGGTAGCAAACGTAGAATTTCGAATTTCAATTACTATTCTGTTTTTACTAGATTCTCTGTTTGATCTACAGTCTGAAATTTGAGAAAGTTGAACAATTTGTTAAAATTTAACAGTTGAAAGCAAATGACTTATTTTCCAATGTCACAAGCTGAATTCGATAGCAAATGTTCTATTGTTTAATTTACGGGCTTTGGTCCTGTTGAATATAGGAGGGAAATCTAGTCTGGAACAGAAGTCAAAACTTCATGTGTTTTCCCCATAAGAACGAAAGGGAGCTTGTGGCACGGACTTCCCTAATCCGATCGACCTGTACCTTTATATTAAGTATATATATATATTTTTTTTTGATTTTATTGAAACCAATTTAGGAGACGAATCAGAGGAAATTCAGAAAAAAATATCACCAAGAGTAAATAACGACCACCTTAATGTGTAAAGGAAGTTGTGTGTTCCTTTCAAGTATTCCTAACATACTTCCAGCTTAACCTTCCAGACTAAGGTATGCTCATGTGCGCAATGCGCAAATGTGAGTGCTTGGGGGATAAGGTTCCAATCTGCAATGGTAGGGATAAAACTATGGGGGGGGGTGAAACACAGTTCAATATTTTGGTAGTCGGCAAATTTTGAAACTGTTCATTATCTAAGAACGTTTGTTCGTTTTTTTGATTTTTTTCAATTAAAAAATATTTTGACGAAAAAATTAATTTTCAAATTCAAAAAAATTTTGTCGGCGAATTTTCATTTTCCACCTCCCCCCCCCCAAGCTAAAAGTCAAGTCTTACATCACATTATAACATCTGTAGTTCAATGCTCCTATGAGAAAATCCCTGAAAATGCGATCTATAATTGAGTCGTTATCTAAAACCGTGATGGAAGCCAGGATTTCACGAGCACCTAGAAAGACGAAAGATTTGTGGATAAATTTCAAAAAAATACGTTCTACAAACCACTATTTTTAATCGTGAAAAAAAGGACAACTTTTTTCTCTCAACTATACTTTAATTCCTTCAAAGGGAGAATAAATAAACATATCTGCCGCTATCTTTCAGGAAGGTAATTAGCTAAATCGATTGGATGAGAATCATTATCTCACGAATACTTTGCCATATATATGCACACTAAGGTGACTCAGTTTCCTTAACGAAATATTTTTGGCCAATCTCTCGGAATTATACTGTTACGGTGAAAAGGCGAAGAAATATACGCGAAGTTTCAAAGTTATCAAATAATTCGAACTTGACTCGCAGGAAAGGTAAAATTAATTTATTGTCATATTAACACGATAATTTTGATTTACATCAGAAATAAAAATAGAATCAATATATAATATAACACCCTCCTCTACCCCCCCCCCCAAAAAAACCACTGAAGAATACTTTATTTTTTTCTCAGTAGTGTTCCCAGGAAATTTTAAAGGGGAGGAGGTGAGGTCACTCATAAAAAAGGCTATTCCAGAGTACAAGGTATTATCAAATATGTAGCAGAAAATTGAATGATTGATGGCATATTACATATGATAGTTTGACAGCAATATTAGACGACAGATCTTGATATGGTTCCAAAATAGGAGAGGAAAAGCGAGAAGAATAAAATTCGACAGAGGGGTCAAGTTATAGATTTTTAAGTTTCTTGAATTCAATTTAGCGAATAAATTTCGGATCCAACCTTTCAGAGCGTCACCAGTACGATTTTAGGCTCAATCAAATATTCCATGTACGACACTGAATCCACAGGTTTCCAAGACATTTGCGAATAGTATTTGTTCCAGCTTCTAAAGTGCCCCCAATAGAGCCTGTAGTGAAGTAGTGTTCAATAGGTTGAGATAGCAAACCTAAGAATCGAATATTGTAACAAGAAATTGACCATCATTTGCTGGTTATCATTTTGGTGGCTCCTAGTAAAGTCAGGTTTAAAATGATTCCTAAAATCCAATTCAACATCCTTCGAAACATGCACACTGAATACATTCGTAGCAAAATAAGGACTATTATTGAAGCTCCAACGTCCTAGGAGGTACCATGAATAGCGAGGGGTGCGGGAATATGAAGAAACCTCTCCCCGATCCAGGATGAAGAAAATGTTACGAGCTTGTTAAACTAGTAATTTATACCAAAGACTTTTTTTCCCTTCTGTTCTGCTTGTAAAGTCAAAATTCAGGCAGAATTTGAGACATCGAGACTTTCGGCGACGAAATTTTTTAAATCCGCCACTATTTTACATACAAAATATTTTGTTCGCTCCCCTCACTCCGAACTTCGGAAATTACTATGAAAATCAAATGTAACCGAACTACTTTATACCATCGAAAGAACACACGCCATCCCATCCCCCTCCTCCACAAGAACTTTCTATTTATACTACTGTTCACGAATTGAAAACCTGTAACAAAACTCTCAATTCGAATTTAATTTGTTCACCTTCGCCCGTTCTGAACACCCGAAAAGCTATCGGCTCGTATCGTAGAGCTGAATGTTTTACGATACATTCAGAGAGTAGTGAAAGGACCTATCGAGATTAAAGTTCGTAGAGTGGTAACATTTTTTTAGGGTCACAGAAATCGAAATTTCCATTAGTTAAAATAACGAAACTTCACGTATGTTTCATAGGCAAGGTAGGAGGGCTCGTAAATTAATTCGTCTAATACAACCAACCAGACTTTTTATAGAGAGAGAGAGAAAGAGGGGGGGAGATATTAAACCAGAAAAAAGCATCACCACGAGGAAATACGAACCACCTAGCAATTCAAGATGAAGGATCTCACGGGGCTCACGTGAGGAGTTTTGCATGCATCATGTTAATGCAGAGGACTATTCGAAACTATTCAGAAAACATGGGTATTATTTGCGATTCTAATACTAACTTTTTCAGGTGCGTAAATCGCAGGCGTAACTATACCTTTTTTGCGGGTCAAGTTAATACTTCGATTACCTCGAAAACTCGCACGCATTTTTTTTTTCGGGGTTGTCCCGAAAATGAAATTGCGACTTCGCCAAAATAAGGGTTATACCCAAATACATACGCCCGGCGTCGATGTTCGAATAACAACAGATACTCGACGAGTTAATACGTATTCAACTCTGCCAAACCCATAAACCAAACATTATGTTACGCAATTCGAAATCGTCGAAACATACCTCCTTCGAAAGACGAGTGAACAAGTCTCCGCCGCGCAGAAAATCCAATATCAAATACAATTTTCCCTCCGTCTGGAAAGCGTAGTGTAATCTGACGATGAACGGATGTCGAACATCCACCAATATGTTGCGTTCCATTTTCGTACGCATTCTGTCTCGCACTGAAACAAAACCGTAAGCATTTAAATGACAAAAAAAAAATCCTAATAAATAAAATACGAATAAAATGCTTAAATTACAGTCGTAAATTGGCAGCAACAGACGTGACTCTCTCGAAGCCCTGTCATAAAGCGACAGCACGAAATAGTTTTAACGAAGACGAACACGAGGTACCGTCAAATTAAATATTCAACAGACGAGCACCAGACAGCGTATAGACTTTTTTTTCAGAGAGGTAGAAAAAGGGGGTCGTCCGTTTCAGTCACCCGTACTGTGAGTACTTTACTCGTATCACAAAAAAGCAAGTCAACTGAAAGCCACTGAGCTGTCGCTAATTTCGTGTCATTCCGAAAATTTCGAAGAACGGAGATCGGAGATGACTTTTAAATTTACGAAATCGGTTTTGGAAAACCGCCTTACTCAGTGAATGTTTCGAGTCACCAGCGGACGGCCATTCATTTTTAGCCTTTCACGAAGTGCACTCGAGATCTTGGCATCATCCCATCAGATTTATACACTAGCTCCAAGCTCAACGTGAACAATTTAAACATCATTTTTCAAAGAAATAAATCGTTCAAGATACCGCATATTTTCCTATGGGAATATAGGTACAGGAATTACACAGAGAGTATTCAGCACGAAAACGCACCACTTTAGTCTGAGATATACGAACTACGCGTTTGTGGCCAAACACCGGAAATTACGTCGCGGTACCGGGATATTCCTCCACTTTTTTTGATATCAAGTCTGAATATCTTTGTAAGTAAAACATTGACTAGCAGAGTAGCAATAGAATTTACAAGGCAGATCAAGCAACACACTTCTGCTGCTACACAGGGACATCTTCTGCTATTGACCTCTCGATTTGCAGCTCATCTATAAATCAACTGCTGACCTGGTCAGCATGCAGCTCATTATACTCGAGTGACCATTTCCCTCAAATTATGGAAGCAAACTACCCTTCAGTAGAACCTAACGAGCGTCCTCCTAGATGGCTAATGCACACAGCAGATTGGGACAACTTCTCCCTCGGACTCACCTTTGCACCATCTAAGTCAAAAACCGTCACATTCACTCGCCGAAGACATATTGCACATGAAGTTAAACTCTATCTAAACGGCACACCCTTTCAAACAGCAACATCAGCTCACTTCCTGGGACTAACTTTTGATTCGCGACTAACATGGAAACACCATGATCTCTCCTGAAACAAAGATGCTCTCAACGAATGAATTTACTAAAGACACTCGGTGGTAGCAACTGGAGAGCTGACAAGAAGACGCCATTACGACTCTACACAATCTACATCAGATCGGTTCTGGATTATGGCTGCATAGCCTACACCTCCGTCACAGAAAGCCAACTCAGTAAAATTGACCCTATTCAAAACCAAGCCCTAAGAATTAGTACAGGAACATTGAGAACGAGCCCCGTAGCAAGTCTCCACGCAGAAACAACCATGCTCCCGCTACGACACCATCGACATTTTCTGCAGCTGAAATACTACGTCAAACTCATGAACAAACCCACGCACATCAACCACTGTTTGATGTTCGAGTAAGGTGTGCGAGAGAAGATGGATATCGGATGCGACGACGCAAAGTGTTGCTTAAAGTGACGGTGAAAAGTTTCTGCTCCATTGGTTGGTTATGGAGAAGAGTTCCACAAAAGCGTCTGGGATGAGATGCGCTGGCAAGTACATATGGTGAGCCAAAAAAAAACATTTCAGCGATTTGCTAATACGTGTATTGTCTATGAAGTCATCTTTAAGACTCACTATTTTGGGAAACCAAGACTGTCCTAAGCGGAGCAGGCGCAACATTTTAAAACGCAGGACGAAAACTTGCCGCAAATGATAACAATACAGCACATTTCTTCTTCCGCAATCGCAACGTTTGTATTATAGCAAATGATAACTAACGAGTAGGGTCGAATGGACTGGGATTTCCGCAAATGATACGTACCCCTGCACACGCGGAGGCTCGAACCTCCATTTATGGAGCTCCTTCCTATGCCACAATACATGCACTCACCGACAATCTTCAAGCTGTACAGAAAATTCTCCTATTTCTTACCCGTGCCCAAATCACCTCAAAGGTCTAAATGTACCCCCTACCACTAAATTGTTACTCGTTAGTCACCTACTCACCTACTTGTTACTTGTTTTGTGAATTTGTCCTTGTTTTTCTACATCATTTCCTGTCTGTTATTCCCTTATACACTCGTTAAATATTTTCTTTGTTACTTTACATTTGTTAAGTTTTTCTCTTTATTATTTGTTGCTTATTTATTATGCCTTTCTCCACATTAGTTTAATGTACCATTAACTTTCCTTTGTTATTTATATTTTGTATACGGGTAGTAACACATTTTGTTTTGTAATACGGCTGGACGCTAAAGACCTAGATGTCAGGCGTCGTTAAATAACAAATAAATGATGAAATGATGAATTTACAAGATTGGAGAAGATTTACCCCTTGGGAACTTTATAACCCCATCCCCTGGTGCTGGGTACCACGATTTGTGCTTATGTATCTGCGTGTTTGTTCGTCTATGGGCCCGTCTGTTTGTTTGTCTAAATTAACCCCGCAATGCCACACATATTTTGTTACGAAAATGCCATTCTTAATGAAATTCACTAAAATGGGACGGTATGTTAACAGATTCTCTCCAAATCGTCACTAGATACCTAATGCTTAATATCTCTTTACTCTCTTTAGAATATAATATCATGTTCGTTGTTATTCCTCTAACAATTACTAGGAATGTACAACCGGACGATAAAAAATTTAAAAAAGTTAAATTGCGATTATTTTTAAAATTTTAATTAATATAAAAAAAACAAAACTGAATTTCAATATTTAGCTAGACGGAAACTATTGTACTGTGCGAGACTACTGGTCAAAATAAACTTCTTTACAACATGGAAAATCATGCGAAATTGATTTACCAATTCTGACTATTATGCCCAAAATGCCCAGAAACCCAATATTTCAGAAGCACGTAAAAAATTTTTTTTGAAGACCCCTGAATGGGGTATATCTGCCCGAAGTACGACGGTTCGAAAGTGTATCATTGGCGAGTGTTTGCGCCCCTACGTTCAAGGAGATACTGCTGCACATACCGAGCCGGTAAAGTTGCCTATCACGATTTTAGTGAATTTCACTAAGAGTGGCATTTAAGGGTTAATCCAACAACCGACGGGAACACAAGTTGATAGGGCTGGAATCTTGGACTTGGGATTTCGGATCACTCAACATTTTTGTTTTGCAAGAAAGAGAAGGAACTCAACTTTGTTTTTCAGTAAAGAGGAGAACTGTAAATAGACAACAAACGACAAGCAGAAGAACAGAGAGACTGAAAGGACCGACAGATCATAAGCAGATTTTGGGGGAGCGGGGTAGCAAGTAGTAACTACGCCTCCCTCCACGGAAGAATTAAAAAATTAAAAATACATTTATTCTTATTCGAGATAAAATACTCCGATAAATTTCTACTAATTGAACTATTTGAACGTAAGAGGGACAAGCCCCTCTCCCTAAAAAAGGAGGTCGACTCAGCCCCAAAAATTTTTGAAAATACATTAAAAGTCTACTACTAAGAGAGCTAAAAATCAATTTTTTGCATGTGATAGTCCCTTAACCCCACTCAGATTTTACAAACAGTCTGATTACGAGACAGCTGAAGATGAAACAAATCTGTAAAAAGAACTGGAAGACAAGGAACTACCTGCCTGGCTGGTAGTCTTTCTTACTTGGATCGATCTTGAGGCAATAGAGTCAACTCTGTAATTTTCTGATTTTTTCAGGTGAGTAACCGACCTGGCGTTATTTTTCCATGAGGTTGGACTAGAGATCAAGTGTATGGAGTGAGAAGGAACGCCACTTTGATAAAGTCATCCCTTTTTGAAATCGGGGCTAAAGTTGATACGATTTTTTAGCGCAGATGTAGATCATAAGAGCTGTGGGTCACTCGGCAGTGAGCCACCCGAATTCCAGGTTAACGCTGGGTGACCGTTGCCTCGATCAGTAGAGGGCCCCATAGTAGCCTTGGCAGGACATCGCGAATTCGAAAGCAAGGATAGGCGAAACGGGGGCTTGGGTCAGCCTCAGAGACGTCCCTCTGGCCACCGACGCGATGCTAGAAAGAGTAGTTCCCAAGTGCAGGAGTTTGGCATGCGTGCATCGCCCAGATGTTTCCGCGTAATTCAATTTTAGTTTCTTAATTTTGTATACGATTGGTGTAGCTTCCGATAGATTTTTATTTTTTATTTTATCTTATAACTGAACCCCAATTATACTCTTTTAACAGTCAATTTTGAGTTATCGTTATTCTGTTAATTTGATTTTTAGTCCAGGCCTAAGTTGGTGTTCCATATGTAACAACTGGCAATCCGGTACTCTCCAGAACTTCACTTTTTTTTTCGATTCGATCTTTATTTTGCTCCTGAAGATAATTATGCTTATGTCTCCAATATGCCTTCCACTCGTCACTGATTCTCACTTGTAATTCTTTCTTTGTTTTTTCCTTTAGAGACATTATTTAGCCGAGATATTTGTAGTCTTGTACCTTTCTATTTTTTCTCCTTCGATCCAAAAAATGTTCAGGTTCTCAATTTTTGACATTATTCTGCTTTTCGACAGGTTCATTCATAATCCCACTTTTTCGCATTCTGTTTTTAGTTCCGCCGTCATTTTTTCTAGTTCTTCCTATTTTTTCGCTATTATAACCACGTCGTCTGCGAATCTTAGGTTTTTAATATATCTTCCTCCTACATTTAACCCTTTTTCATCCCACCTTAATTTTTGGAAGACCCGTTCCAGTGCCAACGCTATTAAAAATATATGCTGGTAACGGGTTCCCTTGTTTTACTCCCCAGCCGAGTGCAAACTTTTCTCCGATTTTATCTAATTTTAGATTTGATACTGAATTTTCGTACAGGTTTTCCAGGATTGCAATAATTTCTCGGGGGAGGGGGAGGGGGGGGGGTTGCATTGCTAGAGCTTTCCACGCTTCCTCAAGGCTAATCGACTCGAACGCTTTTTGGAAGTCTATAAACAGAAAATGTGCTTCCATGTTATCAGAATTTTGTAATTTTTCTTCTTGCTCTCGTCCTCTTTCTTTTTCATTTGACCCAGATACTGACATGGTAAAGATACAGAAAATACAAGCATCTTCAAGTGAGTTCACAAAGATCCAGGTAGGGTGAAAACCGCGTTTTTAAAATGCTCGCTCGAGCACTGGAAACTTTAAAAGGGGTTTTTTCCAAGGTCGGTACACCTGTCCGGTAAATTTTCAAGTCGCTCTACTTGATAGATTTGAAGGTATGTTGGCTGTATTCTGCTTTAAAAATATTCGCAGCTAACAATCTGGTGCAATAATTCATTATTTATACTTCGATGACGCGCGCATGAATTATGAATCAGTTTTGCACGAAATGAAGTGAATCAGTCAAAATAAGGAAGTAATTCAACGAGGTATTATTTTCTTCTAAGTACTACGAGTAAAATCGAAGAATGAAATGGCCTAGGAAACGATCAGAAAAACACGTATACGTCTGTCTATGGCTCTCGTAAATGCTAAATACTCGGTCGCAACTTTGATCTTTGATCTGCACCATTTCATTTCGCTATAACTGGCCTTTTTTCACTCGTCGTGGACGGAAGATGATCGCGTTTAGGCATTTCTCTTTGGACTATTTTGTTTTGAAACTCGTAAGACGATCACTTTTTGAAACACATATTGAGGTACGCTCGCACAGCTGACCGCACAATTCATTTCGTTTAATCTAGCCGGTTTTCACATTTGCACCAGGTCGCCCTTTTTAAATTTTATGGCGAGTGAATTAACCTATGATACGCCATCACACATCATCAGCTCGTTCCGGGAATACTATAATTATATCATTTTGCGAGCGAATTTTATTTTCGGATTCATATTCCGTTGTACTTAGTTCGTTTCCACAGTTTTCGTATCGTTGACGAGAGTGCCAGAACGATAGGCCGGAGGGGATACGCTATAGATTGGTGTAATATAACTTTTAATAGTTTCTCGGTTCAGATAAAATTCAAGGTGTTTAGTAAATGTAAAAAACTTTATCTACTAACGGAAATATTGTTTCAACTAATTTGTCAGTTCGTTTCAAGGATAATGAGGCGTGCGTGTGACGTCTAGCGAATTTATTTATTTACATTATGTGTCAAGCAGAAAGGAATACGGTTTCATCAAGCACGGAGAAACGATTTAGCATTTGGGTGTATTTTTATTATTTTTAGTAAAATCCCGATTACCGCGATAACGCGCACGGTAATGACTATAACGAGGAATCAATTTATTGATAGCGAGTACGCGATCAATTACTGTAAGCTGCGACGAAACAAATTACACATTACGTAGTTCACATTTCTCAGGATGGCAAAAAAATCGAGGCAACCCAATATCACGATAAACGATGGGTATTCTGGAGGTTGGTGAAGTCCATCAGTACAATGAAGATAGAGTTGAGTGAGGAACTTTACCTCTCACAGAAGAAACTTCTTAAGAAAAAGTTTTACAGACAAAATCCCAGGAGCAGAGAATGAGTTTATAGACTGAAATTACAATTTTCCTACACAAGGGTTTTCTGAGATAAATATTCTTGTAGAAAGTCCCTAACGACTAAATATGCAATTCTGGAACAGTTGTGACCTGTTAACGATACAATATCCTCTTTCTTTTTCGTTCAGTTTTCTATTTATTTCGGGAGTAGACTGTTCAACTGCTACAAATTTTCTTTCGTCACCGAAAAAACAATTCGTTTTATTTCCATTTTATCAAACGTATTTAAGTTGAAAGACGGCGCTGCATGAGGATAGCTTCCCTCGGTATCAACAAAAGGAATTCAACCATCGTCGTTTTGTCACGAAAGGCTCGATCTTAAGTATTCATCATCTCGTCTCTCGGCTTACGTTTCTCACAATCCCTACTAAATTTTAACTTTCGGCTTATTTGTAACGTCTATCAATTCGATACTAAATGAAGGCACGAAATACCCACTTTTCAATAAAAATATAATAAGAATTCTAATTTTCCTTTTGGATTTCTCAGATGTCTGCATACTGATACAACATACTATCCCTTCTCAGTCACAATACGAAATGAAATGTGTGAGTTGATTCAGGATGAATTTTATGATTGTAACCCTCGTAGTATTCATCGAGTACACACTGATTTTGAGCTTCCTAGAACACTTCCCAGCTGCATATATCTTGACTTCCCAATTTTCCCGGCGCCTCTACAGCAGATGCCAACCAGATACAACTTCAAATCCAGCGGTCTTTTAAGACGTAATTTAATATGCATATTCCTTCTCTAATTTCTCAGTTATATTTCAAGATGAAGGTAAAATCTCGTAAAATAAGCGGAAAACCTAGCCTCCTCCCTCGTTCGGGAAGAATCTTAGATTTCAAGACACAAAACATACATGAAGTCAGGTCGAAACAATGAAACAGACAGACAAACAGACGAAAAAAGAGACTATGAGATGAGCTGCGAAGCGACCAAGACAGGAAAAAAGTCAATTGTCTCATTTTCCCCTTAAAATAAGCGGTATAACAATCCGCGAATCATTTTCCGTGTCACGGCCGCGGAGATGCTCACTAATAAGTGGCACTGATCTAACATTTCACTCCCTTGTTTGGAAATAAACAAATTCCAATGTGGTTATTCTCTTTCTCGCCACTAACTCACCAAAAAATGAGACACGCATGTATATTCCGAGTACCATAGACAGCAAAGTGTATTTAGCCGACAATATGTTAATATCGGATAAGAAATGTTTCAAATACCTCAAATCCCTTGCCGACTAACAAAATTTAGCGCATGAACTCGCGATGCAAATTTCCCCTTAATTTTAAGAAACTCTGTGTCCTCAAATTCAAAATCTAAAATTTGAGACAGATCGATCGTCTCCCTACTAGTACGCAGATATACAGGTAAAAGGGCAATGTGGATAAACAGACGGACCAGACAGACTGAGATAATTTGCCAAAATTTGTTACGTTCTCGAAATAAGGGAATAAGCGTGAAGTGCTATGCAGAGGGCAGACACTAATGAACCGAGTGTCGGCAAGAGAATTGGGCCACGAAATATTCAAGTAAAACGAATATAAATTTAGTGATTTTCTTAACACAAAAGGAGATATTCGTATGCGGGAGGCTTTTCCAAAAAGCAGTAAGGCATATTCCTAATCTAAACTGTTCAGGAAGTACAAAAAGCTATCTACGGATCTCAATTTTGATTAGTTTTTTTTTCTTCTTATCTTTAATTTTTGATGAAAGGTAACCCCAAATTTTAATTTCACTTTTGAAACAAAACTATTCGTGAAAATACCAGCTGGAGAAAACTCCAAAAACTGCATGTATTACGTTCTCCGTTTTGGAAATGAGTTTTCACTAGCACGTATTACAATAACATAATAGTATATTATTTTTTTAAATTTTATTTTTTTATGATTCAACGCGGAGATATTGACAAGTTAGGAGTTCCTTCATCCAGTTCGGAAAAAATGCTCTTACTTCGTTTTGAAAAGACACCTCTCGTATTGGACAATATTTTAAAAATCTCGAAATCCAGTTTCCTACAGGTGGGTGTCCAACATATACATGCTACGGTACATGATGTACATTCGGGATCGAACGTGAATTCCCGTATCCCAGCGTCATTGGGCCGTGGTGTTAATGACCGGGATATGACATAATTTACACAGCTACTTGGGCCATGTTGGTACACGTTCAAATTATCATCACTTCCCGAGCTAATCGACCTTGCCCAGTACAGTTCGGGAAATGACGTGCGCGTTATTGTATTATAGGTACTGTCTAAAACGTTCCACAATGTCAACTAAATGACTAAATTTTCCGAAAAATGTCGATTTCGAAGATTCATGTGTGTGGGAGAAGGGATCACTCCACTCCTGCATATGTCATATTATAGATTATCTGTTTCGTCAATTTTGGTTAAATTTGGTCGACTTTGAACGAGTTTGGTTATTGTTGACCTATTCGAGCCAAATAAAGAAATCTCGCCTTTGGACCTCAGGCTTCCTGGTACCCGATGCACAATCAGTTAAACGTGCATGACCGTTGGTTTTCATAGTTAACGTTATTTCCTGGCCATTAACGTCATTATCAAATTTACATCATGTACCGTAACATACATATCGTATTTTATGATAGTTTTACCGCCCCCACTCCCCGTCCTCCCAAGGTAACAATCTTTTATTTCAAAATTAAGGCCAGATTTTAACATCAGCATCGAATTCAGTCAGCAACCTTTTGAAACCTCAAATGAGTATCTATATAGCCGCGTTGACTTATTCAGTTTTCAACCATCGCCTGCCCCTAGATATTCCAATCTAAATAGAACAAAATCATGCAAAAAAATAAAAAAATATCGCAGTTACGGCGCGTTAGAAAAGCTGTTTTTTAAATCACTAACCAATTCATTATTTTCGATTAATCTGCTAGTTCCGACCAATCGATTATTTTAAATCAATATCGATTAACTAATCAGTTGGATCAATCGATTATTTTTTGGAAAAAACTATTCCTTCCAATCCATAAACTGTTTCCCATTCACAAGGGTCTACCAAAAGCGAACAATGGGGAGGTTTCTCTAAAAGTTTAACAATTTTGGCTTCAGTTGGAAAATCAGTGACCCACAGTTGGAAAATTTGAAACTTTCCGAGACATTCTTACCTGTTTCTTTGACCCAGATCACAACTGTCCACTCAGCGAGATTGTCATCTGATAATGAAACTTAATTCTCACTGTTTCATCAACGAGAGCAAAAGTTGTTGAAGTGGGTATATTTTTCTAATATAGATGTAATGACTGATAATCGATTTTTTCATGAAAAACCGAAAAAAGTTTACCCATCACTACTCCCACAGTTGAGACAAGATCAATAGCTGATTTTGAATTCAGATGGTGTACCAATTTCCGGGAGTCTTCCATTTTCTGTGGAACTTCGCCTTTATATTGTCCAAATTGACGCGAACATGTTCTCCAATGTTTCCATATTCTCTTTACATCCGATATAATGGGACTTTACGCATGTCAACTGACAAAAATATTTTATCCGAAAATCTGACCTCTTTCCACCGTTGTTTATTTTCAGAAAATCAAACGTGGAAAATATCAGCGAATTTTCGCAGCACATCGACCAGATTTGCTCAAGTATACATCCTTATTCAACTTCGTATCTCTTTATAGTTGACAAGATGTAGTCATTATTTATCGCACGTCAATTACAGTAGAAGCTACTGGATCTACTTTTTCCTTCCTCGAAAATATACCGCGTCGCCTCCTCAAGACCTATAAATATACTATTCAAAATAATTTGAACTTTGTAATCAGTTCCAGTCGAGAAGACGACGCGACGATGGCAGCTGCCGCTTTTCCATTCGCGATAAACGAAAAAAGTTTTCACTTTCGGCGTAATTTATGATTCCTATACATCATATCTACAGGCTGCGATGGGCTAGATTTTGACAGACACGCGAATGTACCGATGTACGTATAACAAGCAGGCCAAGGAACTTCCTGATTGTTAAATTCCTTTAAAGTAGGCGACCAATCGCATACAGCTGACTGGTCTGTCATCCTACGATCGTATGTGTGGCGGTTCAAAAATAGCCGACACAGCTAGGCACGTCGGATGTAAACACAACTTCGATCTTCACTCAGTTTTTTTATCCGCGAGTCATTCGTTTCTTCTCCCGAAGCTTGTAGTTCGTTCTTCGACTATACAAATTTGAATGCTACCAACCACCCGGTTCATGTCATCGGCTCGAATATGTATAACTCATTTTCGTTTTCGTCACCGCAAAGTGGTGCGACGGCGACGGTCTCGACTCGTCATCCGCAACAGTCACCCGCGGTCTTCTGGAAGCACCGCCGCGACGCCACATCCTCGATAACATTCCGCGGCACTTATTTTACGTCGAGTCTGTATAATTAATTACACTGTATTACCGAGTCGCTTGTCGCACAGACCGTCGACGTGATTTAGATGAGAGAGGCCGGATTAATGAGCCTCGTTCGCGAGTATCTCCAATTCACCACCAATACTGAGTTATCGACTCCACGGCAGCGAGTACTCGTGTATTCGACAACCCATTTCGAATTTTAACGGCATTCGACGTCTCAAAATGCTCGATGTACATTCGTGCTCCCAACAGCTCAAATACACGGTTCGCTAATTAATTACGAAGCCAGTAATGCTAACTACGATACAGAGTGCACAGGTGAGGTCGGCTCGTCACGACGAACCTCTGGAACAGGGGTGTGCCAAATTCAATATCAAGCATGTCTCCAATCCTGGCCTATTTGAGGCACAATATCCCCTCCATCTATCCATCCATCTACCGACAGCCGTCTCACTCGTGTTAGCTTTTCTAAAATTTGCAAGTCTCGCTTGTAGCTGTTACAAGTCCTGGTATGGCGATTCACGCATGCCAAAGTGGCCCCTGAGACACTGTACCCTCGGCCCCGGAAACTACCCTTTCGAGTATCGCATAGTAACCGGAAGGAATGTTACATGGAAACATATCCTTGTTTTCAGCTCAGTCCTTGTGCTCCGAAGGAAGAGAGAACAGTAACAAATATTTCTACAGAACAGACGTACGTAACCAGCAAGTTGAGGAGGCCCGAAAAATATCAGACAGCTGAGACAGGTTGCGCAATTTCAAAAGAATATGAGAAAGTCATCGACGAAGGCGAAAATGAAACGAAAAAACCAATTTTTATTCGAAAGTAAGGTTAAAAGCGAAATCAGCGACCAGGAAAACCCAATATTGGACGGATATATAACATTTTGTCCTATTTTCACGATTGCTCCCAGGACCACTAATTTTCAATCGGGATTACAAGTAAGATCAAAAACGAAATTACCAATCCAGAAAACTTCAACTCGTCATTTATGTCCTTTTATGAACTAGTTCATATTTAAGCCCCTTCCCTTTTCCAAGTCTACTAATTTCAATTTTTGAGAAAGATTACTGAAAAAACTGAATTCAGCGACTCTGTTCGATACGCATATTCAATTTGAACAAATCTTTACCGTTATTTAGGTCCACCAATTTTCAATTGAGACTATGATTAATAATACCAGAACTGGAATCAGCGACCCTGAAAACCAACTATCCAATACCTGTTTTATATTTAACCCCCTCCCCCTCCATTGACAAGTCCACCGATTTCCATTTTTGAGTAGAAACACGGTCAGAAATTTCAGTGACCCTGAAAACTAAATATTCGATGTACATTTCGCATTTCAACTAGTTCTGACCTCTTCCCCCTCTGGGGTCCACCAATTTTCAAGTAAAAGTAAGTACGATGTAAAATTGAGTTTGCCGCCAAGTACCATACATATGATATCCTAAATTAAACTTCGGCTTCGTAACAGCCCCAAAAGTCCAATATTCTTACTGTTTCAAGAACCCAAGAAGCACAAAAAATCACAAGAGTTTATGTTGGTGGTATTCGAAGGGGGACAAAAAATTCCTAAAAATAGAAAGGTATGGAATAGGGAAGCAATTTTGGTTATTGGGGTCTCTTATATTTGTGTTCCTTTACAAAGCGAGAAAATAACTCATAAAACTAGGGGGTTTCCCATAACACCCGTGTTAAAAGGTCACCTCGGAAATAGTAATTTTTAACCCTCTATTTTTGGAGCAAAGGGAAGCGGAACGAAAATTATAATTCTGAGCATTTGTACAAAGAATTCGGTGAACAAATTTTGCTTAAAATATATAGCTCAGACGACGATTCTGAATGAAAACTATTAGGGAGGGAGGGAAGTTTTCACCCCCCCTCCAATAATCAGTACAAGAGGTACTAATTGGGATTCCTGATTTATTTCTTAGGGGACCACCAAAGGTAATTTTCAACAAATTGGACCTCGTTATTAAAAATCTTCTTTCAAATGCTAATTCGCTTACATGTACTATTCGGGCTCTCAGTCCTTTCCAAACAAAAACTTCGGGCTCTCAGTCCTTTCCAAACAAAAACGCGAAAATTCTTGGTTTTTAGTACGGAAGGACATTCTTAAAAGAAAAGTGAAACTTCGACAACGAGAAAAACGAATTTTCCTTCGAGATTGAAGGTATTCGCTATTTGAGTGATCCAAGTTTAAGATAGTGAGATTCAAAAATGAAGAATTCTAGGGAACGAGATTCTCTCTAGAAGAAAATTGTTGTGGATTATTAACTCCAATTGGGATAAAACATAGATAACTATCAACCATAAATCGAACGGCCATTGATAACTAAAGAAGGAAAACTTTTCGCGCGAAGGTATTGCGTGAGTACGATAGAACTGTCAATTTATAGCACTTTTCTTGTGGGTCTAGTTATACAGAAATATACGCATCATAATTAAGAAATTCGAATTATCGAGGAAAAAAGGAGCCAACTTCAACTTGATAAGAGGGATTCACTCTTCAATTTTTTTTTTAAATTTTTTTCTCCGAGTAAATTATGGTAATTCAATGTTGGTTTCGAGAGACACAAAATTTTTCGGGTTATCGAGATTCAAGTTGTCAAAGTTTAACCGTAATTCATTCTCCACGAAATAAAAATTCCAAAACACGTTACCTTTCAACGTAGCTTTTTTCAGAACCTTCATAGCATACAACGTGCCACTGTCCAAGCCGACGATCTTTCGCACCAAAAACACCTGTAAAGCAAAAAATTCACATTACCAATATATTTATTGGCTTTATATCAATACCCGAGGTGTTTAAGTTCATGAACTTTTAATTTATGAACGTGTTCAAGTAGATCTACATACAGTGAACTTGAATCTGAACTAGTTCATACACTTCGCGTATTTATTGGCTGTTTTCAAAATCTGGAATAACTAAATTTACTTGGGTTGAACTTACGCGTTTCCACGAATTTAATTCGAAGATTTGATCAAATTCACGGAAGTATTCAATTAATTTTTACGTGAACTTAACAAATAAATTCACTTTTCACGAATTCAATTAATTTCATTTTGTAAATTCAACTCATCTTCCTTTTTAATGATTAATTAAATGTATCAAAAGAAAGCTAATCAAAAACCGAACTTTATTGAATTCACGAACTCAATTCAAGTTCACGTGATTCAACGTGAACTTAACACGACCATGGCCAAATTGAATAATTTGGATAAGTAAATAAATTTGACCAAAATCTGGGCGTGGATTTTAACAGTTTTTTTTTTCCTGGTGAATTTGGACATCATTATACGAGACAGTTTCAACAGAGGTGTAACAGAGTTTCAACAAAGTCTTAGCTAGTATTGAAAAAACGACAGCGTCTGAAAAAAATCTTAAATGCGTTTCGATTTCAATGTTTCCAGAAGTCTTCATAAAACACTATTAATGAGTACAAAGAGATAAGGTGAATCGGAATAAAATATTGATAAATTTTGAAGTCGTAAAATGTTTTAAAAAGTATTAGTAAAGTATTAATAATGTATTTTGAATTACCTTAACTAATCTCGAAGTCTTAACAAGATTTAACGTGATTTTAACGAAATCTAGCCAAGTAAGAATACGTTTTGACAGTCTAAATGAATTTTGCCAGGGTATTCGTAAGTCCTAAAATAATCTTACCTATTATTAACGAGTCTTAACAGGTATGAACTGGGTAGCTAAATCTGAATTTAGGAAAGTTTTTAAAATTATGTTTCGTACTCATCATTTTTTTTCTCTCACTTTTCATTTTTTGTTCGTTCTTATTTCACGAATATTTGTTTCGTTTTTATAAAAAGAAAAGCGAAAGGAAGAGAAGCTTTTCTTCTGTTTGATTTTAGAATATCCGATACTGGTTTGGCTTGCCCACAGGTTCTTAATTTGAATCGATTTATTATCTAAGTAATGAAAATCTAATTTTATGATACTCGTATATTTAAACAAGTTTTAAATTTTAAATTCCACAACAAGTGCGGTTATTTGTGTCAACTATAAAAGGTTTTTAATAATAATATGGAAAGGAAAAACAGACTAACAGAAAGAAAGAGGAAACCCGAGAGAGTATAATAACACGATAAGCGAAGTATAGTAAAATGAGGAAAAAGCATACAACAAACATAGCAAAATCAACAATTCAACAAAATAAATACACGACCCAACAAAAGGAAACAGTAATAACAGAGAACCACACTCACTTGATTGCCTTGTTTTCAAATCTATCTAATCCGACCCATACATTTTGGTTTCCACCCTAGTGACTTTCGCATTTATTTTCTCATTTTTGTTTACATCTTGTCTGCTTTTTTGCAATTAGTTAATTCACAACTGTTTTTTTTTTTAAATCTCTTAAAATTTCTTTCTAAATGATACTTTTCTGACATCATTAATTACGAGTATGTACTTTTTATTCTAGCTGTGGAGAACACGGAACACTGTTGATATGTCTTCTTCCTTTGAATTTTACACGTAGAAGCATAGGCGCCGACTTGGCACTTTTTGGTGGGGGGGGGGGGCAAAGCCCCCACCCTAAAAAACTTTGGAGGGGCCACCTTCTCCAATATTTTTTACTCAAAAATGGAAAAAGTACAACAAATTTTACTATCAATGTTTAAATTTAACAAAAAAGAAAAAAAAGAGAAAACAATAAGAATAAAATCGATAATACCGAAATATCAGACACGTCTCAATAAAATAATCAAAGAAAAAACTGCGCTCCGACTGATTCTGTCCCCCTCCAATATTTTCCATAAGTCGACGCCTATGCGTATAGGCGCAAATAGGGGGACTTGGGCGGCTTAACCCCCAAACTTCTAAAAAAATTACCAAAGGAAATGATGCGGGGGTGGTGTTGCTTCATAATAAGGGGGCTTGTGTTCCCCCAAGTTCTGAGCCCTGTTTGCCCTTCTGCCATCCAATGTTTGTTTCATTTCTTTTCATTCATTTTGACTGATATTTCATATTTTGTAGACCTTTTCTGACTTCTGTAGGAGAAGTTTTACAAAATTTCAGTTTATGGTTTTAGGGAAGTCATTCTTGAACCATGAATTGTGCCAATATACGGCCCTCCCTATAACCACACTCGTCACTGAGTAAGAACTTCTTTAATATTCGTGGTAAAAAGGTAGACTCTTAACTTTCTTCAATTTTTCTCTTGAGGTCACATAGGGTGAAGGAAAGAGGTTCAGACGATTCAGAACCTTCAACAATGCCATCAAAAATTTTACTAAAGTTTTAACGAGTTTAGTTACACAGTCTTAATGAATCGTAACTTAGACTTGACGATTTTTAAATAGTCGTAGCAGTCTTGAAAAGTTTCAACAAAATTAAAATGAGTCTCAACAATCTTAACGAATCCTATCGAGTAGTACCGAAGATGGGGTCGAGTTAAAAGAGACCATAACAGTAATTCAAAAAGTTTTCAAGAGTCATTGAGCAGTCTCAACCACCTTAATGCATCTTGAAAGTCTCAAGGTTATAATATAGTTTAAATACGTTAAATAGTCGTAACAGAAGGTCTACGAGTTTGAATATTATCTTGACCCCGTCTCAATACGCCTTCAAGTCTAACGAATCTTCAGCGTCACGATCAGCTGGTAAAATGGGGTGGCATTCTCCGATTTCGTATTCAAAGTAGCATTTGTGGCGTGTAGATAGCGAGACCTTAACCTGTAGCTTTCAGCACTATCTCATTCCTTTCTGAGTACATTTTTGTTTTCAAGACTCACAAGACTGCTTCTTTTATGATCTCTGACCAGTCTGGTCCTCACTGCGCCTTACTGGGTAAGAAGGTAGGGAGGCAACAAGGTCAGAATACAGATCATTCTTGCAGATGAAAACACATACCTTTCCGAACGATCCTTGTCCCAGAACTTTGAGTAGCTCGAACTGAGATGGGTGCGCTCGCTCGTGTCCCTCTTTGATGACTTCTTTCAGTTCAAATTCCTGCATATTGTTGCCGTTACCGTTGCCCCCATTTGCTTTCGTCTTCGTTCGATTACTGACGCATCCGACCATCTCGTCCTCCTTCACCTCGATGTGCATTTTCTCGTTGTGATTCTGTAACACATAGAAAATTACAAATTGATTAATGCGATGTGATTACGTAATATACACCTGTACCGCGACTGTTAAAATTTCGACAGATGAAAAACCACCATATCCGACGAATCACGACAGTTAGTTGGCAGCGAAGATACATATATGACAGTGGAGTTATACCTCGGAAAAATAAGAAAAAACGGATACGAGCCTATATGTGTTCCTCAGGAGTTTCACGTGCACTCATTGTAGGGCATTAACTATACCAATTTGAATTATTCGAAATGACTGGCACTCGAGCGTGACTTTGGCGAACAAAATATCGGACCTTTCGCAGCTGAGCGTACTTAAACACATAAATGTGTATTTACGGCCTACATTATATCGCATCGAAAAAGGCCGACTTAAAAAAGTGCCGGCTTCATTTACTTTTTCATTTCCAAAATTCACTCGAAATGTGCATACTTAGACTATTCGAGTTTCTCGTATTCGAGAGAAAGCATCAGACACCGAGACATCTGGTACTTGCTCGGCACCAGAATAATTACCTACTCGAATATAAATAAACGAAAAGCTGGGCCAGGAGAAAAAAAAACAAAAAAAAAATAGAAAGTAAAACGAAACTTCTCGCAAATTCGTCGTAAAATATGAGAAAGTACCATGCCGTCGCTTAAAATATGAAAATGTTTATTCCAGCAAACTATGCGAGTACTCATATCTCATCACGTCCAACAAAGCAGGCACCGAGTATCAGCCAGTTTTCAGCCTTAAGTTGAGCAATTTTTTCCCAACTTTAACGCTTGCTCGGCCGAGTTTCATTTTCCGTTTTGCGGAGATTTAATTAAGTACGAGTATAAATACCAGCGGATCGGCGAGCGAACCATATTCGGGTTGTAAATTTTCTTTTCGTTGTTTTCCAAACACTTTAAATATTCGTTCTTAGTTGCTTGCACCTTTTACGCAAATAGCAAAACGGCCTAAATGAGAGATGAGAATGAAAAGTCGATTTTTGTTCTAGTAAAGCGAAACATACAGCGTGAACGTGTATACAGAGAAAAATTACATTACAAAATTTCTATTCAGCTGATTGCCCTCAGTGGATGGAGCTCGGAGGTGGATCAATTTTGGAACACTATGAGTCTACAGTCTACACAGACCAATGTATTTCACCACACGAATACAAGTTTGGCCTGTTTTTTTTTTTGTTTTTTTCCCAGAGAGCAGTAATACATCCACCGTTATTGCAAATTGCAATTATGTTAATTCGCGAGTCTGAAGAGCGACATGCTGAAACTCTGAAGCTCCGGTGTACTCGTTAGTGTAATATCGTCCATGTCGTTGAAATTACGAGCATATTACTACAGAAGTATCCAACGGCAATTACCAGAACAGTTATACACCTAATACGAGAAATTAAATGTTCAGTCGACGGTATATGGGATACCATCGTACGTGGGAAATTGCTTTTACGACAGGCTATTTCAACGGTTCATATTAAGGCTATAGTACTACGGCAAAAAATGCGTTCTTTATTATTCAAAGAAGGGGGGGGGGATATAATTCTAAGTGAACGAGAATAAGAGATGGCATAAAGTAAACAAGGCTTTCGGGGTTGAATTTGTAGAGATCAGGAGAAATACATATGAAAGTCGCAAGCCCACTTAAGAAAATTAGACTGAACTAGTGGGATTCGCGTCTTGGTCTTTCGCAGCCCACCCTTTCACCGACACTAGTTCGCTTGTGTCAGCCCAATGCTCGAGCCCTACACATCTCATCATCTGTTTGACAACGTGTCACACAGTGTGTCTATCGATCAGTCTGCCTTATGTTTGACTGTCGCTGTATCAGTCTAACTATGAGTCTGTCACTTCATCTATTTAATCTACCTATCTATCTATTTCTACTGATAAACGTACTAGCGATTAATCTCGTTCAAGAAATAGTGCGACGGATTTCCATTCGCATGAAGAGTGTGGTTGTTATTTGCTCAAGACGGGCTTTTCGGTACATTCACGTTTACTATGCAGATTATATAAAATACAAACCGTTTTACTGACTGCAATATCAAACTGCAGTATTATTCTCATAGGACACAATTAACTGAGACATTGGGACAAATTTGGACTCACTGAGAGGGGGTACGGAACACTTGATTGAAATAAAGGAAGTGAAAAACAGTTGTACTATCTGACGGCCATAATTTGACTAGAATTCTTCCGTAGGGTGGATTTTATGGTGTTGCCCCTAAAACGCCATAAGAAGAAAACATTCATTCATGAACGAAGTGAGAAAAACTTTTACAAGTTTCCAGAGAACTGAGGGGTAAAAACATCCCCTAAAACTGGCTATGGATCAAATTTTCTGTCTTTTATTAATACTAGGGGACTTCGCCCCCGGCCGCTTCGCCCCCCCCCACCGTCACAGTCCTCAGTGTTTGGTCTGAAATTTTTGTTCCTGATTTGAGGTTTGCTTTGTGCTTCTTTTGCTCCCCCTCCATCAGCGGTCCTTAATCTTCCACCATGAACCCCCTTCCATCCTTTCTTCATCACGAGCCTCCACCACGACCCCCTCGTTGACCATGGTTGCTCTCCGCCTCCACGGTCACACTTCAACAGTCGCAGCCCTCCTCAGCCACAAACTCCTCCCCCTCAATGGCCATAGTCCTTCACCTAGTCTCCCCCGATCACCCTTTCCACCCCGAGTACCCTCCACTAGGACCACGTCCTTCGACCACCCTACACCACTATGGCCTTCATTTCTGTTCACGTACCACACCCCCACCAAGACCTCTTCACCCATCACTACGACCTACCCAATGGCGGCCTTAGTCCTTCTCTACAGCCTTCCCCTTCCGCGGCTCCATCTCCTCGCTCAACCACCACGAAGATCCCCTGGTCCTCCAACCAGGAGCTTCCACCACCATGACATACCCTTCCCCACGAGAACCCTTCCGTTCAAGACCACCTGCCCGGGACCAGAACCTTCCGCACCATGGCCTTCATTCGCCTTCCCGGGCGCCTGCCTCTCTCACCAAGGACTTCCTCCTCTACCAGGACATCTTACTCACTATTACCCCCCACACCATCCAGGGCCTTTATGCCCCTCCAGAGGCCACGCCACCCATGGATCTCCTTCCCATTCTGGAGCTCCCTCCACCATGACCCACTTCCTAGGGGTAATTAGTGGGGCAGGGTAGGCGATCCGCAGTTTCTACTCCCTCCCAATGGCGGCCTTGGTCCCTCTCCACAGTCTTCCCCTCCGCGGCTCTATCACCCTACGGCCTCCTCGCTCAACCACCTCAAAGATCCCCTGGTCCTCCAACCAGGAGCTTCCACCACCGATCTGCTCTTGCAATTTTTCAAGGGCCCTCCTCCCCCTTCACGAGCTTCCTCCACAACCATGAACCCCCTCCTGAGGGTAGGCTACCCCTGGAAAATTGATCAATTAAGGGGCAGAGTAGGCAACCCGCAGCGATTTGTGATCTTAAAGATTATGGGTAATTATGTCATTTTATGTCTTTTTATGCTTATTATGTCGGTTATGTCTTAAAACTTGGAGATCTTTTATGTTAGAACAGATTATGTCCTTGAAAGTAGCTATTCTGCCCCTGCAATTTTTTTAATTTTTAGGTAGGGAACCCGCAGTGCGTTTTCTCCAGGAGGGGGGAGGAGTTTTGGTTTTTAATATATCTCTTAGAGAGATTATTATTTGTCGAAATTTTACTACTTTACAGGCCCGCGAAACCAGCCGTCGAGCGCCGGGGATCGCGGGGCTAACGGATTCACGAGGGAAACAGAGGTAATAGATTGGCTTTTTATTCGAACAGATTTCTACAAGAATGACCTCGGGCATATTCAACATATTTTCGAGACCAACCGGATCACGATCCAAGTCTCAATCCTTTAATAAAACCTCTGGAGAAAACGTTGGACCCTCGATGAAGCTAGCTAGCTAGACCTTGCCGTTTGAAGATCCCACTCAGGGTCGTAGCGGCCGGGGGAGAGACGTGTCATATCCCCTTCTCCCAAGTCATTTGAAAAGTCAGCACTCGGCAAATCCAGTAGCCAGTCAATCTAATAGGGAAATCAGCGTGTTTTGAATATATTTTAACAGGAATTTTTGATGGGTACATTTCTTCTCAATTCCACACCAGCTGTTGCCCTGATTTCACTTGGCTCCGAGGCAACTCAATCCTTCATTTAAGTAATAGCAGAGGTAAGTAGCTATGTCTGAAGAAAAATCCAGAATTATCAGAATTTTCGCGAGCAAACAAAAAAATAATAATATAATGCAATTTTTGAAAGCAGTAAAAGAATACTTTTATGTCGGCAATTTTCTGATTTCTCAATTCAAAATTTTCTCATCCATTTGTCATTCAACTCGCTGAGTGAGAAGGGGTGGGCGTGTTTCATTTTTTCTCCTGAATTAGTTTTTTGCTTAACACGATCTTCCCAACGATGGGCGTGAAGATAACCTTCCTTGAATGCAGAAATAAAAGTATTATCATCATGCACAGTTGGGTACTGTGGGGATCCAAATGGGATCAGATCAAATACATAATGCTATATTCAGAATCAGTGACCAATTTGACAGGCCTCTCAACTTCTCGAGTCAATCGAATTATGCGATCATTTTCATTTGTCATCACGCCACAGGATGTCGTAAGTTGGGGCATGTTTTCTGAGGCTTTCAACTCTAATACCTGATTTCATCGATCTACTTTATTATTCAAAATTGTGAAGTTGGCGGCTCACTTTGGGAGGAGGGAAACTGGAGATGAACTTTTCAACTCCAAAGATAGAAAAACAAAATATTGTCGCATGAAAATCAGAGATCTGACCAAGCGTTTATAAGAAGTGGGACACTCTTTCGCGATTAACCCAGTATACCACGTATAAAGTGGTTTTCGGGCGAGCAAGTACGAACACGTTTTTTTATAATGTAGATAAGGGTAGTTCCTCGAAAAATTCTACAATTTGTAGTCCTCGTTCACGGCTCCGATTAACGAACGCCTACAAACTTCGCAATCCCTCTTCTTATGAATATTCGCACGAATCAATTGAAGTGTCACTTTTCAATACGCTGGCTCAATTTGAACGCACGCTCTAGTATTATGCAAATAGGTATTCGTTACCTAGCTACCCTCGTAATATATAACTTTTATTCCGCCGAAAATCTCAATTTTTTCAGCCATATTATTTAACTTTTTTCCCTAAATCTCCGAATGATGCCGACGAAACGTCTCGCTGAATTCGTACCTAAAAAAATATAGAAGAGAGAAAACGAGAGCGGCGAGGGAGAGGAGAAAACACTATATAAAACTAATGCAAATAATCCGACGAGAAAACTCGAGCTCGATTCAGGTTCTCCATTCAACACCTTTCGCATAAATCTCTCTTATTTCGATGAGAAAATCTTTTTTGATACGAAAAGAAAGGAAGGGGAAAAAAAGGATCACGGTAATACTGATTTTTATACACGCCTCGATCTTCGTTTAATATCGTTATGAAAAATAGCCGCTTTTCATCCCGGAATTCGAAGTGCTAAGCATCATCGGCCGAATAAAGCTACACAAGGCTGCCTTCGTTTACGTCTTACCATCTCGTCTTCGCCATTACTTTCCAATTTTTTTTTCCATTCCCCAGAATGCGAATTTAATTTTTCGAAGAATAAAGAAATAAACCCGTAATATCATTATCCAGGTCGAGGAAAACATTTTCTATCCTTTCGCTACGCGGCCCTTACTTTTAATTAAAATAACTTCGTTACCGGACGAAGGGCGACTGAGCAAACGCGTTTCACAAGTTCGCCATCAATTTTTAATTGAGTTAGTTTGCAGATTCGTGGACCTGCGAGTTATGAGTATTCGACAACTCCGACAAACTGCGATAACTGAATCCATTCAGCCGCATGACGAGATATCCCACCTAAATGATTTCACAACCGATTGAAATAAATACCGGGTTAGCGATAAAGAAGGTAGATGGGTAAACCATAAATTCGTAGGCACCGAAGAGACTGGACGAGGCTCCATACAATGTAAAGTTTTGAGCAGATAAATGCCGTAGCGTAAAAGTTTTCAAAGTTTGAATTAATAAACCGTAGATAGAAGACTGACGCATTACAGTCTCTATAGACAACGTTAGTCAAAAATTGCTTTCGAAGAGCTCATCAACGGGTTGACAGGGAAGAGCATGGAATTCAATCATCATTCCATTTATGCTCAACATACTTGACTGACCGGAAGCCTTGAAACTGTAAAAGTAGCATTCTTCAAATTGGCCAACTTACCGGAGAGGGAGGGTTAGCATGGTCACGAGGCTTCATCAAAATCCGGGCTTGCTGAGAAAAACACGTCCTACAGGACTCTAACAATTTATGTTTTGAATTCACCGAGGGGGATGGATCTACGTCTTATAGTAGTTGGATACTTTTCAAATGGGCTCCGCATTAAGTCATTTGGTTCAAACTTAAAACCCGGTCAGACCCTTCGAAACTGTTCGTAGTCATTGAGACTTCGGAACTCGATAACACCGCATTTCCAGAATTTGAAAAAACTCAATGAACACTCTTTCAGACTATGTTAAGAACTTCACACTCATTGGCTTATTCAGGCTATACGCGACAGAACTATAACAGAAGTGATGTCCATTTCAAGTTTTCATAGGCACCATTCCCCCCCCCCCTCCTCCCTAAAAAAAACCTATACATTCTTGGATCGGCAAGTTGAAAAGGCAATGTGTGTTTCGATCAAATATGTAAAAACAGTCCTTACTCAAAATTTTGGATTCTTACTCCTCACAGAAGAGACAAGTTCCTTCGCCGTTCATCAAGACTGTTGGAAAGACAATATTGTTTTTCGATCAAAAAAGTAAAAAAGAGCTCTCACTTCAAAATTTGTATTTTTATCCCAGACCAACATGAAACTTGTCAAGAATCTTTACAATTTCAAAATCGTTCAGACATTGTAAGGATTCCAAGTGATGATAAGGTTATCAGTTTTACGACCGGTTTGATGCAGCTCTCCATGTCTTCCCATCTTGTGCGAGTTCTTTCATTTCGTAAGAACACTTAATTTGTCATCCTTGATCATCTGTTGAACATACTGGAATCTTGGCCGACCTCTACCCAATTCTTCCTTCCACTCTTCCTTCTACCAGCAGTGATATTATTCCTGGGTGCCTCAAGTTATGCCCTGTTCGTTCATCTCTCCTTCTCTTCAGACAATTCCAAATATCCATTTTACCACCTACTCTGTTAAGTACTTCCTCATATCTTAGCTTATCCGTCCATCTGATGGTAAGTGTCCGCCTGCAGCACCACATCTCAAAAGTTTCGATCCTTCTCTTCTCTGGTTTTCCTATGGTCCAAGTTTCACATCCATACAAGGCTACACTCCAAACAAGTTTTCAAGAACAATTTCCAAGTAAGATTCGTTAAAATTAATATGAGCGTTAAAAAAACTCGACGAATATTCAGCAACGATACTTTAAGACTCATGAAGTTATACGACTCGATTCTTTGAATCTTCTGTACACTAAGAATCTTACTCCCTTCGACACACATATAAAAGTACCGAACCGAGCAAAATGCCTACTGAAAATTTTGAAAATTACGAGGGAATAATTTTTACCATGTGCTACTCCGGATTCAACCAGAGAGACAGCTAACAAGTCAATATTTCTGAGCATCAAATCTTCGTAGGAAATATCTATTTGTTGAACTACAGAGCTTCGGGACCATAGTGATAGGAGGTAACGCCCCTTCAATGTTCTTATGGCACTGCGATGGGAGCACGCATTGAATTCTAATAGTCAGGTTTCTGAACTAAAAATTGGAAAACAAATGACTTTTTTATTTCGATCGATATTATTTTGTAATTTAACTGGTTAATATTCCAGCTGTCGACTATCTTCCCCCAAACAAAACCTGTTAATTACGACTCTGTGAAGTTTGTAGTTCATTAAATTTTGAGAACAGGCTATTTATTATATACGTTGTGTTACTGAACCCTCGATTATTGCAGCCATTGCTCATGGTGTATACCAAAATGGGTACACCCGGTATGTCTCAGTCAAATATACTCGTTATACTTCTCTTTCTCTCTCCGTGTCCCCTGCCTTCTCTATTCTCCGACTGTCTATCCACTATTGTCCCGAGGTCAAAACTGAAACCGGAACCTGAATCTGGACTCAAAACCAAGGATCAGAACCCAAATAATCCCTTGAATCTTCAGTGAGGTTCCACATCCCTGGAACCGAAACCATACGAGTATAATGAACTCCTTGATTTTTCAATAAGAAATTGGAACTGAAAAAGGCATCCCATTTCACAGTTCATAGCGAAGAACCAGAACAGGAACCAACTCGCTCTGAAATTTACGTTCGAACTTCTGATTTGGAACCTGGAAAAGTGAATAAAGAGGAAAGCGATCTAAAAACGCCCAGGTTCCAAATTACCTTTATTTATGACAGACGGATGGTCAGAGAAACTCACAAATGAACGAGGGGCTGACACGAAGTGATCGAACCCTAGTTAATTATAAGACTAATTTTCAAACTCGTTAAAATTCGGTCAAAACTCACTGAAACTCGTTAGAACATAATTAAGATTCTTCAAATTATGTTTGAACTGCCTCCACGGATCTCTTGACGAGATGCCAATAAGGATGGATTCCAGGTTCTAAGGTACGGTGTTACGAGGGTCACTTTGGCATATCGTCATACACCCGATCAAACATTACTATGCTTAACTTTTTTTACTACGGTAAATTTGTCAGAGTCCTGACGAGTATCATCGAAACTTTGTAGACCCCGTAAAGACTTCGTTAAAACGCTTTAAGATCGAACATATAGGTATGTTGACTTACTTAGACTTATGCTTACATCGTAGTAAGACTATATTATTTTTATTTTATTTTCGTCCCTCCAACAGCCGAAGCCAATTATAGGAGGGACCTTTTGTTGTTAGAACCAGTGCCCTGCACGGATACTCGCTCGTGATTCCAACTCGCATGTATGAGTGAGTCACAAGTGAATGAGTAGTACTCATCGACATTAACTCGTGTGAGCGGTTAGATCAGACACGAAATGATCTACTCGCTCATTTGAGTCAACAGATAAGGATGTACTCGCTCGAACAAGTCAACCAACCTAAGATTCTACCCAAACAGCGAATATGACCTTATCGGTTGACTCGCAAGAGCGAGTACATCATTTCGGTTCTGATTTATCCACTCAAAACGAGTCAACTTCGGTGAGTAACTCGTCTGTCCGTTATTTACGCACGAGTTGGTATTATGAGCGAGTATCAGTGCAGGGCTCTGAATAAAACTCGAAATTTAGGTCAAAATTTAGAGAAGGAATGGGATGGATCCAAGAAATGATAAAGCTATTCGAGAAATAATAAGACCCTTTCAAAGGACAGTCGAGTGGGCTTTTATTCTTCGATCTGTTACGTAGATTCACGCAGATTAGTTTTCGAATGATCACATACGAGATGCGTGCGTTTTGTTATGCAGTCAAAATAAAACAGAGCCGAGGGAGCCATACGCCTGCACTGAACTTTTAATTAGACCAGGGAGTTGAAAGTTGAAAACCCTTCTTCAGCGTTCATGACTGTCGAATATCAGCCCGCGATTTAGATTTATAAATACGATCGTGAGTTAAGGACGAATGTACGTTTTTATACCAGTGTTCCCAAGTTCACGTGCCAGAGTATTCTTCGAAAAACGAATCGAATAATTACGCTTCGAAGCGGTATGTAATATCGTGGAGTATCAAAATAAGTCAAACTTCGTCGGAGCAGAACGATCGTAAAAAAGGAAGCCGAATTCCAGCTGGGATTAAAAGCTCTTTTTTTCCTATATTTCCCGTCTTCGTACCAGCCCTCGTTCGTATTTTATCAAGGACCAGGAGAAACCTCTACTGAAGTTGTAAACGGGAATCGCTTATGGGTATATCTGTTGTACAACAAAAAGTTCACAGTCGTAACTCACGAGGGCGGAATCTTTAAAATATTAATAACACCGGAAAGTAATAATATTATCGCGTTTCGGTTTCGCGTGAGGAAAAGGATCTTTTAATTTTAGCTCAACGCCGTTATTCGGTGGCGACGTCTAATCAAATTTTATACGAGAGTCGACCGCCGAACACGATTTTATATTTTCTTTGGACACGACGTAGAAAGTTTTAGAGTATACATATAGTTTTTGAAAGTTTGGTGTTGAAATAAGCATTTGTGCGGGAGCATATACATTCGTGAGATAACAGGGTTATCAGACGCGCTGTCGACAAAATCAGGATCCTACAAATTCGCGAAGCCTTAATCTAGCGATGATATGTGGATCGAACGTCCCTTTAAATTTCCAGGGTCCTAAATGAAGTTATTGAACAGACTGCATATCATTCCTCGGTCGTTTCCGAAGTTTAATTTAGGGCTTTTTAAAAGCACTCCATAACCATCTCACTCAGGTAGCTTCGCAGCATCCACATGTTGAGCCTATACAGCAGTACGAAATAAGTACTAACACATAGACAACGACCACAACTTCTCGTTAACCCGCATGCAGGAAATAAATTAATCAGAAAGTACAACATACACGACATACACGTTAATCTTTCGAGCTTACCTTTTTCCAAATACCAGTAACTTCTTGGCTTATCGATTTCAGTAGCTGCCTGAAGAAGTACACGGACGCGGCGAGTGGCACGCAGAACGGAATCATTTAGAAAAGATTCGAGAAAATTGTTTTACAACCAAAATGCGATAGCATATAACACGCGAGCATCGAGGATGAACACCGGCGCCGAATAATTTTTTAAGCACCTTAGCGTAGCATTCGCGTAATAAACCTAAAACGACATAAGATATCGCAACTTTACCACAGATTTTACCCCGCGTCTGCAGCGTCGTACACTCGATGACGAGTTTCGTTAAAGTTATAGCTAGTTAATTTGAAGAAAACAAATTTTACACATAAAAATAAGTAAGCTACCTAACCTATATTTACATTCTAATTCGCCTGCTTTTACATTCTACGAGAATGCAAGTGAATTGAATCTCACACGCCTAACTATAAAGCCTACCTAATAATGAGTTAACGACGATTAAAGGTTATACAGTATACACTCTTCCATTACAAAATGAAACCGAAAGTCGTCTGGCTCGTATTCAAAAAATTTATACAGAAACGGTAGACAGCCAATATCAACATGAAAGGTCAACTTCCTAGTTTTACATATTACAGCGATCCTATATCCACACTTTCGAACTTCACCGGGGTGTAGATAAGGCTGTAACATCGAATGCCACAGAAATGAGTACTGACGATAAAACACGCTAACCAATATTGCATACACTCGTTGACTCGTTAGGGTACACAATTCTGAAAGTCCAAAATTTCTACGTTCAGAGTAAATATCAGAGTTCGAAATTTCAGCGATTTATAATTTTTAGCCCATAAACACCATTCTCAGCGTTTCCGATTTCGAGAACTGAAAATTTCTGCACTAATAATCCTCCACGGTATAGAGACGGATCCGGGGCTACGAGGAGATGTAGCCCTCATCTTCAGAATCAACCGTACATTTTTATCCGGATTTTTCCACAAAATGCAGCCCCTCATCCCACTCAGTGAAAAATCCTAGATTCGATAGTGCCGGACTGTATTACAGAAATCTCTTCATTTCTCGAAGATCAGGTATAGATAGCCGCGAGACGAAAGGGCTCACAATTCTGAGGATTTGAAATTTTTGCACTACGTACTCACTAGGGCAATAAAAAGATACCGCCATGTCACCGAAGCCATCAATCATACACTAAATTGTACGATGTTTAAAGTATGACTGAAATATCCAGTGAAATGAGATTACCTTAATTTTTTAACCAAGCGCAACCTCTCCTCCCCCACCACAGTGTAATCTTGGTTTCGACACTGACGGGGTACATTACCAAGATCTCTTCGTTTCTCGAAGAAAGAATGTGGGAAAAATTTACCCGAGCAGGTTCAAAATTCGAAAAGGGAACAACTCGACGAGTTGATCCTTTTTTGAAATAACTACCTCAAAGGCAAGTCCGGAAGTGGTAAAGTAATAGTGTAGTAGATTCCTCCTCACGCCGAATCGATGGAAGGACACATGTAAACATGGAATAACGAAAAATGTGAATTTTAGAAAAAATCGTGGATTGATCCCTTTTCGAAATGACTCGTTCAGATATTTTCCTTTCAGGTTTAAATCTACCAATCTGCCCTGGCCGATACCCTATGTTTGAGGAACAATAAGCTGAAACTGAATATAGAAAGACTACCAAAAATAGAAAGAGAAAAAAATCAGGATCAAGTATGACCAGGAACGACCGAAGACGACGAAGTCCGACGAAAATGAAAAAATGACTAAGTCTGTCCAAAAATGGCCGAAACAATGATAAACAACTGAAACTGACGAAAAGAAAACTTGGGGAAAATACGATTGAATGAGTGCAGGGGTAGAATTTACATTTTCTTGCTTGCAAATTTATATAGCAGGAATCCGCTTCTTCCACCTTCCACATAAAATTGCAAAATTTCTAATGACGGGAGGGGCTTTCAGAACAGTGTGAGGCATAAACCCCCTTAAGCCCCTTTCCTGTTGGCGCTTTTCAGTAGCACTCAAATGAATGAGAGAAGAAAACCATCTGAAAGAATTATTTCCATAAATAACAAATTTAACTAAATTTACCCTAAGTTGACCAAAACTCATCGGAAACAACAAGAAAAGATGAGATGCGACCAAAACTGGTGGCCCATCTAAAAGTAAAAGCCAGCCTAAAACTAAGAACAGGCGAAAAATGAAAAATACCTTAAAATTGACAAGCATCCCACAACTGAAGACGACCCAATCTGACCAAAGATTACCACAAACCACCGAAAACATAACGGGAGGATCTGACTAATAATAGCCAACGCGATAAACGCTAATCAGGGGTAACCAAAAAACGATCTTCATTTTTATAACTGAAGACGAACAGATACGATGGAAAATGATTTGTTTCGTCAAAACTGGACAACAATCTACAATTAAGGGGCATTCCGAAAATAATAGAAGAGCTGAAGACCGAAGAATAGCCCAAAAGTGACTAACAGCACGAAAATTACGAGCCGCTGAAACTGGAAAGCAGCTCAACACTCACAAAATAGTCCAAACTCAAAATTCACGAAGGGTTCAACTAGAAACAAACCTGCAATATTGTAAACAAACGAAAAATGACTGCAACGAAGAAATACGACGCCTGGCTCATGAAACAGAAATTTCGATTAATCGCCGAGGGTTTGCAATTTAAAAACGGAGACCGGTTGAAGATATTGCTCACAACCAAGTCTAAATCGATCGATCCTCTTCTCTCGAAGTTGTAAATTCAATACCTTTCAATTAAAAAATCGTATGAATCCTATAATCATACCAGTCAATCATAAGCGTAAATAGCTTTTCATAAGTGGGAGGGTGTTGAAAATTTCCTCCCGCTTCGTTTGTGGTTCATGTACCACGGCTTCGTCCTTTCTGCTCTCCATGTGTAATTTTCTAGTTCCCTACGAGGCTTTCCCCTCTTCCCCGATTGCGTCTTCAATTACTGTTATTTCCACACGGACACGTTGAAACTATCATTTCTGTCATTATCAACTATGTATTTCCCACAGACTTCCTGCTCCAAAAATACATCATCACTCATAGTTTTGCGAAAAATCATCTCTGGCAGATCAGTCAGTTCATATTGGAATACTAGCTGAACATTGGCGCCGCAGTCGTGGCATCTTGATCAGCCCTACTGCCTTACCACCCCGTGTGATGCTCCTATTGGGCCAAATAGAGAAGATTATTCTCCCACGTTTTGGGTATTGAAAAATTAGGAGGGTAAACTCCAAGGGATTTGAGCGAACGAATCTGTAATACCACAATTTTTATATTCAGAGAATCTCACATAACCCCAGCTCAGCTCACTCAGGACAGCGAAGGTTTTCACTTTTTACAACGCAGATCACTCCATGGGTTCACGTTTCAGTCAGTCAGTTTTTCGAGGTATCAGTCACATAGGATGCACGGGGCAAGGGCAACGGCCCCAAGTAAAATAGCCGAAATTTTCTAGATAAAATGTTCGAACAAGTTCGCCAACGTATTTATTACGAGCTTTTCAAGCGACACGTGTTTCAGTTGTTCGATGCATTTTTACTACACGCTATACGCACTTCATAAAACCATTTCCCAACATACGAGTAACTATCGAGTTTCTCCGTCTAAGGTCGAATATTCGCCTATTATTTTCCATAATTTACGAGGTTAAGAACCTAATTCCGTTGATTTTCCCCGGTTGTCAGCTTAGACAGCCGTTCTGGCCAAGACAGCTTATAAAATTGCAAATTAAGTTCATCTACAAGGGTAGCAGACTCCCACGACAATGCACGCAAGACAACAGCGAGTGGTTCGTTGCCTATTTTCAGAGGTTGTTGCTCTCAGCACATCTGACATTCGAGTGTCTGATACACGTACAATGTGCCACAGAGATATCAACGAAATCCTGGATATACATCGTAATTAGTTACCGACGTAATTCTGTAATTAACCTTAAAGAGTTTAAGGAATTTAAATTTCAAATTACGGGGTAGGTAAAAGCGATGCGATGATCTTCTGCCACGGAACACATCCTCGACACGTATTCTAAAGTCGAATGACCCGAAATTATATTAGGCACTCGAGTTAGATGTCACGTAGCCTGAAGTCGTAGTATTTTTATTTCTAATTACGCGTATTTAGTATGCGTTATGCAGTCAGCCGGACCTCCGTCTGCGCAGGTATATACTTATAATTTTTGGTATTTTTCTCTTCGGTTCCGAAATAAATTGAAACGTGACTGCAGAAATGAAGATTAATGTTCGATCGTTAGGCTTTTTCGCGCGACTCGGCGTTATTTTTCTTACTGCGATGTGTAAAGCCGCAACCAACTGTTCACACGAGGCTGCTGAGTGAACAAAAAAGAAAATCATTTATCCTTGTTTTTATAGTGTACGTTTTTCTGTTTCTTTTTTCAATTTTTGGATTACTGTTTCATCTAGAAATATTCTTCGGGGCTAACGAGCCAGCGAAGTTAGCGCAGCTTCCAAATGGAAATCGCAGAGTTTTTGTCCATACTAGTAATACACTGCGTGGTCTGATCTTCGCTTGACGATTTGTTCGTTAATATTTTTGGTAATTACTAAGCTACCTAATCGCGTTACTTTCCATTTACGTACATGAGATCCTATTACAGTATCTACTAGTAAAAACAATCGACAGAACTCATCGACCAATCTGAAGTTCTCAGAGGAGCTCAATTTAACTTCCTTGCTCGAGATACCTTGACAGGGGCGTCAAGTTAGGACCAAGCGAGAGGCAAATCGTTGATCTTGCGGGTTGGCTGTTCGGAGGCCATTCTCCTGTAATGCTCAACTTTGGGAGTAACAGAGCTTATGTACTCGCAATTCGTCGAATTTTTCCAGTCAACTTAACATTTTTCCACTGCGGCAGGGGGGAGAGAAATTAGGCCAAGTTTTATAGAAAACACTTTGAGGTTTCCTGATACATTCACCTAATGGTGGTTTAGTCATACATTTAGGGTGCGTAGGCTATTTCTGAAAAATATGGCAACTACAAATTTTGAAAATGTTGAAGAATGAAATAATGTATCCTGGAAACGGTCAAATTGAAAATTTACGACAGTACTGAACTCTGAAAAGGGTGTATTGTGGTAGACTCTATATAAAGTCTGGAAAGTCAGGAACATGTAAAGTTCAGTTTAAATAAAAATGGAGAGGATTTGGGTGAGAATTTCACTTTTCTGTCATAATTGGCTGATACATCATTTTTTCGCTGTTCTCTAAAACTTTTAAAATGTTGATATCATCACGTTCCTTAATAATGGTTTTCACTTTCTTGGGAAGGGAAGAAGGGAGGGGGGAGCCGGAAAGTGTGCGATTGAGCATGAAATTCCACTTTATTAACGAATATTGACATTGGTCAGGCGAATTCGAATGCTAACTCAAAATTCGACTATAATGGTTGAATATGATTAAAAGGTGTGGCAGTTATACAGGAATGATTTTCCCTGACTCTTCCCGGTTTTCCAGACCATTTTCCAAACTTTCCCAGATATTTTTTCAGCTAGTATTGTACGCAGCTTTGAGAATACTTTGTAGAAGAAATAAGTCATTACGCTTCAAACTGACATCTATTCTTGAAAAACGTGTATCTATTCTACTTTCATTCTCATTCTTAAAAAGTTCCCTGACTTTGATCAAAATAATAGCAATTCCCTGACTTTCCTCGTTTCCAGACAGTGGCTACCCTATTATAAGCCCTTGAAATTTCGAAGTTAAAAATATGCGGCAAAATTATACGACACCGAAATCTGAATTAAAGAGTGCTTTCTTCCAAGTTCGATCGAGGTTGATAAATGGATCCCAAGTAACCTACACACTGGGATAGAACGAAGAAACTTTTTATTTGAATTCGGAAGTCAGATAGAGCTAAAAAGTTGCATTTGAAAATAATGATAGGGCATGCAAAATTTTGTTGAAAAATTTTACAAGTTTTCCACAGCTCAACGCCAGTGAAGTTTCACATGAAATTGCACATGTAATCGACATGGTAATTCGATTATCACACAGTTATTTTCATATAAGAATTATTAATGAGCAAAATGAGCGTTATTTATATCCTGGGGGGGGGGGTAGCGTAGCTGTCTGAGATGAACCCGAATTCCACATTACTGCTGAGCGAGCGTTCACTCGGTACGTAGGATGTCCCATAGTGGCCCTGGCAGAACAGCGCGAATACGAAGCGGAGAGGCGAAATGGGGGCACGAGCCAGCCTCAATTCGTTCCTCTCATCACTGATGCAATACTCCAAAGGGTGATTTCCGGGGTCGGGGTGCTGTGTCTGGGGAGCCACTTTGGCACGTATGCATCGCCATACGCTCCACCAAGTGATCCTGAAGAGGGGTTATCTGTCGCTAAATTCGTTATTATGACAGTAATATCCACCATAAAACTGCCAAAAAGGACTGTGAACTGCTAAAATTGATTAAGTAGTTTAACAATTTCAATTGCATCGTTCGGTTTTTCCTTTTAGGTCTCCTATTTCATTTTTGATGTGTCGAGCGTAACCTCTGTTCCCAGCAGCAGCATAAGAGGTTTTGATCGAATTGTTAGGGTGGAACATAAACGGCATAAAAAGGTTTTAATTTCGTCCATTTCTAAATATTCAGGTCAGGATTCCTCATGGTGCTACAGGGGCAGGAGTTACGCTCGAAACCACATCTGAAGGGGGAGGGGGAAATACTTACCCGCCACAACATTATTCGGGGGTAAAAATTATCAAATTTACCCCCTCCCCCCTCCATAAATTCAAAGACCAATAATTATAGGTATTTATACCTGTAATTATAAAAAAATTTGTAAACGAATTAGTGTTATGTGATACCGCAATTAGTAGAACTGTACCATACAATTAACTCCCAAAACATATACACAGGGTGTCTAACAAAATCGAAATCTGAAAATAAATGATCTCCGCCTCCCTCCCAATTCGCTATGAATGCGCTAAATAATAAACTAAAGCTAAATATACTTCTTCCGTCTATAATACCACATTTTCATGGGGGAAAAAACTAATTTTCTTGCATAAGGTAGATGAACCCAACAAGACACGGAGCCCCAATATAAGGCCCAATGTACCGAACTGTAGTGCTATACATTAGACTGCATAAGACGTACAGGATTTTGTGTAACTTGGAGGATTTACGAGTATTATGTTAGTCAAACGGAATTTATCCAAAAATCAAACATTGGATGGCTGTTGTAGTGATAGTTAGTTAACGATCGACGCCAGATAAGTGAAATTTGAGCAATTTGGAATCGAGGTATGCGATACTCACAAAAAATAGTGTTCTGGAACCTAATAAGGCCCAAACTGGTAAGATCAATTGATTATCATTTCAGTTATAACTTACTCATAAATTTCTATTTGAACCATGCCTTACTTTTTATTTACCGAATTTCAGGTCACGCTTATTAGGTATTAGGTTGGGTCTTATTAGGTTATAGGCCCAGCCTTCTTTGGTGCGTTGACCTTATCAAGTTTTGAAAAAGGGGGTATTTTTATTAGAAAATCTGAGGAACGTAGAGCAGTATAGAAAAATTTCAAGCTAGCAAATTTTTAAATATTTCAGTAGACGACTTAATAGAATTTTCCAATTCTAAATTCTTTGTTTTCTCTTTGAAGGTATAATTTGCTGATTCTTGAATTTTTAAATGACCATGACTGAAAATAAATGACTTAAATGACTAGACACTTTGATACAACATACTACACCCCTCCCCCAAAAATTCACCAATGCCGATGAATGTAGGTCAACATTACAAAAAATTACCCCCCCCCAAAAAAAAAAAAAAATCCAGCGACGCCTCTGGAAAATGGAATATGTGGCCGAAAAATCAGAAATATTGTAAATAAAGCTCTTATACGCTACTTAACCAATTTTAGCATATTACACCCCCGTAACAACATCGCGGCTAGGGGTTAAAGTCAAAATAACCTGAAAAACGAATTCTGTAATTCGAACACCCTCCTCTCCCTCAAGAATAAATAAAGCCAAATATGGTAATGAACGACTGTAAACTTCATTTGAAACATCCCTCGCGTTGAACCATGGAGAAATTACGATATTTTTTAATGGCTGAGGTAATGCTCGAAGGGGGTTCCAGAACTCGGGTGAGAGCAAATGAAAACGAGGAAAAAAATGGAATTTTGTACAATATTTATACCCGCAAGTGCAACTTTTCAATGACCTACGAATCCAACCTTTGTTGGGCCGTTTTCGATACACCCTACTGTACAACACATGTATATAGAGAGTGACTTGACTGAATCGTTACCCCTTGAGATTAATACTAATTGAAACTGACGCTGCCGAGCCTACCTTAATCGAAATCAAATGACACGTGAATCTCTTTCCCATTCCTGTTCGAGCACAACGAGACACGATAACGAGAAAAGCTAAGCGCACATCCGTATAATTAAGGGCGCGAAATGAAACCAAAGGCACGATCACAATAGGACATCGAACATAGTTATCACTTACAAGACGCGTGTATGTGCAAAAATATAACGCCGTCGCCGACGTTCATTAAATGAAAAATTATTATACACGCGGATCGCGATGCTTATGAAACGATTTACAGTTGAATGCGTTTCACGCGAAATTCGAACAGCAGCATCAGAGGAATCAACCGCGGCTCAGGTGAGCAAATTTGCCTTAATTTCGGGTGTGATTATTCGATAGTCGGACCAAGCTTCGACAGACATCGACTAAGTCTACCGGGTCCGCACGCGTATCGATCCCTCGCTACCGCTCCGAAACAATGTACCGAAAATACGAACGAGAAACATGAACTTGTCACGTTTTAAAACAAATCCTTCACGGTACAATTGAAAACAATTAACAAATCCTTGGGGTTAAATTGACGGCGGCGAGCGGCAGAGAGAGAAAGAGAAAAACGGTGAGACACCTCGAAATATATACCGAAATACATAGAACGAGTATAACGACACGAAGAGGAACACACACATACACACATCCGTCACTCCAGCGGTGAAAAAACACGCACCAAAGAATATAATTGCAAAAAAAAAAAAAAAATTGAAAAAGTATACAAAAATGTACTAACTCACATTACACGCGCCATACCGCACTGTAAAATCGCTCTAGAACGTGAAAATCGGCGAGAAAAATGAAACACCGAAAAACTGAACGTGAAATTCGTTATTGTTGTCCGTAATCTGGTAATTGTACGGACTTTTACCAGATTAACACTTCACTAAGGTGGGTAAAGGTTGCCTCTACTGATAACACAGTGGACCTACTATACATAGAATATTACACCTATAAACAGATGAGGACATGTTTTCAAGTCTGACCACCACCACCACTGATCGAAGTCATTACGCAGATCAGGCGTATCGGAAATTCCGTGACGTATTTCTGTATGAGCGGCACGTGACTGAACGAAAGAAACGCGACCAGATGATGCGCTCTTTGACGCGAAGGTTATTTCCCGATCTCCAGATCTCGATGTACATAAATGTAAATCCAAATTCCCGAGCATATCGCATCAACCGGAAGAATCTTCCAACATCAATCTGAACTTCAGTGGACCCGAACTTGCTGAACCTTTCCAGCATACTCGTAGCCACGGTGTCTACCAGAATTCAGTTTTGGAGTTCCTGGACTTTTAAAAAGACACTTCTGGGAAAAATGTGGGTGCAAAAAATACCATGTTTTGCTCAGTATATACAACGATGTTGCCTGTATTCTTCTACTGTATAGTGCGGGTGTGTATTTGACGGGTGACAGTTATCGATCTGGACTATGCACAAAGCAGTCTCCATGTATCGGGGAAATAGTCCAAGCTTTGGGGGAAAAATTGGGTCCAACATTTGTAAAAAATTCTGGGACCTTTGGCAATAGTTGAGTGAATTCCGGGACTTTCCGGGGATTCCGGGACCTCTTTTCAAAATCCGAGGCTTTTCCGGGCCTAGTAGACACCCTGGTAACAAGTAAATATATGTATTCGAATACTTTTACAAAAGGAAGGACGATCTTACCGCAGTTTAGAGAAAATTCTATTACGTAAGATGTTAGCGGTATTTCATGTATCACTTCCACAATCAAAAGTTCGATGACAGATCTTCAATCTATAAAAAATCTGACACGGGAAAAATCTACAGAGAACTGGTACCAATCGTTTAGACACACTCCTAATTGCGATCCTTTCCCCTTCTCCAAAAATCCCCCGGGAAATCGTTCCTGTGTGGTTCAGAAAGTTCAGAAAGCATACATAATTATCAACAACTATTCGGTGCATGAATTCCAGTCGATAACAAAAGGTTTGAAACGAAAAGCATTAGCGGAAAACTGGGAATTCGTATTTATTATCTTCGACACAATCCTAATAACTGCCCTCACTTCCTCTCCACGAATCTCAGTGGAGAGTCCCCAGACTACGAACGTAGCACTCGATGGGAGGAGGATAGGAGGATGTTAAATTCCAATGTGGTTAGAAAAGTTAACACACGTCATATTCTAGCTGCCTGTCGGCAAAATTGGGAAAATAAGGACTTTTTTATTTAGGTTTTAACTTGCATTTTTTATATTTTTGTCGTTTAGTCGGCATTTCTGCAGTCAATCCCCCCCCCCCCCCCAGCTAAGAAAAAAAAGGAGGAAACTTGCCAACCTAACTCTGCGTGGTTTGTCATTTTGGTTGATTTTAGTATTTATTGGCCAATTTTGGTTAGATTTGCTCTTTTTGATCGATTCTGGTCGTTCTTCGAATTCGTTCAATTTGGTCAAATTCGATAACTTTACATAATTTTTGGTAATGTTTAGTCCGAGCTATCGGTGCAAGATGTTTTAGGTCCTTTTCAGTCAGATTTGCTCGCTAGTAGTTGTTCCGGTAATTTTTGTCCGGGATTCTGTTTTATTTTCCTTCATGAATTCTTCATTAGACTCAGTCATTTTTCACAATTTTGAGTCAATCTTGGTCAGATTTGCTCGCTTTGGTTGATTTTAATCGCTCCTGTGAACTTTGGTAATGCTTCGTTTAATTTGTCTCTATAGTCTTTCTCGATCGGATTTGGTCAGATTCAGTAATTTTTGGACGGGTTTCGTTATTATACGTTAAGTTTGGTAATATTTAGTCGCACTTAGTCAATTTAGGTCATTATTGGTCATATTACGGATCCAGGTTGCATCTGATCCTTTTAGGTCAGATAAGGTCCTTTTTGGTCTTTTAGTCATTTTTGATTTGGATTCCGTTTGATTCTCCTGTATCAATTTGAGACATGTTTGGTTATTTTTAAACCATAATCTTTGCTCACATCGCTCGCAAATTCTCTTGTTTTAAAAGCCATAGCGAAGGGTGAAGGGGGAGCTACCTCCATATTGCTTGAAAAGTCTGCAGAGTCGGTTCAGCTGTCAGCCAGCAAAACTGGAAAAGCGATGATGTTTTTCTTCGGATACGCCCAATTATGATTTAAAGAAAACGAAATTAGCTATTTACCGAAAATTCACCGAGTACGGCTGTACGTGTAAAATGAGCTACCACAATTATGAAATTTTCTACACACGGGTGGCCTGTATTCTGCCGTAATTCGCTTTATAAGCCCCACAAATTAGCGTCAAAACGAACCTCATATAACATAGCTTACTTAACGTTTAGCCCTCCAGGAAAGACAACATGGGAGTAGAACTTTTTGTACTCAGTTTTCATGCCCAGATTAAGGTACCAGATATCGCTCGATATCGACCGATTTTCCTGGATTATTACCAGGTATTCGTCTCTTGTGGGTTGATTTCAGTCGAATATTGTTCGATAAATGCTGATAATCGAGAATGAATGGCAAAAAATTGGGCGATATTTATTGTTTAAATGTGAGCCCTGGAGTAAATCACTATAGACCTTTGATACTATCTTATTTCTAGAGGAGTACATATTTCCGTTCCTCTGTTTCTATCCCCCAAGTACATAGAAATCCTTGAGTGAACTCTTTTCAGCTTTCTGCGAAAGCAGAAAAGTCAATCCGAACAATAAATGTTGAGTTTTCGAGGTCACCGAATTCAATTCTGCTATCAGTTCAAAGAGAATTCTAAATCTCTGGTAGTGCGAAAAGGTTTTGAAGTCGTTTTCGACTTCGATTGAATTTTCTTAGGGAGGAAATGGGAGGGGGGGGGGCTTCAACAGTGAAAATAAAAATACACAACAAGGATACCGACTCATAGGTTTCAAGGTTTATTCAACTCGCACTTGCAAGTTGATCAGTTGAACCTTCAGTACAAAATGAGGATACGCAGGAGCGAGAAAAATTTGTTGAAATACGATGTGTACATCGAATACTGAGTTTTCAATATCTTTAAATGTGTTCATTTAACAATCTTATTTTATTTTGAAAATTTTACCTCTATTGTAAACAGTGGAAGAAAAGAGCCCGAAATTGAAGAATTTATGAAAGCTCTAACGTCATTCTGTACTACAAAACTAAATGATCATATTTTCATACGATAATATCTTTTAAAAAAAAAAACTACGAACAAATTTAGTCCCCCCCCCCCCTCGATATTATAATATTGAAGCAATGCTTTACGTTTGAGATACAGATGATCGGCTAATATAAATCTCATTTCGTGGGTTTCGAAGGTTGTTTAGCTCATTTTTGAATCAGTTCAATCCAGAATTGAAAATTAGGTACCGAAGGATGGCAATAATGGCTTCTTAAAAAAAATGCTGCTTTTCCGCTGTTTCGGGATTTCACACCACCCACTCAAAATCGTGTTTTTGAAACCCACAGATCACTCCCGTACTCTACAATCGACCTTGGTTTCCGCTACAATTCGGCATTTTAAAAACCTACGATACAGAAGATGAACGTCGTATTCGAAGGGCGAGGAGTAGGCAAGCTAAATTGTCGGTGTATTCTGACGGTTATAACACGAACCAATTTTTTTCAGCGACAAAGCAAATTAGGGTTTTTGAGTTTCGAATACGAAAAAATTATCCACGGAGTTCTGCGATTCAATCGGGCAACATAAAATCACATTTCCTTGTTGTTTCTCTCTCGCTTCTTCTGGCGAATACTTGAAACTGAATAAATAAATACATTTTCAGTTACAATAAGAATACGAAAAGGAAATTCACTGAAAAATAAATTTACGTAATCCCTTTTTTGAAAAGCACAAAGCGTTGAATAATAATAGAATTTTATAAATTTATTTAAACGGATTCTCTATTTGGACAGTTTTATCGCAGACTAATTGCGAACTATCGGATAAAGGCGGAGGAAAGCGGTATCTTTCACAATTTTTACATTAAACCCAAAGTAGTACAAAGAGATTTTTAGTCGCTGTTGACGAATGTCGTCACAGATTTCTGATTCTATTCTAATCTGGACTCGAAAAGCTAAATTTCGAATCCGACAGCTGAATATGAAATCTGATGGGTGTTTTGAAACTTGCAACCCAAAAACCCCTATATCGATATTCATTTTGATTATACAAGGAAAATCATTTTCGCTCATTTGAAGGGAAAATTCCGATTTTAAGATGCTGAAATTGGAGCCAAATCGAAAATTAGACGGAATATTCAAAGTCAGCGACCAAAACTTCTCTACTTCGGAATTTGGTTCGACTTCTCAACATCAGTCGATTTGACCTATTTCGAGTCTGAAATTTCAATTTTCAGTAGTCAATTTGAGCTAACCTAAAATCTGATGACTTATTCGAAATAAGCAATCTAAAATACCTCCGTTTCGATACCAGGTCAAAATGTTTACAACCAGATTAATTTTTCCCATTTCAGGTTGAAATTAGAATGTTTGGACCCAACTAGAGAGTATACCCGAAACCGAATGCGATCCTCGTGGTTAGCGACCATAGAATAAACCATTTCGATGATACCTCCTGGATTTTTTCGGGCTAATTTTGGTTAGTTCAGCTTTGAAATCTGGATTGACGAACCCAAATCGAGGCCAAATCCAAAATAAAATGCCATATTCGTGATCAGCAACCTACAAAATCATCAATTCTATATTGTATATATATTTCTGATTTTTCTGGGTAAAACGATTCCGTCATTTCCGAAGTGAAAATTGGATTCGCGGCTCCAAATCGTGACTGAATCCAAAATTTAAATGAGATATTTCAACCAGCAATCCACAAAACATTCATATTTACACATCTTGTGATTTTTCATGTCAAGTCACTTTCGTTCATTCCAGGTCTGCAGTTGGGAGTTCGGGTCAAAATAGGGACAAGGTCGAAAATCGGATGCGATATTCGTAAACAGTGGCCCAAAATACTCTTATTTCGATACTTTGTGTGAGATACCTTTTTCATTTGAAACTCAAAATTAGGAGTATTTGTAAGCCTTCTTGAGACATGGGGTGGAGGGTTATTTGAAAAGAACCTAGGCCTATACACCGACTGAATATCCTCGTGTGTTTTGTATTAATCCGACATCACAACAAAACATAATAAAGGGGGTACTGTGTAATACAGCCTGTATACTTACTTCTCAAAAGCGATTTTTTAGTATTCCAGAGAACAGTTATAATATCACACAACATGAGAAAGGGAAGGTATCTAATCAAATAATTATTGTTGATTACGGACTGAGATAGAACTACGTAATACGTGAACGGCTCTTGAGCCCTTGCCTCAATACAGGATTAGATGCTTGCCATGGGTTGAGGAAAACTAATAAGAAGTGACATGGCCTCTTCTATAATGATTAAAGGGACTTGATCCATAACAGGAAGTTATTGTGTCCAATTTACAATATGCACTGGTCTCGAGACTCGAAATTGGGCGAGTAGTCGAGGTAAAAAGGACCCATCACTATGCGTCGTATTATTGGAAAACGAACTAACGTATGACAAAAATAACCTACCCCAGCAATGTGTAATATTATTCCGCAGACCATTGTTAGTTATCCTAAAGTGTCCATATCGTGTGAAGTCAATCGATGTCACTGTTAGGCAAAGTTCCATGTAGTTCTGGCAGCAAGTGACGTTGCACCCGCTAGATAACGAAATTTCCGGGTCAAATTTTCAATGCCACACAGGTACATGTATTTGCATTCATTTTGGCTAGGTGACAACATAACATTTTTTTCAACGCAATTTCACGTAGAATTCGAAATTAATTTATTTCATTGCGATAATTTGGAAATTTTAAAATTAAAATCCGTAAAATAGGTAAGTGTGGGAGGGAAAATTGGTGTTTAAATTTGAAACAAAATTTACTGATTCGATTAGATTGCAACTCGATAATGTTGGACAATTATTTTGTATAGAATCTAACTCACTTATTCGCTCATTTAGGCAGAGTTTGAGGAGAGGAAAAGCCCCGCTATAATCGCCTTAATTTGTTTCGAGCGCCATCATATTCGAGAGAACAGCACGGACGAACGACTAGTAAACCTAACCTATTCTTAAATGTTAACAGGCAATGGTAACTGGATATTGATGAACAGCATCGGCTCAAATACGGGTAAGAATTTGAGGATAAATCCCTTTTTGTAAAGAAAGACAGAAAGGCCGAACTTTGACCAATGCCCGAGCACTTTACTAACTGCGAAGTTTACAACGCCAAAAGTATTCGCCTTCGACGTAGTTGAAAAAAAGTTGGACGCAACAAAAAAAGTTATTTCTTCAACAGGGACCGGAACCTTTCCGAAATTATAGAGCATGGGAGATCACCAGCTCAACAGCAAGTTTCACTTCAGACACGACGATTGTAAGGCGCGTTCTATTACCGCGGTCAATTTGAGTGAACGTGACACAGAAAAGTTCAAATCCAAGGGCACCAAGCATACACAGTTGCACATGTCACCTAGATGCAATAATCGAATATTTCAATTACATAAAATATTATCTAGGTACTTGCGATACAGTTCATTGGTGTTCGTTACCATTCGTATATTTCCATTTTCATTTCATTCATTATTTATTCTGTCGACGTTGTTTACAATTTTTCCCCGCCAGAACCCATTTTTCGAAAAATAAAATAAAACGAAAAACTGTCAGAGTTTTGGTCCGTGATAAGTTGCAAGCATATTCAACCCAAAGTACAAACGGTTCATCGAAATGACTTGTCACTGTAGTTTCGGTGTCCAGAAAACTAATTGGTTTTTAGGAAACGTTAAGAATGTCACGTTTGAGCAACGTGCTGAGAAGATGCCGTGTACCTCAGGGCCTCAGAGCATACCAGACAAGAATGAACAATACTACGTTCATCTGTCCGAATTTCGTAAAATTGCGCAGCATAATTCACCAGACGAACAAGAAACTTCCGAGGAATAACGATGAAGTAACTAACAGGACTGAACAGATAATTCTCGAAACTGATGCCCTAACGAACACATCTCGAGTTCCACCCCACTGCGCAAAACCCTTCTGCAATTTTTTTTCGGGGAGTGTATCATACACCATCATCAAAACTATTTATTATAGTCTTTTTGTTTCGTACACGGAACTCTTATTTCGATACTTGTGTAATTGTACTTTCAAAATTGTGCACGCAATGTGAAAAAAATAGGCCATTAGGAATTTAACAGTTTTTGAAATGTTTGCTCCCAGTGGTCAAGGACGTACCGAAAAAAGGGCAGGGGGGACAACTTACCCCCCTGTAGGAATTTTTCACTCAGTAGTTGGGAAAATCCAATAAGTTAAAAGGTTTGAGTTTTTTTTCTTTCTTTTTTTTTTTTTTCTCTTTGATACTTGGGAATTGAGTTGAGAAGTTGGGAGCATCCAAGTCAAAAGATTTTCTTCTTTTGCATTGATACTTGGGAATTTTGAGTTGAGTTAGTTGGAAAAATCAAGTATTTTTTTTGCTTTGATACTTGGGAATTCTGAGTTGAGTCAGTTGAGACAATTCACAATTTTTACCCCCCCCCCCCAGAAAACTTTTTGGTACGTCCCGGCCAGTAGTTAAATTTATTTTGGTCTAAAAACCTACCAACCAACATTTTTTTAGAACCAAAACAGTTTTTGGGTGGCGCTAGATCAAGGTCATATTTAGCTAGGAATTTCATCAAGAAAACACTGCGATTTTGCTTTAAAATTTCATAACAATCGAATTTGGTATAAAAGAACGAAATTGACTTTTTGACTGATAATCATTCTCATTTGAACCCCGATTTTATACATAACGAAAACTTTTCGTCAACTACACGTTTTCGCACACCGTCCATTAAAGCTCGTAGAGAGCACTTAAAAGTATGAAAATTACTCACGGCTCGATTTTTAGGAGCACTGAACTTATTTACTTGTATGAAATTATTTTAATCTTAATAAAAGTCTTCACTGGAGGGGAATAGGGTGGAGTTTTTGTTTTAGGAAATCCTGTGATAAACTTGACAGTTTCTGACCAATTTTCTGAAACTACACTCCTGAAAGACAGTTTTCCGAAAAGTGAACATTCTGAAAAATTTTCCCCCGAATCCCACAATCCCAAAGGCATTACTTCCAGAAAAAAAAAATTACTAAAGTTCAAAAAATTACAAAAAATTAATTCCTGCAAATCACTATTCTGGGAATTATACAACAAAAATCGCTCTCCCAGTAATGATTTCTCGAACCGTTCCCGCAAGACAGCTAATTCCGCCTACGACTTCGGGTTTGGAGGGAGATCTTTTCGTCGGGGCCTTCGAATCGTTCTTTTTATCGCCTCTCGCCCCGGGATCTGACTGAAGACCTCGGGTGGGACATCAGTCAGTTCAGTTTTCAACAGCTGTGCAGGAGGTGGCTCTCGATGCCCCGCAGCTTTTCTTGGGCATTACGACTTCGGCAGAATATTCCTCCAGGTTAAAAGGATATTCATACGCTGACTCCGTTAGTTCTTTGACTATGATTATTGTTCCATCAGCAGCTGGTGCATTGGCAATAGCCTAGGCCTTGCATCCACTGGTCCGTACTTTTCATTCACTCTTTTGCCATTTTTATATTGTACTTTCGATCAGCTTTAAACGATTTATAAGACATCTCTGACCGTACACTACCTTCTTAAGTAAATAAACATTTCACGGATTTCAAACACTTTTTTCATAAGGGAAACATCGAGTATGAAGAAAACCGCACTATTCGGGGAAATGGATTCGAAGTGCTATGGTGTAAACCAACGTATGATATGCGTTTTACTGTTTTACAGTAGGTAGTTCCCGATCGTTTTCCTGAAACCACCTTCCCGAAAGACAATTTTCCCAAAGAGTAAACATACAAAAGAATTTTCCCCAGAATCCGTTTTCTCAAATCCCAAAATACCAAAGGCATTACCCCCCCCCCCCCCTAAAAAAAGAGAAAAATCCCAAAAAAGACAATTATTGAAGTTCAAAAAGAAATTTTCATGGAATTTTTTTTTATTAGGGTACGAAAGCATATAAAATGTTTTATTCATACGCCGGACACGACCGGTGAACATCAAAAGTGGAAAAATGTAAGCTCCCTGATGTGAAACCAAAGCGCAAGAAGACGCAATCAACCGCGATAAACAGTACACACATCCATAAACATTTCTCGGTTAACAGATACACAGTTTTTTTCTTTCTTCTTCGAAACACCGGATACCTGTAATTGAATCCCTGTAAACTATAAACGAACAAGAAATTCTTTTCACTGCGAATTTCCTGTACGCAAAATTATGATAATGTTATTTCTTACACGTAACGGAGATGATATAATCTTTCTGCGGATCTTACACGAGCGATGAAAACTTCCGAGATTGAGCCCACTCGACGATAACGTAACTGAAATTTGCGAGACATTAAATAGGAAAAAGGAACTTTCTGCGAGCACATTTTGAATACGTTCGCCTGAAAATTTCCGAACCCGGTGTCAAGTCGAGCAAACTTAACGTTGATGATGCAAAAGTTCCTAAAAAATCATACCACGAACTTTCGGCTAGAAACGCGAGAAAGAGTAAACTTTTTGACACCAAAGCTTGCGCAATTTGATACGGTTTGCCGTAATTAAACTGCGGTTAATCATAAACTGCTGTAATACAGTTTCGTTTTCTCTGCAGATATACGCCGGCTATAAAACAAAAATCTTACGCTCAAATGCGAAATATAGTCGAGGACTTTCCGAACGCGTCATTAAATATCGTTCACACGGCTATATTCAATACTCGTAGGAGGTAACACTCGAGATTCAATTAATTATCGGCGTCATTTCACCCGAAATTTAATCAGAATGTCGAGATGTGGCCGAGAAGTGCTGGAAAAAGAAGGGGGAGAGAGGTTGCACAAATTAAAATGTTCGAGTTTCATCGCGTTTCTATTTATTGCAATCGGGTTCGAGGACGGTCACAACATTGTTACATGGATTTTTAAACATTTTCTAGATGAAGTACGTACATACATATTACATACACACACTGCATTATTTAAAAATACTGAATTTTTTCAGTTTTCTCGAGTTTCACTGCAAGAAGGCACTTAATACCACATATAGGGAGCTCACTGTTATTACCCTAGTGACAAGAAGCTTCGCCTCATTTTCTTACTTTTTACCTTCATGCAGACTTTTGGCACTGCTTACCGACGAATAGTTTCACATTAGTAAATAATTTTTAGTCCAGGAGAATTAGTCAAAATCGTTGTATAAAAAGAAAAAAAAATCCATAAATAATGAAACTCGGCACATGTGTCGGGGACGTCGTAGTAATTAACATACTAAAAGTCCGAACCCCTCCGGTATACGCTCCACCCCCCAGAGCCGGAGAATTGCGACTCGAAACAGGTCTTTTGAGCATAACTTGGCTAATTTTCGGCTTTCAAAAAAAAAATGTTTAGACGACAAATGTAGCGCATAAAATTCTCTACAAAAAATATTGTTACGTATTTTGCCAAAAAAACGCATAATTTCCGAGTAAACTAAGTAGTTTGTAAGGTGAAAATATTCAACATGCCTTAAGAAATTGGCCACCAAACGCTTAAAATATCAACAGTTCTACGTTATCCTGAATATAGAATTACTGGCCAGTAAATCAAGAAATATTGAAATTCTGTAATTACTCTTATCACCGATGGTATTGTTTCCCTGATGATTCTGTATTTTCGTGAATTTAATATTCTAATTGCGCATTAATTTTTCGATGTGTACGCAACAAAATGAAGTGTTTCATTTGTGACGTTGAGTTTGTCGAGACGGACGATGATTTCATTTGCGTAGGTAAAAAGGGAATTTTAGGTCTTGAAAAAGCGAGTCGTGAAAGAGGGAACGGAAAATGGATCGTTGTGGAAGGAGTGAGCCTGGGTGTGAAAGTTCATAAGGAGTGTCGAAAGTTATACATGTACTCATCCAGATTACACTGCCAAAGCGAAGAAGGAAACAGATGATGTGGCCGGTTCGTGGAGTGCACCATCTACTCCTAAGAAGCAACTTTACGAAGTGGAGAAGCCTTCAACTTCCGCAATACTTGCCTCTTTTGCACTGAAGAGATTAATTTTGTGAAAATGAAGAAAACGAAAAAAGAATATCGCCGAACATTCTACAATGTAAAAACACTAGACTTTTCAAGAATTAGTCAAGGATATGGCCAAAAAACAAAATGATACTCTAGGTCGCGTGCTAAACGACTGTACGATTCTGTGGACTTACGACAGAGGAAGCGGTGTATCATAAAAACTGTTTCGCATCTTTTTTTTTTCTCCTCCGGCGACTTCTGTTTTGAAACGAGGCAGATCTGAATCTGATGAAATAAACGCTATAGATGAAATTTATCGAATTTTAGAGGAAAGCAATAACTGCCAATTTTCACTGAAGGAATTGACCAAAAATTTATCATACATTTCGTCTGTGAAAACTATTAAATGAAAATTAATTCAGAAATATGGGGACGATAAAATAATTTCGGGTATACAAAACCGTGGCGTGGTAATCTGTTTTCGGCGAATTGGTTCTAAACTCCTGTTAGACATTTGGTATGCAAAAAGGAAAGGTGACAGAGGAAGAACGATTACGTGTGGCACGTGCGGCTCCTACAATTATTCTAGAAGATGTACGACCAATGGTAAACAGACCATTAAAATTGTGGACAAATTCTATTGAGGTTTACAGTTACACTTTGAAATTTACCCCTCCCTCCTCTCTATCTCTGATTGTATAAGTTTTGAACCAAGCATTCGTTCCGAGTGTACTACCAAGTACAAACCTGGCTAGGTAATCAAATAAGCACCCTAAAATAGCTCATATCATAAATTCGAGGGTTCACTCTGTTTCCTATTTAGGTAATCATTTGTTGGCTGAACACTGTGGATGGAAGAAGAGTATTAATGGGCTTATGCCTATCTTTTCTACATTGCCTCCAGCTCCACCAAATGTTTTAAAAATTATTTTCTGCGATGGCCAGAAAGGGTGTGCGAAAAAATGTGGCTGCCGTAGAATAGGCCCCAAACGTAACGAGGCCTGTCTATGTTCGAGGCATTGTCTTAATGTCGAATACGATTACGACTGAAAAGCAAAAGAGATTTTTTACATATGTAACATGCCTATAATGTTTACATTAACAATATTCACTTACACATGCTTTGAAAAACCGCTTTCTGTTATGCGGGTATATTTTGTGCAGTGTTTTATGCTTGTTGAGTATTTTCACCTTACAAACCACTTCGTTTACTCGCAAATTATGCGTTTTTTGGCAAAATATATAAGAAATAAGAACATTCTTTGTAAAGAATTTTATGCTCTAGATTTTTTGTTCGAACATTTTTTTTTTTTGAAAACCGAAAACTAGCCGAAATATGTTCAAAAATCTGTCTGAGTCGCAGTTTTCTGGCTCTGGGGGGTAGAGCGTGCATCGGCGGGATCCGAACTTTTAGTATGTCGTTCAGTACGGCGTTCTCAACATATACGCGAAGTTCATCTCCCTTGGATTTCTTCCCTTTTTAAATGCTAATTCTCCTGGACTATTTCTAAATGCAAGCATTTTCCACTACCCGTCTCCTCTTTAAAACACTACAACGCCATAAAAAATGCCAAGTAATTTGAAATTCGAATCCGTAAAAAATAGTCATTCCACATCCTCGGCACAACGAATTAAATGATGAATTCTGAAGGCATGGGTGACGTTCAATCAAATCAGAAAACCCGACAGAATGAAGGTTTCTTGCCTGCTGATTTTGAATAGCGTGTGATCCCATCTGAGTTTCCCAAAATCCCAATTTCGCAGGGTGTTTTTGGAAATAGCCCTCCTGTTTTGAAGAAATGGGTGGTTTAATACATAGGACCGTTAAGCCAAACAGCGCATAAAACCAAAATTCGGTCCTGATAGAAGTCTTAACGAGTCCTAAGACAATCTCGATAAACATAATAAGTGTTTATGCGTCTCAACTGAGCCTGAACGAGAATAAATAACAGGTCTTTCGCGAGTCTTAAACACTCACAGCAGGGTTCTAATGAGTCTGAAAGAATCATAATAGGGCACTGACGAGTTCGAATATGTTTTAATCCACCTTAACAAAACTTTAACGAGTCTTAAAATAGTCTCAGAAGTCTCGGTTAGTAGTTAGGCATTTCAACAGTCAGAACAAGAATAAATAAGTCTTGGTGCGGGGTTTTAACGACTCATAAGGACTTTTCAACGAGTGTTCAGGGAGTCTGAGTGAGTTTTATTCGGATCTTAGTACCTCATCATGCTGTCGTACAATCTGCCACCAACAGTTTTGCAAGGCATAGACTGAACCACGAATACCCAACGGATGACGGCGGGTAGCGTATTGCCAATCAGGTTTGCAATCGGTAGCGTTGGTCCATTTGCTATGGCACACCTTGTTCAAGAGCTACTAATTTAATCTTTTAACATCAGGTTGTTTCTATTAAACTGAATCCTTCCAACCGGGATTGTTTTCCGCACGATCGCTCAGTTCATTTCAGCATTACCATTCCACATACAAGAATCAGCTCGCACGTCTTCGAAAATCGGTCGATCTTCGGTACCTCTCGTTTCGCAAAATGAACTCGTCGAACTGACTTAATTCATTATCCGACTGCTTTCACTTAAGACAGACAACATCGATCCCGTAATCGAAAAGTAATTTCTTAAAGTGCCGTTGCAGAACTAAGGGCGAAAGGTCTGCACACACGGTGTACACGGGAATTGTAAAAACGAACCATTCATATAAACAGATCCTGTACTTCTTTCAACCCGTTCCTCACCTCTATCCTCCACCAACATTTGGGTATTTCATTATACGTCTGCTTTTTTCCTCTCTCTCGTCTCTGCAACGTCAACAGCAGTTATAAACGGGGAGAGCTTTTACAGTCGTGCAGGCTGCAATTTGTAATTTAATTCATCAAAATCGATATCATCGGCGACAGTATGACAACACTAACTATTCTGTTTCACCGCATCGGTTTCCCTTTCTTCTGATACTTTCACGCGCAAGTGGATTAAATTTGTTGGATGACGAATCGTATTTTCAAAAACCGAATTCGTAATGCTTTTATGGGGAAGGGAGCCGTGTAATTGCGGCAATTAATATCGCCTTTTGTTCGTTTTCGTACAACGGCTAGCGGAGGGTCAGCAGGGCCGGACAGTCGGACCCGAAGCGCTCCGTGGAGCCCCCACGAGTACATCATTTTATGCCAATTACGCGGCACGATGGCGAGACACGTCACGTGTAGTTACGGTGCTTAATTGCGCACGGTATACGAGTACAAATAAAACGGCGTTTTTTCCAAAGACTAAAAGACTAAAACGGCTCACCTAAAATTCAATGTAATCGAGCTCGGTCTGGGAATGGGGATGGCCACGGCAAAAGGTAGTGTTGCGTAATAAAGTTTCAATGTTCCGTGATGATGGAGCACCGTTGAATAATTCGCTTACGAGTTTTTCAGTAGTCTTTTTTCGAAAAAAAATTACTTTTCTACCTATTTTGATCGTCCTTCCTCTTTTTAATTTATCTCTTTTTTTGTTCGGCTGAATCGTTAATGAGATCAATGAAAAAAAAACAACGGTAGCAATTCTTGTCAATTTTCTGGATTTTATTGCAGGAAAAAATGAGTTGTTCATCCGATAATCTTGTTTTTCTCGGGGAGATAGTGATGTCGGACCGGGGAAAACAGTACTATCATTTTTTCCTCACCCGAACTTTAATCAAGAAAAGTGTAAGAATAAGAGCTCACTCACACGAAATGGTATGTGACAGTGCAGATACGCTAAATGAACATTTTCCTTCTAACCGGCAAGTCAGAAATAGTTCCTTTTCTTGCGAAACTATTTAATTATCATCAAATTAAGACGTTAAAGGGCAGAGGGTATCACTGTAACATGGTTAGAATTTTCAGAAAATTGAGCTCAAATTTCAGAATATAACGCTGTTTAAGATGATTCATGATTCCAAATTAGGGTCAACCAGGGGGGGGGGGGAGGGGGAGGAATGAATCCGGTGTTCGGACAAAGTTAAAAAGTTGCATTCGGGAATAAAAATAGAAGGCGCCAAAGTTTCGTTAGAAAATACTGAAAATGTTCTACGGTCCAACGCCGGTGAAGTTTCAAATGAAATTCTACATGTAATTAATATGCTAGTTATGGAAAATTTTTAATATTACTACGATAATTTGCATACTACATTTTTATACCCAAATGCTACTTTTCAGCTCCATTCGACATTCGGATTTGAAATTTTTGTCGTTCCATCCTACCTCACATGTCCGTAAGCTGCACGGAAATTATAAGTACTATACATATTTGGTCATAATTTCCACTATCTTGTTCACGAACGATCGGTTATCACTCCCTGTGATTCTGGTGTTATTAACAATCATTAGTGGACTCCGGTTGTAGGGAGACTATTCTGTCCAAAAAATGATTTTAGCCTAATAATAGATTAATATATTTTCAAAATTTTCTGGAGGAGAGGCCACGTCGTCCTTTCGGAGGAGAGATTTAGGTCCTGAAGCTCCTCCGCAAAGTTCGTCTATTTTCAAATATATGAACAATTAAGAATTCGTGGCCGTATTTTAATTCACATAAATAAAGTGTATTTCGTAAAATTATAAAGGATTTGGTAATTTTCATGTGGCAGAAGAGGACTACATCGGTCCTCGGAAGTGGCTTAGCTCCCGAATACCTCGGCGATGTCTGATTATGTTAAAATATTAGTACATAAATTCGTATTCATACTTCATGGGTTTTAAAAAGTTCTTTTAACTCAATCATTCAATTTCTACACTTCCTGACCTTCAAAACATACACATTCATTTCACAA